>CM046657.1:11337245-11992245 GCA_025594165.1 Tamias sibiricus
GGCAGATGCAGGATATTTAAAAAAAAAAATCAACATGTTCCTGTAGAACCAAGTAATTAAACCAGAATTTTTTAAAAAATATTGAGGTAACTGAAATGGAAACACAAAATAACAAAACTTATGGGATGCAAAAGAGAGAGAGAGAGAGAGAGAGACATTTTTAAAGAGAAGTTTTTAGCAATAAATGCCTAATGCAGAGAAAGAAAATTTCTCAAACAAGCAACATAGCTTTCCACCTAAGGGGATTTTAAAAAGGAGAATAACCTAAGCTAAAGATCATAGAAAAGATAATAAACAAGTTCAAAATACAAAAATAAAATAAAATAGAAACTAGAAAACAATAGAAAATATTGATGATATTGAGTTGGTTTTTAAAGACACAAAATTGACAACTCTTAACTAGACTAAAGACAAATAAAAAGAGAGAAGATTCAAATAAAATAAAATGTGAAGGAGGAGATATTACAACTGATAACATAGAAATACAAAGAATAAGAAATTGAATAAATTTCTACACCCATACAACCTAACAAGACTGAAACATGAAAGAATGGGAAGTCTGGATAAGCCAATAATGAGTAAGGAGAATGAAGTGAAAAAGTTTTTAGATATATTATCAAAGAGAAGTACAGGACCTGAAAGCTTTATTGCTAAATTCAACATTTAAAGAACTAATACTAAAACTTCTCAAACTTTTCCAAAATCTGATGAAGAGAGAATACCCCAAAACTCATTTTAGAAGGTTAGCATTACCCTACACTAAAGCCAGACAAGAATACAGGAAAGAAGTTTACATGTCAACATCCATGATGAATATTAGTTCAATAATCCTCAACAAAATGCTAGCAAACTGAATCTAATAGCACGTTGCAGGGTTCTTCACTATGATTTATCCCAGGAAAGAAAGGAGTAACCATGGAAGGTGATGGATATGTTGTTTTGCTTGGTTGTAGCAATCATTTCACTATGTGCATCAAAACATTGTGTAGTACACCTTAAATATATGCAATGAATAAAAACCTAAATTTTAAGGGAAAAGAGAAATACAAGTGTGGAAGACATGGGATTTTCCACTTGAGAGAATAACAAGCCCAAACCAGTTGCTTGGTTACACTTTATTCTATTTTCTAAAGTTTATGGAAACCATTGAGTTAAAATAAAGCAAAGAACAATGTTCAGTGTAAATCTCTGGGTTTTCGTTAGGTTCCTGTGAGGGAAACAAATTATTCCTGTTGGTTAACCAGAGAAAAATCATGAAGAATTCTTCAGTTTAAAGGTTATAAATAATCTGAAAGCTCGAAAGAGAAAAAAATAAAATAATTTAGAGAAGCTGCCACCACCCCAAGAGCTGATAATTCAAAAGGAAAAAAAACTGGGATTACTGAAGTTGGGCACTTGGCAGAGGGACACAGTGCTGGTTCCCCTAAGCAGGAAGGAATGTTACCATGATCTGATCTCTGAGGAGAAGCATTTCTAAAACCTGATGCTAGTTTCTTTGTTGAAGAGAAGACAATGGGTGATGAGGCTGATTCTGTACGTGTTGGAAAAATATCCAAACATGAGCCAGTTACTGCTAGAAGAAAGAACTACAGCCACTGTGTGAAGAAGCCCCACTAAGGTAACAGTCACCAAAGAACAACAGACAGGAAGTAACCCCACAGAAAGCAGTCAGAAAACCCTCTAATCTCCTTTCTGGTGATTCCCAAGGACCCAACCATCAAAACAGAAACTTGCTTTGCTTATTTCGAGCCCCAGGATCACAAATCAAAACTGACGGTTGGATGTGGAGCAGAGACAATAATGAAGTAACTGACTCATTTAGTAACAGAAGTTTTGCTTCAGTACCAATAGAACCACTGCTAACTCAGTGATTTTGAGTTCCAATAAATTGGAAAACAAGAAAATAGGAGGTATGCCAAGTAAGGTCATGATAAGAGAATAACTCAACTGATGTGACAATTTCATTCCCCAGTTTTTCATTCAAAGAACATGTTGAACTATTCAGAGACAGTAACATGAAGAACAAGTTCATTGTCCTTACAAATGCTATAACCACTGAAAGATAATAGTCATGAGGGTTATATGTAAAGAACTCACCATGCCCAATGGGTATTGGAAAGAAAATATTTAATGTTTCCTGTGTAGATGACAAAGGTCACAAAAGGTTCTACTATAAAAGTGGCCTATTGCAGAACTACTCAAACTAATGCCTTTTAAAATGCATTAAAGGTTGAAAGTGACTTTGTGAAGTGAAGAGAAGTAGGGTGAAACAGTGAGTAAAAGTTATTTTTTAGCTAGAATAAAAAGTAAACAACCATGTGCATAGAAAAAGAGAACAAAATAATTGTGAAACAAACAATATGTTTAACAACTAGAGATCAAATTTTTTTCTTAATCTGCTATTGTCATGATTTTAAATATTTATCAACTGATGGCTGAAATTATACATGTACATGCTGAAATAATTCCCTAATCAGCAAAAGTGCACAGCCACAATGCTCACGGCTCATCACAGGCCCAGAAACAACAGAACCAGATGACCCTAGACTGCAATCTCTGAAACCATGAGCCAAAATAAGTCTTTCCTCCTTTAAATTATCTCAGGTATTTTGTCACAGTTGACTAACACATCAGGTTCGTTGAAAAGTTGACTATCACATTATCGTGGGGACAGACAAGGCAAGATGCCAAAGACAGCAGGAAACAGATTTATTTGGCTGCAGCCAGGTTCAGAGGGCAAAACTTTCACTGTAATCAATCAATCCCCCTGAACCCCAAGTTCAGGCAGTTTCAGAACTTTATACCCAGTGTGTAGGGGGAGGGTTCAGAAATTCACAATTGGTGGAAATTCACACAAAAGCTGCTTTTTATTTCACTGTTCTGGGCAAGTGAACCCTTCTAGGACAGTGCCTGAGAAGGGGAGAGCTTCTTCTCCACTTTCCTCCCCTCCCCCAGCCAGCTGTTACCATAGAGCCAAAATTAATAACATCTTATCTTTGAAATGTAAACATCTCTGTGAAGCTCTGTTTTTCTTTATCACACTCTTCATTTGCAGACACACTTCCCTTGAAATATGTTATATGTACATTGTTATTATATTAGATTGTCCTTAAATGTTTGTGAAAAACTAGAAAAGAAGTGTTCAGCACCTGGAGTGCTGATCTCTTTCAGGTCCATGGTCAAATTTAATTATTGTAAGATAGTGCAACAGGAAATAGGAAGCTTAACTATATTGAACTCTTTTGTAGAGATTCTTTTGCTAATAGTCATAGATCAATTATGGTAAAGATTTCTGAAGAAGCTTAATGAAGATTTTCTGTGGAGGGGGGGTGCCATTACAACATCAGGTCATGGAAATCTCTCCTAGATAAAGTTATTTTTAAGCTAAAACCAAAGTAATGTGTATCAATTAATGAAATCAAGGGAGTTTGAGGTATAACACAAGTGAAATTCATATGGAAAAAAACAGATTATTTGCATGTTCTGGGATGAGGGTGAGCCAGGTACATGTGAAGAACTGAAAGAATTTCAATATTAACAGTGTGTGGGTTGCTCAGAGACAAGCGGCATTAGGCTATAAAGAGAGGCAGGAGCAAAACTACCAGAGAAACTAGAAATTCATGAAAGGAATAATTTTGTATGATGTTGCCCATTTTCACTAGACCTCAGATTTAAATACAAACCTGGGGAGAATATCATATGATTATGGAGACAGAGATTGGAGGGATGAGTCTACAATAAGAGAGGGAGTAGGGAAGAATAGAAGCACTTTGGATTACAAAAGGAAAATGAAGGGAAAGGAGGGGGAATGGGAATAGGAAAGATAGTAGAATGACTTGGGCATTACTTTCCTAGTGTGCACATATTATTACGTGATCAATGTAATTCTACATCATGTAAAACCAGAAGAATTAGAAGTTATACTCCCTACATGTAAAATATATCAAAATATTATACTGTCATGTATAACTAATAAGAACAAAGAAAAAAAACAATTAGTGAGAATACTTTAAAAAAAGGAACACTTACACACTGCTGGTAGGAATGTAAATCAGTATAGCTACTATGGCGATTCCTCCAAAAATTTAAATTAAAATTCACATATGATCCAGCCATACCACTCCTGGGTGTATCTGAAGGAAAGGAAGCCAGCATGTGCATACCCATGCTATTGTAGCACTACTCAAATTAGCCAAGATATGGAATTAACCTGGATGCCCACCAATAGATGAATGGATGAAAATGTCATTATAGTTACAAAAATGGACTATTACTCACCCACAAGGAAGAAAAAAAATCATGTCCTTTGTAGGAAAATGGATGGTACTGAAAATCATTATGTTAAGCAAAATAAGGCAGACTCAGATAAGCATCACATGTTTTCTCTCATTTGGAATCAAGGAAAAAAAATAAGACATGAAAGTAGAAGGACTGCTAGGGAATGGAAAGGGAGTCAGGGAGAAGAGATTAAGGAAAGGTAAAGGAGGCTGGATATGATAGAGTATGTTATAAGCATGTATGAAAGTGTCACAATGAAACCCATTTTTTTATAGTTAATACAAACTAATAATTAGAATAAAATAAAAATAAATTGGCTTTTAAAATCTAATCACAAATTACCACTGAAAGTAAATTGCTCAGAGTGGTGGGAGGGTGAAGGTGATAAAACACAGAGGATTCAGCCAGTGGTAACCTCACAGTTTTACTGGCTTGCTGATTCACTCATATAGTATTCATGAGCTTCTTTTCTGTTTTAATAGCAGAAATATGGTAAGTCCAAGACAAATTTCAAGGAGAATATAGTTCAGTAAGATGGAGATACATAAACAATTATACTTTGATATTATTAATGTGTGTACACATATCCTTTTGTGTGCATGCATGTATGTGTGAAAAAATACATATCTAGAACACGTCAAGAGAATCATCAATGATTTCACCTTCTTTTGATGCCCTGTCCCTTATTATTGCTTGATTTTTCTTGATACCTTTATTAATTGGACTCTTGTTTATCTAGTCACCCGAATAAAATACTTAGAGTTGAGCCCTTAACTTTCTTCTATTCACTCAAAAGTTTATTCAAAAATTAGTTAATTCTGTCTACAAAATATATCATCATCACCATGATAAAATCAGGATGAAAATTATAGCATGTTCTAACTTGAAATGGTTTCAATGCAAAATGAAGAAATAATATTTAGATTCTAATTTTGTGTACTAAAAGTGTTAAGCCTGTGGTTTGGGGTCCTCAAACACTTCCCCATTTCATTGCAAATAGACAGCCCTGTTACTGCTTTGTGGGAAATATAAACTTTCAGAGTATCTTGCCTATTAAAAGTGATGTTGTATAATATGGGCCTTGGGCCAGGAGAGTGTATTAGTACATTTTCATTTCTATGACAAAATGCTCAAGGCTGTACAACTTATAAGGAAAGCTTAGTTCATTGATTTGGAGGATGAGAATCCTAACTGAATGGTTCCAGCTCTGGTGAGAATCCCTTAGGTTTTGTCCATTCATGCAGATGGCATCAAAGTGAGATCACATGCCAGAGGAAGGAATCTCATGGTGAAACAAGGAGGCAGAGAGCAAAGAGGGTCCAGTCTTTTCCTAGCGGTTGGGCAGATGAAGGTGGTGCTTCATTGCTCCCCATTTGGTTTATACCTTGTACTCCACACATGCATTTTCTCTGTATAAAAGGTTCCATTCAGTAGGGGATGGCTCCTTCAGGGAAAAAATTCCAAGGGGAATTTGTGGGATCTCACTACTAAAGGTGAACTCGAGTCTCTAATTGTTACTCATCATTGTTCTTTGCTACAATCAGTTTGATGTACTCATAATCCTGCTCTAGGAGATTCTGTTAGTCAACTTTTTGTTGCTGTGATGAAAAACACCTAATACAAACTATTTTAAGGAAGAAAAGTTTATTTGAGGTCAAGGTTTCCTTTTATGGTCAGCTGCTTCCAAGACAGAAACATCATGGAATAAGGGCAAGGCAGAGAAAAGATGCTTGCCACATGGCTGTGGGGAGGGGGGGGGGGTACTGAGAGACAGAGAGAGAGGAGGGAACCAGGGAAAAGATATAGTCTTCAAAGGTATGCCCCTAGTGATCTACTTCCTCCAGTCATGTCCCACATGTCTACAGTTACCACACAATAGCCCATTCATATGATTAAAATCGTTTGATGAAAACATGGCTATCATGATCCAATCATTCCCAAAAAGCTCCACCTCTGATTCTTGCTACACTGGGGGAAATACTTTGAACATGTAGGGTTTAAGGAAGACATTTCAGATCCAAATATGAAAATCCCCAATGGTACCCCCCCCGACCTATTTTCTCTGACCATGCCACCTCTCTACAGATTCCAACACCTTGCAGCAATCCATTAAGCAATCTGATATCTTTATCAAAGCTCTCATGAACCAATCATTTTCCCAAAAGCACCACCTCTGAACATTGCCACTCTGGGTATAAAGACTTCAACACATGAGCCCTTGTGGGACATTCCAATCCAAACTGATAGGTATCAGATAGACATGAGTGATGGGAATAATACTGAGAGTTGGTTTTAGATATTTAGTTTGTTATTATAATCTCATTATAGTAGGAATCCCCCGCCCATGGGTTTTACCTGGGTACCAGTAAGTAAAATCATGCACAGGAGAGACTTAAAAATCTGAGGCAGGTATGAATGCAAACTTCATGAACCAGCTCAGCGCTTTATTCAGGGATGAAGTTTCCAGCCTGCTGGAGTGAGTCCTTGCTAGGCCCGCCTGCAAGCTTTGCAGCTCAGCTGCCGACCACCAGCAGTGGAGATAGCAGAAAAACAGCGCGGTAGGCAAAGTCCAAGGAGCAGCACGGAAGGGAAGGCAGAAAATTAGACAGGATAAAGATGGCTCCCATGTTTTTTTAACCATGGCTGCAGCGGTCACAGAAAGAAGGAACAAGGGAGATACTGTGCTATTCAAGATTTTTATTAGAGATATTTCAAGGATACATGGTCTCAATTGAACCTGGGACTCAGGATGTTACTGAGTCAGTTAGGACCAATGAGAGTAAAGTAGTAGTGAGGAGGAATTAACTAAAGGTGATTTTGAGAAAAATGAATAAAAGGAAATTAAGGAAGACCAAGATAAGGGATCATCAAGTGGAGGAACTTGTGTCCTCTACTCCCCCATGGGTGAAATCGATTACAGAAAATATGAAGGGTATCACTAGACGTTTGCATACCCTAGAAATAGAAATAAAAAGTCTTTCTGAGCGCTTATGCGCTCTCGAGGGTAACTCACAAATACATTGGGAACTGCCAGTATTTGAATATGAAAATGGACAGAGGGGCCACCAGCCAGTAGATTTCAAAACAATAAAAAATCTCAAAGAGGCAGTAATGACTTATGGACCCCAAGCTCCTTTCACGTTGAGTATACTGGAGTCCCTTAACACCTTTAGCTTAACCCCCGCAGACTGGAAACGTCTATGTAAAGCAACATTAAGTGGGGGACAATACTTGGTTTTGGCGATCGCAATTTCAGGAACTTTGTATAGAAACAGCTAAAAGAAATGCAGATGCAGGGTTTGGAGACCATAATATAGAAATGCTCACAGGAGAAGGGCAATTCGCAGATGTACAGGATCAAAAACATTATACCCCAGGAGTATATGCTCAGATAAATGCAGCTGCCTTAAAGGCATGGAAAACTGTACAAGGACCTGGGGATCTACAAGGTAGCTTGTCCAAAGTAATTCAAGGACCTAATGAACCATATGCTGAATTTGCTGATAGACTTTTGAGAACTGCAGGTAGAGTTTTTGGAGACATTGATCAAGTTATGCCATTAGTTATTCAATTAGCGTATGAAAATGCTAATAAATATTGCCAGGAAGTCATCAGGCCATGGAAAAATAAAAAGGATCTTTCCATATATATACAACTATGTAAAGATGTAAATGATGCCTTTGTCACAGGGAATGTGATTGCAGCAGCTGTGAGAGATGCTGCCCCTCAAAATTTTACAAGGGCTCAACATAGACATTATAATCAATCAGGATATTCTAGGCAAAATTATCATAATCAATCAGGCTATTCTAGGCAAAATCCCCAAAGAGAAATAAGACAAAATTCATACCGTACTCCAGGTTGCTGCCCCAGGTGTAAGAAAGGAAATCATTGGGCCAATAAATGCTATTCAAAATTTGACATCCATGGAAATCCTTTGTTCAGGAATTCAAAAAACAGGGCACGGGGCCCAATGCCCTGGGGCCCACTAATGTACGAGGCATTGGAGGAGGAGTATCCTCAAGCATCCACTCAGATGCTTCCCCGACACAATCCCTATTACCCATCCACTCCCTCGCCAGAGGAACAGGAGGAAATGCAGGATTAGACCTCTGTTCCACCACCCGAATAGTGTTAACACCTGAAATGGGGGTTCAACTGATTCCCACAGGAGTCAGGGGACCTCTTCCCTCAGGGACTGTAGGACTTATTATCGGGCGAAGTCCTAAAAAGCTTATTAGGTTTGCAAGTGACCCAAGGCGTAATAAACTCAGACTATAAAGGGGAAATAAAAATAATGCTTAGCTCACCCCAAAGTATAAGTTCTATTAATCAGGGAGATAGAATTGCTCAGCTGCTCCTCCTTCCAAATTTACATAATTCATTTAAAATGAATATGCCTCTAAATAGGAACAATAGAGGATTTTGTTCCACTGATTCGAAACCCATGGTTTGCTGGTTCGGGACTGTACAAGGAGGCCTATGTGTAAAATAAGAATCCAAGGAATAGAAATGGAGGGTCTTATAGATACTGGAGCTGATTCTTCCATCATTAATTTACGTCAATGGCCCAAACACTGGCCTCTACAAAAAGCTTCAACCAGTTTAAGAGGCTTGGGATATAATAACCTCCCAGAAAAAAGTGCGGTAATTTTAAAATGGGAGGATGATGAAGGACATAAAGGCACATTTCAGCCTTATGTTTTACCTAATCTACCGATTACTTTATGGGGAAGAGATATTTTACAACAAATGGGAGTACACCTTGCAACCAAACCTGCAGGTGTTAAATGTAAAAACATACAGGGTAATCTTAACCCCTAAAAGAAATCATCAAAAAGTACAGGGTAAGCTTAACCCTAAAAGAAATCATTAATCATATAGGAAAAAGACATTTTTCTTTGGGGCCACTGAGAAAATAATTTTGAAAATACCATGGCTTTCTGATAAGCCAGTGTGGGTCCCTCAGTGGCCCCTATCTAAAGAGAAATTACAAGCGGCCCACCTACTAGTTAAGGAACAATTAAAAGCAGGACATATAGAACATTCCACCTCTCCCTGGAATTCCCCCATATTTGTGATCAAGAAAAAAATCAGGAAAATGGCGATTATTACATGATCTTAGACAAATTAATAAAACCATGCAAGTCATGGGCCCTACTCAACCTGGACTTCCGAATCCTATAGCTATTCCAAAAATTTCCATGTTATTAGTCTTGATATAAAGGATTGCTTCTTTTCTATTCCCCTACATCCTCTGGATGCCCCCAGGTTTGCTTTTTCAGTTCCATTCTATTAACAATAATGGCCCTGATCAGAGATATCAATGGAAGGTTTTTGCCGCAGGGAATGGCTAATAGCCCCACCATATGTCAAATATATGTGGACAAGGCTATCCAACCCATTAAAAATAAATATCCAAACCTCATGTGTCTACATTACATGGATGATATTTTACTGGCCCACCCTAATCAAAAAAATCTTATTTAATATATTCAGTGACATGGTAGAAAATTTTAAAAAATACGGATTATATATAGCAGAAGAAAAAGTTTCAAACCAGATCTCCCATATTATATTTAGGATTTAAAATCATGGATACTTTTGTTAGACCCCAAAAAATTTTAATAAATAAAGAACATTTAACCACCCTCAATGATTTCCAAAAACTACTGGGAGACATTAAATTGGCTTCGCCCTACACTAAACCTCACTACTGGCCAATTAAAACCTTTATTTGATATCCTTCGAGGGGACCCTGATCCATCCTCACCACCGCGAACATTGACTCCTGATGCTAGGAAAGCTTTAAAGGTAGTAGAAAAAGCCATCGAAGGAGCTCATTGTGACAGATTTGATTTAACTCAACCGCTGATATTGATTATTATTTCTTCACAATATACACGCGACAGGAGTATTTTGGCAACAAGGGCCTTTATTATGGATACATTTGCCTGTCTCTCCTAAAAGCATAATTGAGTCATATACCTCCATGGTGGCTAAACTTATTCTTCAAGGACTTAAAACTTCTACTAAATATATTTGGCATTCACCCTGCTACTATTATTACTCCCTATTCATCGTCACAGATTGAATATTTATGCTTCAATGATAATGACTGGGTTATAGCTAGATGCTCTACCTCTGCAAATTTTGATAATCACCTTCCTAAGTCTCCTATATTATCTTTTTGTATTAATCATCCTATTATATTTCCACAGGTAATAAAAATCAACCTATTCCTAAGGCATTTAATGTAATTTACAGATGGGTCCTCAAATGGTACTGCTACAGTAGTCACTACAAAAGAAAATATGACTTACATAACTGCACACAAATCAGCTCAACTAGTGGAATTGGAAGCTGTGGTAAGAGCTCTGGAAAATTTTAGAGACCAGCCCATAAACATTTTTTCAGATAGCCACTATATTGTACAAGCCGTCCCAAAATTAGAGTTAGCAGGACCAATAGCACCTCATACTCCAGCTTTTAAATTGTTTTATCAAATACAAAAACTTTTATGGGCAAGAAAAGAACCTCTTTTCGTAGGCCATATTAGAAGCACATACTAATTTGCCTGGCCCCCTCCATGAAGGTAATCAAAAGGCTGATGAACTTACAAAAACAATATTTATACTTTCAGCGCTACAACAAGCTACTTTATTTCATTCCCAGTTTCACGTCAACAGCACCACCTTGCAACGTAGGTTTAAAATCACAAAGGAGCAAGCCAGAACAATTGTAAAAGATTGTAAATCTTGTATGACACATTTGCCCAATCCTCATTTTGGTGTTAACCCTAGAGGATTAATGCCCAATCATTTGTGGCAGATGGATGTTACTCATGAGCCAAGCTTTGGAAAATTGCAATTTATTCATGTAACCATAGATACATGCTCAGGCATAATTTTTGCTTCCTTACATTCCGGAGAAAAAGTTAAAGATGTCACATCTCATTGTTTACAAGCTTTTGCTGCATTGGGCATCCCCAAAATGCTTAAAACAGATAATGGTCCCGCTTATACGTCCTCATCTTTCAAACAGTTTTGCGCAAAATTCAACATATCCCATAAAACAGGCATCCCATACAATCCTCAGGGTCAGGGCATTATTGAAAGAGCAAACCGCACCCCTAAAAGTTATGTTGTTAAAACAGAAAGAAGGAAACTGGAAAAATCCTAAGGACAGATTGGCAGTTGCCCACTGTTTACTTTAAATTTTTTAAACTTTAGACTCTGATGGTTATTCTGCTGGAGACAGGACATTGGAACCCACATCAACAACATAAACCTTTGGTTTACTGGAAGGATATTCTTCAGGTACATGGAAGGGTCCAGATCCAGTATTAATTTGGGGGAGAGGATCTGTTTGTGTTTTTCCAAAGCATGAATCCTCTCCAATATGGATACCATCTAGATTAATAAAGCAGGTACCACATCAAAAGGATCAAGATGAAGTTGTTGAGGAATCAAGATTAATAAAAAAGTTACAAAATCAAGAGGACCATGATGAAGATATGGAATGATTCCCTTAAAAGAGTCCTTCAAAATATGTCACAACTTAAGTGTCATTCCTCCCGGCTGGGACGAAGAGATCTCTCTTTAGTGTGCACACAATTGTATTTTTTTTTATTTTTTATATATGTGTTTATTGTCTGTGTATTTGTCTAAATTTCATGTTAATGTGACGTCACAAATATATGTTTGTAGCCGGGCACGGTGGCGCACGCCTGTAATCCCAGCACTTTGGGAGGCTGAGGCAGGAGGATCGCGAGTTCAAAGCCAGCCTCAGCAATGGCGAGGCACTTAGCAACTCAGTGAGACCCTGTCTCTAAATAAAATACAAAAAAGGCTGGGGATGTGACCCAGAGGACGAGTGCCCCTGAGTTCAATCCCCGGTACCAACAAAAAAAAAAAAAAAATATATATATATATATATATATATATATATATAATATATATATATATGTTTGTATGTGCATCTGTCTGTCCAGTGTGACATCAAAAATAACAAAGCGCTTATGAAATATATATATATATATGGATCCAAATAACTCTAATATCATTTAAGTTTAAGAGTATTCAAATTGCCGTAAATAAATTTAATAAGTGAAGGTACCTTCAATTTTGTTTTATAGGTGTCCCAGGGACTTCTCTTTAGCAAAAAATATGACTAGGGCTGTATAACCTGATATTTTGGTGTTTTGACATAAGGTTGCTTATTTGTTTTAACTTCATTTGTTTAATAAATGATTAATTTCAATTATTTCAACAAGTAAAGGACTGCTGTGTGTATGCAGAAGAAACTCGAGAGTTCCAGCTAACAAATTATTTCTCCAAAGTGCTTTTAGTTTTTCTTTAATCTATCTTTAATGCAGTAATTACCCTCAGTCTTTCTTTGTTTTTGTTCTAAATATGATAATTTTGCCAGCTTATGTTTGTGGGTGCTCAGGCTGCAATGTGTGTGAGCAGAAATCAACTTATTTTTTTTCTAATCTAATAATTCTATTTTTTAGTTTGACAAACTCGCCTCTTGACTCAGTGCTAGAAATAGCGCTGCCTTTTCCTTTAATAATTGATGCTTAAGTCTCTAGGTAGCGGGCCCTGAAGATTCGCCGGTGGCATTGTCTACACATAAAAAAGAACGGCTGCTGCTACAGCTGCAGGATCGCAGTCGCTGCAAGCATCCCTGCTGCTCAAATGTCAAACAACCTCACCAGCAGTGTGGCCTCTGCTCTGCATGCATGGGGCCCTCCTAGATCTACGTGTTATAACAAGTGGACATTTTGATCTTTCATTGTTTGGGACTTCATGGGGACAGTACCTTGCGGGTATTTTGTTTAGAGAACTCACTGTGTTACTTGATAGAACTCAGGGCAGCTGATTTGTTTAAAAGAATTTGATATGCTATGCAATTTAGGCTCGTCACCAAAAGGCTTGTTGCCTTAAAGCCGCAGCATCAACTCCTCCAATTGGACGGCTGTTAGTCATCTTACACAGTCGATCCTAAAGGGCTCCATTGGATGGCTGGTTAGCCAATGACGGGTAAAGATCCCCAGAGGGGACAACCAAAGACAGGCACAGTCGCACGGGACAGTCTCATGTGGCCGACATATCAACCTAAGACAGGAGTCAAGGGGCACAGCCTTGATTATCCAATGATGGGTAAGAATGTTGGTTGCACATAGACATCCTAGAGCATCCCCTCTTTTAAAACAAAAGGGGGAAATGCCGGAGCCCTGTTTGGGGAGGTAGCTAAGATTGCGGTTGACTATGGGCCATAGACATTTTTGGGCATTGTCGCCTTCCGTAGTCTCACGGGACTTGGCCCAGGATCTCGAGAGATTTGAGCAGTGACTCAGCAGATTGACATTTTTGGGCATTGTTGCCTTCCGTAGTCTCATGGGACTTGGCCCAGGATCTCGAGAGATTTGAGCAGTGACTCGGCAGATCGAGCGAGAGCAATTCCTGCTCGGAGCGCATGGGATGAGACCAGAGAGAGAAAAGACAGGGTTATCGATATTGTATAGATATATTGTAGTTTCTTGTAAGAGTAGGTGCCTTGGTTTTCTTGTGAGAGTGTGTATGTAGTGTTAGAAATTACAAGAGACAGAGACAGAAAGATTAAAGAATTTTTTTCGTCTCCATCCTGTCTCTGGACTCCTTCCCGTGGCGCTGCCGTTCCAGGCTGCAATCCCTTTCCGGCGGCTAACGATACTGCTGCACATGGAAACCAGCGGGCAGAAAAGGAGGAATCCATGAGTATATAATCCTACACACAGCTGGGAGGGCCATCATCAGCCAGAGGGGCAACACGTATATAAGTCCAGCGTGATGGCACCTCCGTGACTCTGCAACTGTGGAGGAGCTCGAAGAGCAGACACCATCTGGACAGATGGGACTTTTGGGGCCATTCACCTAAAGCCCCAACCGCAGCACCATTCTTCTCTAACCAGATGAGAAAACAGGAGATCAGAGAGTGTGTTGCAGTTGGATTTCCCAGGAAGCAAATTCTAACATGGAAGTTATCATAAAGGGTGATTATTGAATAGTGTATCCGATGCCAAAGCTTATGAAAAGGAAGAAAACAAAACAGTGGTGGGAGGAGAAAGTAATCCAGGAGTGCAGGCCTACTGGACAGTTCTGGAAGAACATTTGGGAGCACTTGTGATATAATAGTACCACAAAGATATCCTGCTGAAGCAAGCCAATCAAAAGGACAAACAAACAACAACAACAAAAACAAGATAAAAAACATGATTCTATTCATTCTTTTCAGAATATATTCTAACAGAGGTACTTGATAAGAGAGGAGAAAGCAGGAGGCAACGTCCTTGTAGATTTAAACATGCAACTACAGAAAGCTTCTCGTCAGAAGATCAATGCAGAGATCTAAAGGATGGAACCCAGGGCCTCACAGATGATAAGGCGAATGTTCTACCACTGAGCCACAACCCCAGGCCCAAGGAGTATGCTTTTACAAATTTCCTGTAAGTATTGCATAACTGGAGCATATTGCATAACTGGAGCATTAGTATTTTTAAATAGCTTTTTATAGTATTTACATAAAAGAAGTGAATTATTTTTGTACCAGGTTTTGCAATATTAGAGCATTCTGAATTTGTCTGTATAAATATTTTTATTAGTTAATTCTGTACCTTTCCATTTTTTATTCTTATGCATTAATATCTATTTCAGTTTGAAGAACTCCCTTTAGCATTTCTTATAAGACAGGTCTGGTGGAGATTTATTTTCTAAGGTTTTATTTTATTTATTTATTTATGTTTTCTCTTCATTTCCAAACCTTATCTTTGCTGGAAACAGTATTCGTGATTGGAAGGTTTTTCCTTCAGTCCCATGAAAATTTCATGCAATTTTCTTCTGACCTGTAAGGTTTCTATGGGTAGGTCTGTTATCCTCCAAATTGGGGTTCCCATATGTGCTATTTGTTTCTTTCCATTTATATTCTTGAGAATCTTCTGTATATCTTTCACCATTAAAAGCTTGATTATAAGCCGGGCTCGGTGGTGCACGCCTGTAATCCCAGCACTTTGGGAGGCTGAGGCAGGAGGATCGCGAGTTCAAAGCCAGCCTCAGCAATGGTGAGGTACTTAGCAACTCAGTGAGACCCTGTCTCTAATAAAATACAAAAAAGGGCTGGGGATGTGACCCAGTGGTCGAGTGCCCCTGAGTTCAATCCTCGGTACCACCACAAAAAAAAAAAAAAAAAAAAGCTTGATTATAGGATTGTCCTGTGGGTAGACTTGCTTGAGTTAAATTGAGTGGTAATCTTTGATCTTCCTGTACTTTATTTCTTTCCTTCTCTAGTTTTGAGAAATTTAATGCTATTAATTCTTTGAATAAGCTCTTTACCCTTTGACTTTCTCAAGTTTCTCTCAAACCCAAATAGCTTAAATCTTTGTTCTTTTAATACTACCACAAAGTTTCTGTAAGTTTTCCATACTCCCCTTTATTTTTTCTCTTCTGTGTATTTGCAAATAGCCAATCTTTGAGCTCAGTAATTCTTTCTTCTGTTTGATCTACCTGCTATTGAATGTGTTTAATTTTGCTGAGTATATATTCCACTGAACTTTTAATTTTGCTGAATGTATTTTTTCAGCCTAAGGATTTCTGTTTGATATTTTAAATTGCTTCCATCTCACCATTAAGTTTCTCTGTTAGACTATTGAAATATTTCTGCATGTTTTCTTCAAGCTCATTGAATTTTTAAAATAGCTGTTTTGAATTCTCTGTCAGAGTTTTCCCCATAGTGATTACTACCTGGTCAGTCTCCTTCTGGCACTTTATTTTTAGTATCAAGTGAGGCCATTGTTTCCTGAAAGCCCTTGATGCTTCTTGGCATCAACACTGTCTAGGCATTAAAGAAGTAGGTATTCATTCCAGTGTTCCTTCCTGTCTTAGTTTGTCTGTTTTTTCCATAAATTCTAAGCAGGTTTCTTGTTTTCTCTGAGCCTGTAGTCTCTTTCACTATTTTAGAACTTTACATCACCTAAGCAAGGTTTTCCAGCTGTCTTCAATTGATATGTTGTCACTTAACACGAGAGGGTGATCCAAGCCGAGGCTTGACTCAAATGCAAAGTTAATGTATTCATCAGAATGAAGCACAGTGATATCTACAAAGAATATCCTATCACTTCCAATCTACTCCAGGGCCTGGATAAGCCCAGATGCTCCATCCACAGTCACAGGTCTGGGTTCGGAAACCACAAGGTTCTGCCTGCTCCTGGGCAGAATCACCATTAATGCATCAGATCCAGCATTCCCATGCCCAGTCCATGGCCACCAATTCCACCAAGATACATTGCATTTTGGTACCCACAGCTTGCCAAGACAAACACAGCATGAGGGAAGGACCAAGGCCCAAGATGCTGCGGACTTCCTTCTTATTGCTGAGGTGCACTTATGGCCCAAGAGTGATGTTGGGGACTTAAGAACACATCAGCCGAAAGGGTAGAGAACTCTAACTCTAGTTGCTTTCCACGCCCCGTTAGGGACCTGACCTAAGCAGGAGGCAGTCCTCTGACGGGATTGTGGGAACTGAAACTACCCTAAGGATAGGGTAGGGGGTTCTGCCAATACGATTTGCCCATGCTCCTTATGTGTCCCTGTATTCTTTCTGTTGATTGGCTCATGTCCTCTATAAACGCTGTCCACCTTCTTCAAAAAAACGAGTTCCAGTACTGGAAAAAAAAATCTGAGGCAATCCTCCTGTCAGTCAAAAGTTGATAGAGAGTACCTATCAAGACTCTCTAGAAACTTTCCTAAGATTCCAATACAAAGCAAGGAAAGGAGGAACACATTTATCACCATTCTCTTTGACCCACCCTCTCCCTTGACAGTATATTTTTCTTTCTCTTCTAATACATTTTCTAAACTTTTACTATATTTTGTGTCTTGCTTGAAATTTTCTCCTGAGAGAATACAAGCATCTAGAAACACAACACAACCCCACAGGTTCCCTACACCTCTGCTAACACAAACTTAACAGAAGCATACCAGGAGGAATGCCCTATTCTCTGAGAGATCATAGCTTTAAATCTGTTTTCCTCACCTTTTCTTGCTGCTGTGACCTAAAACACATGACAAGAACAATTTTAAGGAAAAAAAGTTTATAAAGGACTCATGGTTTCAGAGATCTTGGTCCATAGATGGCTGGCCACATTGCTCTGGGCCCAAAATGAAGCAGAACATCATGGCAGAATAGTGTGTTGGAAGAAAATGGCTCAGGAAATGGCCACCAGAGAGCAGAGGGTGAGGAGATGTAGAGAATCAGAAGAATAACAACAAGATTCCTTGCAAACGAGGCCTTGTTGTCCTCGGTGGGCGTGTCTGCAAACGGAACGTTCTGCTGAGAGGTGTAGAACAGATAGAGAAGAAACAAGTAGTTTATCAAAAGTAATGGGTGAAGGCGTTCTCACAAACGAGGCACTTATCACCCCCTTGGTGAACATACTGAAAACGGTATGTTATGCCAAGAGGCTAATCAGAAAGTTTGGCAACAACAGTTCTTGCAAACGAGGCTTTGTTGCCCTTGGTGGGCGTGTCTGCAAATGGAACATCTTGCCAAGAGATATAAAATAGATAGTAAAGAAAACATTGCTTGCAAATGAGGGTGTTTCTTTCTTGTTTCTTCTATATTGAAAAGAAGAGGAACTCAAAATGTTCTAGCCCTAACTAGTTTAAGATATTCTTTAGGGAAAGTTTATCTGGCTGATTGCTGATTCGCAAATTTATGCTCGTCATTGCTACTGGCTATTTGCCTTCATTGTCTATTAATGTTTGCTGATGGCTAATTGCCCTCTTTGTCTGGAAGATGTATAAAAAGGCTGAGAGAAATATAATAAAAAACACTGCATGGTGATCCTGTGTTGGAGTCATTCGATCAACAAGGAGGGGTGGAGAGAGAACAGAGAGAGAGCACCCCACTCTCAAGGGATAAAATATATACACCAAATGTATTGTTCTAATAACCACCTCCTCCAGTCACACCCTACCTACCTACAGTTACTGCCAAGATGATGGGCTTAAGAAATATTTTTCAACATGCTCAGCCACAAAAGTATTCAGAATCTGCTATATCCAGGGTCCCTGGAGATGTAGCTACTGCTGGAGATGGCAGCAGACCTTGGCATCAACCTTGTGCTGGTAGTTCTGCAGGAATGCAGGATGCTGGTGATAGAGGGTCATGGAGGCTTCCACCAAAATTTCAATGGAAAGCCTAAGAGACCAGATAAAGTGTAGCAGTGTTGGAGTCCCTACAGGCACCCCCTGATAGGGTGATGCATGGACAGGTGAGGAGGAAGTCAAAGCTGCAGTGGAGACCCTCAAGAGTAAGAAATGTCAGTAATGCTGGGAGTGGTGGTGCAGAAGTGTAATTCCAGCAGCTCAGGAGGCTGAGGCAGGAGGATTATGAATTCAAAGCCCACCTTAGTGAATTAGTGAGGTCCTAAGGAACTCAACAAGACACTGTCACTAAATAAAATATTTAAAAGGGCTGGCGATGTGGCTGAGTGGTTTAGAGCCTTGGGTTCAATTCCCAGTACAAAAAAAGAAGAAGAAGAAGAAGAGAAAAAAAGAAAGAAAAGAAAAAGGAAGAAAGAAAAATGCCAGTAACATGGGACCTCATCTGAGGAAAGTTGCTGCAGAAATTGAGCATAGACATGCCAACAGAAATGTCACTTGGGTTGCAACCAACAAGGCCACAGGGGTGGAGCTACTCTGCCATTTGAACAGAATATCACTGTGCCATGTGCCTCAGATGCCAGATGTGGAGCTACAAGTTGTTTGCCCAGCTGAATTTCATTTTTAATTTGGTCCTATCTCTTCATTTTATTCTCCTATTTTTGTGAATAAAAATGTTTATTCTGTACCTTTATGTATTGGATATTTGTAAATAGCTTTTGATTTTTTAATAGGAGCTCACAATGCAAGCTTGCCCTGATACTCAAAGTAGACTCTGAACTTGAACTTTTCAGAAATCTTGGAACTGTTGAGACTATGTGGACTCTTGGAAATGGACAAAATGTATTTTTTTAATTGTGAGATAGTTGTAAGAATTTGGAGGCCAGGATTAGAATGTTATGGTTTGTGAGGTATTCCCCAAACCCTCATGTGTGAAATAATGCAAGAAGATTCAGAGGAGAAATCATAAAGTTGTGAGAGTCTTAACCCAATCAGTGAATTAATGGGGATTAATTGAATGGTAACTGAAGGTAGTTAGTGTTGGGACTATGTCTGCCAAGGGGCAAGGTTTTGACTGCTTACCACGCCCTAAAGGACCGGGGCTAAACCAAGGGGTGTGGCTATGACGTAGCGTGAGAGACTGAACCATCTTGCTTGCTGATTGGTTAGTTCTAGGCCTATTTAAGTCAATGCTTGTTCAATAAAGCGAGTTCTCCGGACATCCCGCGTGCTATATACAAGACTTCCTAGGTGTGGCGTGTTTTCTGTTCAAACAAACAGAGGTAAGGCATCTGGTGATTTCTGTCCTTAAGCTCGTCCCGCGGGTGAGTTGCAATCTTTCCTGCTGGCAGGAAGAATTCCCTTCTAGGGCCGAGAAAGGGAAATGCAACTCAGAGCCCGGCTCCATTCATAACTCGGCGACCCCAGCAGGTTGGCGTCCCAAAGTGGGGCAGGGAAAAAATTATCGGTGAGCTTAACAAGGTTAGAGATGCAGCGTCTCTTTCGCTGGCAGAAATATCCTTTTATTATGGGACAAATCTTAACATTCAGGAAATCACGAGACCCAGCCCTCGAGGCATGGCACGGTATATTGAGAAAGCAAGGTCTCCAAATATCTGACAGCCAATCGGAGGTGATCTGGAATTCGTTAAAACAGGCGGCTCCCTGGCTCCCAAAATCTGATTTTGATTCTTGGGAGACTTGGAATGAAATAAAACAAATTTTAAGGGACCAAGAAATTGAGTACGGGGAATCCCCGCCTCCGGGAGTTTATCCAGCTTTATCCGCCCTAAAAGCGTACTCGCTTTTACAAGAAAAACAAACACCTAATTTTTCCCGGTCCGCAAATTTAAAGAAATCTCACTCCAGGGAATTAGAAACTACAGCCCCTCCTTTAGAGTTACCTAACAAGTTCCCTAAAAACAAAAGCCACCAACCACGTGGCTCGAAACTTTCTAAAGGTGATCCGCCATTTCGTGAGTCAGCTCTTATTAAGCCTTCTACAACATCACTATACCGAGAGGCGCCAGCGCCCTCTAGTGGGCTTTCACCTGTAATGGCATTTCCAGTTAATTTAACAAAACTTCCTATAGCTAAAATCACTCAAAAAGCTAATAAAAACCTGGCCACATTTATTGAGAAAATAGAAAAAAGCCTTCAAAGAAAACTTCCACCTAATGACCAATTTACAAAAATGTTAGTTTGGGAAGAAATGACCACAAATCACAAGCTGGCCTATGCTAAGTTAAAAGATAAATTTATAAAAAGATGGATTATTACCACCAAAGATGTGGGTTCAACAACTCACCAGTCTCAGATATTAAACACTCCCATTAATGCTCGTACTAAGATATTAACAACAGTTTTAAATGGAAAAGAAACCTATTTTAAATACGGACGACAAGGCTATTTTAAAAAAAGACTACCCCGATGGTCTTGATCGGCCTCCAGAATGCTCCCTGGCCAGATCTCAAAAGATTTAACCTTAATTATTATTGATATTAAAGATTGTTATTTTTCAATACCTCTTCATCCAGATGATTATAAAAAATTTGCATTCTCTGTCCCATCAACCAATTGTTATAAGCCAGATGAAAGATATAAATGGATAGTGCTCCCTCAAGGTATGGCTAATAGCCCAGCTTTTTGTCAATATTATGTTTCATGTCTTCTGTCACCATTAATGAAAAAATCACAGCTTACCTTATATGTCTATATGGATGACATCATCCTGGGACCTGCTGATGTCCAACAACTAAACTCTGCTTACTTAACCCTTCAAGAGCTCTTAGAAAAAGGAGGATTACACATATCCAATGATAAAATACAAACTATTCCTCCCTTTAAAATATTGGGGACAAAAATTAGCCTAGACTCGTTTGTCCCCTCAAACCCCAACTTCTCATTCAAAAATCTTATTCCTTGACAGAGTTGCAAAAGCTATTAGGAGAGCTAAACTGGTTAAGACCTTGGCTTCATATCTCTACTGAGGATTTATTACCTCTCTTTGAGTTGCTACGGGGAAAATCCCCCTCTGATGTGATTTTACTAGAAGAGAGTCATATGTCAATATTACAAAAAGTCCAAGATGCCCTCAATTCAGCCCAATTGGCTCGATACCAACCAAAGCAACCTCTATATTTATGGATTTTTTCAGGTGCTAAACTCCTGACAGCTGTACTAACCCAGATGGGAAATCCATTAGAATGGATACATTCCTCTGTGGGAGGAGCACCACGAGTTTATTCCCAATTAGATCAATTAGCAGATCTTATAATGAAAAGGAGAGATACATCATTGAGGCATTATGGAAAAGACCCAGATATTTTAACAATTCCTTACCATTTGTCAGATTTTGAATGGATACAGAGAAACAACCCTAGAGTCTCCTATGCATTAGAAAGATTTCTAGGAAAAGTTGACTGTCATTACGGGTCAAGCAAATGGACTTCTTCTTTCCCCAAACTGGAGTGGACTCCCCCCATCTTGTTCTCCAGCAAGCCACTCCCCAAGGCAGTAAATGTCTTCACAGATGGAGGAAAAGAAGGGTCAGCAGTTGTAATATTTCACCCATCCTCAGGCCAAAGGACACAATACTTTGAAGCAGTTACTGGTTCTGCTCAATTTAAAGAATTATATGCTGTTACATTAGCCTTGACCCATGTCCAAGAGCCTATGAATTTTTTCTCAGATAGTTTATATGTAATTAACCTATTACCTACTCTAAATGCCTCATATATAAAAATAGATAATAATCCTATCACCCCTCTGATGATCCAGGTTCGATCCCTGTTAAAGGGGCGTAATGAACCTATGTTCCTCCAACATCTTAGGGGACATCAAGGCTTATCTGGGCCCCTATCTGAGGGAAATCAGGCCGCTGACCGTTTGGCCACCACAGGTGTATTAACAGTTACAGTCCCATATCAACAAGACCTTCAGTTAGCTCAAGGTCTTCACAACCTTACTCATTTAAATTGGAGAGGTCTACATAATAAATTTCCTTTAGTTCCTATAAAAGATTTTAAAAAGATTATAAGGACATGTAAATCTTGTTTGCCCTTATTACAGGTCCCACCTCTCCAGTCCCCTGGGGTAAATCCCAGAGGCCTAAGGCCCAACGCTATCTGGCAAACTGATGTAACCCATTATGTGCCATTTGGAAAATTAAAATATATATTTATGTCCATAGATACTTATTCACATGCTTGTTGGGCCACGGCACATTCTGGAGAAAGGGCTAAACATGCTGAAAGTCACTTTTTACAATGCTTTGCTATTCTTGGATTGCCAAAACAAGTTAAAACTGATAATGGACCCTGTTTTGTAAGCAAATCATTACAAAAGTTCTTCCAAACTTGGCATATTAAGCATACCACAGGGATTCCATATAACCCAAAAGGACAAGCCATAATAGAAAGACATAATAAAACCTTAAAGGACCAATTAATAAAACAAAATGGGGGAAGCAACCCCCATGACCAGTTGAAAACAGCTATGCTTACTTTAAATATTTTAAATTTTTCCAAACAGCAGCCTCTATCTGCGTTTCAAAGACACTGGTCTAACCAAACACCTTATATAAAAGTTGAGGTCCGATGGAAAGACCCATTAACTAGAGTCTGGAGAGGTCCTGATCCATTAATAAGTGCTGGCAGAGGTTTTGGATGTGTCTTCCCAATGGGGGAGCAAAACCCTATATGGGTGCCTGCCAGAGATCTCAAATACTGCCAATCCGACCAAAATGACTACCCAGGAGCACAAGCTCTTGAGGAGTGATCTTTCTTTTTTTCCACAGAAATGAAAAAACCGTGACAAAGCTCCTGTCCTGCTGTGATTAAACTTCTCATCACATCCGTTTCAAAATTCATCAAAGACACTATCCTGGACTCCTTCTTTGTCAGCATCTCAACCCTCTGCGATGAGAGAAGAAGGACTGTGCCATTCCTGTGACAATTATCTGGACTTTATGCTAGACGACTTCCTTTGGACTCTGAGAGAAGAGCGCTATATCTTAGGACAATTATTTAGACTTTGTGCTGGACGGCTTCCTTTGGACTCTAAGAAAAGAGTCCCATTCCTGTGACAGTCATCTGGACTTTATGCCAAAAGACTTCCTTTAAACTGAACTAAATAGATGGACTTTCTCTTTTTGGTGAAATCCCTAATTGTCATTGTCTTTGTGTGCACCTTTAGCCCTATAGAACTAGCCAGATACAGCTGGGTGGTCTACTGTCACGCTGAGCTATAGCCCTATAGTCTTGGCCACGGTCCTTAACAGGATGCAGAGGTATGCCATCCAGTCAAGCCTTCCCAAAGGTGACTGTCATGTCCCTGTGCTCCCCTTGGCCACCTGCTGGCCCTAGGCATGTCCACCTAAAGTGCTAGATTGATAGCCAATAACAGGTAAGATTTTTCCCAGAGAGGAGAAGTCGACCTAGACGGGCACACTGTCTATGAGTTGGACACCCTACAAGATGGGACATCCCATTTTAAAATAAATGGAGAGACCCATTTTTTAAATAAACAAAAAAAGGGGAATTGTTGGGACTATGTCTGCCAAGGGGCAAGGTTTTGACTGCTTACCACGCCCTAAAGGACCGGGGGCTAAACCAAGGGGTGTGGCTATGACGTAGCGTGAGAGACTGAACCGCCTTGCTTGCTGATTGGTTAGTTCTAGGCCTACTTAAGTCAATGCTTGTTCAATAAAGCGAGTTCTCCGGACATCCCGCGTGCTATATACAAGACTTCCTAGGTGTGGCGTGTTTTCTGTTCAAACAAACAGAGGTAAGGCATCTAGCGATTTCTGTCCTTAAGCTCGCCCCACCGGGTGAGTTGCAATCTTCCTGCAGGCAGGAAGAATTCCCTTCTAGGGCCCAGAAAGGGAAGCGCAACTCAGAGCCCAGCTCCATTCATAACTCGGCGACCCCGGCAGTTAGTGTGTGGCTGAAGGAGGTGTGCATATTCCAAGAGCCCAACCTCAGCAGAGGTGAGGCATTGGAGGCGTGACTTCTAGGTATATATTTGCATTTTGCAATTGGAGATCTCTCTCTATTTCGAGATCAACATGTGAGCTGCTACTCTTAGCCTCACTCTTCTGCCATTATGTTCTGCCTCACCTTGAGCCCCAAGCAAAGGAGCTGACTATCTATGAACTGACACCACTGAAACTATGAGCTCTCAAATAAACTTTTCACCCTCTACAATTTTTCTGGTCACTTCTTTAGTCACATCAGCAAATAAGCTGACTGAAACAATTACGCTCTTGTGTAGAAAAATGTCAAATATAACTTTTTTTTTCTTTTTTGATAACTCAACCACTGAGTTACATTCCCAGCCATTTTTAAATTTTATTTTGAGACAGGGTCTCACTAAGTTACTCAGGTATTGCTAAATTGCTGAGGATATCTTTGAACTTTTGATCCTCCTGCCTCAGCCTCCTAAACCACTGAGATTACAGGAATGCACCACTATGCCATGCTCTGATATAACCAATTTGATTGCTTGTTCTTCTTAAGGAATGGTGTTATATTGAAGACCCAGAACTGGTCCCTGTGGCTTGCATCTTGACTTTCAGCACAAGCACTAGCTGGTTCAGACTTAAAGAGTGGGAGCCAATGCTGTAGTCCTATGCAGAGTCAATTTCTGCTATTGTTTGTACAAAGCTTAAGTACAGATTTTGGTTCTGGGAAGTGGCATGATGCACTAAAATTCCTTAAAATGTGGATACACCCTTGGAATCATGTAATGAGTACAGGTTGAAAGAGTTTTGACAGCAGATATTAAATGCCTAAAGTGCCTTGAAAATATTGTTGTCAAAAATGAGTGTTAGGCCACATGCACCACTACTGCCAATGCTGCTGCCTCTGAAGCCACTGCTGCCATACCAAGGTCAATGGGAGGTCTTCTTTTTTTTTATTCAAATTTGTTTGTATATGACAGCAGAATGCATTACAAGTCATAATACACATATCGAGCACATTTTTACTTATCTCTGATTGTATACGAATTATATTCACACCATTCGTGTCTTCATACATGCACTTAGGGTAATGATATTCATCTCATTTTACCATCTTTATTTTAACCCCTTGCCCCCTCTTTTTCACTCCCTCCCCATTGACCTTTCTAGTGTTCCTCTAATCCTCCTATGCTCCCTGACCCAACCCCACTGTGAATCAGCCTCCTTATATCAGAGAAAACATTCAGCATTTGCATTTTGGGGATTGGCTAACTTCATTTAGAATTATATCCTCCAATTTAATCCATTTATTTACGAATGCCATTATTTTATTCTCTTTTATTGCAGAGTGATATTCTATTGTATATTTATACCACATTTTCTTTATCCATTCATCTACTGAATGGCATATAGGCTGGTTCCACAGTCTAGCTATTGTGAATTGTGCTGCTATAAACATTGATGTGGCTGTGTCCCTGTTGTATGCTTTAAGTCCTTTGGGAATAAACCCAGTAGTGGAATGGCTGGGTCATATGGTGGTTCCATTCCCAGTTTTCCAAGGAATTTCCACGCTTCTTTCCAAATTGGCTGCACCATTTTGCATTCCCACCAGCAATGTATGAGTGTGCCTTTTTCCTCACAACCTCTCCAACATTTCTTGTTGTTTGTGTTCTTAATAGCTGCCATTCTGACTGGAGTGAAATGAAATCTTAGAGTAGTTTTAATTTGCAATTCTATAATTGGCAGTGATGATGAACATTTTTTTTTATGTATCTGTTGATTGATTGTATATCACCTTCTGAGAAGTATCTATTCAGTTCCTTAACCCATTTATTGATTGGGTTTCTTTTGTTTGTTTTGTTTTCCTGTTTTGTTTTGTTTTGTTTTGTTTCTTGTTTTTGTTTTTGGTGTTAAGATTTTTAAGTTCTTTGTGTATTCTAGAGATAAATGCTCTATCTGATGTGCGTGTAGTAATATTTCCAATTAGTAGGTTCTCTATTCACCTCACTGATTGTTTCTTTTGCCAAGAAGAAGTTTTTAGTTTGAATACATCCCATTCATTAATTCTGGATTTTAATTCTTGTGCAACAGGAGTCTTATTAAGGAAGTAGAAGCCTAATCCAATATGTTGGAGATTGGGGCTTACGTTTTCTTCTAATAGGCATAATGTCTCTGGTTTAATTCCTAGGTCCTTGGTCCATTTTGAGTTGAGTTTTGTGCATGGTGAGAGATAGAGGTTTAATTTCATTTTGTTGCATACGGATTTCCAGTTATCCCGGCACCATTTGTTGAAGAGGCCATCTTTTCTCCAATGTATGTTTTTGGCATTTTTATCTAATATAAGATAGCTGTAGTTGTGCGTGTTAGTTTCTGTGTCCTCTATTCTGTACCATTGGTCCACATGTCTATTTTGGTGCCAATATCACACGCTGTTTTTGTTACTATTGTTCTGTAGTAGAGTTTAAGGTCTGGAATTGTGATGCCACCTCCTTCACTCTTCTTCCTAAGGATTGCTTTAGCTATTCTGCGTCTCTTATTTTTCCAGATGAATTCCATGACTGCCTTTTCTATTTCTATGAAGAATGTCATTTGGATTTTAGTTGGAATTGCATTGAATCTGTATAATGCTTTTGCTAATATAGTCATTTTGACAATATTGATTCTGCCTATCCTAGAATGGGGTAGATTTTTCCATCTTCTGAGGTCTTCTTTAATTTCTTTCTTTAGTGTTCTGTAGTTTTCATTATAGAGGTGTTTCACATCTTTCATTAGGTTGATTCCCAAGTATTTTATTTTTCTTGAAGCTATTGTAAATGGGGTAGTTTTCATCATTTCCCTTTCAGAGGATTTTTCACTGATATACATAAATGCCTTTGATTTGTGGGTGTTGATTTTGTATCCTGCCACTTTGCCAAATTCATTTACTAGTTCTAAAAGTTTTCTGGTGGAATTTTTTGGGTGTTCTAGGTATAGAATCATATCATCAGCAAATAGTGCTAATTTGAGTTCTTCTTTTGCTATCTGTATCCCTTTAATTTCTTTCTGTCTAATTTCTCTGTCCAGTGTTTCAAGTACTATGTTAAATAAAAGTGGTGAAAGGGGGCAACCCTGTCTTGCTCAGGTTTTTAGAGGGAATGCTTTCAATTTTTCTCCATTTAAAATCAAGTTAGCCTGGGGCTTCACATAGATAGCTTTTATAATGTTGAGATATGTTCCTGTTATCCCTAGTTTTTCTAGTGTTTTGAACATGAAGGGGTGCTGTATTTTGTCAAATGCTTTTTCTGCATTTATTGAGATAATAATATGGTTTTTTTTTAGCTTTAAGTCTATTGATGTGATGTATAACGCTTATTGATTTCCATATGTTGAATGAACCTTGCATCCCTGGGATAAACCCCACTTGATCGTGGTGCACTATCTTTTTGATATGTTATTGTATTCAATTTTCCAGAATTTTGTTGAGGATTTTTGCATCTATGTTCATTAGAGATATTGGTCTGAAGTTTTCTTTTTTTAAATGTGTCTTTGCCTGGTTTTGGAATCAGGGTGATATTGGCCTCATAGAATGAGTCTGGACGAGCTCCCTCTTTTTCTATTTCCTGAAATAAATTGAAGAGTATTGGTATTAGTTCTTATTTGAAGGTCTTGTAGAACTCATCTAGGGACTCACTTAGTTGCTAAGTGCCTCGCCATTTCTGAGGCTGGCTTTGAACTCGTGATCCTCCTGCCTCAGCCCCCCAAGTGCTGGGATTACAGGTGTGCACCACCACACCCGGCTTAAATTTGGACTTTTTAAGCTATCCCATATTTCTTGAATGTTCTGATCATGACTTCTTACCATTTTCACTGTGTTTTCTACATTTTTTTCAAGATTATATATTTTGTTTTTATTATCTGAGGTCCTATCTTCCCAGTGGTATAATCTGTTGGTGATGCTTTCAATTGAACATTTAATTTGGTTTATTGCTTCTTTCATTTCCAGGACTTCTCTTTGGTTTGTTTTTACAACCTCTATCTCCCTATTGAAGTAATCTTTTGCTTCTTGTATTTGTTATGAAGTTCTTTGACAAAAATTATCTTTTACTACCTTATTTGTTCTCTTATATCACTTTTCAGATGACAAAACATTTTAATTATGTACATCTTAAACTCCTTCTCTGTTATTTCATCTGCTGTGCTTACCATGGAATCTACTAAGGAAGTATGTTGATTTGTTTGGGACCCTTTCTTCCCTTGTTTTTTTCATATTGCTTGTGTGACTTCTAGCATTGTGGAACCATGACTTTTTTATTTTTACCTTAAAGCCTTATGATGCCTCCATAGGACAATGTTATCAGATCCCTATATGAACACTTTACACTCAAAAACCAGACATTTTCTATTCAGATGTTCACAGTTTGGTCACAATGTACAGAATTAGTGAATTCAAATATGTCCCAAATATACTCTGTAGGTTTGTAAAGGGGTTTATTATTTCTGATGTTGGACACAGAGGTGATATGCTGAGGAGGAATGAGGTGAGGATATTGAGTTATTATTTCTTAGGAAGTGTGAAAGAGAAATCTATGGATGTAGTTTAATATCAGCAGAAGAGAGAGGAAGTGAATTGGAGTGAGCAAGTTAGTGGAAAGACCAATGTGTACATAAAACAAACTCATGTATATCTGAAGAGAAATAAAAAATATCAAAGTAGTAGAAATTGGTGAAAAGAGAAGAAAAAGAAAGTGAGTCAAAAAGAGAAAAAAAAACTGTATATAACACAACTTTGATATACTATTCAGTTGCCCCAGTTCTCAAAATCCTAATTCTTGTATAATACTTTCACATATGTTGGGAGTGTGAGGGCGGGGAAGTAAATAGGGAAAGGAAAGAAAAAAAAGAAAAAGAGAAAGAAACACACACACACACACACACACACACACACACAAAAGAAAAAAAGAAAAAACCACAAAGACAAACACACAAATAAATCACAGACAAGAAATCTTGAAGGAAGATTTCCTGCTTTCCTTCACATCTAGTAGGTGTGGTCGTCTGTTGTCCACTGTCAGGTTTTATTGCCACCCTCCAAATGTTGAAGGTAATCAAGTAGTCACAGAACCAGCAGTAGCAGCTGCTGAGAAGTTGGGGTGGAGTTACAATCTGCATACCTAGTCAGCTGAAGTTCCGAGCTGAGAGTTGTCCCCTATGGTAAATAGCGCTGAAAGGTGATCCAAGATGTAGGCACCTACTTTGTACATCACAATATAGTTTCAAATTGAGGGAGCAGTGTCATGGGGCTGGATGCTAGGTTCAGAAACAAGCTCTGCCGCTGTCTGTGTGTGGCTTGTGTAGATGTCAGCTGACTTCAGAGCCTGTGTAAATTCCTCAGATGTATGCAGGCTACCGCACGTAGGTGATTCCTTTTTTTCTTTTTCTCCTTCTGCTACTGCAACTTTCAAAACTGGCAGTGATCAATCCACCTGGGAGTAGTAGAACCACACAGGACCTGACCAGCATTGCTGTGCATGGGAATTTGCCAGGTGACTTGCGTGAAAGCAAGTTGGGTAGCCAAACATTCTGCACCATTCCTTGCCTGCACCACTGTAGGTGTCCTTGTTCACTGTTTGTCTCCTGTGCGGGACTCACGTGAGTTAGCAATTGAGAGATTCACCTACGCTATAGTCTGTTATCCCAGTGCTCCAGAGGGGTATGATGGCCTTGGCTCCTTTGTGGGTGCAAGAGTATAGCTAGTAACTAAGCAGTAGTCTCACTACTGAACCTCAATTGACCAACTGACACTTAATGCCACCTCTCTCTGGTCCACCATCTTGCTGCCTCCTGGAGGCCTTCTTTCTTGGTGCTGCTGCCCTTGAAGCTGCAATCACCCGCTGCTGCCACAGAAGACATTGCTTCCCCAGGTGCATCCGATGTGGACACTGCTGCTGACCCACAGAGATTGCCTGGTGACACTGGCCTCACAGCTGCAATTGCAGTGCTGCTGCTGCTGACACACTGCCTGCTGCCAACAACCACTGCCACTACAACTGCTACCACCAACTAGAGGAATGCTGTGGAGAAGTCTCCAGGTTTGGTTTTACATGGCTACATCCATTTGGGAGACACCATCCAGGGCCTGGGGCACAAGTGCCAGCAGGTTTACCACCAAAAAAATCCTCTATTTGGGGACTCTGGCCAGGATATGCGGGTCCTCTGTGGGGGGTGCCTGCAGGTTTGGAGGCACCTGGGGTCCTCCTGCTGGAAGTGCCGGTGGCCCTTGTCTTGCTGCTGCATCTCGGGATAATCTTTTGAATAAGTGTATCCTTAATGGTCTCCCTGCATGTAGAAGCAGCATTGAGATCTAGGAACTGCAGCTTGGCTGAGTCTGAGGTATCTGAAGTCCAGATCAGTGGGATAGGGACTGAGTCTGTGAGGGCTGATCTGGATCTGGTGACCCTGAAAGATGTCAGAGACAGGGCTGAGAAACTTTTGAACACTGATGGAGACAGCTTGACTTTCCAGTGAGATTTATTTCATTTTATTTTATTTTTCAATTTGCTAATAACTCTACCATATTTGGAACAGGGTGTTTTTTATGTATCAGTGTGCTAAGATAATGATATATGCATGGTGTTTTGCATTTTTGTCATATCCTTATGTCCTTAATTTTTTTCTCTTTGTATTCTTTACCCCTATTTTCTGTTTTCTTGGATTTTCTTTCTTTTCTCCGACCAACAGCCAATCTCTGTCAACTCCTTTTTCACTCTTCCTGTGAATTTTTACTTCTAGCTTCTCTCTTCCTCCCTCACAAACATCGCATACTATGCTACCTCTGTATTCTCGTCCACCATTTGAAATTATATACCATTTTAACAAATTTTATGTTTATACTATAGATAGTTATTGAACTTATCATTTTGGTTTAATGCAAGAAAGCAGTAGATGTATTATTGGGAGTTAATAGGTTTAGGGCTATATATTCTGTACACTGGGTGCTGTTGATATTGGTCTCACCATTAAAGGTGAAGTGCTGGAAATCTTCAAGGACACTATAGGTCTACGTGGTAGAATTTGTACTGCCTTGGGTCCATACTTCTAGATGGGAAAAACACACAAACAACATGAAAAATGGGGGAATGAAATGCCCCAAACAAAACAAGATGCTTTAACAACAGAAGCCACTCATAACACAGTAGGGGAAAAAATGTCCAATAAGGAGTTCAAAATGAACATAGTTCAATTGATCTGTGAAGTAAAAGATAGTATAAGGAGTGAAATCAAAGAAAAAAATACAGAAAGTGAAAGATCACTTCAATAAAGAGTTAGAGGTTGTGTTAGAGATTGTAAAAAAAAAAAAAAATAATAACAAGCAGAAATCCTCAAAATGAAGGAATCAGTAAAACACATTATAAATTCAATAGAAAACATCACCAATAGACTAGACCACTTGGAAGACAGAGCCTCAGACAATGAAGACAAAATGCATAATCTTGAAAGTAGAGTTGACCATGCAGAGAAGATAGTAAAAAACCATGAACAGAACATTCAAAAGTTATGGCATAACGTGAAAAGACCAAATTTAAGAGTTATCAGAATAGATGAAAAAGCAGAGAGAGCCGGGCGTGAGGGCACACGCCTGTAATCCTAGCACTTGGGAAGCTGAGGCAAAAGAATCGCGAGTTCAAAGCCAGCCTCAGCAATGGCGAGGCACTTAGCAACTCAGTGAGACCCTGTCTCTAAATAAAATACAAAAAAAAGGGCTGGGGGTGTGGCCCAGTGGTTGAGTGCCCCTGAGTTCAATCCTCAGTACAAAAAAAAAAAAAAAAAAGCAGAGATACAAGCCAAAGGAATGTACAATCTTTTCAATGATATAATAGCAGAAAATTTTCCAAACCTAAAGAATGAAATTGAAAATCAAATACAAGAGGCTTACAGGACCCCAAATGTACAAACTTACAGCAGACCCACACCAAGACACATTATAATGAGAAATACTAACACAGAGAATAAAGATAAAATCTTAAAGGCTGTGAGGGAAAAAAATCAATTTATGTATAGGGGGAAACCAATTCAGATCTCAACTGATTTCTCAACCAGACCCTCAAAGCTAGGAGGTTCTTGAATAATATATTTCAAGCTCTGAAAGAAAATGGATGCCAACCAATAATTTTATATCCAGCAAAATTAATTTTCAGATTTGAGGATAAAATTAAAACCTTCCATGATGAACAAAAATTAAAAGAATTCACAACTAGAAAGCCTACAAGACAGAGCATTCCTAACAGAATATTTCATGAGGATAAAGTGGGGGGGGGAAGAAAACCAACAAAGGGAAAATCTACACTAAAGGGACATTCAACCAATGAGAAACTGAGACAAATCAGAAACCAGAAATAAATCAAAATGACAGGGAATACAAATCATATCTCAATAATAAACTTAAATGTTAATGGACTAAACTCATCAATCAAAAGACATGTACTGGCAGATTGGATTAAAAAGCAAGACCCAAAAATATGCTGTCTTCAATAGACTCACTTCATGGGCAAAGACATCCACAGTCTGAAGATGAAAGGATGGGGAAAAACTTATCACTCAGATGGATTGCATAAACAAGCAGGAGTTTCCATTCTCAGACAAAGTAAACTTCAAACCAAATTAATCAGATGAGACAAAGAAGGACATTTCATACTTCTTAAGGGAAGTATATATAAGCGGGACATAGCAATTATAAATAAATATGCCCCAAACAATGGAGCATATATGTACATCAATCAAACCCTTCTCAAATTAAAGAGTCAAATAGACCACAATACAATAATACTGGGTGACTTTAACACACCTCTCTCACTACTGGAAAGATCTTCCAAATGAAAACTAAATAAGGAAACTATAGATCAAAATAATACAATCAATAATTTAAACTTAACAGACATATATAGGGCAAATATACTTTCCTCTCAGCAGCACATGGCTCCTTCTCTAAAATAGACCATATCTTATGCCACAAAGCAACTTTTAGTAAATGCAATCAAACAGAGATAATATCCTGCATTCTATCACACCACAATGAAATGAAATTAGAAATCAATTCTAAATTTTAAAATACAAGCTACTGTAATAAATGGAGCCTAAATAATACACCATTGAATAATGAATAGACAATAGAAGAAATCAAGGATGAAATAAAAAAATTCTTAGAGGTAAATGTGAACACTGATACAACATATCAAAATCTCTGGGGCTATATGAAGGCAATACTAAGAGGAAAGTTTATTGCATTGAGAGCATTCGTTAAAAGAATAAAAGTCAACAAATAAATGATCTAACACTACATCTCAAAAGTCCTAGAAGTAGAACAAATCAACACCAAAAGCAGTAGAAGACAGGAAATAATTGAAACCAGAGCTGAAATCAATGAAATCTAAACAAAAGAAACAATTGAAAAAATTGACAAAACAAAACATTGGTTCTTTGAAAAAATAAATAAAATTGATAAACCCCCTGGCCATGCTAACACAGAAGAAAAGAGAGAAAACTCAAATTAATAAAATACAAGATGAAGAAGGAAATATCACAGTGGACATGTCTGAAATACAGAAGATTACTAGAAACTATTTTGAAAATTTATATTCCAATAAAATAGAAAATATCAAAGACATAGACAAATTTCTAGAGACATATGACCTACCCAAACTGAATGAGGAGGTCATACATGATTTAAACAGATCAATTTCAAGTAATGAAATAGAAAACACCATCACAGGCCTAACAACCAAGAAAAGCCCAGGACCAAATAGATTCTCAGCAGAGTTCTACAAGACTTTCAAAGAATTAACACCAATACTCCTCTAAGTATTCCACGAAATACAAAAGGAGGGAACCCTTCAAAACTCATTCTATGAGGATAATATCACCCTGATACCAAAACCAGACAAAGACACATCAAGGGAAGAAAACTTCAGACAATATCCCTGATGAACATAGATACAATAATTCTCAATAAAATTCTGGAAAATTGCATACAAAGACATATTTAAAAGATAGTACACCACAATCAAGTAGGGTTCATCCCAGGGATTCAGGGTTGGTTCAACATACAGAAATCAATAAACGTAATTCATCATATTAATAGACTTAAAAACAAAAATTGAATGTCTTCTCAATAGATGCAGAAAAAACATTTGATGAAATACAGCTCACATTCATGTCCAAAACCCTAGGAAAACGAAGGATAGTAGGAACATACCTCAACATTGTAAAAGCTATATATTTAAATCTAAGGCCAATATCATTCTAAAGGGAGAAAAAATGAAAGTATTCACCCAAAGAACTGGAACAAGACTGGGAAGCCCTCTTTCACCACTTTTATTCAACATTATCCTCAAAACTCTAGCCAGAGCAATTAGACAGAAGGAAGACATTAAAGAGATTAAAAGTAGGAAAAGAAAAACTAAACACTATTTGCTAATGACATGATTCTATATTTAGAAGACCCAGAAAATGCCACCAGAAAACTTCTAGAACTAATAAATGATTAATCAAAGTAGAAAATATAAAATTAACATCCATAAATCAATTCTGTTCCTATACCTCAATGATGAATCAAATGAAAGAGAAAGCTATCCCATTCACAGTAGCCTCAAATGGATAAAATACTTAGGAAACAATCTAACAAAAGAGGTGAAGGACCTCTACAATAAAAACTACAGAACACTAAAGAAAGAAAGGAAGGATGAAGAGAAATTAAAGAAATTAAAGATGGATATATCTTTCATGTTCCTGGATAGGGAGAATTAATAATGTCAAAATGGTCATACTACTAAAAGTGCTATACACATTTAATGCCATTTCTATTAAGGTTCCAATTATGTTCTTCATAGAAAAAGAAAAGTCAGTCATGAAATTCATTTGGAAAAATAAGAGGCCCAGAATAGACAAAGCAATTCTCAGCAAGAAAAATGAAGCAAAAGCATAACAATACCAGACATTAAATTTTATGAAAAGATATAGAAACAAAAACAGCATGGTATTGGCACCATAATAGACATAAAGACCAATGGTACAGATAAAAGACATGAAGACAATGCCACATAAAAACAATTATCTCATACGAGACAAAGGCACCAAAAACATTCATTGGAGAAAAGATAGACTCTTCAACAAATGGTGCTGGGAAAACTGAAAATCCATATGTACTAAATTAAATGAAATGAAAAAATTTTAGTCAAATCATTTTTGTTTTCAAGTTGTTACAAATAGTACTTTAAAAAAAGAAAAAAGAAAAAGAAAAAAAAATTGGCTTTTGAGATGGTTCCCTGCTGGCAGCTGTCCTCTCTTTTCCCTGCTTATCCTGAGAGGTAACTGAATAACTCAACTTCTTCAAAACATCTTCTGTAACTTATTTTATTTGGAAATGATTTGTAGAAAGCATGATTTTCTACTGTTAAAAACAAAATGAGATCTTTCCTCTTTCAAAACATCCTCTGTAACATTTTCTGTTTTCATTAATCTTCCTTACTTCCAAACCTGCACCACTTACAGTCACTACCATAAAACTGATTATTTACTTACATATATTCCTTGTGTGGACTGGGGTTTCTTTGATCCCTGCCACCACCCTCTCACCCTGAACGAAAGTGGATCAAGGATCTAGGCATTAGAACAGAGATCCTGCACCTACTATAAGTAAGCTCAAATTTTCATCATGTTGGCTTGGGAACCAAATCACTCAACAAGACTTCTAGAGCAAAGAAGTAAAATCAAGATTCAAAACATGGGATTGTATCAAACTAAAAAACTTCACAGCAAAGGAAACAACTAAGAACATGAAGAGAAAGCCTACAGAATGGTAGGAAATCTTTGGCACCTACACCTCAGATACAGTATTAATCTCCAGCATACATAAAGAACTCAAAAACTTAACACCAAAAAAAGCAAATAATCCAATCAATAAATGGGCTAAGGAACCAAGCAGACAATTTTACAGAAGAAGAAATATTGATGGTCAACAGATATAGGAAAAAAAGTTCTGTGGCATCTCTCAACCAGGAATAGAGCTGGGTTCCTCCCCGTTAATTCGGGGCAGTTTGAATCTGAGTTCTTCCTCATTTATGCAAATGAGTTTGAGCCCGAGCTCCTTCCAGTTAAATGCCTGGAAGTTTGAACTTGTCTCCTCTTTGCTGATGAAATGCCACCTTTATGCAACTATAGAGGAATTAACTTTGTCTGTATATGCTCTTGCAGTTTCCTATCTATGTGTATTTCTGCTGCATGGCCACCAGGTATGAACACATTTAATTATCAAAAATAAAACCAGTTCTATGGCCCTGTGGAATCTAGCCAGAAGCTAGCTAAACCAGCAAGACAGGTTTTTTCAGCTAAAGATTAGCTTTGGCAAATAACCCCTCTCTGCAGGGCACAGCATTACCATTGTTTAAACTTCTCTCCATTGAAAAGCTAAATGGTCTTTTTGTGTGTCTGTAAAGGACTCTTCTTTATCCTTTAGTAAATTTAGGATTTTTTTTTCTTCCTGAGCCCCCAAAATAAAAAGTTATTATAGGGACACAGTAGAAGTCAGAAAGTCTAGGCCCAGTTGAAGTTTAAAGAAGATACTAGGGCAATATAACTTTATGAGCAGGCATGCCTAGAGTTCAGGAATATTTTAACATTAGTTTAGATAATACAAGCTTTAAATTTTTTAGAATGTTTTCTTCTGCCTATAGATAAGATTAATCAGTAGTATGTACTTAGGAAAAATATTTCGTTTTCCCTGATTATATGACCCTGGAGTGTCCTGAAATTCTTTAATGTAACTTCCAATAGTTGGAATATGAATTGCTGTGTTTGCTGGAATGTATAAAAACCAAGCTGAGAAAAGTAAAAAAAAAAAAAAAAAAAAAAAAAAGGGCTGGGGTTGTGGCTCAGTGGTAGAGTGCTTGCCTAGCACGTGCGAGGCCAGGGTTCGATCCTCAGCACCACGTAAACATAAATGCATTGCATTGTGTACAACTAAAGCAAATAAATAAATATTTTTTAAAAAAGAAGAGAAGAAGAAGAAGAAGGATTTTTGCAACCTGACTCATGTGCATCCTTTCCATTTGGCCAACTTTCCCCTCCAGCATCGATTGGATTCACCCTGTCATCTCCGCGGAGGCTGGCCATCCGCAAAGTTCAACATCACTAGCAATCAAAGAAAAGCAAATCAAAACTACATTGGGATTTCATCTCGCTCCAGTCAGAATGGCAATTATCAAGAATACACATAACACTAAATGTTGGAGAGGATGTGGGGGAAAAGGTACACTCATACATTGCTGGTAGGACTGCAAATTGGTGAAACCAATATGGAAACAGTATGGAGATTCCTCAGAAAATGTGGAATGGAACCACCATTTGATCCAGTTATCCCACTCCTTGGTATATACCCACAGGATTTAAAATCAGCATACATGACATACATGACATGGCTACATCAATGTTCAGAGCATCTCAATTCACAATAGCTAAGCTATGGAACCAACTTAGGTGCCCCTCAAGAGATGAATGGGTAAAGAAAATGTTGTGCACAATGGAATGTTACTCAACAATAAAGGAGAATGAAATTATGGCCCTTTCTTGTTAAATGGATGGAACTGGGAACTATCATGCTAAGTGAAATAAGCCAATCCCAAAAAAAAAAAAAAAAAAGGCCAAATGTTCTTCTAATATGCAGATTCTGACTCACAATAGTTGGTGGAATAGGAGGAGTGGAGATTCACCAGATTGGACAGGGAGGAATGGAGGGAATAAGGGATGGGAATGGGAATAGGAAACACAGTAAATGAATCAGACATAACTTTCCTATGTTCATATATGATACAAGACCAGTGTAACTCCACAACATATACAACCACAAAAATGGGAAGTTGTACTCTATGTATGTAGAATATGTAAAAATATATTCTAATGTCATCTGTAATCAAAAAGAACAAATAAAAAATCACTTGTGTATGCATAAATCAGAACAGTATAATTTGGTCAATTTTACTTGCTAGTACCTTCCTTCCTCATTCCCACAAGTCCCTTTCCTTTACTGTACTGGTCTGCCTTCTATTTTCTTATTTCCCTGAACTTTTTCCTTTTCCTCTCTTTATCTTCCATATCTGAGAGAAAACATGACACTTGACATTCTGAATTGGTTTATTTAACATAGTATGATGTTTCCCAGTTTCATCCATTTGACAAAAGAATGACATAATTTTATTCTTTATGGATGAGTAAAGTTCCATGGTGTATATTGTCGGGGCTGCTGAGTTATGAATGGGGCTGCAGTCTAAAGCTACCCCCCTTTTGGGCCCTAAAAGGGCGTTCCTTCCTGCCCGCAGAAAGGAAGTAACTTACCGGGTGAAGATGGGCTTAAGGACAAACATACACTGAGTGCCTTCCTCTGCCTGATAGACAGAAACCACGCCACACCCAGGGAGTTTTGTATAGCAAGCAAGAATCTAAAAAACTCAGATTTTATTGGCAAGGTGCTGAACTTAAATAGGCCTAGAACTAACCAATCAGCCAGCAGGGCATTTGGGTCTCTCACGCTACGCCATAGCCACACCCCTTTGCTTAGCCCCGGTCCTACTAGGGCGTGGTAAGCAGCCAAAGTCCTTCCCCTTGGCAGACATGAGTCCCAACAATTCCCCTTTTTTGTTTTATTTAAAATGGGGTCTCTCCATTTTATATACTTCAAAAATGGGATGTCCCATCTTGTAGGGTGTCCAACTCATTTGAGAGTGTGCCTGTCTAGGTTGATTTCTCCTCTCTGGGAAAAATCTTACCCGTCATTGGCTATCACTCTAGCAGGTGGACATACCTAGGGCCAGCAAGTGGCCAAGGGGAGCACACGGGACATGACAGTCACCTTTGGGAAGGCTTGACTGGATGGCAAACCTCTGCATCCTGTTAAGGACTGTGGCCAAGCCTGTAGGGCTATAGCTCAGCATGACAGCAGACCACCCAGCTGTATCAATCTGGCTAGTTCTATAGGGCTAAAAGTGCACACAAAGACAATGACAATCAGGGATTTCACCAAAGGGAGAAAGTCCATCCATTTAGCAGGGATTTTATTAAAGGGAGAAAGTCTATCTATTTAGCTTAGTTTAAAGGAAGTCTTTTGGCATAAAGTCCGAGCAATTGTCACAGGAATGGGACTCTTCTCTTAGAGTCCGAAGGAAGCCGTCCAGCACAAAGTCCAGATAATTGTCATAAGATATAGCGCTCTTCTCTCAGAGTCCAAAGGAAGTCGTCTAGCATAAAGTCCAGATAATTGTCACAGGAAAGGCCCAGTCCCTCTTCTCTCATCGCAGAGGGTTGAGATACTGACAAAGAAGGAGTCCAAGATAGTTTTTGATGAATTTTGGAATGGATGTGATGAGAAGTTTAATCACAGCAGGACAGGAGATTTGTCACGGTGTTTTCATTTCTTTGGAAAAAAGAAAGGATCACTCCTCAAGAGCTTGTGCTCCTGAGTAGTCATTTTGGTCAGATTGGCAGTATTTGAGATCTCTGGCAGGCACCCATATAGGGTTTTGTTCTCCCATTGGGAAGACACATCCAAAACCTCTGCCAGCACTTATTAACGGATCAGGACCTCTCCAGACTCCAGTTAATGGGTCTTTCCATCAGACCTCAACTTTTACATAAGGCGTTTGGTTAGACCAGTGTCTTTGAAACGCAGACAGAGGCTGCTGTTTGGAAAAATTTAAAATATTTAAAGTAAGCATAGCTGTTTTCAACTGGTCATGGGGGTTGCTTCCCCCATTTTGTTTTATTAATTGGTCCTTTAGGGTTTTATTATGTATCTCTATGATGACTTGTCCTTTTGGGTTATATGGGATCCCTGTGGTATGCTTAATATGCCAAGTTTGGAAGAACTTTTGTAATGAATTGCTCACAAAACAGGGTCCATTATCGGTTTTAACCTGTTTTGGCAATCTAAGAATAGCAAAGCATTGTAAAAAGTGACTTTCAGCATGTTTAGCCCTTTCTCCAGAGTGTGCCGTGGCCCAACAAGCATGTGAATAAGTATCTATGGACATAAATACATATTTTAATTTTCCAAATGGCACATAATGGGTTACATCAGTTTTCCAGACAGCGTTGGGCCGTAGGCCTCTGGGATTTACCCCAGGGGACTGGAGAGGTGGGACCTGTAAGAAGGGCAAACAGGACTTACATGTTCTTACAATCTTTTTTAAATCTTTTATAGGAACTAAAGGAAATTTATTATGTAGACCTCTCCAATTTAAATGAGTAAGGTCGTGAAGACCTTGGGCTAACTGAAGGTCTTGTTGATATGGGACTGTAACTGTTAATACACCTGTGGTGGCCAAACGGTCAGCGGCCTAATTTCCCTCAGAGAGGGGCCCAGATAAGCCTTGATGTCCCCTAAGATGTTGGAGGAACACAGGTTCATTACGCCCCTTTAGTAGTGATCGAACCTGGATCATCAGAGGGGTGATAGGATTATTATCTATCTTTATATATGAGGCATTTAGAGTAGGTAATAGGTTAATTACATATAAACTATCTGAGAAAAGATTTATAGGCTCTTGGACATGGGTCAAGGCTAATGTAAACAGCATATAATTCTTTAAATTGAGCAGAACTAGTAACTGCTTTAAAGTATTGTGTCCTTTGGCCTGATAAATTAGAAGTTAATCTAAGGGCCACAAGGGGATGAACTTCCCCTTGGTTTCCATCTATATCTCTCCATTTAAGCCAATTTTTGGTCTCTTTTGAATGAGTGTTTCCACCTACTCCAAGTAACTGAGGCCCTGGAATTAGTTCCCATTGGGGTGGAATCTCTTTCTTTTTTAGTATAGTACGATCTGCCCCAGTATCAATTAGGCAATGAAATTTCTTTCTTGATATATAAATATCTATCTTTGGTCTAATCCCTGGAACAATAGGAACTGTCCAATGGACCTGAGGGGGACTGTGAGCAGGGGAACCTCCTTGGTGTAACGGGGCTGGAGGCTGCCCCCTCAGGAGTTTAAAGGTTTCTCCTGAATATCAAATTTAGACCTGCAATCTTTTTTCCAATGATATCCTCTTTTACACCTAGGACAAAGTGTTCTAGGGGCAGCTGGACTTTGAGTCTGGCCAGGGGAGCATTCTGGAGGCCGACCATGGCCATTGGGGCAGTCTGTTTTAAAATGGCCTTGTTGTCCACACTTAAAACAGGCTCCTTTTCCATTTAAAACTGTTGCTAATACCTCAGTGTGGGCAATAAGGACATTGGTCAATATTTGAGATTGGTGAGTTGTCGAGCTCACATCTTTGATGGCAATAATCCATCTTCCCATAGATCTATCTTTTAACCCAGCACAGGCCAGTTTGTGATCTGCAGTCATTTCTTCCCAAACTAACATTTTGGCAAATTGGTCCCTCATCGCACCAGGTGGAAATTTCCTTTGAAGGCTTTTTTCCACTCTCTCAATAAATGTGGCTAGATCTTCATTAGCTTTTTGAGTGATTCCAGCTATAGGAGGCTCTGTGGGGCCTTCCTCTAGCTTCTTGCATGCTGCCAGCCCTAAAGCTCGCACCTGCTCTCGGTACGGAGCTGGTAATGCTGCTTGTTGAATTCCTGTGGCATATTTGTCACTAGTTCCTGACAACATCCCAAAGGTTATTGGTATGGGAGGATTTGTAGTTTGGTTTCCTCTCAGCCTGCATATGGCATTCATCAGAAAAATATGCACACCATTTAAGGAATAAAGGTCCTGGGAGCACAGCTTTGGTTAGATCTTTCCAATCTCTACTCGTACAGGCGTGATGGGCGAGACTTTGTAAAATACATTCTGCCCATGGCGAATTTGGCCCATCTTCTGCTACAGCCTTTTTTAATTCTTTTAACTCTTGAGTCTCCCAGGGGTACCAAATACCTGGTCTGTCTTCTCTAGGATTTAAATTAACTGGAAATGCCATTACAGGTGAAAGCCCACTAGAGGGCGCTAGCGCCTCTTGGTATAGCGGTGGCGCAGAAGGCTCAACAGGGGCTGGCTCATAAAATGGCGAATCTCGCTCACAAAGTGGTGAGCCATGTGGCCGGTGGCCTTTGTCCTCAGGGCATTTGTTAAAGTTCTCTAAGGGAGGGGCTGTAACTTCTAATTCCCTGGAGCGAGATTTCTTTGTCTCTAGGGATTGCTTAGGCCTTTCAAAATTCGCGGACCGAGAGGGGCTGTTTATTTCTCCAGACCAGGAAAGATTAGATCTTTTTGTTTTTTTGTAAGAGCGAGCATGCTTTTAGGGCGGATAAAGCTGGATAAACTCCCGGAGGCGGGACTTCCCCATATTCAATTTCTCTGTCTCTTAAAATTTGTTTCACTTCATCCCACGTTTCCCAAGAATTAAAATCAGACTTTGGGAGCCAGGGAGCCACCCGTATTAACGAATTCCAAATCACTTCTGCTTGGCTATCAGATATTTGGAGACCCTGCTTTCTTAGAATACATCGCCATGCCTCGAGGGCTGGGTCTTGAGACTTTTTAAATGTTAATGTTTGCCCCATAATAGAGGGTATTTTTGCCAGAGAAAGAGACGCTGCATCTCTAACCGTGTTAAGCCCACCGATAATTTTTTCCCGCCCCACGTTGGGCGCCAACCTGTCGGGGCTGCTGAGTTATGAATGGGGCCGCAGTCTAAAGCTACCCCCCTTTTGGGCCCTAAAAGGGCGTTCCTTCCTGCCCGCAGAAAGGAAGTAACTTACCGGGTGAAGATGGGCTTAAGGACAAACATACGCTGAGTGCCTTCCTCTGCCTGATAGAAACCACGCCACACCCAGGGAGTTTTGTATAGCAAGCGAGAATCTAAAAAACTCGGATTTTATTGGCAAGGTGCTGAACTTAAATAGGCCTAGAACTAACCAATCAGCCAGCAGGGCGGTTGGGTCTCTCACGCTACGCCATAGCCACACCCTTTGCTTAGCCCCGGTCCTACTAGGGTGTGGTAAGCAGCCAAAGTCCTTCCCCTTTGCATACATGAGTCCCAACAGTATATAAACCTAATTTTCTTTATACATTCATTTGTTGATGAACACTAGACTGGTTTCATAACTTGGCTATTGTGAATTGCATGGCAATGAATACTGATTTGCATGTATCATGTAGAATGCTGATTTTAATAATTTTGTATAAATAGAAAGGAATTGGGATAGCTGAGTCATATGGTGGTTCTATTCCTAGTTTTTGAGGAATCTTCATACTAATTTCCTTAGTTGTTGTACTAATTTTCAGTCTCATCAACAATGTATAAATGCACCTTTCCCAGAAATCCTTGCCACCACTTATTGTTATTTTTATTCTTGATGTTTGTCTTTCTAACTGGACTAAGAAGAAATACCTGTGTAATTTTTATATTCATTTTCGCTAATAGCGATGTGGAAAATTTTACAATATATTTATTGGCCATTTGTATTTTTTTTTTTTTTTTTTTTTTTTTTTTGGTGGTACCGGGGATTGAACTCAGGGGCACTGACCACTGGGCCACATCCCCAGCCCTTTTTTGTATTTTATTAGAGACAGGGTTTGAGTTGCTACTGAGGCTGGCTTTGAACTCGCGATAGCCTCCCAAAGTGCTGGGATTACATTGCGCCATCATGTATTTTTATCTTGAGAAATATTTGTTTATATCACTTGCCCAAGTCACGGTTTGCTTTTTCTTGGTGTTTTTCTAATTTTTTTTTTTTATATATTCTGGGTATTAGTCCCTGTGAGAAGAGTATCTAGCAAACATTTTTTTCCCCATTCTGTGGGCTCTATCTTCATGTTCAATTGTTTCTTTTGCTGCTCAGAAGAATTTTAATTTAATGCCTTCCCACTTATTGAGTCTTGGTTTCATTCCTTGAGTTTTTTGAGTCTTATTAAGGAAGTCGATGCATGTTAATAAATTAGACTACTGGCCATAAGTGTTTATCTGTCCTCTGCACAATTTTTGGCCTAATTCTAGAGTCTTTGATTCATTTTGAGTTAAATTTTGTGCAAGATGAAGAATAGGGATCCAGTTTCGTTCTTCCTAGGTTTTTCTTTTTTTCAGGGGCAGGGGAGGGGGGTAGATACCAGAGATTGTACTCAGGGATGCTCTTCCACTGAACTCCATCCCTATCACTTTTTATTTTCTTTTGAGACAGGGTCTCACTAAGTTACCCAAGCTGACCCATAACATGATCATCCTATTTCAGCCCCCCAAATCACTGGGATTATAGACATGCACTAGTGTACCCAGGCTATTTCTGGGGATCATTTTTTTTTTTTTCATTTTGCTTTGTTTTGGAGCCTATAGAAAATGGAGTTGTTTTCCTGATCTCTTTCAACAAAGTTATTATTAGTGTTTAGGAAACATTGATTTTTTTTTATGTTGATTTATTTTTCTGCAATGTAGTTGAATTTTTTTATTAGCTCTAGAAGTTTTCAGTTGAAGTTTTTGAATCTTCCAAATACAGTATTATATAATATGTAAACAGTGATAATTTGACTACTTCCTTTCCTGTTTGCATTTCCTTCTCTTGCCTAATTGATCTGGAGAGAGTACCAAGAGCTATATCAAATAGGAGTTGTGAGAGTAGCCATCCTTGCCTTGTTCCTGATTTTAGAGAAAATGCTTTCTATTTTTCTCCATTCAGTATGATTTTGGTTTTGATTTTTCATATATAAGCTTTGTGGTGTTGAAGTAATTCCTTCTATCAATAATTTCTTTGCTGTTTTATCATGAACAGGTGCTGAATTTTGTCAAAGGCTTTCTCTGCATATATTGTGATGACTGTCCTTAATTCTATGTGGTAGATTATATTTATTGATTTGCCTATATGAACCACCTTTCATTCCTGAAATGAAGTCAACTTGTTCATGAGTACAATCTTCTAAATGTGTTGTTAAATTCAATTTGCTAATATATTTCGAGGATTATTGCCTCTATGTTTATCTGTGATGTTTGTCTGCAATTTTCATTTTTTGAAGTGTTCTTCTCTGATTTTGTTTTCATTGTAATAATGACTTCAGAGAATAAACTTGGTAGTGTTTCACTCCTTTCTATTTTATGGAATAATTTGAGGTTCTTGGCATTATTTCTTTTTTAAAGGTTGAGTAGAATTCATCTGAAACCCCATCTGGTCCCGAACTTTTCTTTGTTAGAAAGATTTTTACTACTGCCTCAATATCTTTAGTTGTAATTGATCACTTTGGGTTTTTTGTATCCTCTTGGTTCAATTTTGTCAGGTCATATGTGTCTAGAAATGTATTCATTTATTCTAGATTTTTCAATTTCTTGGAGTACAAGTTTTCAAAATAGTACCTAATGATCCTGTAGATTTCTGGGATGTCTTTGGTAATATCTTCTTTTTCCCTCTAATTTTATTAATTTGGTGTCTTCTCTCTTTCTTTTGGCTAGCTTGACTAAGGATTTATCATTTTGTTTATCTTTTCAAAGAATCAATACTTCAGTTCATTTATGCTTTTATTTTCTTTTTATTGCATTGACTTTGATATTACTTCCTTCCTTCTATGGGTTTTGGAATTGGCTTGTTCTTGTTTTTCTAGTGAAAGCCAATAGGCTGAAAGGGGAGGCTTGTTGGGCAAACTTGAGATCATGCCTTTCTCCATTTTAAAAGTTAACCCAAGGAGAGAAGGAAAGCAGTGAATGAATCATTGCTTTGAATTGTCCTGGATAGAGGTGACAGTTCTGGTGTGAAGATGCTGAGAAAATGGCATATTTGGGGTGGTCCCTATTAAGAGAAAAATTCCATGTCTGTCATGGCTGAGTCAGAAGGTCATACTTTGGAGAACTACCTACTTGGTAAATCTTTTTAATCTAACATGCTTTCTAATCAATTATAACCCTTCAATGAGTAAGGCAAATAACACTTCCTATACCCATCCACTCTTGGGATGCCTCTCTTGAGCTTTCTTTCATGTTTGGATTTATTGCAGGATTTCAGCATTATAGAAAGAACATCCTTTAAATTTTAAAATATTTCCCATTGCATCAAAATTTATATTTATCCAGTCAGAAGCCAGGCGCGGTGGTGCACGCCTGTAATCCCAGCACTTGGGAGGCTGAGGCAGGAGGACTATAAGTTCAAAGCCAGCCTTAGCAATGGTGAGGCACTTAGCAACTCAGTGAGAGACCCTGTCTATAAATAAAATACAAAAAGGGCTGGGGATGTAGCCCAGTGGTTGAGTGCCCCTGAGTTCAATCCCTAGTACAAAAAAAAAAAAAAATCACTGAGTCAATCTTAAAGCAGGAGCTTTATTCACCAGCTGACAGTCCAGATCCACTAGCTGTTGGGATAGACTGCAAGTCTACACCCTTCAACCCCCTCCTGGGGTTTGAGTATATCTTTTATAGCCCAAAACCATATTAAAGCATAAGTGGCTGTGACTAGGATTCAAAACCATAAACAAACATCATGAGATCTAAAATCATAAGCAGAGAAGGTAGTGGGCTGTCGCAAACTTACGGTAAGGGGCCAAGGTCTTTAGCCCCCGCCCCCGTGGGCCCAAAAAGAATCCTTCTTTGTCCAGCAGAGAAGGGTGGGGGGAGCCTACCTGGCGAAGACAGGCTGAGAAGATAAGAGCTGCTAACGCCCCCTCCTCCACCTTCAGAAGGACTCAGGGCCGCGTTAGGGAGTTTGGTCAGAAGTGGTGCCAAAAATTCATTTATTGAAAGGGTGGACAGCACTTTATAATGGACCAGAGCAAATCAGTGAACAGCAGGGTGGTTCCAGTTCTCACAGTAGGTCACAGCCAAGCCCCTGCTTAGCCTAGGTCCGTAACAGGGCGTGGTAGCATGGCAAGCAGCCAGAAAAGCCAGAGTTTTCCATCCTCTCGGCTGACAGTATCCGGAATGTCCTGACAGTGGGCCAAAATGTTCCTAGTTGTGTACAAGTTAAAGAATGGTTACTAACCTCTAGACAATCATTCCCTGACAGGGTACATAGTCCAATAAAAATGGGAACTAGAGAGAGAACAGTTTTACATTGTATAAGAATTGCCATTTTGTATTGCCAAACATGCTGTGCTAAGCAACTGTTTATGGGTACAGAGGTGGGGCTTTCTATGGGAGAAGCATTTCTTACATGATATCGAGTCTCAGGGCAAGATGGAGTCTGTTTGGTCATTGTCCACTTAGCCTGGCCCATAACATACTTACACTGATATCAGAACCCAGAAAAAAACTCAACCCTCTGTTTCTTCACTGTTGTGTAGCTCTCTTATTTATTTAAAAAAGAAATCATTCTCCAACTTGGAGTATGGCTGATCAAATGACATGTCATCTTGGTACCAAATGTGTTATCAAATTTTAACCCCAAACTGGATCCTTTTTCCTTTTTGGAATTGTGGGATAATTAATGCTAAGTATCAACAAGGCAGCAAAGGAGATTTTTATTCTTGGCTAAAACAGTAGAAGTGGGAAATAAGTTTCTGATAATTTTTTAACCCTTGAGAGTCAAGAGACTATAGATAGAAGATGAAAAAAACAAGGAGACAGGATAGGCTTATCAAGGGGAGGAATATTCATGTTCTTCCTGGAAATGAATAGAAAATTCCTGGAAATATGGGGTCACCTCTTTATGCTTCTTTCACAGGTTTTTGTGTTTGTTTGTTTGTTTGTTTGTTTTGTTTTGTATATCAGAGCAATCATCAATAGTCATGGCACTGGAGTGTCATTTAACATACAGATAGGATTGTAATAAAATTATAAGTTGTTTGGCCATCACTCTGGACGCCATAGTAGACCCAAACATCTTTGGCTAGACTACCTAAATAGGGACTTCTGGATTTCAGGGATCCTGCCCCAAAAGATAAGTGAGTTTACGGTAAGGTAGAAATTCAGCTAGGTCGTGTGGGCAGTAGGGAAACACTATCAGTTCTGTTCTTCTGGAGAATTCTGCCTAATACAGCTTTTGGTACCAGAACGAGGGTGTTGTTATAACAAATACATAAATTTGTCAATGTGGATTTGCAACTGAATAATGGATAGATGTTGGAAAAGATTTGAGGTGGATGTTAGAAAAAAAAATCACATTGCTATAAGTGGACTATTAATGGATATCTGGCCAGGTCTCAGAAAGCAAAACAGGAGAATCATAAAGAAATATTAAATATTCCTAATGAATACCAAAGTAAACCTGAACATAATGTTGGCAGGAATGGGACAGTAAAGTTGATTCTGTTCAGGTCTCAGATAAAAATGAGCAAAAATGTATTGGACAAAATATGATCTTTGTTATAAAGTGACAACTCAGATGAATTGTTTTTGTATTCCGCTTTTTTGTGGAAATTAGAACTTACAAGATATGAAATTAAATATGTGACTAAGTAAATCTCTAATCAAAGGAGTAGCTTGGCTCCGCTTCACTGTTTACAGTAAAATTCAAGAAGAGAGTAATGAAATAAAGACATGATTTTGAAGTAAAACAGAACCAGAATGAGATAGACAACTCAAGAGAGAATACTAATGGTGTGGCCAAATAACCATTTGATAAGATTATCCAGCCATGTAAGATAAATACATTTGGGGAAATTTAGTGGGTGTTGTTGGCAGTATAAGATTAGGGTAGGGTAACACTATCAATAAACCCAGGTGCTCTCCTTCAGGAAAATGGAATAACTCCTGAAGGAAATTCAGAAATCAGGTCTGACATTCTCACCATAGGCCCAGAGTGCAAGGGCCTCATGTAACAGATGGTTTTGTTGGAGAAGCCACAAGGGACTGCTGCACCCTGTGTAGCACCACCAAACATCACAGTCTTCACTACCTTCATTTTGTTACCATAATCCTTGAGTGCCCTAGCTGTGACTCAAATGGACCCAGTGCAGCTGAGGTCACAGTGGTCACCATTCTAAAAGGCATAGGCAGCAAACTTTGGCAGTATTCACATCACACTGTCTCCACTACAAAGAGTACATGCGATGGGGATACAGAATTCTACATCCATTTCCAAGGACAAAATGTCTAAAGCTACAGACACATAATCCAAGCCCAAGAGAAGTTTGGGGGTGTAGACTTTCCAGAAAGCCTCTGAGCTAACCTGCAAGGCTAATTTGGGGTGACATTGCCATTCCAGTGAACCTAGAACACAGAGAGCATCAAGTCAAAAAGAATTGTTCTCAAAACTTAAGATCTCATAGACTGAACTCACTGCATTTTGGAATACAGGGGAACATGTAGCTCTTTTGTTTTTCCAATTTATTCCCTTTGGAATGGAAATGTGTGTCCTATGCCAGTCCCATTATGGTATTGTGGAAGCACATAACTTGTTTGGTCATACAAGTTCAAAACTGAAGACTTGTTGGCCTCAGGTTTTGTCTTACCCATATCTCATGTAACTGATTTTCAGTGGGGACTTTGAATTTTAGATTTAGGAGTTGATTAAAGAACTAGGTAAGACTATAAGAGCTGGTGAGATGGAGTTAATGTATTTTAGAATAATATGAACATTTTAAAAATATCAATTCTTCCAGTTCATAAACAAGGAATATATTTTCATTTTTGTGTTTGTGTGTGTCCTCTTTAATTTCTTTCTCTTTTTTCTTCCTCTACCTCCTCCTCCTCCTCCTTTTCTTTTTTAGAATAAATCTTTTTTAAAAAAAAACTTTATCTTATTTATGTTGTGCTGAGGATCAAACCCAGGGCCTCACACATGTGAGACAAGCTTTCTATTGCTGAGCCATAGCCCCAGCGCCCCCCTTCTCCCCATCCTCCTCCTCCTTCGCCTTCTTCCTCTTCTTCTTCTTCTCCTCCTCCTCCTCCTTCTCTATCTATCTCTGTCTCCCTCTCTATCTCTATCTCTATCTCTCTTTTTCCTTTTTTTTTTTCAGCACTGGGATTGAATCTATTGTTCATGCTAGACAAATAACATACAACTAAGCTACATTCCCAACCCTTTTATATTGGAAACAGGGTCTTGTTCAAGTGCTGAGACTTGCCTGGAACTTGCAATGTGCCTGCCTTGAACCAAGGAATCATTAAACATTTTCTGTGAAATTGTGTGTGTCTATCTCTCACTAACTGGAACATAAGACCTTGTAACAGCAAACTCATATTTTTTTTGCAGATTTGTAAGTAAGCATACAAATAAATAGATATAAAATTTAGTCCAAAATGCTATTTGATAATCAATAAATCTGATTAAATAAACTATGACATAAAAGTACAATTTTCTTCCACCTTTCCCCTTATTCTTATTCCCCTATTTCAAAAACTTTAAAAACATGTCAATATTTAAACTGAAGCAGAATTTCAGATACCAACAGTCAGCATTTATAGTCAATATTCCACTTTCTTTTATTTTGACCACAATCTTTTGCAGTGACTTTTAGTTAAAATTCTGTCCTAACCAAGAAAAAGCCATGCTCTGTTCTTTACAAAGTAATATCATAGAGCTGTTTACATTTGAGATTGCAACATTCCCTTTCTGAAAAGGACAGACCATTTATTTAGGGTCATGTGGATATTACATCCACTGAAAGTTCACTGTTGACTCCTCAGAAAGCTCAAAGATCAGAATCATTCACAGAGTAATCATTTAAGCAGGTTCAGTTGTCTGCAGTAGTAGTCTCTTTGCCAAATGTTTCTGTAACTTTATTGAAACTATCTGCCTGTCCAAACCCAAAGGCTCTGAGGAAATCCTTCCATTATTCTGCAGCAGTGAGACAGAGCCCATCAAAGAGAAAGTTGAATGGGGATCAACACAACATTACAGGTCTTGGTGAGAGGAAGCATTTTCTCTTTCTGAATTTACCTCCATAAAGTGATTCCTTTAGGCAATCCCCTGTTCAGCCTAAATGTCCTTTGATGAGCTCCTAGATCAAGCTGGAGGCCTGGGGAGATTCCAAATTTTGCAGCTAGTTCTTTTTTGTATTATCAACATCCTTACATACCCACATACTATACTGGAGAACTTCACTGCAGCAATTCCTGATCATCGCTGCTGGGTCCAGATCCTGGACAATGACACTGTATCTGATAATGATACTGGGACCCTCAGCCAAGATGCCCTCCTGAGGATCTCCATTCCGCTGGACTCAAACCTAAAACCAGAGAAGTGTCGTCGTTTCATCCATCCCCAGTGGCACCTCCTTCACCTGAATGAAACTGTCACCAACACAACTGAGCCAGACACGGAGCCCTGTGTGGATGGTTGGGTGTATGACAGAAGCCTCTTTCCCTCCACCATCATAACTGAAGTAAGAAACCTCATTTAAATCTTCTCTTTATATGATCAAAGAATTTAGGGTTAATACCAAGAAGGGGCTTGACTTATACTTTCAGTCCTCAGATGTATACTTTAATCAACACTTTCTTCCTTCCTTCAGCAGGTAGCAATTGCTTATATATACTGCTGTCAAGTATACATAGTATTGGAGTTAGTGAATCGAACAAAACTTACACCTATAATTGCATCATTTAATCTAGTGAGAAAGATCTATAATTTTAAAAGTGATCAAATGTTATACTAAGTCAGTGGTTCTCAATACTTACTGTAAAACTGATGCTGAGAGAAAATAAATCAGAATCTCTGGGCATAGAATCCAAGCACTAGTGTTTTTGATGTTCTTTAAATGATTCAATGTGTGGCCAAGGGTGAGAGATATTGTAGTAGTTGAAGTATGGACTGCTAAGAAAAGTCAAAGGCAGGGCCCTTATATCACTTACATGATGAGGAAAAAAATAGGATTTTAAAAACTTTTGGTAACTGAAGTTTCTTAAAAATGTATTTTTATATGTTCTAAGTTGTCATAGCTAAAGAATGTGTATACATTAATGGAATAAAGGGAATTGATGCCCTGAAGGTAAAAATGAATAAAGTCATGTAGACAAAGGATGCAGAATATTGGAAGGTTATGAGGCAAGAGAGAGGAAACTGCACTTGAAGGGCTGAAATAAGTGGAGGATGGGCTACCAAGGGAGAGTGACTGTAGATGAAGATGGAAATCAGGGCAGGACCCACAAAGCAGAGATCATATGTGGTAGTTTGTACTCCATTTCCAATGACTGCAAAGATTTTTAAGGCTTAAAATCTTCTAAAACTCCACTGTACTTATTTCATTCTCTTCCAGTGGGACCTGGTTTGTGAATCCCAGTCATTAAAATCAGTGGTTCAAACTCTGTTTATGACTGGGTCTCTGTTGGGAAGTCTGATATATAGCCTTCTTTCAGACAGGTGAGTGTCACCTCACTTTGTTTTGGACTGTTGGTCAGATTAGGTTTTCAGTTAAGTATTCATTCCTTTATTTAAGAAATCTTGCTGAGCTTTGTATGCTTTGCACTGAACTGTGTACTGGCCTCACTTTCTGACTCCAGGAAGTTACAATCAAATATTAGTACATAAACTGGAAGTTACAACTTGTTGTGCAAAACTCATTGTGCTGCATTAAGGAGGACAGAAAAGGGCATGTCAATCATATCAGTTTCAGGAAGCAATTTGCAGAGCAAATCCAGAATGTGAGGTGTATAAGTAAGAGTTAGTTCAACAAAGTGAGAGGAAGGAGACTTGAGGGAGAAGACACTTGCATGTTTAAAAGTATGTTCCTGTCCTTGGCAATATTCTGAACCACCATAAGATAAATGAGTATAGACACTTTTATACTGGTCGTCATTTCACACATGCAGTGTAGGCACACATTCAGAGTGTAACCACCATTATAAAATCTGAAGGTTGAGTAGCACTGTGGCCCTAATTGGATGGTAAGTCACTGGACCTGTAACCTGGATGTTGGTCCTTGTGAAATGACTTTAATAGCTAATATTTGTAACCAGAAAATGTAATCATTAAAAAGTTAGGATGCAACTTGAAGATGAGAAGTTTGTGGCTTCTAGCATCCTGGCAGAGCTTCTAGAGAAGGCAGTCAACCATGGCTATTACCCAAGCATGTCTCCTACAAGAACAAAGATAGGAGTGCATATGTTCAAAGCCACCTAGTAATCTTAGTTTAAAATTGTGACTTTGAGCATACAACAGTTAATTGTTGCCTATGTAGATTTCTGGGTCAGAGAATGTATTTTCCCCCAGCTTTCAGGCCTCTGTACTACCAATTTGTATTGCAGAATAAATTAACAAAACAGTTGAATAAAACATATGAATAAGTAAGTTTTCTTTGAGTATAGATTCAGGTTAGTATCCACAAACAGTAAAATAAAAAAATGTGGTATATTCATATAAATTTCTATTGAGCCACAAGAAAGAACAAACTACTGCCACATGCAGTAACATAGGGAAAACATTATATGACACAGAACTACATAATACATTATTTCAATTTTTATAAAGACCAAAGCATACAGATTAATATATGGTGTTAAATTTCATGATATTATATATCTTTGGTTGGAATGGCGTCCAGAAGAGAGTCTAAGAAGGGCTTCTTCATGAGAGTGATATTCTATTGATTTAGAACTGGTTAAATGGGTACATTGGGTTTGTGAAAATGATTAAACTTGTAAATATTTGATATCTGCCTTTTTGTGTGTTATGAAAACCTCAAAGAAATGCTTAATAAGGGATTTGACAATGGTAGGGATGTGACTATTGGATTAGGAGTATAATTTCATAGAAGGCAATAGTAGCAGCCAGGAGACCAGTTGTAAAATGATTGATTTCAATACTCATGACAGAGATTTGTAAAATGTCCCTATCAGATATAAAGTAGGAAATGATTGAAGACAGTAAAGAAACTTACTTTGTATGAATTATTTTAGTTGACAAATTTCTGGAGTGCATGTATTTGATGTATTTACATGCATTGAATACATACAGTGTGTAATGATCAAGACAATGTGGTTAATATGTCCTTCTCCTTGAACATTTAAGAAATTATAAACATATAGTAATTGTACTATGAATTACTATGTGATATTTCATTATATTTATACCATACATACTGATAAAATCAGGATAATGAACATTATCATTATCATTATTTTGGTTTGCAACATTCAAGCTCCTCTCTTCTAGTGACTCAATAAAATATACGATACGTTATTGTGAACTATAGTCACCCTGCTTTACTCTAGAACTTTAGAATGTATTACTTCCATCTAACTGTGCTTTGATGCCAATTATCCAACTTCCTTCTACTCCCCCTCACTTCTCCCTACTTCCAGTAACCAGAAGTTATGAAGCTCAAGCCCCTATCAAATGAAGGGACCTCTGCATTTCTGACAAATAACCACCCAGTTTCTTAGAAAACTTTAGAGAATATGTACCTCACATTTGTAGCTAGCATTTGATTCTTGTTAATAACACACATTTCATTAATACACTATGTCAACCTGTTTCTTCTCGAGCTTGAAATTTTTCTTCCCCAGGTAACACTCAATGGTATTCTATCACATGTAGAACAAACCTTGAGTTTCTTATCAAGTCTTGCCAGGCTGAGATCTGGCCCCTGCCTTCCTTCCTCACCTCATCTACCCGCTTCTCCATTCTCTGCTAGTCTTCAGAACATCCAGCTGGATTCTACCACATGGCATTTACATTTTCTGTTCTTTCTGCCTATAATGCTTTTCCCTGTACACTGTTCAGCCCAACTTATAAGTACTCAGGTTCAAATGTTACCTCCTGAAAACTCTTTTCCCTGACTCCTTATTTAGTGATGCCTCCACCCAAGTTACTCTTGTTGCATTTCCCAACCTTTAATTTTAAGGGAATTTTATAACATTACCTTTTAAATGTCTTATTTCTCCACTGAGTGGCAACAAGGACAGTCTGGAAGGCTATTGAAACAGTCCAGAAGAAAGATGATAAGAGTGTAAACTAAAGGGATATTATGGAGACAGAAAGATGTAGTTGGATTTGGGGAATGTTTTAGATGCAGAGGCCACAAGACCTGCTGGAGATTAAGATTATTTTCCACTGTTGTGGAGCTGCTAGTGAGAGAAATGGAAGAATCCAAGAGGATATAAGCTTCTGGCCTGAACAAGTGACTAGACTCTAGACTCCAATGCCACTATAGAAGATTGAAGAGAACTAGAGAAGAAGTGAAGAAAATTTGGTGAAGAAATAGAGACTTAGTCTTTATTAATTGTATGACTTGATTTTTACTTTAATAGAATTACCAAAAATGGAAAATATAATAAGTTATATATAAAAATTTATATTTTAAGATTAGTTCTAGATTAATTTAAATAATTATCCAACTTGGGATGAGGCTAGACACAGAGTTTTTAAATTAGAAGTGGTGGTCTTTACTAGGGGCATGAGAAAAATATAGACATTTATCCAAAAGAGAAAGTACACATGTTAAATATGCATAGAGAAGATATTTTGTTTTTACCATTAATAAAAAATGAAATAGAAAAATGAGTAGTCCTTTATTTACCAATCTATGAAAAACTGTTGTTATTGTTATTAAATTTAGTGTTGACCTAAGTATGGGGAGTTAGTATCTCAAATATTAATGGGTAAAAACAAGTCAACAGCATGATTTAAGACAGTGATCTAATTTAGAATTTATATGACATTGAGCTAGCAATGACATTTTGAAGGATTTATGTCAAAACAATCCTTGTGTATAAAGAAACAGTTGTATAAGTATCCTTAATAACTTTACTTAATGTAGTAAAACTAGCTCTAATAATTATGTATAATTTATGACTTTACTAATTTCAAAAATATTGATGTATGTAGGGCATTGTCTAATATTATTAAAGTTGAGAAAATATCATGTTAAATTTCTTATTGAAATAAGCTATCGGCTATTGAGCTGTTTTATTTATGGATGTCTGTCTAATGTTTTAAGGATAACTATTTCCAGACATTTTTCTCAGTGACAAACTGTTGACAGGGGCTCAAAGTAAGGCCCTGTTCCAATGTTTAGAGGCTCCCAAAGGTTTTTTATAGCTTAAAAGAGGAGTGAAATTTTTTACCAGGAAGTTTATTTGGGGTAAGATTAGCATTTTAATCTCTTTCTGTCTGTATGTTTTTTATTTTTTCTATTTGATCTCTGTACATTGTGGGGTAACAGCTAAATTTGGTTAGGATCATGTCAATTTCTGTAATCTTTTGAAATTGGGTATCCCTCTATAAATCCAGGGTGCTGTATTGTCTTTTTGGGCTCCTCTATGAAAATAATAGGATTTTTCTAAAGGCTAACCACAATCATTTGGTAGGCATTCTGTTCACTTGTTGGATCCAAATTTGCCCTGGAGAATGGTCTGTGCTCCGGACAAGCTATCAGGGTTGTCCCTATGTTGTTATTGGGATATAGTTAAGATAAATCTCCCCAAAATTGTTTTTTGGGTGGTCTGTTACTTTAAAAATTAGCTAAGTAATAGCATAATATCTTTTTAGGTGAGGTCAGACATTTGACATAAATTTTGAAACACTACAATACATGTATTTGGACTTTTTAAAAATCCTTTCTGAATTTGTTTTGGTCTATATCAAGTCTGAGAGGTTACCTTTGATATTTCTTTCCAGTAGGCAATTTTTTAAGGCCCTCTCTCATGAACGATTGAGACCAAATCTAACAATATATAAGATACCTTTTATTAATCTTTGTAATTTCCCAGTATATAGTCTAGCTGATTCATTTTGGTGTTACATGTAAATGGGCAATTTAAAAGAAACCTTCAATATCTTTCTGAGAGAAGGTCTCAAAATATCCTTATATCTTAGAATATTATCCTTTAAATAGGTGTCTTTTAACTGTCTTTTAAAAATTATGATTAAGGTTACTTCCCAGTGTAGGGAATAGTATACAAGTCTTACCATAATTTTACAGATAATAGGTATAGTCAGAGAACTTATATAATACCAATGAATTTTCAACAAAGTTTGCAACCTTTGTTGCTCAAAACTAACATATGACTTTAATTTGGAGAACACCAGTTCTAATAAAATGCTCTCCCAATTCCCATAAATATCTAACAAACAGAAGTAATATGTAGGAATTAGCTGTGACAATCATAATTACTGATGTATTTGAATCAATCAGTTTTAATTTCTAAAAAGAAGTTTCAAAATTGGAGCTCAAGGTAGCATTCAAAGACATTTATTGTTTAATCAAGGATGTGTGAATTGGATTCACTAAAAATTGGTCCTTGTCTTAAACAGTAAGAATCACTAGATAAATAGTGACCTTATTTAATGAAAATAAACTTAACATTTCAATAGGCTTTTATTATGTCAAAATATGGACAAAATCTTGGTTCATATCAGTATAATAAAATCAGGGGGAAAAGCCTGAAACATCCTAGGATGCATCAGTCCATATAGTTAATCCAGTCATATATCAATCTGTTCTCAAACTATCTTAACTTTCCATATCACTGTCTAGACAATTAAATAAATATTTCCCTAGTTAGGGAAATCCCTTTGTCATTTTAATGATAAAGATTTTAATCTTAGAATATATAAAGATCTCTTCTTTTTCCCAAAGATGATTTCTTTCTTCCTCTTATGACTCACCAAAGTGTTTTTCCTCTCTGTTGAAGCATCCTCTTCTCCTTGTAGAATCCTTCCTGGGCTATATTTTTGGAATAATTTCTTTAAATCTTAGAATCTAATAACTGTTATTTTTTAACAAGAAGAGATACTTAATCCTGAGCAATGATTTAGGAATTAGAGATCATTTGATGAATCCCTAGAAATAAACTATTTTATACTAAATTACATTTATCTTAAGATATTTCTAATTACAAAAATCAGAGCATCAGATAAATGCAGGTATAAAAGGTAAAAATTATGTGGTTTCTGTTGAAGAAAATGGTTAGAAGCAAATAGACACATATTAATTAACCAAATAGACATATATGTTAATTATTTTATGAATTAAGGATTATAGACTATTTAAATACCTGGAAAAATATGCATTAAGAATAAAGGTATATTTGGGAGGCTGAGGCAGGAGGATTGCGAGTTCAAAGCCAGTCTCAGTAATGGCGAGGCACTTAGCAACTCAGTGAGACCCTTTCTCTAATAAAATAATAATAATAATAATAATAATAAAGGGCTGGGGATGTGGCTCAGTGGTCTAGTGCCCCTGAGTTCAATCCTCGGTACAAAAAAAAAAAGAAGAATAAAGGTATAGCTTATAATTATCTCATGAAACCATATGGTTCTTAAAATATTTGGATCCATTTTAACTTACTTTTAACTATGGGTGCATCCTTAATGTAATTAAAATAAGATCCCAGTATATACTGTTTTTTGTATTTGTATAGTTAGAAATAAAAATAAGGATTTTTTGGTCATCACGGGAATATTGTGAGAAAATTGTCTCAGGTTGCCAGCTTTTGTTCCTGCCATAAGCAAAATGCATCCTCATAACCTCCAAAAATAAAACATAAGCAAGCCTATGTATCTCTTATAATTGTTACATTACCTCTGCAATTTTTCTTAATAATACAGCTATAAAGAAAAAATTAGGTTATTTAGCTTTGAGAACAAGTCAGGCTCAGGGCTGTAATGACGTAGGTACCTGTTGAGCCATATTTTGCCTGAGAAAGAAATCTTTCATTAGTATTGACAGGTGGTCATTTTTTTTTAGATTATTTATTTACTTATTCATAATGCACAAGTATATCATCTTTTTACATACAACTGCTTGTATACAAAATATATAAGTACCATTCAGATCTTTAATCATGCATTTAGGATAGTGATATCCATCTCATTCAACCACCATTTTTCCCCCCTTCTCCCGTCCTGCTCCCTCCTTTGCCCTCCCTTTCCTTTGACCATTCTAGTGTTCCTCTAATCCTATGTACCCCCATCCAATCACACTGTGAACTAACCTCCTTATATCAGAGAAAACATTTGGTATTTGGATTTTTGAGATTGACTAATTTCACTTAGCATTATATTCTCCAACTTCATCCATTTACCTGCAAATGCCATTATTTTTTTCTCTCTTATTGCTGAGTAAAATTCCATTTTGTATATATACCACATTTTCTTTATCCACTCATCTACTGAGGGACATCTAGGTTGGTTCCACAACCTAGCTATTATGAATTGTGCTGCTATAAAGATTGAAGTGGCTGTGTCACTGTAATATGCTGTTTTTAAGTCTTTTGGGAACAGACCCAGGAGTGGGATGGCTGGGTCATAGGGTGGTTCCATTCCCGTTTTCCCAAGAAATCTCCATACTGCTTTCCATAGCGGTTGCACCATTTTGCAGTCCCGACAGGGGGTCATTTTTAAGTAAAATGCAGGCTCTACAGCTCCATTCACCAGCCTACGCTAAGACAAAGTACAGGTTAGTGGTTGGGGGCGTGGCCAGAAGCCCCAGATTGAGTGACAGTGGAAGGACCAATGGGAAGCCCACAAAAAATGCGGGAGCTGGGACTCATCCTCCTTGTTGCATCTCGTAGTCCCCCAGGATTGTAGAAGTCGAGGGGGAGGTTCTGTGCTCCCCTAGATGACAGGCCAGCTGAAGTGAGGCAGAAGTGGAAAGCCTGGCTCAGCCTGACCAGGCTCCAGGCAGTTACCATGGTGATGAAACAAGAGTGGAGCTGGTGGCCAACGCCCCACAGCGGTGTGGCCACCCGGGGGCCCCTCTGTGACCACAGCGCAAAGGGGTGTCCTGCCAGTTGTCCTGGGGCCACACGGCTACGTGGAGTGGGGTCACAACCAGCAAATTGTCCTTCATTGCCATTGGCAAGCATCCCTCTCAGTGAGCGCCAGAGCCAGGGTAAGTGGGCAGCACTCTCTCAGTCAAACTCACTCTCCCGGCATCATCCCCCGCAGGTCACGCTTTCCTGCAAGCATCTCAAAAATCCTTCGACCCAAAAAAATGAGCCCCTCAGTAGACACCAGTGTCAGCAAGACCCAGGGCAGCCGGCACTCATCAAATTAAGTTTTTTAAAGGGCAGAATATTGCTGGTGGTGGGTCTAGTTACAGACCCCATAGGGAACAGTGGCCAGTCTTGCATCTGTCCCAGAACAATAGTTGGGTCACAGTCATTTTGGTCCTCCTAGGACAAAACTGCAGTGAAAAGGTTCAGTATAAACTGTCTGAGTGTTTAAAAAAAACAATAGAAAAATAAAATTCACTTCTCTATAGGTAAAGAATCCCCTGGGGGCTGGAGTTGTGGCTCAGTGGCAGAGCACTTGCCTGGCATGTGTGAGGCCTTGGGTTGGATCCTCAGCACCACATGTAAATAAATAAAAGATCTTTTTTTTTTTTTAAAGAATCCCCTGTATCAATTGTCACCACAAAAAAATTCTTCCTTCTCTCTCTCTCTCTCTCTCTGCAAGTGCAGATTCCTAGCATATAACCCAAAAAATCTTTACCTACTATTTCAAAGTATAAATATTCATAAAAACAATCCCAAAAAAATCCATAAAAGTGCTTTCTCCATGGGAGAGGACTGAAATTAGCAACATATCCCATTAATCGTCTTAATAATTCTGTAGTACTTTCAATTCTCTAATGTCTCATTTTCTGTGCCTATTTATTGTCCCAAGAATTGCAAAATAAAAAATTATTCTCTCTAAAGACAAAAATTCCCAGATATTAGAAGTTCAAGGTCACTGACTTTCTTCTGTCAAATTCTTCCCCTTTTACAAATTGATCCACAATATTTCAAAAATCTGTATGCCCTTTCACTACTGGAGGAAAAAAAAAAAAAAAAAAAAAAAACCAATTCTCAAAATTCACATTGGCATCCCTGTTCAAGTGCCATTTGTGGGAACATAGGACTAAATCAATCAGGGTCACTCCGAGTGAATTTGGGCTGACTAAATAAAGACACAGACACAGACAGTTTCTTTTCTCTAGGTTCAGTGACTGCTTCTCAGCCACAGTTCCCACAAGGGAGGCAAGGCAGGCAAGAAAGAGGAGGAGCATGCCTTGAACGGGGTTTATTGGGGAGAAGCCATGCAAATGGGGCAAAGGGTAGGGTTAAAACAAACAAGTGGGTGTAATCCACCCCCATCGGGTGATGCCCACCCCTGGAGCTGCACCTCTCTTATTCGAGTGGAGGTAAGGTCCAATTACATTGCAGTGGGTACAGTACCAGTTCTGTACCTCTTTACTCAGGACTTAAAAGTATGTACATAGCTCCTGTCCAGAGTGGCTCCCAACACAATGCCCTACTTAAATATGAACTATGGTTACTATCCAGTTAATTCATTCAACTGGATTAATGCACTGATTAGGTTAAGACTCTCATAATCCAGTAGATATACCTCTGAACTTACTTGCATTGTCTCACACACATGAACTTTGGGGGAACACCTCACATCTAAACCATAATGGACATACATATGGAGACTCGGGTAGCCTGTTGTATATATGAACATTTAGGTCACAGAAGAGTTCAAGGCTACCATCTACAATGTCTTTACTGGTTTGGGCAAAGACTCTTTTCCCTGTGTGTTCCCATTCATGTTCATGAATTCCCATTAGTCTCCATTCCCATCCTTCACCACAGAGAAATGTCTCATGTGTTTACTATTTATATTTGTAAATACTATAAAACATGTAATATCTTTGAGTATGCTGGTGTTTAAATCTATATAAAATGTATCATGTTATTTGTCTAACCTCTTAACTTTTTATCATTCACCATAAATTCTTTTAGATGTACATAATTCATGAATCTAGTCTTTTGTTTTAAATCACTCCAGATCTCTCCATGATGAGCCCCCAACACTTTTTCCTTTTGTCTTTTCCAGTGTTAGATCCTTTGATCCCCACAGCATCCCTAAAAACACACCTATCTCTAATATTAACATCTTAATATATGTCCCCTTTACTCTGAAAAATTCTTAATAGTAAATTTTAACCTTTGTAATTTTTGTGATACTAAGAATTTAACCCATGGGCAGTCCACCATGGAGAATTCCAGCGTTTTAAAAAATGTTTTTTCAAGACAGGATCTTGCTAAGTTGAGGCTGACCTTTAACCTCAGCCTCCTGAGTCACAGGACTTACAGGCATGAACCACCATGCCTGGCAATAAGCTTTAATTTTTTACATCAGTTTTAGGTTTACAGAAATATTGAGCCCAAAGTACAGAGTCCTAAATACACCCTCCCACAAACAACCTCACATATTTTTAACATTTTACATTAGTGTAACATGTTCATTATAACTGATAGACCAATATTTATATGGTATTGACTAAAGCCCATAGTTTTCAACAGGACACAGTCTTTGTGTTACATGGCTTTGGGGGTTTTGGCAAGAGTGTAAAGTCATGTAGCCACCATGAGAGTATCTCCCTAAAAAGGGCCTGTACTCTACCTGTTCATCCTTCTCTAAGCTTTAGTAACCATTACCATAAGAATTTATTTTGAGAATTTTTTTAATTATTTTTTGCTTGTTGATGGACCTTTATTTATTTATCAATTTATATGTGGGGCTGAGAATCGAACCCAGTGCCTCACACATGCTAGGCAAGCACTCTACCACTGAGCCACAAACTCAGTTTATTGTGCTTTCATTTCTCAGTTTTCCAATAATTGTTTCATCATGTCCTCAACCATGGCTTGTAAAAAGACAGTTCTATTCTGAATTCCCCATACAAGTTTAGTAACACAATGTATGTTTCATGAACATACGTTTTGTTACAGAATGTAATATATTTCATAAAACTTTTAATGACTTAGATTTCTAAAGTAACAATATTACAGGGCAAATGTTCAAAACTGAAAGGTTCTCCATATATTAATGTTTTAGTCAGCTTTTTCACAGCTGTGACTAAAGGACCCAACCAGAACAACTGATTAGGAGGAAAAATTTATTTGAGGGCTCCTGGTTTTAGATGTCTTAGTCCATAGAAGGCTAGCTCCATCCCTCAGGGCTCGAGGTGAGACAGAACATCATGGCGGAAGAGTGTGGCAGAGGCAAGCAGCTCACATGGTGATCAGGAAGCAGAGAGAGACTCCACTTGACAGATACAAATATATACCCATAGCCATGCCAGTCACACCCCACCTGCCTCCATTTACCACTCAGTTAATCCCATCAGGGATTAATTCACTGAATAGGTTAATTAAGTCATTTCTCCTCCACACCTTCTTGCATTGTCTCACAGGTGAACTTTCGGGGGACACCACATCTAAACCATAAAAATCAATATTGCTGAAAATTTAGTATCAGCTCATGAAAATTTGTCCAAGTTAACTCCAGAACAAGCCTTTACCTGAAGCTCCATGACACAAATATTTCCCCATTCTTTTTGTGTAATCTGCCCTTCTGTTTCTTTTTTTTTTTTTTTTTTTTTTTTTTTTTTTTTGTGGTACTGGGGATTGAACTCAGGGGCAATCAACCACTGGGCCATATCCCCAGCCCTTTTTTGTATTTTATTTAGAGACAGGGTCTCACTGAGTTGCTAAGTGCCTCGCCATTGCTGAGGCTGGCTTTGAACTCGCGATCCTCCTGCCTCAGCCTCCCAAGTGCTGGGATTACAGGCGCGCGCCACTGCGCCCGGCCCCTTCTGTTTCTTATTCTCTGTCTCTCCTCTTTCTCTCTTCTGTGTAACTCCCATCAGTTAACTGTGCTAAAGGGAATGGTTGCCAGGTTGTCTCCTGAAACACATTTCCCAAGGCCTTTGAACACTGACATGGTCCAGAGTAGTGGTTATGCCATCTACCCGCAACTTTTATGTATTGCCTTCCCTTTCTTCCTTTCAAATCCTTCAGTATTTACCTAAAGATTGCACAGATCTAAGTATGGATCTATTGATTTCACTCCTCAGCACTTTGAACATGACACACAAATCACTTTCCTAAGTGTATGTTTTATAACAAACACATGCGATGACCTCCCATATTTCCTCTTCTTGATATGGTTCCACATGGCATCAAAGTCCTCTTATGCCATGTGCTTTGCTGCACATTCTGGCATCACTCTCAGACTAACCGACACAGAGGCTTACAACTGTGATTTTCATTGTCGAATAGTATTATGATTCCACCAGACCTCAAGTACAATGATGTCCTACTTGTTAAAAATTTACCCTAAATCTTAAGTTATTTTATATTTGTTGTTTTCCACATATTATTTTTATTCTGAAATAAGCTTACCTGTTCCAATCTTTCTTAGGTTTGGACGGAAGGTGGTCTTCCTGTGGTGCTTACTCCAGCTGGGCATCGCTGACACTGCTGCAGCCTTCGCCCCCACCTTCCTCATTTACTGCTTACTACGCTTCTGGGCTGGGTTGTGTACCATGACTATTATGATAAATGCTTTTTTTCTCAGTAAGTTAATAATTTGAGACTTTCATTTTCTCCATGCCTGAATTGACTGTGAAATTACACTTTATACAAAATATCAATCACGTACACGTTTTCTTCTAGTGTCAGAATGGACAACATCCCAAAGGAAGTCTATGGGAATAATCCTGATGATGTCTTCCTACAGTATAGGGCAGATGTTCCTTGGAGGACTGGCTTTTGCCATTCGAAAGTGGTACACACTGCACCTGGCTGTGTCTATACCTTTATTTGTCCTCCTTTTGCCCTCCAGGTATGAATAATCTTCACATTCTTTACAAGGGAGGCCGAGGTGATAACAGAAGAGCTATGTCATTAGGTATTTGTATGGTCCCAATACTGGTTTTAAGCCATGTCCCCACTAACACACTTTGTGCCATTCAAGGTGCAAGAGAGGAAATAGAATAGCAATTTGAATGGAGGTTGTCACTATGCAGTCACCAATTTGTATAGTAGGCAGAAAATTATCATGAAATAATTTTAATAGAAACAAAAATTTTATTATACTTTTATGAGTGCAGTATAATTATACATTATAGTGGGGATCATTATGATATACTCATAAATGCACATAACATAACTGGCTAAATTTCATTTCCCAGTACCTCCCCTTCCCCTGCCCTCATCCCTGCCTCCAAATGTCTTCCTCTACTCTTCTGGTCTCTCTTCTATATGCTTACTTTCTTAATTGGTCCACTATGATTATATATAAAAGTGGGATTCATTGTGATTTGTTCATACATACCCATAGCACAATATGGTTAATTGGTTAATTTCAATACCCAGTAACTCTCCTTGGCATCACTTTCTCCCTCACCCTTGACTACCTTCCTCTGCTCTCCTATTCACCCTTCTATTTTCATGAGCTCCTTTTATTTTATTCCTTTTTTCTCTCTACCTTATACATGTGAAAGCAAATATTCAATCTTTGACTTTCTGAGTCTGGCTTATTTCACTTAGCATTATGCTTTCCAGTTCAATCCTTTTACCAGCAAATAACATAGTTTCATTCTTCTTTATGGCTGAATAAAACTCCATTGTGAATATATACCATATTTTCTTTATCTGTTCATCTGTAGATGGACACCAACAATGGTTGCACAACTTGCTATTGTGAATTGCCCTGCTATAAACACTGAAATGCATGTATCACTATAGTATGCTGATTTAGAGGATATTGCATAAATACTAAAGACTGGATCAGCTGAATCATATGGTGGTTTCCATTCGTAGTCTTTTGAGGAATCTCAATACTGCTTTGCAAAGTAATTTTACCAATTTGCAGTCCCACCAATGATGAACACTATTCTAGTCAATTTTTTGCTGCTGTGACTAAAAGACCTACCAGAACAATTGTAGAGGAGGAAAAATTTATTTTAGTGCTCATGGTTTTAGAGGTCTTAGTCCATAGAAGGCTGGCTTCATTCCTCAGGGCTCAAGGTGAAGCTGAACATCATGGTGGGAGAGCATGGCAAAGGGAAGTAGCTCCAATGATGAGCAGGAAGCAGAGAGAGAACCCACTCTCCAGATACTAAATATATACTATGCCCCATAACCATACCCCCTATGAACTACTTCCTCTAGCCACACGCCACCTGCCTCCAATTACCACTCAGTTAGTCCCACCATGGATTAATTCACTGATTAGTTTAAGGATATAACCCACTCATTTCTCCTCCAAACCTTCTTCATTGCCTCACATGTGAGCTTTTGGGGGACACCACATCTAAACCATAACAAACATCTTCCTTTCTCCCCACATCCTTGCCAGTGTTTACTATTTATATTTTTTAAATGTTTTTTAGTTATTGATGGACCTTTATTTTATTTATTTATATGTGGTGCTGAGAATAAAACCCAGTGCCTCACAAGTGCTAGGCAAGCATTCTACCACTGAGCTACAACCCCAGCCCTATTTACATTCTTGATGCTTGACAATCTTACTGGGGTGAAATAAAATCTCAGTACAGTTTTGATTTGCAAGTCCCTGATTGTTAAGGATTTTTAACATTTTTTTCACACATTTATTGGCCACTTATATTTCTTCTTTTGAGAAATGTCCATTTAGTTCTTTTGCCCAAATATTGACTTGGCTGGGGTTTTGTTTTTTGGTTTTTTTTTTCTCAATGTTTTGAGTTCTTGTTTGTTCTTGACATTAATACCATGTTGAAAGAGTAACTGGCAAAGATTTTCTCCCATCTGTAGGCTCCCTCTTCATGCTCTTATTTATTCCTCTTTCCTCCCTAGCTTCCACATATGAAATAAAACATTCAGTCCTTGATTTTCTGAGGCAATTCTCTAGGCTCTTTCTTTATTTGTTGATGAAGATTTCTACATCTGTAAAAAATGTATACAAATAAATATGTTTTCAAGTACTTGTATATATTCTTTGGATAAATGTCTATTCCAATTTGGCCCATTTTTTTTTAATTATTTGGTTTTAGCTGTTGCTGCTGAGTTTGGGGTGTTCTCTATATATTCTGGATTTTAATCCCTTTCAAATATATAATTCCTAAGTATCTAAGACATCCTGTAGACTGCCTTTTTAATTCTGTTGAGAGTGTCTTTTGGTGCACAAATTTAAAACTTCTTCATGAGTTCAAATTTGCCTGCCATTTTGGTGGTTTTTCCTGTGCTTTTGCTGTCCTATCCAAGATATCATGGCCAAATACAATGTCATGAATATTTGTCCTGTTTTATTCTAATTTTGTTTTAGTATGGGTTTTATATTTGGTCTTTCATTCAATTTGAGTTAATTTTTCTCTATAGCATTAGGCAAGAATCCATCTTCATTCTTCTTTATGTAGATATCAAGTTTTCCCAGCCTCACTTGTTGAAAAGACTGTCATTTCCAACACCCACCCCCAACCATTGAATTATCTTTGCATTCTTGTCAAAAATCATTTGGCCATACATGCAAAGATTTGTTTCAAGTTTTTTTACCCTATCCTATCCTTTATGCCTCTATGTATGCCTGTGCCACATTGTTTGGATTATTGTTGCTTTGTAGTAAGTTTTGAAAATCAGAAAGTATAAGGCCTATAACTCTGTCCATTTTTTAAGAATATTTTGGCCATTCAGAGTCCTTTGAGATTTCATGTGAATTTTAGAATATGTTTTTTCTATTGCTACAAAAATCATCATTAGATTTCTAGTAAGAATTGCATTAAATCTGTAGATCACTTTCAATAGTATTGCTATCATAATGATATTGACTTCCAATCCATGAATATGGGATGTATATCCATTAGTTTTATCTTTTCTTTCTTCTTTTTTTTTTCAGCCACTTTTTGCAGTTTTCATTTTATAAGTCCTTGGTTAAATTGTAAATTTTTATTCTGATTGTCGATATTATAAATGGAATTGTTTTGTAATTTTCTCTTCAGGTTGTTCATTGTTATTGTATATAAATGCAACCGACATTATATGTTGACCTTTGTATTCTGCTATTTTGCTGTATTTCCTATTCATTAGTTAAAATAGCTTTTTTCTGGAATCTTCAGGATTTTTCACATGGAAGACCATATCATCTGCAAACAGATAACTTCTTTCTTTTTTACTTAGGTGCCTTTTATTTCTTTTCCTAATTTATCAGTCTATGATTTTCAATACTATGTTGAAAATAAGTGGTGAAAGTGGACATGCTTGCCTTATTTCTTATCTCAGAGAAAAAGCTTTTAGTCTTTTACCATTGAGTATGATGTCCACTGAATTGTGTCCTATAAAAACATTAATTTATGATACTTGAATTATATATCAAAACAAAAAATTAGAATGAAAATGGATAATTTATACCATTTGATGCTTGTTTGCTGATGTCTATAATTTTTTTAACACATTAGTGGACAGATATGTTCCTCAACTTAGTGAAAGACCAGTCTAGTGGAAAAGGAAGATTTGGTTAGAAAATGCAATGCCATAATAATAAAGTATGTATAAATGGAAGGGTAAGGGAATCTCAAATTCAACTTGTATGGAAAAAAAGTAGTTGAGTATTTACTGTACCTTCCTTATCTTCTTTAATCAGGAAGCTGATGGAGTCCTTCCGGTGGCTGATTGTCAGAAATCAACTAGAAAAGGGCATAAAGGAACTTAGAAGAGTTGCATGCATAAATGGAAAAAAGAATGCTGAAGAGACCCTAACCATAGAGGTGATCTGGAAGGGGGAGCTGGGATGAAATGACATGACCTCATAATTACATTAGGCTGGGTCCCTGCATCCCTGGGGTGACTACAGGCCCTAAATAAGAATTCTGTGAGTGAGATCTTATATCTCCATCCTGGTTCTCTTTGGATTCATCATTGTAGAGAGGAAGCATTGAAAAAATGTATCCTGGCTTTTATTAAGTATTTGGACATAGATGTTCCAATTCACTGATGTAAGTACACTAATTGTACACTAATTCATTTCTCACTATTTAAATAAATCATGGTCCCTTTTAAGGGAAATCAGAAAGTCAAAAATAGAAAGAGTAATTGAAAATGCAAAAGATAGCATTAAAATTATTATTTTAATTTCATCCATTTATACAGCAATTCAATGAAAATTTAGTGTGCAACAAATATGACTCATATACTCTTCTACAAAATATAGACATGGTAATAAAATATATAAAAGTTCTTTCCCACTTCTTTTGACATTTAATATTGTTACCATTAGAGAGTACTAAGATTACATCTCTGTGAAAAATCTTTGGACAAATCTTTCTCTTTTCTTCCCCCCTAAAGTTTCCCTCCTCATGACTAGGAGCCATATTTTCATGTGGCTAATTCAACTCATTTAAAAATACTCATTAACTCTTTTAAAAATACTTATGCAACTACTATCTGCCAGCATGTTAATATACATTAATAAGGGAATAAATCAGAATCTCTGCCTTTAAGGAACTTACATTTTAATATGGAACCCAAAACTTAAGAGACAATTTTAAAAAGGTGTTATGACAAGTCATGTGAAAAGAATTTTGAGAGAACACAGAGGAAGTATTCACCTTAGCTTTAATGGGTGAAAAAGTATTCAGGGTTAACTGATAAAAAGGAAGCTAAAAGGCTTTTCAGGCATCACGCAAACTGTTTGTTAGAGGGACAACTGATAGAGTCCCCCACATTACCCCTGAAAGAAAGTAAATGCCCTACAGAAGAAAATGTTGATAAATGAAAACACAAAAGATAGCTTCTGACCCACTAAATAAATTGACACATGCTCAATGTCCCCAAAAATCTTATTTCATGATTGCATGTGCTTGAAGTCCAGAATAATTTTTTTTAACCTCTGGAAATTGAACCAAGAGCTTCACACTTGATAGGAGAGCAATCTAGCACTGAGCTACACCCTGGCCCCCCAGAACCTGAATGCTTAAATGAGGTCCAAGTGTAGATGAGACTATTTGTCTGTTGATCTCTAATCATAGAACCTGTATTTGTAAACCCTTGAAACTAAAGAGAGAAAATACCTGTCCCAAACTTATCCAACATATACTGATGATCCAACCATAGATTAACTGCTGTAGACTTTCCTGTTCATCAAAATGGAGATTTGAGACACAAAATAGTCCATAGCAATTGTGAAATCAAGCTAGGCAAAGGTTAGAAATTCCACAAGCAGGTCAAAGTGATTGCACTAATTTGCAGTCCCACCAACAATGTATGAGTGTACCCTTTTTCCTACATTTTCAGCAACACTTATTGTTCCTTGTATTCTTGATAATTGCCATTCTGACTGGAGTGAGATGGTATCTCAGTGTAGTTTTAATGTGCATTTCTCTAATTGCTAGAGATATTGAATATTTTTTCATACATTTGTTGAACGCTCTTATTTCTTCTTTTGAGAAGTGTCTTTTTAGTTCCTTTGCCCATTTGTTGATTGGGTTTTGGTGGTGGTGGTGGTGGTGTTAAGTTTTTCAAGTTCTTTGTATATCCAGGAAATTAATGCCCTATCTGAGGTGTGGGTGGCAGTGATTTTATTTAGGCTCTCTTTTCACACTATTGATTGTTTCCATTGCTGTAAAGAAGTTTTTTAGTTTGATAACATTCCATTTATTGGTTTTTTATTTTTACTTCTTGTGCTTTAGGAATCCTGTTAACAAAGTCGGTTCCCAAGCTGACATGATGGAGTGTTGTGCCTACATTTTCTTCCATTAGGTGCTGTGTTTCTGGTCTAATACCTAGCTGACCACCTTGATCTTAGAATCTTTTCTTTAATAGGCAGAGTTAATATAATTAAAATCACCATATAACTCAATGTGATCAACAAATTCAATGCAATGCCCATCAAAATATCAATGACAATCTTCAAGAACTAGAAAAAACAGTCCTATAAGTCATATGGGAAGACAGAAGACCCATAATAGCCAATACAGTTCTGAGCAAAGAAAATAGAGGTAGAGTTATCACAATATCTGATTTAAAAGTATACTACAGAGTTATAGTAACAAAAATGGCATGGTACTGGAATAAAACAGACATGTATAATAATGGAATAGTATAAAAGATTCAGCAAAAAACCCATCCATTGATTCATCTTATCCTTGTCAAAGACACCAAAAACATGTTGGAGAAAAGACAGCCTCTTTAATAAATCATGTTGGGGAAACTGGAAGTTCATATTTAAAAGACCAAAACTTGATCTATCTCATTCTGCACAAAAATCAATTCAAAATGGATCAAAGACCTAGAAATAAGGTCAAAAGATTTGCAAACTGCTAGAAGAAAATATAAAGGCAACACTCCAAAATATGGGTGCAGCCAATGACTTCCTTGATAAAACTCCTATATCTCAGGAAATAATATTAGGAATCAATAAATGGAATGGCATCAAATTTAAAAGTTTATGTACAGCAAAGAAATAATAGTGTGAAGAGAGAGCCTACAGATAATAGTGTGAAGAGAGAGCCTACAGAATGAAAGAAAATCTTTCCCAGCTATCTTTTGAGAGATGATTAGTGTCAAGAATGTGTAAATGGATGGGGTTGTGGCTCAATGATAGAGTGATTACCTAGCATGTGTGAGTCACTGCGTTTGATCTCCAGCAACACATTTTTTAAATATTTATTTATTTACTTTAGTTGTACACAATGCAATGCATTTATGTTTATGTGGTGCTGAGGATCGAACCCAGGCCGCGCACGTGCGAGGCGAGCGCTCTGCCGCTGAGCCACAATCCCAGCCCAGCAACACATTTTTTAAAAAGCTAAATAAACAGAACAAAGTTTTTAAAAAATATATGTAAAGAACTCATAAAACTCAACACCAAAAAAAGTCAATTATCAATAAATGGACAAATTAACTAAAAACATTTCTCAGGAGAAGTACAAATCTCAAACAAACATGAAAAAAAAGTTCAATATCTTTATCTTCTAGGAAAATGTATATGGAAACTACACTGAGATTTCATCTCACCCTAGTTAGAACAGCAATCATTAAGAATACAAATAACAATAAGTGCTGGTGAGGATGCTGGGGAAAAGGATCTCTGATACACTATAGGAATGTAAATTAGTACAGTCACTATGGAAATCAGGATGGAGATTCCTCAAAACTAGAAACAGAACAACAATATGACCAGCTATAGGAGTGAGTACCTCCATATTTATCCAAAAGAATTAATATCAGCATACTCTAGTGATACATTTACACAAATGTCTATGGCAACACAAGTCACAAGAGCCAAGTTATGGAGTGTGTATTCATCAACAGATGAAAGGACAAAGATAATGTCATATATATATATATACACACAATAGAGTTTTATTCAGCCATAAAGAATAAAATTTTGTCGTTTGCCAAAAAATAGATGGAACTTGTGACCATTATGTTAAGTGAAATAACCCAGATTCAGAAATTCAAAGTCATATGTTTTCTCTCAAATGTGAAAGCTGGAGAAAATAAAGAAAAATCTCATGAAAATTGAATGGATGCTGTTAGAGTAAAGAAAGCCATCAGCAGGGGAAAGTGAGGTCAATTGGGGGGGATTACTTGGAAACCAAATTAAGTGCATGTAGGAATATGACACAATGAAACCCACTATTTTGTATAATTGCTATTTGCACCAAAAAATTTTAAATTAAAAAATTATTTCCCATGTGTGCTCTCCTGATGATGGTATTACCTGGCTACTTGAGCACCTTGTGTATACACACACCTTTCTTCCTCAGTAGGCAAAACATCTCCCCAGCCAGATTATATTTTTCTATTAGTGGTCTGCTAGGAGGAAAATGGTAATAGATCCTGGCATGGAAGTTATGTATTTTCTTGCAGTCATAAATCTTTGCACTATCTTTAAACAAGGCAGTAGCACTAGATTTTAGCAGGGAGGAGGAGTCAATATTTTTTTATGTTGAGTAGTACTACGGAATGTAGGGATTCAAAAAGCTCAAATGCCTCAACTCAGAAATACCCATCCCAACATGAGCCTACTTTTCAATTAAGGCCGGATCCTTTCACAAAAGAAACCATACAAGGTTCAGACCTTCAAGTTTTTCCAACATTATTGTTAAAGGTTAGTCCTTGGACTTGGTCTTAAGTTTTTTCTGCCCTCTACCTGTGGAAGATGAGGCTCTCCTTATACACAGCTCTTTATATACATCCTCTGGTTTTTACATTCACTTTGTAGTGGCAATCAGTCAGCACCAGTCTTCCATTATCATTTTTAAATGCATTTATAGCCCTTACAAGAGATACTGAATTCTAAAGTCCTAACAATTATTCCTTTTCTTGAAACTTTCAAAATCCTGGGATCATGTGCATACTGGTGCATTCTGTTTCACCACCAGTGAAATTTTTAATAACTGAATTACAACTGCATGCACCAGCTAACACCAGGTTATGGTGTAATTATTGGATGATCTAGCTTTAAATTCTCATTATAGCATCAACTGATTTGGCAACTACCAGAAAATTACAATTGTTATAGTTCTGGTTTCCCAGAACTGGGAAAGCTGAGATTTGCATACAGGAGAATTTCTCTGCCTTGAAGCAAGGAAGCATGATTCCCATATGCCTAATATATCATTTATTGGATAAGGACAAGGGTAAGCTCTTTGGTAAGAAGGTTCTCTTTATCCAAGGGCAATTCCCAGCAGAGGCCACAACAATCAGCCATCAACACTCCCAGAAGCTGTAGAAGTGAATGGGAAACATGAGTAGGATACAACAGGATTTACCAACCAGAGATTAGCAAATATGTCCAGACTAACAACTGTTTTTTGTAAAAAAATGTTATTGGAAAGTAGCCAAACCCACTTGATCATGTATTATTTATGACTGTTTTGTGCTACAGCATCATAATTAAGCACTTGCAATAAAATCTATTGCCTGTATGGCCTAAAATATTTATTTACTGGAGTTGAGGGAAGCAAAGTCTGTGGTATCCTGTGCTAAATAATTATAGCTTTTTTTGGGGGGGGGCTGGATTTTTTATTTTGCTTCTTTGGGTTTTTTTGTTTATGTGGGCTTTGGGGGGGTGGCTTTGGGGTATTTGTTTGGTACTAGAGATTACACTCAGAGGGCTTAACCATGTTAAGTTGTTGAGGGCCTCACTAAGTTGCTGGGGCTGGCTTTGAACCTGTGATCCTACTGCCTCAGCCTCCTGAGCAGCTGGGATGACAGGCATGTGCCACAGCAACCAGCTCAGTATGGTTTTATTATCAGAAATAAAATATTACTATTTTGAAAATTTTTAAGTACCTTCTCTTTTGCTAAATACATTTGATATTTACATGTGTGACATTGAGTAATCTTTAGATAACCCCTGTAAGAGAGTGAAGGGCTACTTTCACTTTTTAGCTGATGCATAATAAACTTACATGTTTGGGGATATTATGTGACATTCTGATGCATGGATACATTATGTAATGTTCACTTCAGAGTAAGCATATCTATCATCTCAAACATTTATTCTTTGTAGTAATAACATTCAAAATTCTTTATTTTAGCTTTTCTTAAAATGCACAATATGCTATCATTATCAATAGACACCCTGCTGTACAATAGGACCTCAGACTTTATTTCTCCTAACTGTAACTATGTACCTGTTGACCAACGTTCCCAACATATTAAGTAACATAGTAGTGGCACAGATAAAAGTGGTAACCCTGAAATCAAATGTCTTTGCAACTATTATATTTCACCTGTCATTTCACCAAATTTCATCTGCTATACCATCTGGCCTGGATGCAAAATGTACTCCATCAATAGATCATTGTAAGCTGCCTGTCATGGCCAGCCACAAACCGCCGCAGGAGAAAAAACTCGGAGGCAGAGTAAAGCTATTACTACTTTTACTTCTACTTTCTTAGAGAGAGCTTAGAGAGAGAGAGCTTTTCTTCTTGTCTTTTTCTTCTTGTCTTCTTAGCTTAGAGAGAAAGAAAGAGAGAGAGAGCTTAGAGAAAGATTATTTTTTAGAGCTTCTTCTTTCTTCTTCGGGAGCCTCGGCCTAACTCTAACCAGTCATTACTTCTTCTATCTGGTTTCTCTTCTGTAACCGCTCTGCCTACGTTCTGGCCGCTCTGATTCTTTTCTTCTCTGACCCGAACTCTTCTTCTGACCGATCGAGCGACTGCACGACTGACTGAATGAATTCTCCGTTCTCCTAACTCGGACCGCTTTCACCCGGTTATATACCTTTACCTTTGCGGGTGCCTCAAGTGCATTTACAGGTGCGTCACATACATATCAGGTGGAACTTATGGCTTCCAGCTAGCCACAATAACCCTTCCTAATTGGGGCTCCTTCAGATCATTACTTTCCTTTAACTCTGTATACTCCAATCACGAGTTAAGGCAGCATGCCTATAATATCTAGAAAATGTTTACTCAAAATCAAACCATAAAGTGGACCTAGCTTTCATAAAATCCATTGATTTACAGAGATAAACTCAAATTCTATCAATGGAGGGACAATTCTCATTTCCAGTGGACAGAAAAGAAACTTCAAACCCTTAAGCATGTACCTTTCATTGGTTTTGATTTACAGTGCAAATCTTTTTGTCAATATTTTTTACCTCTCATAATCTCAGTATTTAAATGGACTTTATTCCTATATAGTTCCCATTTCTCCCCACAACTTTTGTAGTTCTCCCTACATGAGATAGATTGCTTAACATCCACATTCCCCATGAGACAGAGATTTCAAGGATGGTGAACATATTTATCTCATCCTCTAGTACTTACCACTATACCTGCCCATTATTGACATATTAAATCCCTGTTGTTTTTGTTATTCAAGTTTGTGAAATCCACCATACAGAAGGAGTTGGATGCAGTCCAGACCAAACCATCAATTTTTCAATTGTTCCATGCACCCAAAGTGATTATGAGAACCTGCTGCTTGAGCATTTTCAGGTGAGTTCCATTTGGTGTTTAGTAACTTTAAAATATTGAAGATGCAACTACATTTTTTTCTCTTAAAAATATTAGCCATGAAAGACAAATATGGTAAAGTAAAAAAGGATGCACTTTCCAGATTCTTTGTGGCTTGGAATTGAAGCACTGGGATACTGCTTCTCAGTGAGGTAGACATTTAAGGGAATTCACTAAAATTCAGTTTTAAACAGTTAGAGACTCAGAGAGGCCCAGAAATACTAATGTTTCAAACAGAGGACATGAAGGAGTACATCAATGCCAAGCCACTGGTGGCTACAGCTTTGGGTCACCAAAGATAAGAGCAGTGACCCAAAAGTATAAAGAAAGAAACAGCAGAAAAAAATTGGCATGGAGATACCAATAGAATAGAAAGAAGGAGCCGGGCGCGGTGGTGCACACCTATAATCCCAGCACTGGGGAAACTGAGGCAGGAGGATTGTGAGTTCAAAGCCAGCCTCAGCAATGGCGAGGCATTTAGCAACTCAGTGAGACCCTGTCTCTAATAAAATACAAAAAAGGGCTGGGGATGTGGCCCAGTGGTTGAGTGCCCCTGAGTTCAATCCCCAGTACCAAAAAAAGAAAAAAAGAAAGAAAAGCCTGAACTTAGTTTACTCTGAGTCTACACTTGGAGTTGGTGATTGAAAAGTGCTATGTTTCTCAAGTTGGGAGGAGAGAGCCAAAGTGGGAAGCCAACTCATGGAAGTCACACTAGATGTGGGGAACACCTTTGCTATAGGAACCCATAGAAAAGATTGCCACAGCATCCTGGCTGGCATCTACCATATGGCCTAGAATGCATGCTGTTGAAACAGGCACACAGAAGATTTCATCCAGGACAATTCAGTTCAGAGATACAGAGGGGAGTGCAACTTACTTTCCCTTGGAGTCTGGTGGCTCACTGAATCAGCTGAATAGGTTCAGGAAACCAAACAGGCAGGCATGGTTACATTCAAGGATTGAGTCTTGGAGGGCCATAGTCCTGGGTGGTGGAGTGTGCTGCGACCTGATGTGCCCCCTTCACCCGGGGAAGTTGGTTACCCTATGAATAAAATTATCAAGAAGTGTATGAGATTGGGACAACCAGAAGACATTGGCATCTATCTGACCCTATGGGTTTGTTGATATAATCTCTCCGGAATATGACAAAGTTATGATAATCATGGATGGATAACAACCGTGGAAAATTTCCATTTAGAAATTTGCATCATCTCTGCCCTAGGCATGCTTTTTTTAAATTTATTTTTATTCTAATTTGTTATACATGTTTGCAGAGTGCAATTCATTTCATATTACATATAAAGAGCACAATTTTTCAAGTTGTTGGTTTTACATATTTTTACAACAATTGTGTCTTTGTACATGTACTTAGGGTAATGATGTCTAACTCATTCTACCATTGTTCCTATCCCCTTGCCCACTCTCCTCCCTCTCCCCTCTTTGTTCTATTAAAGCTCCTTCGTTCCTCTCATCCCCCCTCCCTTGCCTTTATAAGTCAGTATCTTCATGACAAAGAGATCATTGACATTTGGTTTTTGGGGATTGGCTAAATTCACTTAGCATTATTTTCTCCAACTCCATCCATTTACCTGCAAATTTTATTCTCTTTTAGTATGGAGTAGTGTTTCATTGTGTATATATACCAAAGTTTCCCTATCCATTCATCTGCTGCTGGGCATCAGGGTTGGTTCCACAATATAGCTATTGTGAATTGTGCTGCTATAAACATTGATGTGGCTGTGTCCCTGTAGTAAGCAGTTTTTAAGTCCTTTGGGAATAGGCCAAGGAGCAGGATAGCTGAGTCAAATGGAGGTTCCATTCCAAGTTTTCCTAGGAATCTCCATACTACTTTCCAGATTGGCTTCACCAATTTGCAGTTCCACCAGCAATGTATGAGTGTGCCTTTTTCCCCACATCCTCACCAGCATTTATTGTTGTTTGTTTGTTTTTTGTTTTGTTTTGTTTTGTTTTGTTTTGTTTTGTTTTTGATAGCTGTCATTCTGACTGGAGTAAGATGCAATCTTTAGAGTTGTTTTGATTTGCATTTCTCTAATCGCTAGAGATGTTGAACATTTTTTCATATATTTGTTGGTTGTTTGTATATCATCTTCTGAGAAGTATCTGTTTAATTCCTTGGCCCATTTATTGATTGGGTTATTTGTTTTTTGGTGTTAATGTTTTTGAGAACCTTATGTATCCTTGAGGTTAGTGTTCTACCCGATGTGCTTGTGGTAAAGATTTTCTCCCATTCTGTAGGTTCTCTATTCACCTCACTGATTGTTTCTTTTGCAGAGAAGAAGCTTTTTAGTTGGAATCCATTTATTGATTCTTGATTTTAGTTCTTGTGCTATAGGGGTCTTATTAAGGAAGTTGGGGCCTAAACCAACATGATGGAGATTTGGGCCTACTTTTTCTTCTATTAGGTGCAAGGTCTCTGGTTTAATTCCTAGGTCCTTGGTTCACTTTGAGTTAAGTTTTGTACATGGTGAGAGAAAGAGATTTAATTTCATTTTATTACATGAGCATTTCCAGTTTTCCCAAGACCATTTATTGAAGAGGCTGTCTTTTCTCCAATGTATGTTTTTGGCACCTTTGTCTAATATAAGATAACTGTAGGTGTGTGGGTTAGTCTCTGTGTCTTCTATTCTGTGCCATTGGTCAACTGGTCTATTTTGGTGCCAGTACCATGCTGTTTTTGTTAATATTGCTTTGTAATACAATTTAAGGTCTGGAATAGTAATGCCACCAGCTTTACTCTTCTTGCTAAGAATTGCTTTGGCTATTGTGGGTCTCTTAATTTTCCAGATGAATTTCATGATTGCTTTTTCTATTTCTATGAGGAAAGATATTGGGATTTTGATTGGGAATGCATTGAAACTGTATAGTGCTTTTGGGATATGGTCATTTTGACAATATTAATTCTACCTATCCATGAACAAAGTAGATCTTTCCATTTTCTAAGATCTTAATTAATTTCTTTCTTCAGCGTGTTGTAGAGGTTTTTCATTGTAGAGGTCTTTCACTTCTTTTGTTAAGTTGATTCCCAGATTTTTTTTTTTTTTTGAGGCTATAGTAAATGGGATGGATTTCTTAGTTTCTCTTTCTGAGGATTTGTCGCTGATATACAGAAATGCCTTTGATTTATGGGTATTGATTTTATATCCAGCTACTTTGCTGAATTCATTTATTAGATCTAGAAGATTCCTGGTGGAATTTTTTGGATCTTCTATGTGTAGAATCATATCGTCTGCAAATAGTGATAATTTGAGTTCTTCTTTTCCTATCCATATCCTTTTAATTTCTTTTGTCTGTCTAATACTCTGGCTAGGGCTTCAAGAACTATGTTAAATAGGAGTAGTGAAAGAGGGCATCCCTGTCTTGTTCCAGTTTTTAGAGGAAATGCTTTCAATTTTTCTCCATTTAGGATGATGATGGCCTGGGGTTTAGCATTGATGGCCTTTACAATTTTGAGGTATGTTCCTGTTATCCCTATTTTTTCTAGCATTTTGAACATGAAGGGATGTTGTATTTTGTCAAAAGCTTTATCTGTGTCTATTGAGATGACCATATGATTTTTATCTTTGAGCCTGTTGGTGTGATGGATTACATTTATTGATTTCCTTATGTTGAACCAACCTTGCATCCCTGGAATGAAGCCCATTTGATCATGGTGCATTATCTTTTTGATATGTTTTTTTATTTGATTTGCCAAAATTTTATTGAGAATTTTTGCATCTATATTCATTAGATATATTGGTCTGAAGTTTTCTTTCTTTGGTGTGTCTCTGCCTGGTTTTGTAATCAGAGTGATATTGGCCTCATAGGAGTCTGGAAGGGTTCCCTCTTTTTCTATTTTATGAAATAGTTTGAGAAATATTGGTGTTAGTTCTTCTTTAAAGGTCTTGTAGAACTTGCCTGTGTATCCATTTGGTCCTGGGCTTTTCTTGGTTGGTATGTTTTTGATGGCATCCTCTATGTCTTTACTTGAAAGGGGCACTGATCTATTTAAATTGTGTATATCATCTGATTTAGTTTGGTCATATCATATGTCTCTAGAAATTTTTCAATGCCTTTGATATTTTCTATTTTATTGGAGTATAAATTTTTAAAATAATTTCTAATTATCTTCTGTATTTCTGTAGTGTCCGTCGTGATATTTCCTTTTTCATCACAGATATTGTAATTTGAGTTTTCTCTCTCCTTTTTTCATTAGCATAGCTAATGGTTTATCAATTTTATTTATCTTTTCAATGAACCAACTTTTTGTTCTGTCAATTTTTTTTAATTTTTGTTTGTTTCAATTTCATTAATTTCAGCTCTGATTTTAATTATTTCCTCTCTTGTACTTCTTTGGGGGTTGATTTGTTCTTCTTCTTCTAGGGCTTTGAGGTGTAATATTAGTTCATTTATTTGTTGACTTTTTCTTTTTTGAAGGAATGAGCTCCATGCAATGAACTTGCCTCTTAGTATTGCCTTCATAGTTCCCAGAGATTTCAATATGTTTATCTTTGTTCTCATTTACCTCTAAGAATTTCTTAATCTCCTTCTTGATGTCTTCTGCAACCCATTGATCATTCAGTAGCATATTACTTAGTTTCCAGGTGTTGGAGTAGTTTTTCTTTCTTTTTTTTTTTTTTTATCAATGATTTCTAATTTCATTCCACTATGATCTGATAGAATGCAGGGTGGTTTCCCTACTTTTTTATATTTGCTTAGAGTTGCTTTATGGCATAATAGATGGTCTATTTTAGAGAAGGATCCATGTGCTGCTGAGAAGAAAGTGTATTGGATCATTGATGGATGATACACTCTATATATGTCAGTTAAGTCTAAGTTATTGATTGTATTATTGAGTTCTATAGTTTCTTTGTTTAACTTTTGTTTGGAAGATCTATCCAGTGGTGAAAGAGGTGTGTTAAAGTCACCTAGAATTATTGTGTTGTGGTCTATTTGATTCTTGAATTTGAGAAGAGTTTGACTGATTAATGTAGATGCTCCATTATTTGGGGCATATATATTTATAACAGTTATATCTTGTTGATCTATGATTCCCTTAAGCAGTATGAAATGTCCATCTTTATCTGTTTTTATTAACTTTGGCTAGAAGTCTACTTTATTTGATATGAGGATGGAGACCCCTGCTTGCTTATTTAGACTGTGTGAATGGTATATTTTATCCCATCCTTTCACCTTCAGTCTGTGGGCATCTTTTCCTACGAGATGTGTTTCTTGAAGGCAACATATTGTTGGATCTGGTTTTGTAATCCAATCTATTAGCCCATTTCTTTTAATTGGTGAGTTTAGGCCATTAATATTCAGGATTATTATTGAGACATGATTTGTATTACCAGTCATTTTTTTTTTTTTTTTTTTTTTTTTTTTTTTTTTTTGTATTTAGCTTGACTTCGTTTCTCCTTTGGTTGGTTTTTCCTTTATTGAGTTCTTCCCTTTGTAGATTTTCATTATTATTTTTAATTTCCTCCTCATGGAATATTTTACCAAGAATGCTCTGTAGTGCAGGCTTTCTTGTAAATTCTTTTAGCTTTTGTTTATTATGGAAGGTTTTTATTTCATCATCAAATCTAAAGCTTAATTTTGCTGGATATAAGATTCTTGGTTTGGCATCCCTTATCTTTTAGAACCTGGTATATGTTGTTCCAGGATCTCCTGGCTTTGAGGGTATGGGTTGAAAAATCTGCTGAGATCTGAATTGGTTTTCCCTTATAGGTAATCTGACTTCTCTCTTGCAGCCTTTAAAATTCTATCTTTATTTTGTATGCTAGGAATTTTCATTACAATGTGCCTTGGTGTATATTTGTTGTAATTTTGTACATTGGTATCCTATAGGCCTCTTGTATTTGATTTTCAAATTCATTCTTCCTGCCTGGGAAATTTTCTGATATTATTTCATGGAAGAGATTGTGCCTTCTTTTGGTTTGAATCTCTGCACCTTTTTCTATTCCAATAAATCTTAAATTTGGTCTTTTGATGGTATCCCATAATTCCTGGATATTGTGTTCATGGTTTCTTACCATCTTCATTGTAAGGTCAATTTTATTTTGAGTATTATATATTTTGTCCTCATTGTCTAAGTTCCTATCTTCCAAGTGATCCAATCTATTGGTGATGCTATCTATTGAATTTTTTAAGTGGCTTGTTGTTTCTTTCATTTCAAGGATTTCTGTTTGGTTTTTTCTCAAACTCTCTCTTTCTTGAAGTAATCTTTTGCTACCTGGATTTGTTCTCTTATCTCTTTGTTGGTGTGATCGATGGTTCCCTGTATTTGAGCTCTTATCTCTTTGTTGGAGAGATCAATTTTTGCCTGTATCTGCTCACTTAGGTCATTTTTTAAATCCCATATCATTTTAATTATGTATATCCTGAACTCTTTCTCTGACATTTCACTTACTGTGCTTCCTATGGCTTCTATTATTATAATATCTTGGTTTGTTGTGGGCATTTTCCTCCCTTGTTTTTTCATGATGTCTATGTGTTTTCCTGTCTTGCAAGGTAAGCCTGAGGTATTACAGCTTCTGCCCTTTTGTCTTATAGGGTCCCTACAGGTTACCCAAAATCTCACTTTTTAGGGAAATATCAATATTACAGATTTCAATGTACCCAATGTGTATCCATGTATCAGTTAATTTCTATTTTTATATTTACAGTTTTGTCACTATAAACAGAAATAATGAGATCAGTTTTCTTATACCATATAGTCTCTATGTTTGCATGGTGGTTTACAGTATCTAATGGTAGAAGGGGGGAACTTAGGGGTTGGCTTAGATGTTTATGAGGTAGGATGTGAGAAAACAAAGGTATTAGATTATTTGACTAGTGAGAGTGTAATCATAAGAATTTGGCTGTTAGTAGGAGAAGCAAGAAATAGGCATCCCCATGTAAGACTCCCTGTTAGTTCACAACAGCATAACTCAGCATAACTGGTTGCACCTTCTGGTGCATCCTGATCCCCAGGGACATTAGTGATGTCTTACCTGGACCTTTTTGTTGTTCCTTGGTAGTAGCCTCGCTATCTCAGTTTTGTGGCAGTGGCAGCCTCAAGCCTATAATTATCTTGATGTTGGGTTGTGTAGCCATGGAACCCCAGTGTGGTGTGTCTCTCTGGGAAGATGTGGGTTGCCTCTCTGAGTTGCGGGTGTGGGGCAGGCCTCTCTCTCCAGATATCCTCCTGGCCTCAGTGTGGTGGAGCAGGCAGTCTGGCTTTTCTCTCTCCACTCTCATTCTCCTGGGCTCCTCCCAGTCTAGTTGTGTCAATGGGGTCGGGCAAGTGGGCGGCAGGGTCCTTCCTCAGGCCAGAGCCTGCTGCTCCTAGTCCTGGTGGCAGTGGTCTGGCAGGCAGGTGGCTGGGCCTTCCTTCCGAAGGTGGCTGCTGCTTCTCCCGGTCTCGGCTGGGTGGGTAGTAGTCCCACAGGCAATGGCCCTAGGCACGCTTTGACCTGGTCTTTCTAGACAACATTCCAACAGGTGGTATTTCTCTTTCCATCCTACCTTATACTGATGAGCAGGAAACCTAAGAGTCACTTCAACTAGCTTTGAGTCAGGCCACTCCATATTCGGTTCCAAGTCTAGCAATCAATACAAAAGGAGGAAGGGTTTATTAACCCCCCAACTTTTCCTATAAGGTGTTTATACCCCAGGAGGAAATGGAAGAAAGGGCAGTCTGGCATGAGTAGTAAATATCCATCCTTGTCCAATTTCAACCACCACAATGAAAATAATTCTTTTATTTTTTCTTAAGAATTTTTTGATCTTCCAGTTGTATTTGCAGTTTTCTTTGTCTGTATAAATATGTAAGTATGAATGTATGTGTGTATACATTTTTAATTTTTCATATTTTATCATATTTTTATTTTATAATTTGTTTTTTGGGGGGTTAGTGAGTTTTTGCTGTTGCTGCTCTCCTATCTTCTCCCTCTAATACTCAAAATTCTCTTGTTCTCCTCCTTTTCCCTCTCTCACTCTCTCTCCATCTCCTCTCACTCTCACTCTCTCTCTCAACTTAATTTTAATTTTTTAAATTTTTCCTCCTTCTTTATGACCTGTACATTATACCTTTTTTTCTGCTTTCTTTCTATTCTTTATAACATTCTAATCTTTGTTTGCCCTTCTTCCTCATTTTTTCTCTTAACTGATTGAATTTTGACCATCCTTTAAAACTATTTTATATAATTTATGCCCCCACCATTCATGTAGTCACAGTTATTACTATTGTGGAAGTCATAGTTGATACCTGGTATTTACTTTAGTGCTATATCGAGTTTATGGCTGTTTGTCATTGTTGCTGTTGCTAATTTCTGACCCCACAATCCCTGTGTTTGTGGCCATTAGTATTGAAGATGTTATAGTTAAGACAAGTTATTTATTTTAGTACTGTATATTATTTGCTAATGTTGTTGTTATTATTTATTTTCTTTTTTCTGTCAGATGCTAGAGATCTGGCATAACACTTCAACTTCATGGGGTAGATATGCTGCTGAGCTACATCCCCAACCCACTTAGGAGACAGCACACCTTGATCCATATACAACCTAACCCAAACTTCAGCAACACTATGTCACAAACAATAGGAGACAAAAACCCCAAACTGACAACCAGATCACAAGTAGGAATGACCAGGGGTACTCCAGAATCACTCATGAACATCTGTACTTATAGAAACAGCAGAAAGAAATATCACAAAGACTGTGAATGCCACACCTACGAAGGGCTTCAACATAGATTGCTCCCAGACCCTTTTAATATACACAGAATTATCAAGTCTAGAAATGCAATCACAATTTCCTGACTTACCAGAAGGAACCCACTCTCATGAGATCTCATTGAAAGTGGAATTCTCAAGCTCCAATACAATATACATTACCAAAATACACTAAAATACATTGAAAAACAATTAGCAAGAAGGCTATATTATGAAACACACTTGGAAATGTATGCAAATATTTACAACAACCTTATATCCAAAAACACTACACCAAGAAAAATTTGTGCCCTGAAAAGTCCCTCACATAAAAGTGGAAGAGAAACCCATCTCAACAGATGCACAAGCCTCAAATAGGAAATAAGAAAATTTATGGTAAAATGAAACCTCCAAAGGTTTATAACTCCCTAGCAATGATTCCAAGATATTGAAATATATGAAATGCTGGATAAATAATTCAAAAGAATAACTATTTTTAAAAGAGGGTTGAATTCCAAGAAAAGTCAGGAAAACTGAATGAACTAAGGAAGGCATTACAGATTATGAATGAGAAATTCAACAAAAAGATATAGATATTGAAGAAGAATCAAGAAGAAATCTTGGGAATAAAAGGCACAATAAGTCAAATAAAAAATTCAGTTGAGGAGGTGGGGGTAGTGGCTAAGTGGTAGAGCACTTTTCTAGCATGTGTGAAGCACTGGATTCAATTCTCAGCACCACATATAAATAAATAAAAAAGAGGTCCATTGACAACTAAAAAACAAATTAGAAAAAAGAAAAAATTCAGTTGAAATGAAAGCCACTTTAATATGTTAGAGCATGTAGAAGGCATAAACTCAACCCTTAGAGATAAGGTGATCATTCACATAATATTTAAGAAAAAATATGAAACTACAATAAGAATGTAGAAGAATTCTAGAATATAATTATGAGAGTGAATTTAAGGCCCACAGGCATTGCATAATGAGGAGAGATGCAGTCTAATGGCATTGAAAACCTATATGGTAAAATAATGACAGAAAATTTTTGAAACTTTGGGTTTGAGATGAATATCCAGATATTGGGGGCATGTGCAGACCTAAATAGGCAAGATCAGAAAAGATCTCTCCATGTCATAAGTAAAATACAAAAAAAAAAAAAAAATACAGATGAATGAAAGAATTTTTAAAGTTGCCAGAGATTAATGTCAAGTCACATTTAGAGGTAAACCAATAAGGACAACTTATGACTTAGCTCAGACTCTAAAATCCAGGAGGGCTTGGCAATAGATAATCCAAACTCTGAAATAAAATAATTGCCAATCAAGATTGCTATATCCAATCTGTCACAATGGAAGGAGAAGTAAAAACCTTCCAAGATAAGAATAAAATAAAAGACTTCATGATCCCTAAGCCAGCACTACAAAAAATACTTAAGGAAATACTACACACAAAAGAACTCACATACAAACTACAAAGGTCCTGAATGGATGACACTCACTAGGGAGCAATTAAGTAAATGAAATTTGAAACTGAGTTAAATACATGAAACAAATCAAAATGCATAAAATAATAATCACTTCTTCATAAAAACTCTAAATATAAATGGACTCAAATTTTTAATTAAAAGATGTAGATTAACAGAACGGATTATAAAACAAGACCCAGCTATATGCTGTTTGCAAGATTCATCTTATAGACAAAGACAGCCATGGGCTGATAGTGGAAGGATGGAAAATGATAGTCTATGCAAACAAAATCCAAAAACAAGTAGTAGACACTATGCTCATGTACTACAAAGAGATTTCAAGCAAAAATTAATCAGAAGAGACAAGGAAGATTACTAATATTTGTAAAGGGAATAATCCAACAAAAAATATAATAATAGCAATATTTATGCCCAAAATAAATGTTGGTGTACCTAATTACCTAAAACAAACTCTTCTTGACATTAACTCTAAGATAGACCTGAATGCAATAATACTGGTGATTTCAACACATCCCTCTTACTGATAGATAGGTCATCCAGATATAAAATCAATAGATATGTTATGGCTTGGGGATTAGGTGTTCCCAAAACCCTCCTGTGTTAATGTTCAGAGGTAGAATGATTTAATTATGCGAGCTGTAACCCAATCATTGGATTAATTCACTTGATGAATTAATAACTTTGGGGGGGTACCAGAGATTGAACTCAGAGGCACTCAACCACTGAGCCACATCCCCAGCCCTACTTTTGCATTTTACTTAGAGACAGGGTCTCATTGAGTTGCTTAGCACCTCTCTTTTGCTGAGGCTGGCTTTGAACTCTTGATCCTCCTGCCTCAGCCTCCCAAGATGCTGAGATTACAGGTGTGTGCCACCACACCCAGATGAATTAATAATTAATAATTTGAATGGACTAACTGGGTGGTAACTATAGGCATATAGGGCATGGCTGGAGGGTATGAGGGTATGACCTTGGAGATTATATCTTGTCCCCCTGGCCCCTCATTCTTTCTCTGTGTTTCCTGACTACAATGAGGTAAGCAATATTCCACTGCCATGCTATTCTTTCTGCCTTATCTTGGGCCCAGAGCAATGGAGACAGCTGACCATGAAATTGGACCTTTGAAACCATGAGACTAAATAAACTTTTTCTCCTCTAAATTGTTCTAGTAAGATGTTTTGTTCACTGCAACAAAACAACCAACATTACACTTCTGATCTAAATAATATCACAAATAAAATGCATCTGACAGACAGTTATAGGCTATTTCATCCAATAACAGTTGAATTCACTTTCTTCTCAATAGCTCAAAGAACCTTCTCCCAAATAGACCATACTCTAAGTCACCAAGCAAGTTTTGCAAACACAAAATAATCAATATAATTCCTTACATCTTATCATATCATAATGGAATTAAATTACAAATAGACAACAAGAAAAATATACAAATCACATAAGCACATGGGGAATAAACAATTCTCTTTTGAAAAGGAATGGGTCATAGATGAAATGAGAGGAGAAACTTTAAAAAATTCCTAGAATCAAACAAGAATAAAGATACAACATAAAAATACATCTAGGACATATGTAGAGGTGTTAATAAGAAATTTTATAGAAGTAGATGCCTACATTTAAAAAAAAAAAAACAGATCGCAAATAAACAATCTACTGTTATATTTCAATGTGCCACAAAAGCAGGAACAAACTAACTTCAAAACCAGTAGAAGAAATGGAATAATTGAGTTGAGAGCCAAAATAAATTAAATAGTAGGGACAAAACAAAGGAACAATGTAACAAAAGAGTTGGTTCTTTGAAAAGTCAAACAAGATTGATAAACACATAGACAAGCTAGCCAAAAGATACAAAGAAGAAACGCAAATCAACAAAACTAGAGATGAAAAAGGAAATATCATCATAAATATTTCTGAAAGCAAGAGGATCATTGGGGACTACTTTTTTTTTTTTTTTTTTTTTTTTTTTGGTTGTCCCGGGGATTGAACTCAGGGGCACTTGACCACTGAGTCACATCCCCAGCCCTTTCTTTGTATTTTATTTAGAGACAGGGTCTTACTGAGTTGCTAAGTGCCTCGCCATTGCTGAGGCTGGCTTTGAACTCGCAATCCTCCTACCTCAGCCTCCCAAAGTGCTGGGATTACAGGCGTGCGCCACCGCGCCCGGCCATTGGGGACTACTTTAAAAGTAAACTTATATTCCAATAAATTGGGGAATTTAGAAGATACTGACAATTTCTAGACATCTATGACTTATCCATATTGAGAAAAAAGAATATAGAAAACCTAAACAGATCAATATCAGGCTATGAGATTGAAGTCATAATAAAATAAAATAAAAAATCCTTCAACAAAGAAAAGCCCAGAATCAGATGGATTTTCAGCTGAGTTCTACAAGACTTTTTAAAAAAACTAATGTCAATCATCCTCAAATTATTTCATTAAATAGAAAGGGAGGAAACACTTCTGAATTTATTATTTGAAGCCAGTATTTTGGTATCTTCCTGATACCAAAAATATACAAAGAGGTAAGAAAAATACAGACCAATTTCCCTGATAAACATAGACACAAAAATGCTTAAAAATATCAGAAAACTGTATTTGAAAATACATTAAGAGGACTATACACCATGATCAAGTAGAATTTATCCCAGGGATGCAAGTTTGTTTCAGCACATACAAATCAATAAATGTAATTCTCTCGCTAAGTTGCCCAGGATGGCCTTGAACATTTCAATGCTCCTGCCTTGGCCTTCTGAGTCACTGGGATTACCAGGTGTGTGCCACTGCACCTGGCTAGGTCATTACACTCTTAAAACCAAGAAACACAAATTCTTCTCCCTAGTGCCCTGCACCCTTACCCATTAGATTAAGGTGGAAAAGAGGTAAGAGAAAAGAGACTGTGCAAAGAAATAAATTCCCTAATTTCCAATGTCTAACCCTATCTATGTTCAATCCTTTATGCCCTCCAATTGAATGATGAACTCAGATTTCAAATTACCTTTTTCTACATAGGAGGGTTTATAATTTTACTGGAATATGTATGTATCTGCTGTATCTTCTTTTGTGGCTTCACAAAAACTATATAGTAAAAACTATAGCAATAAAGAACACAAATTATTGTGGAATAGGATGGTAATTTAAGATCACTGCCTTAATTAGAGGAATACTAGAATGGCCAATGGGGAGGGAGGGGAAGTGAGGGGGCAAAAGGGTGAAGGAAAAAAAAAAAGGTGGTAGAATGAAATGGATATCATTACCCTAAGTGCATGTATGAAGTCACCAATGGTGTGAATATACTTTGCATACAACCAGAGATTTGTAAAAAAAAAAAAAAAAAAAAAGTGCTCTATGTGTGTAATATGAAATGTAATGCATTCTGCTGTCATTTATAACATCTTAGAATAAAAAAAAATTTAAAAAATAAAATAAAATAAAAATGTGGGGAAAAAAAGATCACTGCCTTAAAAACAATTGTTCTATTATTCTATTCTATAATTATCATTGACCACATGCAATCTTGGGCCAATATTGTTATCAAGTATAGGAGTCTCCTTCAAAATCTTAGGGAATGTTTCTTAGGCTCTAAATGTTACTAGATGTCTCTTTTCCTTTCACTTCAGATTTGCAAATGCTGTATCCTTTTATGGCCTTGTACTCAACCTGCAGCACCTGGGGAGCAATATCTTCCTGTTCCAGGTTCTCTTTGGAGCCATCATGCTCACATCCAGATTGATTTCCCTTTGGACTCTGAATTACGTGGGTCGTCGAACAAACCAGATACTGTTCTCATTCCTGGCAGGAGTTTCCATTCTGGTCAACACATTTTTGTCCCAAGGTGAGAAAGACAAAAGTTTGCGGAAAGTGTTTCACTTATTCCTTAGGAATTAAATCATCTTACTTTCCAGGTGCCAGAAGAATGTCTTTAAAAGCCAAATGATTCTTCATAGTTAATATGAAAGTTTAAAATAGATTATGGCAAGCTATTGGCAGGACTTAGGCTCTGACTGTGCCTATCTCCTTATGGTATGGTTCAGACACAAAGCTGTCTCGACCACATCCAAGATGAGTCCAAACATCAGTTCCAATTGTACCCAAGAGTTTCTTTAGAAGAGGTGCTAACTGCATGCCTCTGGCTAATTACACTTTTCATAACAATCTTGGAAAGGGTAAGCCTTGCAATTGCACCTCCCAGTGGGCATTTGATACCCTCCCTGGGACTCTTCCTGATTTTTAAGGCCTCCCTAACTCAATACATTTTAGGAAAAATTTGCTGAATTAATGAAATAAAAATCTCTTGTCTTCAGGCAGAAAGCAAGAGCACAGCAGGAGTGAGGCAAGAGTCTAATCTTAATATGTCTTCTAATCTGTCCCTAGACAAGAAACAAATAATGAATTCCACTTTTATATATAATTATAAAGTACCAACTAAAAACAATAAATAAATAAAAGGAAGATCAGTACAATAGAGAAAGGGGATCAGAGGGATGGAGGAGAGAAGTGAAAGGGGAAGTACTAGGGATTGAAATGGAGCAAATTATGTCATATGCACTCATAAATGTATCAAAATGAACCCCACAATAGGTACAGCAATAATGGACTAATAAAAACACTAGAAACAGATTAAGAAGCTAACCCAGCCTACTTTACTAAATAACCAAATGATCTCATTAATGATTGTGGGAATTTCAGTGGTCTCCATGTTCCACCATGTTCCCAGAGCAGGAACATATTGTGTAGGATTTCAGACTGGAAGTCTCCACTCTTCCCCTCACACAAGTTTGCTGCCTTATGGGAGAACACTCTCTATTCTTTTAAAGTCCTATTTAGATTATCTTGTTGAATTGAAGATAATCTGTTTAACCTTTGTGAATTCAGTAATTCAAAAGTATGTGATTAATTCCCAGCATGACATTACTCACTTCTGAATAGGAGTCCTAATGTTAGGCTTTTAAAATCCTAAATTATTTCCTAGAACTTACATCTCTTCATATTGTCCAATCCCTTTGTCACTATGTGGAGGAGTACCTGCCACACATCACACATTGTTCTCACACTCTTAATTCAAGACATGGGTCATAAACTCCTCAGCTTTTGTTCACTTATAGTTCTAGGTCCTCCAGAAAATGCCCTGAAAAAATTTTGACAGAGTAAATAAAACAAATATTTCCAGACTTTCGCTATTCCCATGATTATGAGCAACACTGAAATGTGCAGAGAAAATTGAAGCAAGTGATTCAGATCCTTCTGTTCAGTGATTAAGCCCAGCGTTCAGCAGCTCATCAACCACTCCATCATCTCTGAGGGGTTACATTTTGTCTATCATTTGTTTCTCACTTGCAAACCGTACAACATTCTCATCTCACAATTTTTTAGTGGTAGACAAATTTCTTCAGCCAAGAATTTTTTTATTCTCTCTGGTCTTCCTCTCTCCAGAAATGCAGACTCTGCGTGTGGTGATAGCAACTTTGGGAATTGGAGCTGTTTCTGCTGCCAACACTGGTTGTGCTCTCCACCAAATTGAGCTCCTCCCCACTGTATTCAGGTACAAGAGCTCAAAGACCTTCTGTCTGCTTTCCAGACAGGACTTTCAGAACTAGCTGACACTTACTGTGGGGATAAATCTGAGGCTGATTAGGTGTCCCGGACATGAATTATAAGAGAAATTTTTTAAGCGAACTAATAACCCACAATTATTTAAAATGAACTTTTATGCCTGGCAATGTACCACATCCTTTACTGCCCCATTTTGTTTAATTTTAAGAGCTACTCTACAGGATTGGTGCTATGGGTATCCTTATTTTAATAATGATGAACTGATTGACTAGGAATCAATAGAGGTTAATATTACAATTAAGAGCTGTTGTCAAAGCCTGTGTGTTTAATAACTCTGCTGTATTATCTCCTAAAATGAAATGAGACTTATATATACAGACAAGTGAGAACATATATATTCAGATTAATACAAGATTTTCTTTGTATTATTTCCATCCTAAGGTCGACACTGGTGGGCATCATTACAGTATTCCAGAGAACAGGGGCAATCCTTGCTCCTCTCCTGATGACCTTACTGGGGTATTCTCTCCATCTGCCCTGGATCATCTATGGAGTCATCACCCTCCTTGCTGCCCTTGCTATCTTACCCCTTCCAGAAACCAGGAATCAGCCTCTTATTAACACCATCCTGGATGTGGAAAATAAGTAAGCAAACACCCTGGAAGTCGCCTGAGTAGGAAATGGCTATGTTCTATAGCTCTGTAATGAGGAAGCAAATGACCATTTGCAGCCATGTGTCCTTCATATAGGCTCAGATCTGAGCTATTTCTGCTTGACCCTATGTCTTTTATTCAGAAGCAGCTCTCCTCTACCCACAAAGCTGTATGACTCCTCTTGAGACTCTAGATCACACAAATCATCTTGCACCGGTCCTTTAGCAGTGAAAGGGTCAAAATTAGTCCTCCTGGCACACTCTCTGCCCTTATGGGAAGCACACTGCTGGTGTTTTCTTGTAAATATGTGAAGACTCAAACACTTAATTCTCATGTTCATGGTATTATCAGGCATCAGTCTAACGAGTGCTGGATATATTATGGGGAAGAAATGAAGTTGCCTCAAAGATACAAACTTGATTACTGCTTCAGTCAGGAAGGATTGTGGGACTAAAACAGAACAACCTTACTTACAAAGATGACAATGTATCTAAAGGAAGTGGATTTAATCCAATTTAATGCCATGGGTAGTGGAAATTTTGAGGAGAGAGAAACTAAGGAAATGTGATGACAGAATTTGAAATGAGGAAAAATAAGAAAATGCCCTTAGAAATTTCCATTTTCCCTGTCAATTTTCCAAAGATGTCATTGGTCAAATGTCTTAAGAGACAAAGATAAAAGTAGCCATACTCAACACTGTCTTACCAGACATTCCCAGGTATCAAGGCCTTTCCCAGCACAATGGTGTCTAGGGAGTCTTGGATTACAAAGCTATCAATTAGAGCTTGTTACAAAGCTTCAAATTTGTCATGTAGCATGCAGGATATGTGCACTTATTCTACATCTTTGTTTCTTTTCTTATTTCTTCTTCCTAGTATGAAATTTTCAAGAAAATTAAAGCAGGAAGATAGTTCCATGAAAGTAACACAGTTTTAAAGAGTTCCCAAGAGTTGATACAAAGAAGAGCAAAGTAAGTGGAAAAATGTCTAGATTGTTCCTTATGCCTACAAAACTAGCCAAAAATAGAATGGACAAATGGATGCCACCTACAATCACTAACTATACAAAATTTTCTCAAAACAATTTATGAGCTTATGTAATTTCACCAAACAATTGTTGGTTTGGAGGGGTACATTGCAAAAATAGTTTCGAATTCATCTTGAAATTAATAATAGAAAAAAGAAGCCTTGTTTCTATGATCCAGCAATCCCATTACTTGTTATACATCCAAAAGAGGTAGAATTTGTATGCCAAAGAGATGCATGCACTTCCATGTTAATGTAGCATGCCTCGGTGTCCATCAAAAGATGAATTGATAAAGAAAGTGTATTGTATTACATGAAATGCAACACTACTCAATCATGAAAATGAAGAAAATTCTGCCAATTGCAATAACAAATGGAACTAGAGGACATTATGTTAAGTGAAGTACACACAGAGAATGACAAATAGTGTGTAACTCATTCATGTGTAAAACCTGAAAGTGTTGATCTCAGAATAGAATAGAGTTGAGTCAGGGAAGTAGATGGAGGATGATCAAAGGATACAAATTACAATTAGGTAAAAGAAATGAATTCAAGATATCTGTTGTACAACATAGTGAATATAGTTGAAGACAGCATATTGTATTCTTGAAAAAATGCTAAAAAAATGGTTAAGTGCTATCACCACAAAGAAATGATAGTTATCATTTCATGTGAGATAATGCATGGGTTAATTAGCTATACTTAACCATTACAAATGAATATGTCCTTTAAAACATCATGTTGTACACAATAAATACATATAATTTCATATGTCACTGTAAATAAATAAATTTGAAAACAAGAAAAGAAAAAGGAGTAACAAAGGGGCTGACTCATATGTCATGAAACGTGCTACATTTTACAAAATTACAGTGATTCAGATAGTAGTAGTATATGCCACCACAAGTCATAATAATTCCAAAAACATACTCCTGAATGAATAGACTCTTAATATATGAAATTTTTGGTACCAAAAAAATCACTTATCAATTGAAATATTATGTAATAAATAATATTAATGAGCTCTCTGGAAATAAATTCACAAAAAGTTTTGCGATGACTGTTTTGGTGGTATTATTTTATTGTTTTCCTCTGGATTCTTTCTGGCTTCACATTTTAAACAACTAATATGAATCACTTTAAAATACTATAAATACTATCATATATTAAAGAACTATTGACATGATTGATGACTTCAACATGTATGTGTATATATGTATTTAACACATAATTAGTAATAAAACTATACTTTGATACAAAGATGGCAAAAAACAAGAGCAAATAATTTTCATAGGGAAAAAGCCAAATAAAAACTTAATATAAGAACAGATGTCCAAATTTGTGATCAAAGAAATATACACTAAAATGAAATACCAACTTTCATTTGCCAAAATAACAAAAATTCTTAAACCTATTATTCATTCTCCAGGTAGGTGAGGTACAGTGAATGGAAATTTGTACAACATGTGACCTCAATACAAATTGCAAAGCCATAGTGATCAAAATAGCATGATACTGTTATAAAAAGAGATACACACACAGTAGTGGAACAGAACAGAAAATCCAGAAATTAATTCTCATGGTTATAGACATCTGATTTTTTTTAAAAAATGCACCAAGAACATAACTTGAAGAAAAGACCATCGCTTCAACAAATCATGCTGGGGAAATTGAATATACACATATAGAAGAATTAAACTATACCCCTACTATTATAGGGACAGACAAGGCAAGACACCAAAGATAGCAGGAAACAGTTTTATTTGGCTGCACCCAGGTTCAGAGGGTACAGCTCTTGCTGTAATCAATTAATCCCCTGAACCCCGAGTTCAGGTAGTTTCAGAATTTTATACACAGCATATAAGGGGAGGGACTCAGAAGGACAGTTTACAGAAATTCACATAAAAGCAGGGTGTCTTTATTTTTTTTTTTTCTCTTTCACTGTTCTGGGCAAGTTAACCCTTCAAGGACAACACCTGAGAAGGGGAGAGCTTCTTCTCCCCTTTCTTACCTCCCCTTGCCAGCTGTTACCATGGAGAGCAATTGGTAACTTCTCTTATCTTAGAAATGTAGACATCTCTGTGAAGCTCCAGCTCAAGACCAGTGGCCTTATTAAAGAATTTGTCCTTTTTATCACACTTTGAATTTGCAAACACATTTCTACAAACTATTATACAGGTTAAATAATTTTGAAAAACAAGTAAGGGGACATCTAGCACCTGGAGTGCTGATTTCTTCCAGGCCAGTGGCCAAGTGAAATAGGGCAACACAAAAATAGGAAGTTTATCTACATTGAACTCTTTTGTAGAGACTCTTTGCCTGACAGTCCTAAACTCAGTCATGGTGAAGATTTCTGGAGAAGCCCAGTTAAAATTTTCTGTAAAGAGGGAGCTGGGGGACTGGGGCTGTGGCTCAGCAGCAGAGTGCTTGCCTCGCATGTGCAAGGCCCGGGTTCGATCCTCAGCACCACGTAAAAATAAATGCATTGCATTGTGTACAACTAAAGTAAATAAATAAATATTAAAAAAAAAGAGGGGGCTGGGTTTGTGGCTCAGTGGTAGCGCGTTCACCTAGCACACGCATGGCCCTGGTTTGATCCTCAGAACCACTTAAACATAAATGCATTGCATTGTGTACAACTAAAGTAAATAAATAGATATTAAAAAAAAAAGAGGGGGCTGGATTTGTGGCTCAGTGGTAGAGCATTCACCTAGCACACGCACGGCCCTGGTTTGATCCTCAGCACCACGTAAAAATAAAGGCATTGTGTACAACTACAACAAATAAACATTTTTTAAAAATTTTTTTCTGTAAAGAAAGGGGATGCCACTACACTACTTCTCACCATATACAAAAATCAACTCAAAGTGGATCAAGAAACTAAATATAAGTGCTGAAACTATGAAACCACTAAAAGAAAACGTGAGAAAAACAGTTCAAGACATTGAAATTGGAAAAACAATTTTTGGATAGAACCCCCCTCCCCACAATGCACAGACAGTGAAAGAAGAACCAGACAAGATAATATCAAAACAAGAAGCTTCTGCACAGCAAAGGAATAAGACAACAGAGTCAAGACAACCTACGGAATGGGAGTAAATATTTATAAACTATAATGGGTTAATATCCAGATGATTAAATATTAGCCACTCAATAACAATGAAAAATTGATTTTAAAATAGGCAAATAAGGGCTGGGTTGTGGCTCAGTGGTAGAGTGCTTGCCAAGCACACATGAGGCACTGGGTTTGAGCCTCAGCACCACATGAAAATAAATTAAAAATGAAGATATTTTTTAAAGTATTCCCTTTTAAAAAATGAGCAAATGACCTGAATAGATGTTTCTCAAAAAAGACATACAAATGGACAAAAAGTATATGAAAAAAATGTTCAACATCACTAGTCATCAGGAAAATGCAAATTAAAACTACAAGGAGATATCATCTCACCCTGGTTAAAATGGCTATGATCAAAAAGACAAAAATTACAAATGCTAGCCAAGATACGGACAAGAGATAAATTTCATACGCTATTGGTGGAAATATTAACTGATATAGCCATTGTGAAAATTGCATGGTGAGGCCTCAAAAAACTAAAAATAGAATTATCCCATGATACAGTAATCCCACCACTAGTTATATATATCTAAAGGAAAGGAAATCATTCTATCAATGAGATATCTGCATGCTCATGTTTACTGCAACACTATTCCCAAGAGACAAGCTATGGATTTAACAAGATGTCAAAGATGATCATTTGAACAGAATTTAAAAAAAAAAAAAAAAAGGATCTGGGTGTGTGGTGGTTTATGAGGCTCAATGCAAACAATGTGGCAGTGATGTCCCTGAGCAGGTGAGTGCCACAGATGGGGCCTGGCCAGCAGCAAGTTGGCTTGGGCTTTTGCTTCCCTCCAGTTCTCTAGAAGCAGGTGGCACCCAGCACTGAAGCAGAAAAACAGAGGTTTTTCTCCCCCAACCTCAGCCTGGGCCAGAGGAAGCCAGGCAAGTCAGTATCTGGAGGGGGCTCCATTGCCCAAGAATGGAGTTGTATTCACTTGGACACTTTTTAATCACCAGGAGCACAAAGTTATTCATTGTTGAGTTGGAAAGTGCATGGAAAACTAACATCCTTTACAAATTTTCTATGCATTAAGTTGTAGATCAGACAATAAAAGGCAATGTAGAAGAGAGGGTGATGAACAATACACATTCCCAACGTTGGGTATTAATGGACAAAGAATCAATTCATTCTCCCTGGAACACTTGTTCTACTAACACAGAGTTTGTAATAGCTGTTGTGGACATAAAGAGGATGTCTACAACTAGAGAAGAACTCTGAAAAAATGTTCAGTGCCTCAGAACCCAAAAATAACTAGGATTTTTGGGTTTTTGATAATAAGCAAGATGTTAAAGAATTCATGGTTGTAGCAAAAATCTCCCACTCTTTGAAATAAGTGTTTTAATTTTTCTTTTTATCAAAAAAGTTTAGAATGGTTTATGATAAATATATCTAAACCATTAATTTTTGCAGCCCTTGGGTAAAGCCCAAGACTTCCTTTAAAAAGAGTCTATTGTGGGCTGGGGTTGTAGCTCAGTGGTCAAGCACTTGCCTCAAATGAGTGAGGCCCTCGATTTGATCCTCAGCAACACATAAAAATAAATAAATAAAAATAAAGATATTGGCGGGGGTTGTGGCTCAGCGGCAGAGCGCTCGCCTCGCAAGTGCGCAGCCCGGGTTCGATCCTCAGCACCACGTAAACATAAGTGCATTGCATTGTGTACAACTAAAGTAAATAAATAAATATTTTTTTAAAAATAAAAAATAAAGATATTACATCCATCTACAATTGAAAAAAAAATTTTAAAGAGTCTATGGGAAGAGGACAGTAGAGATCTTCTCATCTTTAGATGTGATATTCCATTCAATAATCTCATCAATGGGGACTCTTATTAGAAGTTGATTAATCTGGGGCTGGGGTTGTGGCTCAGCAGTAGAGTGTTCACCTAGCACGTGCGCGGCCCAGGTTCGAGCCTCAGCACCACGTAAACATAAATGCATTGCATTGTGTACAACTAAAGCAAATAAATAAATATTTTTTAAAAAGAAGTTGATTAATCTATAGAGATGAATGGTACAGATATATTTATCTAATGGTTTAGATATATTTATCATAAACTTATCTAAAGTTTTTTGATAGGAAGAAAAATCAACGTTACTTATTTGAAAACAAAGATGAAGTCTTACCTTCCAATTTGTTTTCTCATTAGTTCCTTCCAAAGTAAGATATTAAAGCTCTTAGATACATTTTTCCCATAGTGTATCTATTCAGGACATTGTGTAGCCTGTGGTAAATAAAAAAGGAGAGGAATATATTTTTCAACTTTAAGAGCTTTACTATCAGTACAACCCTCTGTAGGTGAAGGCTGATCTCTCCTTGTTCCATTGAGTCAAAATAAAATTTAGCACAGATATTGTTTCCAGTACTTGAGAATGTAATAACTATTTATATAAAGTATTTTGCATGCAGTTGTGTATATATTGTGTACATACCTCAAATTCAAGTTAATGGCTTTGATTTATGTTCTAAAGAATCAGATAACACAAAAATTAATAACATCATTAGTTATAACCCTAATAAGATAGGTACTGGCATTGGTGTTAAGTTGCCATTTTGTTCTTTTTCTAAGGCTTTCTATATCATACCAACCAAAACCCAAAATCACTTGGTTACTCTTTAAAAAGAAGGAAAGAGAAAGGAAAAACTAGAGAAAAAAAGATTTACATATGTGTGTGTGCACGCGCGCGCGCGCGCAATATTATTCAGCCATAAAAAGGATGAAATCCTGTCATTTGCAGCAACTAAAGAAAATGATGTTATGTGAAATAATTCAGGCAACTAGTGGAATAATAAAGACAATTAGTGCATGTTTTCACTCATTTGTGGAAGCCAAAAATAGTTGATCACATAGAAGTGAAGTGTATAAAAGTCACTAAATGCTGAGGGGCCTGCCTTTCCAGCATCGACTGTGGGGAGCTTGAGGGCACAGAGAAACCCCTCTGGAGATGGTTTCAGAGTCCAGAGATGGTTTCAGAGAATAGCATCTGCTTTATTGCATAGCAAAAATAGCTTTTATAGTGGGTATATGCCAATTTATATATAACAGTCATGATAGGCCAGAGGTGATATACAAAATATCACCTTACAGAAGACCAGACACCTAGAGTTCAGATACTGCCATGCACCAACACGCACCAACACGGGAATAACTCCTAGTCAAAGGAGCTAGGAAATTGAGCTTGCCAGTGTTCTGACAGCACTCTGTCCCAAAACATAGCATTCTATGTTAGGACTTTTCCACTGCACAAAGAGCAAGGTAAGCATTCTTCCATGTAGGCCCAAGGTCAGGCTTTGCAACAGCTAAAGGTTAGGAAGGGGAGCAGTGGAGGAATACTGACAAGGTGGATAATGAATATCTAAACATGTTTGGGTGAGTTGTTCATCTTTCTGTCACTGTGACAAAATACCTGAGAATACCAACTTAAAATGGCAAAATATCTATTTGGCTCACAGTGCTTTTCCAGCAAGGTAGCACACCATGGCAGGGAGTGCATGGTAGAGCAAACCTGCTCACCTCTTAATGGCCAGGAAGCAGAAGGTGATAGGAATGAGTTGAGATCCCAATATCTCCTTTAGGAGCACACTCCCAGTGACCTAATAACTTTCAACTAGGCCCCACCTCCTAAAGCCACCATCCCTCTCAACAGCTCCATCTACTAAGCACCAGCCTTCAACACATGAGCTTTGGGGGAACGTCTAAGTTCTGAACTATAATGGGGGAGTAGCTGTAATGTCCTGCAGTATGATAGGACAACTACAGTCTATGCAGTCTACGGCAATTAATTACATATTCCAACATAACGAGAGCACAAAAATTGAAGGTCCCAACACATAAAGATGACAATCTTCAAAGTGATGGAAATGCTAACTGCCCCGATTTGATTGTTACGTGTTGTGTATATGTATGGAATTACAACACTGTACCCCTTAAATGAGCACAAATATATGCCAATCAGAAAATATAAAATTACTTTTTAAAAAACAGATGCTACAACTTTCCAGGTCTATTGAGATGACCTGTTTTCTCTCTTTTTACTCTCCAAGTATGGAAAATTACAGTGATGAATATTCAAATGTGAAAGCACCCGTGTAATTCTACAATAACATAAACTTGGACTTGAAGTTTTGTGGGTTTCTTGTTGTGGTTGCTTGGTTGGTTGGTTGGTAGAATTCACCAGTGAATCTGTCTGCCACTGTAGTACTTTATTTTATTTTCATTTGTCTTGTGTTTTTAGGGTGGAATTAGGAGGGTTTTACCTACAAACTTCATTTCTTTAGTAGATATATGAGGCTATTCAGATTGTCTGCTTTTTTCATAGTGATTTTTCTCTTCATGAAGAATTTAAAAATGCAAATATTAGCCATGATCAATTTTTACTACAATTTTTTGTAGTCAGAGCCAGAATTGAAGGTTTTCTGAATGCAAAGAACCATCCTCTATTATCATACATAAGACGGCTTGGAAATTAGATTGTGCTTTCGACTCAATAATATTTCTTTATGAGTTCAACCTAAAATTATAAGTTAAAACATCACTGAGGGGTGACCCTTATAATACACAAGAGTCACTCAGATGACAAATAATGTTTGTTGAATCACAAGCGATGTCAGCTGCTGTCCAATGTTCACACAAAAATACAAAAACCATATTGCCACACCAATTTTCAATAAATTGCATTTTTTACTCTTGTGAGAATTCACTCAAGGAGCCCAACATTCCCTTCCAGGGACAGGGCCCCAGTGGGCTAAGGACCTTCTACTAGACCTCACTCCTTAAATGGTCCACCACCTCCTAATACTACAATCAAGTTCCTAACAGATGAACCTCTGAGACAGAAAACACCCAAACTATAATAAAATCCATTGCCAGTTTTTTAATCAGATTTGCGCTACTTGTGTTTGTTTTGCTCCCGAGTTGTTTGAGTTGCTTGTATAGATATCAGCCTCTTGTCCGGTGTATAGCTTGAACAGACTTTCTCCCATTCTGTAAGTTGTCTTCAGTCTGTTTATTTTTCCATTTGCTGCACTGAAACTTTATAGTTTGATGCAATGCCATTTGTCTAGTTTTGCTTTTGTTGCCTGTGCTTTAGGGATCAAATCCAAAAAACCTTATTGCCCAGCCCAATGTATTTAAGGTTTTCATGTATGTTTTGCTCTAGAAACTTCCTAGTCTTAGGTATTACATTTCTGTCTTTAATTAATTTTGAGTGGATTTTTGTGTGTGACAGGAGATAGAGGTCTGGTTTCATTCTTCTTCATGTGGACATCTAATTTTCTCAGCATTATTTATTGAAGAAACGATTTTTACTAATGTGTATTCTTGACACATTTGTCAAATACCAGTTGACTGTTGATGTACTGGTTTATTTCTGAGCTTTTTATTCTGTCCTATTGATCAATGTGTCTGTTCTTGTGCCAGTAATATGCTGTTTTGCAATTGAGGAGCTTCTGTGTAACTTAATATCTAGAGAACAGTCTAATAGAATTCTTCAATAGCCTTCCAGGCAATGTGTATGCTCATGGATTAATATCAGTATTTAGCAGTACCTGCCTGAGTGAAAAGACAATTGCAAAGATTAAATATGCACAAGTTCATTATGGATCACAATTAAAAAATGAACATGTGATATTGGCTATGAGAGGTAGCACTACCGTTGAGCTCAAATAAATGCAATGTCTCAAAAGAAAAATAATTCCATTCTCATTGGCAGACTTACATTATAAAAACTCATACTCAATTGTTGTTATATTTTAATCTTGTCAAAAAACTTACTATGGAAATTGATAGATAGGCTTGGGCCGATGGGCCACCTCCCCCATGGAAATTCCCATAAAAAGCAACCTGGTTTAATTTTCCCCAGGCAGAAGCCAATCAGCTTAAAGGTCGCCCTGTTCCCTGGACAAAGAGCCAATAGCGTTAAAGGTCGCTCTGGTACACCCCCCCACCAGAAATCCCTACTTAAGTCCCTGCCTGCCTGGAGCTCACAACACAACAGATCATCCCTGCTGAGAGGAAGCAGCCACTGCAACATCTCCAGACTCACCATCTCCAGCCCGATGACAGCTACCCCAGCTGACAGCTCCAGAGACCACAGCCAGCACAACCAGGCACCCATCCTTCATCCAGAGCTTGCACACTTCCCTCTCCCTGACTCCTCTCTCCCACCAGAGCTTGCACACTTCACTCTCCCTGGCTCCTCTCTCCCTGTACTTCTTCTACCTCCAACCAGCCATAAAGGCTGGTGAATAAATCTCTTGGCTGCACGATTGTCTCCGGTGTGATTTTTGCCCTTCATTGGTGCCGAAACCCTGGACCCTGTCCTGAGCCGAAGGGCATAATCACCCAGAACTGCCTCAGCATTCGCCCATATTTGATCACCACTCCCATGCATCCTCCACTGGCCATCGGATTGGTAACTGCCCCCTCCCCCGTCCCCAGAGCTCCTAAACCCGTCGGGCCTTGTATAGTGGGAACTGAACGTTGATCATCCAGCAGCCCCCGCTGGTGGCCTGTACAGGGAGGACTGCACCCCTTCATGGTCACAGTGGACCTCAGGAGCTCTTTCTCTTTCTCTCTCTCTCTCCCTCCCTTTCCTGGGAAGGTCTCCTTGTCCCCAGAGCTCCTAAACCCATTGGGCCTTTCACAGTGGGAACTGACCGTTGATTATCTGGCAGCCCCACTAGTGGCCCATTTGGGGAGGACTGCACCCCACCTAGACCTTCACAGTCACAGTGGACCTCACGGAGCACTCTCTCCCCCCACCCCTTCTTTCCTGAGAACAGCTGAAGAAAGCCCTTTCCAGCCTCTGGCCTAGTCCGGACTTGGGTCTTATCTCTCCCGTTCGGAATGGGACACAAAAACCCCTGCGCAGGGTGGCCCATTGTCCTCCGGTCCCCTTGGACCCCATGTCTGTTTTACTCCAGTGACGACTAGGTCTCATGGACTTGGATCTCTCTGATATATATCTTGAGGGGACGCTCCTCTGGATAATATATCTTTCCCATTCAGAACAGGAAAATGGGGGCTTCTTCTTCTCCTCCTCCTCCTCCTCCTTCATCCCTCCCAGATAACCCACTCCAATCCCTCCTGGCCGACTACCCTCTGATCACTCTCTTCCTCACTCTCATCCTCACTCTCTTCTTTGGTTTCGATAATCACTCACTCTATGTCGCTCTCGTACCCACTCCCATCCCTCCTAGCTGATTCCCCTCTACAATACCTCTTAAACAACCTAGCCACTCTTGGCCTAACCAACCAACAAGACTTATCAAGTTTTGCACCCAAGATTGTCCAACATACCCCTTAGATAACCAAAACAAATGGCCTGCTTCTGGGTCCCTGGACCCCTCTATACTGAAAGATTTTTTCAACTTCTGTAAACAATCAAAAAATGGGTAGAGATTCCATATGTTCAGGCTTTCTCCCTCCTCCGTTCAAATCCCTCACTCTGTACCTGCTGCAACCCTGAAGATATCCTCCTTGCTTATCAACTGGCTGCTCCCCTACCATCCCCCTTCTTTCTAGAATCAATCCGGTGGACGAGCCGCCCCCATACCGGACTCTACCTGAAACTTCTCCCCCTCCCTCAGCCCCTCCAGCCCCACTTCGACCCACTCCTGCCACCTCCTCCTCCTTCAGCCCCCCCTCCACATGATCTCACACAATGTCTGCTCACCCTCCTTCACATGCTCCTGCTCAAGTCCTGGCCCCACTCCGGGAAGTTGCAGGGCCAGAAGGAATTGTCCGTGTCCACGCTCCCTTCTCAATGACCAAGGTAGTGCAAATCGAGAAACTATTGGGATCTTATGCCACTAACCCCACTACATACCTCAGGGAATTTCAATATAAATATATATAATATAAATATATAATATATTATATATTATATTATATATTATATTATGTATCATTTATATTTATAATATATAATATATTAATATAATATATTATATATAATATTTATATTATATATTTTTATATTATATTTATATTATATTTTTTAGATTATTTATTTACTTATTCATAATGCACAAGTATATCATCTTTTTACATACAACTGCTTGTATACAAAGTATATAGGTACCATTCAGATCTTTTATATATATATTATTTATATTATATATAATATATATATCAATATATTATATATATAGTATATATATATTTGTGTGTGTGTGTGTGTGTGTGTATATATATATATATATATATCCCTCCTTCCTGAGGAGTGTAGGCGAGTCTGGGAGCAGGATTTTATAGTGGGTGTATGCCAATTTGCCAATTTATATAGCAGGCAAAGGCCTATGCTGATGAGAACCATAGAACCGACCCTAACCATCCCATTGGACATCAGACCATCCCTGAAAGGGACCCTAACTGGAACTATAATTCCCCAGGTTATGTAGCCTTTTGATATCAGTTTTCCACTTGTATACTAGCTGGTCTTAAGTGTGCAGCACAAAAAGTCATTAATTTTGACAAGCTGCAGGAAATCATATAAAGAAGGGAGGAGACCTCATCTGAATTTCTAGATTGACTGACCAAAACTCTCCAACAATACACCAATTTAGATTCTGAATCTCCAGGGGGATGTCAAGTCCTTATGACTTACTTTTTGTCCCAAAGTTACCCTGACATACAGGTTAAATTGAGAAAATTAGAGCAAGGACCTGCAACACCTCAGACTGAGATCTTGGCCACAGTCTTTAAGATCTATTATAACAGAGATAAGGATATTGAATGCCATGGGTTTCAGCAATATGAAAAGGCCGAACAAACAAAATTCCAATTGCTGGCCCAGGCCTTATGGGGCTCCAATGCTCAAGCCTCAAAAACAAGGGGCCATGACCCCATGCAGAGGAGACCTCCAGGACCCTGTTTCAGGTGCAGGAATGAAGGACATTGGGCTAGAGCTTGCCCCAACCCCAGGCCCCCTATGCACCCATGTCCTAAATGCTCCAAGATGGGCCACTGGAGTTTCGACTGCCCCAGTTCCTGTAGGGGGACTGGATCAGTCGTAAAACCTGACCTGCTGGGACTGGCTGCAGAAGACTGACAGGGCCCTGGGGTTCCTCTCCCGACATTTGACATCACCTTACAGGAGCCTAGGGTCATCCTTATTTTTGATGGCCACTGCATAAATTTTCTACTAGATACGGGAGCCACTTTCTCGGTCTTGAGCGAGTTTTGGGGGCCCACCACAATATCATCCCCTATTGTCGGGATAGAGGGACACACCATTCACCCCCTCAAGACTCCCATGCTGTCTTGCTGCCTCCATCTCCATCCCTTAGCCCTCCAGTTCCTAGTAATGCCTCAATGTCCTGTGCCTTTACTGGGCCGAGATATACTGATCAAATTTCAGGCCTCAGTTTTGCTCTATGACCCGCCTCGCACAGTTGTGCTCCTCGACTCGTCTCACTCCGTCTCCTCCTCCATCTTTATCCTCACCGTATTAGGAGTTGATAACCCTGAAAAGACTTCTTAATGCTCTAACAGTGCAGCAACCTCCCATTACCCTGCCCCACCCATCTGGTAGATCCCAAAGTTTGGGACACCCAGACGGCCTCCCTTGCTCGCTGTGACCCTGTACAAATACACCTTAAAGATCCCCAGCGTTTTCCCCAACAGAGCCCAGTACCCACTCCTGGCCACTAGCCTCAGAGGTCTTCAACCTATTATCTCAGACTTCCTGCGGAAATGCTTTCTCTGACCCACCCATTCCTTTTATAATACTCCCATATTAGCAGTTAAGAAGTCCAATGAGTCCTACCGGCTAGTCCAAGATCTTCATCTCATCAATGAGGCTGTTAGGCCCATACACCCTCGGGTCCCGAATCATTATACTATTCTCTCCCTAATTCCTTCCTTATCTACCCATTTATTGGTCATTGATCTTAAGGATGCCTTCTTCACTGTCCCTTTAGCTCAGGAACCACAAGACATCTTTGCCTTTACCTGGACTGATCCTGATACTCAACGGTCCCAACAATTGACCTGGACAGTCCTCCCTCAGGGTTTTCACGACAGCCCTCATATCTTTGGACAGACACTGGCTGCCTACCACATGGATCTTGAGTTTTCTGACTCCACTCTTCTGCAATATGTAGATGACCTTCTCCTCTGCAGCCCTTCCTTTTCCACAGTTTGTGTAGACTCTTACACCCTTTTAAATTTTCTTGCTTCTCGTGGGTATCCTGTTTCCCCATCTAAGGTACAACTTGCCCAGACCCAGGTAGTTTATTTTAGGAATTCAGATCTTCCATCAATCAAAGGCCATTACCCTAGACTGAAAGGCCCTCATCAAGGCTCTCCCATGTCCCAAGACAAAGGAAGAGATTCTTTCCTTCCTGGGGATATTTCCATGCCTGGATTCCCAATTTCTCTCTTTATGCAAAACCCTTATATGAGGCAGCTAAGGGGGTTGAGGAAAAGCCCCTCCCTGAAAGCATTCGGGCTGAGTTTAGTATCTGCAGCAGGCACTATTACAGGCCCCAGCTCTTCATCTCCTGGACTTTCTTCAGCCATTTACCCTTTATGTCCATGAGATGATGGGTCTGGCTCTAGGTGTTTTAGGCCAACATAAGGCCTCCAATTTTGCTCCCGTTGCCTACCTTTCTAAACAACTTGATCCCACTGTTCGGATGGGCCCCCTGTCTTCGGGCTCTGGCTCCTGCTTACCTACTTCTACAAGAATCAAAAAAGCTGACCTTTGGTGCCCATATCACTGTTGCCTCTCCTCACCATCTAAAAGATCTACTGACCTATAAGAGCCTTCAACCTCTCCTGCCCTGTTGCATTCTCTCTCTCCTCATTTCTTTTCTACATGATTCCTCAATCTCCTTCCAACCCTGCTCCTCTTTACACCCAGGTACCCTCCTCCCAGTCTCCTCTGAGCCCCCAGAACATGATTGTGTAGAGATGCTCCAGGCTTTAATCCCAAACCCCTTCCACATTCAAGAGGGACCACTTCCTGACTCTTCCCTAATCTGGTTCATGGATGGCAGCTCTTTCCTTAAGGATGGGCAACACTTTGCCAGCTACGCTGTCACATCTCCCTATCAGAGGTTATAGAGGCAGCACCCCTCCCTCCCAACACCACAAACCAACAGGCCAAACTTACAGCCATTATTCGTGCCTTTGAATTGGTGGCTGACCAAAACCTCACCCTTTACACAGACTCAAAATACATCTATCACATTTTACTCTCCCATTCCGCAATATGGAAAGAGCAGGGGCTCCTGACCACAAAGGGCTCTGCAGTCACTAATTCCAAACTAATATCAAAGCTTCTACAGACCTCTCTTCTGCCCAAATGAATAGGAATCTCTCATTGTCCTGCACACCAAAATGATGGGTCTCCCATGACTCAGGGCAACATAAAGGCAGATAGGGCAGCAAGGGAGGCAGCACTATCTTCTCCCTCTCTCCTGGCCTCTGTCCAATCCACCACCCAGACTTCCACATCCCCTCCCATACAGTCAATCCTCTCCTATCTTCACTCTCTTTTCCATCCTAACCCTCAGGCTCTTAAAACATTTGCTACCACCTTCCTCACCCTGACTTCAGAGGATGCACAGTTCCTCCATCGGCTCACCTCCAAGTGCACTGTATGTCAGCGCACCAATCCATACACTCCTCTTAAACCAGGAACATTTCCCTCTCACCAAGTTCAGGGTCAGTTCCCAGGAGCCGACAGGCAAATAGATTTCACCAACATGCCAACTGTCTGGAAACACAAGTATCTCTTGGTCTTGGTAGATACCTTCTCTGGATGGGTAGAGGCCTTTTCTACTTCCAACAAGAGGGCTTCCACAGTAGGTATAGATTTCACCAATATGTCATCTGTCTGGAAACACAAGTATCTCTTGGTCTTGGTTGACACCTTCTCTGGCTGTATAGGGGCCTTTTCTACTTCCAACAAGAGGGCTTCCACAGTAGCTTCTATTTTAGTCTCAGAAATCTTTCCCCGCTTCAGGTTGCCCACATCCATCCAGTCTGACAATGGGCCTGAATTTGTCTCTCATGTCACCCAAAATATATCTACTTCCCTTAACATTCCTTGGCATTTTCACATCCCATATCACCCCAACTCCTCAGGGAAGGTAGAGAGGACTAATAGAACCCTTAAGAACATTCTGACTAAACTCTCCCTGGAGCTTCACTTAGACTGGGTCCAGCTACTTCCCCTCACCCTCTTTAGGCTCTTAGTCCTCCCAAAGAAACCTTCCTCACTCTCCCCTTTTGAAGTTATGTTTGGGTGGCCAGCTCTTCCACCCGGAATTTCCCCAATTCAAGGACCCTTGCCCAATGACCTCTCTCTTCCCCTCTTGTCCTTCATCAGATATCAGCTATGGATGTGCCAAGATTACATCCTGCTGGACCCAGGTAGACTCTCCACTTCATTCCCATTATCACCTGGTTCTTGGGTATATTTCTCCTCTTCCCAGGACACAGGATCAGGCTCCCTTGCCCCAAAGTGGACAGGCCCCTTCCAGGTTGTGCTGTACACACCCACAGCTGCTAAGCTTCATGAAACCTCAGAGAACTTGACATCTTGGATGCATATCTCCAGACTGAAACCAGCTGCCCAGTCAGCTGAGGATCCACAAAAGGACGACAGACACCTACCCCAGTATACTTGTTCTTCCTTTCCCACCGATCCCCTAAAAAATTTGCTTCTCTCGTGTCTCCAACTCAAAATAATCCTTTCCGTCTTTCTTGTTCTGAACCTTTAACCAGCTTTTCCTTAGGGACAAGCCGATGGACAATAATCCCTCCCTCCTTCTTTCTCTTTGTTGTAAGATGCTGCCTTCATGCCTACAATTCCTCTCTTCGGGAGGACACCCTCGCCGACCTATGGCTTCAGGGAACCTTCATCCTCACCTGCAGAGATTCATCTTTTTGGCATAGGCCTCCTGAGAATCCTTTTTGCCCTCAGGCCTGACCTACCTGTCTTGTCATATCCCCCCATAACACCCCATGTTGCCCCATTTCAGCAGGAAGTAGCCAGACAGACACACAACATCCCACTTCCTAAGAAAACAAAAAGGGGGGAATGATAAATCGGCTTGGGCCGATGGGCCACCTCCCCCATGGAAATTCCCATAAAATGCAACCTGATTCCATTTTCCCCAGGCAGGAGCCAATCAGCTTAAAGGTTGCCCTGTTCCCTGGGAAAAGAGCCAAGGTCACTCTGGTACACCCCCACCAGAAATCCCTACCTAAGTCCCTGCCTGCCTGGAGCTCACAACACAACAGCTTGTCCCTGCTGAGAGGAAGCAGCTGCTGCAACAGCTCCAGACTCACCAGCCTGACTGCAGCTGCCCCAGCCAACAGCTCCAGAGACCACAGCCAGCACGACCAGACACCCACCCTTCATCCAGAGTTTGCACACTCCCCTCTCCCTGACTCCTCTTTCTCACAAGAACTTGCACACTTCCCTCTCCCTGATTCCTCTCTCCCCATACTTCTTCTACCTCTGACCACCCATAAAGGCTGGTGAATAAATCTCTTGGCTGCATGGTTGTCTCTGGTGTGATTTTTGCCCTTCAGAAATAAATTATAGAAAAGAGCAAAAAATATGGAAATTTACTTTTTCTTTTGTTATATAAATACCTACATAATGGCTTCAACTTTGCATCTTGGCCTACAAATCTTAAACTATTTATTATCAAAAGGTACATTTCTCATACAGAAAACATTTGCCAATCCATGATACAAGATTCTTCAAGTTGGGTTTTGAGCCTCCTATCTCATGATCACTTCCAGGACAGAATCTCATTTTCACTTGCTCCACAGGCACTTATTAAGCAACTGAGGAATGAGAACATTTAATCTGTAGGATAAAGTCGATTCTTTTGTTAATTCTTTTAAAAATTCTTCTCCAGTTATGCACCCTCTACACTGTCTGGCTGTTAAGTGGTGATTGCACAATGATACAATATTCTTCTGCCCCTTTGTTCATAGTTGTGTGCTTATTATCACTCGGCCTGAAATTATCTTTTCCCAGTGTTTAATTCCACCTACCCCTTCTTTAACTCTTGAGGCTCCACTCATCCTCGGATACCTGGTTGAAACCTCATCTCTACAACTGAGACTTCCCAACTTTGCATTTACTCAGTACCACAAATGCCATCTCATCAATTCTTCCCCAGCATATTGTCCATCCTGCCCTCACGACCTTAACTCTTCCTCTTTTAAAGAACTATGAGACCATTATGAACACTCAACATATTCTATAAATGCTCTGTTCCTAGCAAGCACACAGATGATGTTCTAAAAATATGTTAAATAAATGAAAAATAAGACACAGAATGTAAACTGCTTTATCAGAAGGACTACTAATTCTTCCCTGCCTCCACTCCTGGCCCCAAATCCATTTCCCAATTTCCAGAAACTTAAAATCATTATAAACTCCTGGTTAGATGTCCACTGAAGTAAATCTACAGTTAGCAAAATTAATACTTCACACTGAACATTCCATCTGGATTTAACTCATAATTAAATGATTGTTTAACCAAATCTTTTAACAAAAATGTAACAATTACAAAAGACTTGCCCTTTGTTCTTTCTAAAAAAAAAAAAAAAAAAAAAAAAAAAACAGTTCAAACCTGTATCAAAATTTCCATTTTAGAGGGAAACGGTTGTACACCCTTTAGCAGGAGTACTTTTGTTTAGTTCAAGTTTATTAAACTACAAGTCCCTTCTGGTTCTCTAGTTGTCCACTGAAGTCAGGGACATTCCCAAAAGAGGAGTTTAGTAAGTGTGTTTGTCAATTGTTAGAAGAAACATTTTAAATAATTCCCTCTGTGACTCTCTTGAAAAATTTATCTGCTTGAACTAACAAAAACCTAGAGAAACTGCTAACACTGGTTTTCCTAAAGTGTTGAGGACAGGTACATTGATAGATAAGAGACATTAGAATTAATGCTGGGCCTGTGAATTAGTGGTAGGGATCTGTGTTCTATCTCCATAAAGTCATTCTTTGCCAACGATTACCTGTTTAACCTTCTTTGAGGAGCCCCTGAACCAAGCTGGAAGGATAGGGAGATTCCAAACCCTACAGATGGCTTTCTCCTACCTCTACCATGGTAATGTATCTTCATATTGTGTTGAAGAACTTCACTGAAAACGTCCCTGGTTGTTGCTGACAGATGCACCTAATGGCACAGGGATCATGATCCCAAATGTCCTCATGTGAATTTGTACCACACAGGACACAAAACTGAAGTCATGTGAGTGTTATAACATCCTCCACACCCAGGAGCAGCTCCTTCATCTTAATGGGATTTTTACAAACATGAATGAGTAAAAAAACCCAGATCTTTCCACACAGACCAGCTAAATAAGAAACTCTGTGCATGGCCCAGAAGTTTGGACTTTGTGAATTTACTTGGATGATTGACATATGCCAAAGTTAAGAGCCACTGTGCTAAATAATGAAAAGAATGTGAAAAGATGGTGAAGCAGGAGTCCTACTATAATGTACAGGAATCAAGACAGCATCCTGGAAAAAGTTATATTTCAGATGACAGGTAAATGTTGTTTGTCAATTATTGAAGTACTGAGAGTTGATTGTATAATAATTAATAAAAAAATATTATTCAGATGAGATAATAATATCGCTGAAAGGCTCATAGGTGAGAGAGAATCTGAAGCAATATAAAAACTGATAGAAGCTGCATAATTTTTGAGTGTGGTATTCCTAGGAAAAGCAGCCAAAGATAAGGATAGGGGGAAATGGGGCCATATTAGTTTCCTACAGCTGTCATAAAGTACTACAACCTTATTGACTTTAAACAACATAAATTTATTCTTTCACAATTTTGGAGTCTAGTGGTCCAAAACCAAGGAGTCATCAGGGCCACACTCCCTTTAAAAGCTCTAAGGAAAGATCACTCATTGCCTCTTCCTAGCTGAAAATTCTTGGATTTCTTTGGCTTGTAAATGCATCACTCCAATTTCTACTTCCATCATCTCATGATGTTCTGCCTGTATATCAGTGTCCAAAGTTCTCTCCCAATAAGGACACCAGTCATTGGAGGGCACACTCTGACCAGTATTAACTTCTTAACTTGATTACATTTGCAAAGACCCTGTTTTCAAACAAGGTCACACTCGCGGGTCCCAAGGTTTAGGATTCAACATATATCTTTAAGTGGCACAGTTTAATCCACAACAGCCCATCCTCTGGCACCCCAAAATTCATATTCTTCCCATGTGCATTCACTCCATTTGATATCCCCAAATGTCTTAACCTATTACAAAATCAACTCCGAGTCCAAAATTTTAACTAAACACCAACTCAAAAAGTCCCAAACATTATCATTTAATCATATAAATCAGGAATGGGTGAAAAACTAGGAGAAATGTTACCTGCTTCCAAAATACAATGGTGGAACATACACAGGGTAGATATTCCCATTCCAAAAATAAGAGAATAAGGAGCTGTGTTTGTGGCTCAGTGGTAGAGCACTTGCCTAGCATCTGTGAGGCACTGGGTTCAATCCTCAGCACTGCATATAAATAAATAAAAGTTTCATCAACAACTAAAATTTTTTTAAAACAAAAGGAAAAGAATGAGAAGAATGAAGAGATTACTAGTCTAAAGTATATTTGGATACAACAGAGCAAGTTCTACTAGGTTTTAAGACCTGAGAATAATTCTCTGGGGCTTGGCCCTCTGTCCTCTGAGACCTGCATGGTAGCAGTCAAACCCCTGGCTTCCACATCACTGGCTCTGCACTTGGAATCATTCTCTTTTGTTTTCACAGGTGTCAAGGAGATTCACATCATTAGACAAGAGGGTTATCCACAAATCCTGCCCAGATAACCCCATTTCTATTCCTGGTTTCTGCTGAATGGTTGATTATATCAGCAAGGCACATACGTATTCTCTTTAGCAAATGGTTGTTCATCAACATCCTGGGTTCTATTTCCAGAACATGCTATCTGAACAAGCTCAGAATTTTTCTATCAAGTGCTGGTTCCTTTTTGGTTAACAGTTCAGTCCTGGATTTACCTCTTTCTTCTCACATTTTGCCATAAATAGCAAAGAGAAAACAAGCTTCACGTTGCTTGGAAATTTTCTCTGATAAATATCCAAGTCCATCACTTACAAATTCTACTTTGGACCCAACAGCAGAACTCAATTTGGCCAAGTTTTCTGTCACCGTATAAAAAGGATTGCCTTATAATAGTTCCAAATAAATGTGTGACTAATGGATCCATTAGACATTCAGCAAAAGACGGGAATAGAAATGGCATTATCCAAACAGTGTTTATGGATAATGTCTAATGATGTGGATCTCCTTGACACCTATGGAGAATCAACAAGATTTTTGATAATTTTACCAGCAGGAACACTGCATGTCTGAACTGAAAGTGACAGATACCTCACCAGCAGCACCTTTACTATTCATATTTCTAGATACCAACATTCTGTTTATGGTGTGGAAGCTTTCTCTGTTCTTACATCTGTCCGAGCCTTCATCAGGACCAACTTTAACATCTGTATTTTGTTCCAAGGGAATCTAGACTTTTTCTACTATATTCCTCAAAACTATCATATCCTCTACTTCTTCCTGGATTCCAGTTCCACCTCCACATTTTTAAGTATTTGTTATAATAGCATTCCCACCACTAAATTCTATATTAATTCCCTAAGTGCTACCATACAAAGCAACATTAACTTCATACCTTAAAACAACATAAAGTGATTCTCTCAGGTACCTTGAAACTAGATATTCAAAATCAAGGCATCAGCAGGGCCATGTTCCAATAAAGTCTCTAGGAAAGGATCACTGATGGCATATTTCTAGCTTTTAATGGTTACCAATAATTCTTGAATTCCTTGAGTTGTAGATGCATTACCCAAATCCTTGCCTTCATCACATGAATTAGGACATACTCTAACCCAATATGAGCTCATCTTAACTTTACTACATCTTCAAAGACCCTATTTCCAAACAAGGTCTCATTAACAGGTACATGGGTTAAAACTTCTACATATCTATGAGAAAGAAAAGTCAACTCACAGGGCCTCATTGCACAGAATCTTAGAAGGTGTGTTAGAGACATAAGAGTTAGTATTTTAGTGTTTACACTCTTTTGGGTCAAATTTTTCATCTATGACCAAAAGACCTTACAAGAACAATGTAGGGGAGGAAAAAACTATTTTGGCTCACAGTTTCAGTTCATGGACAGCCTACTCCATAGCTCTGGGCCCAAGGTGATGCAGAACTTCATGGCAAAAGGGCATAGCAGAGGAAATCAGCTCAGGACATGGCAACAGAAAGCCAAAAGATCTTTGCTTGCCAGGGACAATATATAAAGCACAAAGATATGCCCCCAGTGATCTACTTCCTCCAGCCAGACCCTACCTGCCTACAGTGATCACCCCGTTCATCCATATCAGCGGATTATAATCCATAGATTCGGTGAAAGTTCTCATAATGTAGACATTTTTCCTCCTCTGAACATTCTTGCATTATCTCACACACGAGCTTTTAGAGGACACCTCTACTTTCATCTCCTAACACCTGCCTCACATACACTATGCTTCATAAAGTCTACCATAGCTGTGATTTTTCTCATAAAAATTTTACAAAAGCACCAGGTACAGTGTGGTGCACACCTATAATCCCAGTGACCTGAGAAGCTGAGCCAGCCTCAGCAACTTAGTAAGACCCTGTCTTAAAAAAAAAAAAAAATACTTGTGATATAGCTCAGTGGTAGAGTACCCCTGGGTTCTGGGTTCAAAACCCAGTCTGTGTGGTGTGTGTGTGTGTGTGTGTGTGTGTGTGTGTGTGTGTGTCTACAATTTAGGTCCAAAATATACCTTCTAGGTCAACCTCATACACAGCATGGGAAGCCACTGTATGCGAGATAAATCACACCCTAGCTTTCATTCTGAGTTCCAGGAATTCTGTCAGGAATTTTCTGGATATTCAGGTCACTCTTTCAATAGTCAACATCTGTTGGTCTGTTCAACCATGAAAGAACTAACATGTCCTTTCCTTCCTAAACTTTATGTTTCTTGTCCCATGTGCCTAGATTAGGAAAGCCCTCGTTTCTCTCCCTCCCTCTACCTCCTGCCACCTCTCCCTCCCTCTCTCTCTCTCTCTCTCTCTCTCTATCTCTCTCTATCTCTCTCTCTCTCTCTCTCCTCTCTTCCTCTCTCTCCCTCTTCTTTCTTCTTATATGTCTTTCTTAATTCATATAACAAATGTTAATGAAGGCAAACTTGTGCTTGGATTACAAATTTGGATAATCAAATTATTCTTTTTCCCAGTGAGCACATGGCCTAGAAAAACAAATGGTTAAGGCCAGTTATTTCTGAGCAGTGTGAAGAATAATCTGATAGATGTGTGTACATGTTAGTAAAGACTCCCTGAAATTATTGCCCTGGGAATTCAGAAAGGAATAAGACATGTCTTCTGCTCTCCTGCAGCTTATATTTTAGTTGGAAGAGTCAGTCAAGAAACAGGTAAACAAAAATCAAAGAAAAAGTCTGATGGTGATAAATGCTCTAAAGAAAACACATAGGGTAAGGGGACTAAGAGTGGCTTGGGTCAGGGAGGGAGCCTTCTTTAGATAGATTGGTCAGGGAAATTTCTGAAGAAGAGGCACTTGAACCAAGACATGAAAGATTATGGTGAGGCTATTGCAGAATGGGAGATGATAAAAGGTCCATAGAGCAAAGGGAACAGCAGATGGACGTTCTCCAAGGAAAGGATCAGAAGAGGAAAGTGTGAACAAAGGAGAGGGGAAGAGGAGATGATAAGACGAATGAATGTAGAGGTCAGATGCACAAATACTAAGACATGGTCAGACTGGAATGCCAAAAGATTTCTGCTGCAAAGCTTATGATAAAATGTTTTAAGCATTACTCTGACTGCTTTACTAAGAATAAAGAGCAAGAGAGGCAGCAGGAAGAACAACTAGACTATTACTGAAATAATTGTGTTTGCTTGTTTCTTAGCAATGGGAAGAAATTGATGCTTAGTGGTATTTTGTCCAGCTGGACATCTCTGAGACCTTTGTTTCCACATTTCTCATTTACTGCTCTCTGTGCTTCCTGTAAGCATTTTTGGCCTTGACTATCATGTCCTATAGTAGTTTGCTCAGTAAGTCAACATCTACTGAAATTAATTTTAAAATTCCACCTTTGTCTGAAATGAAAATCGTATGTGAATATCTTTTCTGTGATGAAGAGGACTGTACCTCAATCCCAAGCTTTTGTGAATTGTGATGCCAAACATGAGTATTCAAGTTTGGTTTGGTTTATTTCATTTTACTTTGCACTTTTTTATTTTTTACTTTTTATGAAGCTATTGTGAATGAAGTTGCTCTCCTTACCTCTTCTTTAGTGGATTTCTAGTTGGTGTACAGAAAACCTCTTGATTTTTTTTATGTTGATTTTGTATCTGAGTTAGGAGTTTAGTGACATCAAGATGGCAGAGGCAGGACATAAGAAAAATTAATCAACATGCTCCTGAGGAACCAATGGGTCAAAGAAGGAATTAAACCAGAAATTTTTTTAAATCTTGAGAGAAATAAAAATGGAAATACAAAATACCAAAACTTATGGGATGGATAAAAAGATATTCTTAAAGAAAAATTTTTAGCACTAAATGCCTAATGAAGAGAAAGAAAATTTCTCAAACAAGCATCCTAGCTTTCTACCTAAAGGATTCAAAAAAAGTAGAATAACCTAATCTGGAGGTTATAGAAAGGGTAATAAACAAGTTCAGAATACAAATAAATAAAATAGAAACTAGAAAAAATAGAAAGGATTGATGATATTGAGTTGGTTTTGAAAAGACAAACAAAATTGACAACTCTTAACTAGACTAAAAACAAATAAAAAGAGAGAAGATTCAAATAAAATCAGATATGAGGGAGGAGACATTACAACTGATAATATAGAAATAAAAAGAAGCATAAGAGACTGTTATGGTATGCCAACCAGTTGCATAACCTAAAAGAAATGAATAAATTCCTAGACATATACAATGTACCAAGACTGAATCATGAAAGAATGGGAAGTCTGAATAGGTCAATAATGAATAAGGCGATTGAAGTGAAAACATTTCTAGATATCCCATCAAAGAGAAGTCCAGGACCTGAAGCCTTTATTGCTAAAATTCAACAAACATTTAAAGAACTAATACCAAAACTTCTCAAACTTTTCCAAAAACTGATGAAGAGAGAATACCTCCAAACTCATTTCACAAAGTCAGCATTACCTACACCAAAGCCAGACAAGGATACAAGAAAGAAGGTTACAGATCAACATCCTTGATGAACATCAGTGCAATAATTATCAACAAAATGCTAGCAAACTAAATCCAATAGCACGTTGCAGGGATCTTCACCATCATCAAGTGGGATTTATCCCAGGAAAGAAAGGAGTAACCGTGGAAGGTGATGAATATTTATTTTGCTTGGTTGTAGCAATCATTTCACTATGTGCATCAAAACATTGTGTAGTACACCTTAAATATGTGCAATAAATAAAACCTAAATTTTAAGGAAAAAGAGAAATACAAGTGTGGAAGACATGGGATTTTCCACTTGAGAAAATAACAAGCCAAAACTAGTTGCTTGGTTATACTTTATTCAGTTTTGTAAAGTTTATGGGAACCATTGAATTAAAATAAAGCAAAGCACAATGTTCAGTGTAAATCTCTGGTTTTTCATTAGGTCCCTGTGAGGGAGACAAATTATTCCTATTGGTTAACCAGAGAAAACTCATGAAGAATTCTTCAGTTAAAGGTTATAAATAATCCAAAAGTTAAAAAGAGAGAAAAAGAAAACAATTTAGAGAAGCTGCCACCACCCCAAGGACTGAGAATTCAAAAGGAAAAATCTGGAATTGCTGAAGTTGGTCACTTGGCAGAGGGACACAGTGCTGGTTCCTCTGAGCATGGAGAAACGTCACCATGACCTATCTCCAAGAAGAAGCATTTCTAACACCTGGTGCTAGTTTCTCTGAAGAAGAGAGTTCAATGGGTGATGAGGCTGACTCTGTACGTGTTGGGAATATATCCAAACATGGGTCAGTTACTGCTAGAAGAAAGACTTACGGCCACTGTGTGAAGAGGCCCTACTAGGGTAACAGTCACCAAAGAGCAACAGACAGGAAGGAACCCCACAGAAAGCAGTCAGGACACCCTCTGAGCTCCTTTCTGGTGATTCCCAAGGACCCAACCAGCAAAACAGAAAGTTGCTTTGCCTATTTGCAGCCCCAAGATCACAAATCAAAACTGATGGATGAATGTGGAGCAGAGATAGTTATAAAGTAACTGACTCATTTCATAACAGAAGTTCTGCTTCAGTGCCAATAGAACCACTGCCTAACTCAGTGATTTTGAGTTCCAATAAATTGGAAAACAAGAATAGGAGGCATTCCAAGTAAGGTCATAGTAAGTGAATAACTCAACTGATATGAAAATTTTTTTAATATTTATTTATTTGCTTTAGTTGTACACAATGCATTTTATTTTTACGTGGTGCTGAGGATCAAACCCGGGTCGCACACGTGCTAGGAAAGTGCTCTACCTCTGAGCCACAACCCCAGCCCCTGATATGAAAATTTTATTCCCCAGTTTTTCGTTAAAAGAACATGTTGAACTATTCAGAGACAGAATAACATGAAGAACAAGTTCATTGTTTTTATAAATGCTATAACCACTGAAAGATAAATAATAGTCATGAGGGTTACATATGGAGAATTCACCATATCCAATGGATACTAGAAAAAAATATTTAATGTTGCTTGTGTAGATGACCAAGGTCACAAAAGCCTCTACTATAAAAGTGAACTTTGAGTCAGGCATTGAAGGATGAAAGTGGAATGGACTAGGCACTTGAACTCTTGAACTCTTTGTGAAACAAAGAAAAGTTTGGTGAAACAGTGAGTAAAGACTATTTTAGATATACTAAAAAGTATACAATGATGTATAGAAAAAATACAAAGTAATTGTAAAACTACAATATGTTTAACAACTAGAGATCAAATTTTTTTCTTAACCTGCTATCCTCATGATTTTAAATATTTCTCTACTGAGGGCTTGAAATTTTACATGTACATCCTGAAATAATTCCACAATTGACAGAAGTGTACAGTCATGATGTTCATGGCTTATCACAGGCCCAGAAACAACAGAGCTTGGACTGAAACCTCTGAAACCATGAGCCAAAATAAGACTTTCCTCCTTTATCTCAGGCATTTTGTCACAGTTGACTAACACATCAGGTTAGTTGGAAAGTTGACTAACACACAGGACATGGAAATCTCTCCTAGATGAAGTTATTTTTCTGCTAAAACCAAAGGAATGTGTATCATTTAATGAAATCAAGGTATTTTGAGAAAAAGGAGAAACCCAAGTGAAATTCGTATGGGAAGAACAGACTGTTGCAGGTTCTGGGATAAGGGTGAACCAGGTACATGTGAAGAACTGAGAGAAGTTTAGTATTTTCAGCGTGGGGGTTGCTCAAGGACGAGTGGCATGAGGCTATAAAGAGAGGCAGGGGCCAACTACCAGAGAAACTAGCAATTCATTAAAGGAGTAATTTGTACAAGATTACACATCAAAGTGCCCATTTCACTACACCTCAGATTTAGATACAGACCTGAGGAGAATGTCTGTAGGCAGAGGTTGGAGGGATGAGACTATAAAACCAAGAAATTCCAAGGATCATGACCTGATAAAGCCAGGAAGAAGCAAATATCCTGTAGAACCTTCAGAGAGAGCTGTTTCTCCCTGAAGAGTGAAGGGTTTGGACCACACAAATGTTGCCCCAACTTTCATAGTACCTCCTGGTGGATTTGGCTCTTAAATCACTCTTAATTCCACCTGGGAGTGGAATGGACTAGGCATTTGAACTCTTAAACAACAGAGTCAAAAGGAATGTTTTTTAATCTGGAAATGAATGAAAATGAAACAACTTCCCAAAATTGATGGGGTGCAACAAAAGCTGTTCTAAAGGGGATGATGGTGATGAACAGCTACGCCAAAGAGATCTCAAACAACACAACTATACACCACAAAAAGTAGAAAAAAAAATCAAAGTAAACACAAAGTTAGCTGAAGAAAAGGAATAACAAAGATGAAAGCAGAAATAAATCAAGTAGAGATTACAAAAACTGTTTTTAAAAGAATTGGGTAAAGCACTTGCCTCAAATGCGTGAGGCACTGGGTTCAATCCTCAGCACCACATAAAAATAAATAAATAAAGATACTGAGTCCATCTACAACTAAAAAATGTTTTTTAAAATTTTGATCTTTTTAAAAATGAGAAAATGGACAGATCCTCAGCTAGATTAAGAAAAAGACAAAACTCAAATAAATAAAATCAGAAGTAAAAGGAGAGATATAATAATGGATGCCAGAGAAACAAAATATATCTTAAAGAACTATTATGAACATTTACATCCAAACAAATTGGATAGGGTAGAGGAAATTAACAATATAACCTGCCAAGACTAAATCAAGAAGAAATAGCCTAAACATACCAACAACTAACAAGAATATTTAAGTTGTCATCAAAAATCTTCCAACAAGGAAAAACCCAAGGCCATGTAGTTTTGTTGGTGTATTGTACCAAACATCAGAGGAAAACTAATTTCTATCCTTCTTAAACTCATCCAAAACACAGAAGTAGAAGAATACTTCCAAACTCTTTAGTATCACTCTCATACCAAAACCAGACAAGGACACTACAAGAAAAGAAAATTACAGACCACTATCCTTAAAAATCTCAATAAAATATTAGCAAATTGAATTCAATGATACATCATGACCAAGAGAATGTATCCCTGGGATGCAATTTTGGCTTAATATATACAAATAAGTCAATGTGATATATCACATTACCAGAATTAAAGAAAAACTCCATGATCTTCTCAAAGTATATAGAAAAAGTATTTGACAAAATTCAACTTCCTTTCAGGGTTAAAAAAAGAAACTCCAATGCATCCTATATACACATAAGAAAATATCACAGTGAATCTCATTAATATACACATATAATATGTGTTAATAAAATGTAAATAACTCTCCATAGGTACAGATGGAAATTCCCCAACACAATAAAGATCGCCTGTTTAAAATCCATAGCTAGCCAGGCGTGGTGGCGCACGCCTGTAATCCCAGCACTTGGGAGGCTGAGGATGGTGAGTTCAAAGCCAGCCTCAGCAATGGCAAGGCACTTAGCAACTCAGTGAGACCCTGTCTCTAATAAAATACAAAAAAGGGCTGGGGATGTGGCCCAGTGGTCGAGTGCCCCTGAGTTCAATCCCTGGTACAAAAAAAAAAAAAAAAAAAATATAGACATCAAAACAGTATGGCCCTGGCATAGAAAGGGTCATATTTATGCCGGGCATTGTGGCACACACCTGTAATCACAGCAACTCAGAAGGCTGAGGCAGAAGGATCATGAGTTCAAAGCCAGCCTCAGCAGATTAGTGAGGCACTTAGCAACTCAGCAAGACACTGTCTCTAAATAAAATATTTAAAATAGCTGGGGAAGTGGCTCAGTGGTTAAGAACCCCTGAGTTCAATCCCTGGTAAGAAAGGAGAAAGGAAGGAAGGAAGGGAGGGAGGGAGGGTAAGGGGGGTAGGTCATATTTACCAGTGAAACAGAATAGAGACCCCAGAAATAAACCCAAGCATATATGATAGGTTATTCTTCTACAATTGTACCAAAGAGACTGAATGGGGAAAAGATAGTCTCTTCAATAAATAGTGTTGGGAAAACTGGTATTCACCGGCAAAAGAAAGAAACTGGACCTTTATCATACACCATAAACAAAAAATCAACTCAAAGCAGGTTAAAGACCTAAATGTAAAGCCTCAAACTTTAAAATTCTTAGAAGAAAACATAGGGGGAAAGTTTCAAGAAATGCATTCTTTACAAGAAATAAAATTTAAAAATAGTCTCGGTGTGGAATATATAATTAATATCATTATCAACTAATTTTACTTCATACATTTATTTTAGTAGACTTCAGGAGTTCAAACTGCTTTTAAAAATGATGTCTGACACATCCCTTTATGTTCAAAATGCTAGAAAAAAAAGGGGATAACAGGAACATACCTCAACATCGTAAAGGCCATCTATGCTAAGCCCCAGGCCATCATCCTCCTAAATGGAGAAAAATTGAAAGCATTCCCTCTAAAAACTGGAACAATACAGGGATGCCCTCTCTCACTACTCCTATTTAACATACTTCTTGAAGCCCTAGCCAGAGCAATTAGACAGATGAAAGAAATTAAAGGATACAGATAGGAAAAGAAGGACTCAAATTATCACTATTTGCAGACAATATGATTCTATACATACAAGATCCAAAAAAATTCCACCTGGAATCTTCTAAATCTAATAAATGAATTCAGCAATGTAGCTGGATATAAAATCAATACCCATAAATCAAAGGCATTTCTGTACATCAGCGACAAATCCTCAGAAAGAGAAACTAGGAAATCCACCCCATTTACTATAGCCTCAAAAAAATAATATATTTGGGGATCAACTTAACAAAAGAAGTGAAAGACCTCTACAATGAAAACTACACCACACTAAAGAAAGAAATTAATAAAGATCTTAGAAGATGGAAAGATCTACCTTGTTCATGGATAGGTAGAACTAATATTGTCAAAATGACCATTCTCCCAAAGCACTATACAGATTCAATGCAATACCAATCAAAATCCCAATATCATTCCTCATAAAAATAGAAAAAGCAATCATGAAATTCATCTGGAAAAATAAGAGACCCAGAATATCCAAAGCGATTCTTAGCAAGAAGAATGAAGCTGGTGGCATTACTATTCCAGACCTTAAATTGTACTACAAAGCAATAGTAACAAAAACAGCATGGTATTGGCATCAAAATAGACCAGTTGATCAATGGTACAGAATAGAAGACTCAGAGATGAACCCACACACCTTCATTTATCTTATATTAGACAAAGGTGCCAAAAATGTTCACTGGAGAAAAGAAAGCCTCTTCAACAAATGGTGTTGGGAAAACTGGAATCTAACTCAAAGTGGATCAAGGACCTAGGAATTAAATCAAAGACCTTGCACCTAATAGAAGAAAAAGTAGGCCCAAATCTCCATCATGTTGGGTTAGGCTCCAACTTCCTCAATAAGACCCCTCTAGCACAAGAACTCAAAACAAGAATCAATAAATGGGATGGATTCAAACTAAAAAGCTTCTTCTCAGCAAAGGAAACAATCAGTGAGGTGAATAGAGGAGCAAATCTTTACTACAAGCACATCAGATAGAACACTAACCTCACGGATTTATAAAGCTCTTAAAAGCCTTAACACTAAAAAAGCAAATAACCCAATCAATAAATGGGCCAAGGAACTAAGCAGACACTTCTCAGAAGATGATATACAAACAATCAACAAATATATGAAAAAATGTTCAACATCTCTAGTGATTAGAGAAGTGCAAATCAAAACAACTCTAAGATTTCATCTTACTCTAGTCAGAATGGCAGCTATCAAAAAAAAAAAAAAAAAACAATAAATGCTGTTTAGGATGTGGGGGGAAAGGCACACTCTTACATTGCTGGTGGAGCTGCAAATTGGTGAAGCCAATCTGGAAAGTAGTATGGAGATTCCTAGGAAAACTGGGAATGGAACCACTATTTGACCCAGCTATCCCAGTCCTTGGCCTATTCCCAAAGGACTTAAAAACAGATTACTACAAGGACACAGCCACATCACTGTTTATAGCAGCACAATTCACAATAGCTAGATTGTGGAACCAACCCGATGCCCATCAGCTGATGAATGGATAGGGAAACTTTGGTATATATACACAATGGAACACTGCTCAGCACTAAAAGAGAATAAAAATCATGGCATTTGCAGGTAAATGGATGGAGTTGGAGAAAATAATGCTAAGTGAAGTTAGCCAACCCAAAAAACCAAAGGTCAAATGATCTCTTTAATATGAAAATACTAACTTATAAAGGCAAGAGAGAGGGAATGAGAGGGATGAAAGAGCTTTAAATAGAACAAAAAGAGGGGAGGGAAGGGAGGGGACAAGGGGATAGAAATAATGGCAGACTGAGTTATTCATGATTGCCCTAAATACATGTATGAAGACACAATTGTTGTAAAAATACTTTATATTAAACCAGCAACTTGAAAAATTGTGCTCTTTATATGTAATATGAAATGAAATGTACTCTGCAAACATGTATAACAAATTAGAATTTAAAAAATGAGAAAAATGATGTCTGACATTATATAAAGTGAAATATAAGGAATAAAATACTGCATGCTTTCACTTATTCAAAGAACCTAAAAATGTCAAATTCATTAGAAACAGATTAGAATACTGGTAACTAGGTCCTGGGGCAGGTGGATATGGGGAAATGTTGGTCAAGATGTACAAAGATTCAGTTGGGAGATAAACAAATTATTGATAAGGTAAAAAATGTGACTATAGTTAACAATACTATATTATATACTTGAAATTTGCTAAGATGGTAGATAGTAAGTATTCTCACCACAAAAAAGAACAATAATTATGTGAGATGATGGATATGTTAATTAGCTCAACTGTGGTGAATATTTCACAATGTGCATAGGTATCAAATCTTTAAGTTGTATATTTAAATATATACAATTTTTAAATGTCAACCATACCTCAATAAAGTTGGGAAATTTTTTTAATAAATAATTTTAACAGTTTTAAAAACTGTTACAATTTGAAATGCCTATATTTGGGAAGAAATAATAATCAAGGTGAATGTATAATTGTATTCTATGGCTAGCTGGAATCGTGTCTGTCCATCCTTCCCACACAACTTCACCAAGTTTGCTATGCCAGAGAATTTGGCATCCCACAATGGGGCATCCTCTAGGGCTGCTGGCAACTGCAGGAAAGATGACTCTCAGAACCACACAAGCCAGTCTAGTAACATTTCCACCATCAAAATGGTTGTTGATGCTGCTCAAACAAGCCTCAGACCAAAAGGAATGAATAAAATGATCCAAAATGGAAAAGGCGATGTAGACATTGCAAATGATAGTGCTGCCATATTGAAACAAATACAAGTGTTACATCCAGAAGCCAAAATGCTGGTGGAGTTGCCTAAGGCTCAAGATGCAAAATCAGGAGATGCTACCACATCCATGGTCATCATATTGGGTCTCTCTTAGATTCCTGTGCCAAAATTCTTCAAAAAGGGGTTCTTCCAATCATCATTTCCAAGTCATTCCAGAAGGCTTTGGAAAGGGGTATTGAAATAGGGCAGGGAGATCTTGACTGACATATGTGGAACTGGGTGACAGAGAAACTACTTAATGGAGCAACCACTTCATTGAACTGACAGATTGTCTCTCAATGTTGAAGTCCACTTTCCCCAGTGAGTGCACTGTGGTGATAAAAGTGACTGACCCAGCCACTGCTACTGGTGCAGATCATAGAAATACTGAAAGAGTTGAGAAGTTTGGTGGGACAATTGATGAGTGTGAGTTGATGGAAGAGCTGGTTCTCACCCAAACAGTGGCAAATTCTGGCATAACCAGAGCTGAAAAGGCTGAGATCAAGTTTATTCAGTTTTGCTTATCTGCTCCCAAAACTGATATGAATAATCAAACAGTAGTTTGTACTGTGTCTGAACCAAGGGCTGCAAGAAGAGACAGCCTGTATTTTTAATTTAGTGAAGCAATTCTTTTAAAAGGATATAATATCCTTCTCACACAGAAGCCTATCCTAAGACATGCTCTAGTGACCATGCAACCCATATTCTGAACAAAATGAAGATTAAGGTGCTTAAGGATATTGAAAGAAAATGCATTGAATTCACTGGTAAGATAACTGGAACCACGTTAGTTGCTCATAAGGACCAATTCACTGCTACCATGCTGGGTTCAGCTGAGTTAGCTGAGGAGATCAATTGAAGTGATTCTGGCAAACTTCTCAAGATGACAGGCTGGCCAAGCCCTGGAAAATCAGTTACAGTTGTTTGTGGTTCTAACTAGTGATTAAAGAAGCCACACACTCTGTTCATGATGTCCCGTGTTTTATTCTCTCCTTAGTGAAAAAGAGAGCTCTTATTGCAGGAGGTGGTTCTCCAGAAATAGATTGGCCCAGCAATTAATTGACTGGTATGGAATTTGACTGTACAGTGTGGATTTCCACTGAGTGGTATGGAGCCCTACTGCATTCATTCATACGTTTGCAGATGCTGTGGGTTCATCCTATTTCTACGGTAACAAAACTAAAAGACCAATATCCCCAAGGGAAAAAAACTAGAGACAATAATGCCTGAAAGGGTGGTATTTCCAACATTTTGGAGAAAACTGTTGTCTAGACTGTGTTGGTTTCGGTCAGTGCTCCCACCCCAGCAACTCAAACTGTCTGCCACACTCTGAAAATTGATAATGTGGTCAACACTTAGTAATCTGGATAACACGGGCTGACTGGCACCATGATGGCCACCAATACTTCCACTGGAGTGGAAGATCACTTGGTGTTCCCCATTGTTCAGAAAATCATTTCTTCTATGAGTTTCTGGACTTGCCTTCCCGAAAGGTGGCATTTGCTTGAAGTCATACTGAACCAGCTTAATGAAAATATTTAATATTTGATTCCAAATGTCAGATTAATTCACCCCCAACATTGTATTATTTCTGGTACTCTTTTTATTATATGTAAAGTGCTTTTTTATTGGTTCTTTTTAGTTATACATGACAGCAGAATGCATTCTGATATAATTATACAAGCATGGAATACATCTTATTCTAATTAGGACCCCAGTCTTGAGGGTGTACACAATGGTGAGATTCACCGTGGTGTACTCATATATGTACACAGGAAAGTTGTGTCAAATTCATTCCACTGTCTTTCCTTTTCCTATCCCCCCTCCCTTCCCTTCTTTCCCCTTTGTCTAATCCACTGAATTTCTGTCCTTCCCCTCCCCCACCCTTATGTAGGTTAGCTTCCACATATCAGAAAAAAACATTTGGCCTTTGGTTTTTGGGGGACTAGTTTATTTCACTTAGCATGACAGTCTCCAGATCCATCCATGTACTGGCAAATGTCATTTTTTGAATAATTATATAGGAATAAAGTAAGTTCACCTTTACTTCTGGCTTTCTTATGGATTTTCCATAAATACTTTCCTTTACTTTGCACTCTACACGGGCATTTGACCATTCCATTATTTTAAGTTGCTTTTTTTTTTTTTTTTTAATGAAGAAATTAGCCAAAACAGTCACAGTCTCTACAAACAGCACCTGTTTTCATCAGGCTACAAAATAGTGAGCGCTGAGTGAGCTCATGGAGCAGGAGCAGTGGGGCCTAGGCCTGCTGCCTACCTTTGGGTCTCAAATTCTTTTTTTTCAAGTTCTTTTTTTAAACAAAGTGTTTAGAAGAAAATGCGGCCCAATGTGCTGAATATTGATAAATGCCCACTGGCATAAAAAAATCAAAGCACAATATTATGTGCTATGTTAGAAATTAACAGTACAGAAAGATACAAAGTAAAGGGTGAAATTTCCCCCTGACCCTACCCTCCTAACTCCTTTCCCTAAGAATAACCTCTGTTGGTTGAAATTTCCTCTATAAATAAAAATGTATGTATATGTGTAGCAAATCTTAGACAAAAATAAATAAATGATAATCAAATTTAAGAGTCAGAGAAATAGAATACTCATAATAAATAAAGTTAATGCATAACATCAAGAGTGTCTATAAATCAATACAAAAATACAGATATCTCAATTCTTTTAAATTGAGAATGGACTTAAAGGTTAATTGAGTAGAAAAATACAATGCAAATGCCAATGACCATGAACAGATGCTTAACTTAAAGCTAATCAAAGAAATGCAAATTTAAAGATTCCATTCTTTATCAATTGAGGCAAATTTATAGACATTGATAATATGAGGAGAAATTTTCTTTCTCAGAGTGAGAAGAGGACTTCCCTTTTTCTATTCTCTTGAAGGAAACACTGACAGCTTCCTGCGTCCACCCCTTTCATTCCTCACCCATACCAGGATGGGTGAAGGTTACACAGAACCTGCTCTTCACTGGACTAAGCTAATCAGTATTTCTAAAAATACGCCTACATTTTTTGCATGGTAACACTACATATATCACTAGGCTGATATTAATAGTTTAAACTTTTTGTCCCTAAAGTATAAGAATAAAGACAGTGTTAAAATGTTGTTTTCTCTCCATTGCAGGTGGGGATCAAATTAATTCCCAACCAATGAAAAGGCAAATTGGATGTAATCATTTCTATTTTTTCTCTCTTAGCCTTGGTTTTCAAATTGTTTGGGACATCTGGATATGTGTTATGTGAGAATTTTGTTTAGATAATTTCAATAAAGATCTAGTTTAACTCATCTTGAAATAAACTTGCAAAAGTATTATCATTATCAGGCTCCTTATTAACATGTATTTCAACATCAATTTCTCCAATGCTTTCTGTACTTGACCAGCCGTCAATTTTGTGTATAAATTAAACAATGTATGATTAAGAGTAAACATATTAAAATTCCAGTCGGTATCTTCATCGTGCTGGCTTTTCAGCCAAGTGAGAAACCCACTCGATCACAAGCTCGCTCATGAGATCTCCACGAAGCAATCTACTTTCTCATGCAGAGGGTTCTTCATGTTCCATTTTAAGGGGACAAATATTTTTAAATTAATTGATTAACTTAGAGGAAAATTAAGACGGGTTTCCAGTTTTAGACAAGATGTGAAATGAACATATGGTATTGACATCTTTGCTGGAGCCCAGCTAGAGATGCTGGAGGGGTAAGAGGGATGGTCATAGATAAACACCAATAGAGCCTCAGAGAACCCCAAGGCTGCAGAGGTGTCTGGATCCCAGAACAGCAGACACACAGGATGGTTCCCCCAAGGAGAAGGCTCCAGAGGGGTTGGTCTCCTTTCTCATATTACTTAAGTTAGATCTTTACCCTCTCTCTTCCCATCTTTGTTGTTGTTGTTGTTGTTGTTGTTGTTGTGTTGAACCACGATGCAAAGAAAAGACCACCAACTCCAATTTAAATCAAATTAAAGCAAGCTCATATTGTGTACACAAAGGAAAGCTGGCCATCAGCTGTCTCTCCCAAAAACCGGGCTCAAGATCAGCACCACCCTCCGGGAAGACAAGGTTTTAGGAGCCCAAAAAGTTATAAAAAAGGGGGGGGGATCCTTAGAAACTTATAGCTAACAGGGTTCTAACATACATAATACACTGGTAGAGATCAAATTAATGATCTACATGGCATGACATTCCAAGGTAGGGAGTAAAGTTGGACCCCCACATCAAAATTTATGAGGCACCATTAGGTTTTAGAGAGGGTTGTTATCTGGTCAGGGAAAGCCAGGCCTTGGTGAGTTCAAGGCCTGGGCAGGAATTCCAAACAAGTTTAAAACATCAAAATATGATCAGGCCAAATAGAAATCCTAGTACTCTACAGAAAACAGAAATAGACTTTTCATAACTTTTTGACAAAATGGCTCCCAACCTTAAGATGGAATTAGGCTGGGTTCATAAGTTGTTTAATTTTTTTTAATAAGGTGAGAGTAATGTAACATAAAATTAACCATTTTAAAGTGTACAATTCAGTGACATTAAGTACATTCACAATATTGTACAACCCTTTCCTCTATCTAGTTCCAAAACATTTTGCCACCCACAAAAGAGACCCTGTGACAATTTGCCATTCACTTACTGCTTCCCTTTTCCCCCAGATCCTGTCAACCATAATCTGTTTTCAGTGTCTATGGATTGACCTACACTGGGTATTTCATATAAATTGAGTCATACAGTATGTGGTCTCTTGTGCCTGGCTTCTTTCACTTAGAACAATGCCTCCCTAAGATTCATCCATGTTGGAGTATGGATGGGTACTTTGTTTTGTTCTGTTTTGCTGGTTGAATAATATTCCACTAAATGGATATACTGCATCTTGTTTGCCCATTCATCTATTGATGGACTGTTGGGTTGTTTATACCTTTTAGCTATTGTGACTAGTACCATTATGAACATTCGTGTACAAGGGTTTTTTTTTTTTTTTTAACAGTGCAGTAAGACAAGAAAATATATAAAGACCTAATGATTTGAAGCAAAGAAGAAAAACTAGTTTATTCATAGCCAGCAAGATGGTGTATTAGAAAATCTACAAAACAACTGCCAGAAAATCATAGGTAAATTGGTCAAAGTCACAGTGTACAAGAATATTATGCAAAGTTTGTTGTATGTCTATATACTAACAGCAAAAAATTGGAAAATGAAATTTTAAAATTCCTTCAATAGCAATGCTTAGTACTAAATTTTACAAAAAGGATGGAAGATTACTACACTGGAAAAAAAATCATTACTGAGAGAAACCGAAACCTAAGTAAGCAAGAGATATCCATGGATTTAAGGGCTAAAATTGGTAAAGTATCTACTCTCTGACTTAATGAAATCCCAAACAAAATTCTAATAGGTATTTTGTAGAAATTGACATATTGATACTAACATGTGTATGGAAATGTAAGGAATATAAAGCCACCATTATTTAAACAGAACAACAAAGGTAAAGGTATTGCACTGCTGTCGCTGCCTGAAGCGGAAGTCGCTTGGAGCAGCGAACGCCACAGGAAAATTCGGAGGCAGGATGAAAATGAAAAAAGGTCTTTTATTCTTCTCCTCTCTCCAGCTCCAGCAATCACTCCAAATGCTCTAACTCCAACCACCACCTTCTTCTTCCCCACACACACTAACGAACCTCACCCAGTTATATACATATAGCTTTAACAAGGACACGTGCTTACAGCTCGAGCTTACAGGTGCGTCACGCAGTGTTCACGGGCATACAAAGATTCTTTGAATAATGTATCAACATCAGGTGGAAACTAGAACATCTTTTATGGCTCTCAGCTAACCGCAATCTTTAGCTATCTCCTTGATTATAGGCTCCTTCATTTCCCCCTTTTAGTTTTAAAAGAGGGGATGTTCTAGGACGTCCATGTGCAACCGACATTCTTACCCGTCATGGGAGTCTAGGCTGTCCTGACTCCTGGCTTAGGTTGACATGCCGGCCACATTAGACTGTCCCGTGCGACTGTGCCGTGTCTTAGGTTGTCCCCCTCTGGGGATCTTACCCGTCATAGGCTAACCAGCCATCCAATAGAGCCCTTCAGGATCGACTGTGTGTTGACTAACAGCCGTCCAATTTTTAGGAGATGCTGCGGCTTTAAGGCGGCAAGCCTACTGCTGACGAGCCAAGTTTCCATAGCGTATCAAGTTCTTTAAGCCAATCAGCTGCCCTTAGTTTCATCAAGTAACGCACTGAGTTCTCTTAGACAAATACCCGCAAGGCATTGTCCCGCAATGTCCCAAAATAATGGAAAATCAAAATGTCCATAAGTTATAACACATAGATTCAGGAGGCCCCATGCATGCAGAGCAGAGGCCACACTGCTGGTGAGGTTGTTGATGCTTGAGCAGCAGGGATGCTTGCAGCGACCGCGGTCCCTGCAGTTGTAGCAGCAGCCATCTTTTTTATGTCCAGACATTTCCACCGGCAAATCTTCACGGCCCGCTACCTAAAAACTCAAGCATCCATTATTAAGGGAAAGGCAGTGCTATTCCAGCACTGAGATCAAAAGGTGAGCTGTCAAACTAAAAAAAAAGAACTATTAGAGTAGAAAATAAAAGTTGATCTCTGCTCACACACATTGCTGCTCAAGCTCCCACAAACATAAGCTGGCAAAATATCACATTCAGAAATAATCAAAGAGAAACTGAGGGTGTTTACTGCATTAAAGATAAAGAAAAGCTAAAGGCATTTTGGAAAAATAATTTGTTAGCTGGAATCCTCGAGTCTCTATATACACAGCAATCCTATACCTGTTGAAATAATTCAAATTAATCAGCTACTAAACAAATGAAGTCAATAACAAATAAATGATCCTCTGTCGGAACACCAAAATATCAGGTTATATAACATTAAACATATTCACAGCTGAAGAGAAGTCCCGGAGACAACTATAAATCAAAATTGATTATCATTATAATTGATTATCTAAAAATATTCTGAACTTATATAAATATCTATTTATCTATCTATCTATTGATTATCAAATTAGAATATTCTAAGCTTAAATGAATTAACGTTATTTGTTATTTGGATCTATATCTATCTACCTTTTTTTTTTTTTTTTTTTAAGCGCTTAATTATTTGTGACGTCACACTAGACAGACAGACGCACATATAAACATATTTGTGACATCACATTAACATGAAATTTAGACAAATGCACAGACATAAAGACATATATAAAAGAGAAAAAAAAAATTACAATTGTGTATACACTGAAGAGAGATCTTCTTGTCCCGGCCGGGAAGAATGAAATTTAAGTTGTAAATTTAATGGAGAACTCTTTTAAGGGAATCACTCCATACCTTCATTTTGGTCCTCTTGACCTTGCACTTGTTTATTCAATCTAGACTCCTCAATAACTTCGTCTTGATCCCTTTGACTTTGTACCTGCTTTATCAATCTAGATGGTATCCATATTGGAGAGGATTCGTGCTTTGGAAAAACACAAACAGATCCTCTCCCCCAAATTAATACTGGGTCTGGACCCTTCCATGTACCTGAGAGAACATCCTTCCAGTAAACCAAAGGTTTATGTTGTTGGTGTGGGTTCCAGTGTCTATCTCCAGCCGAATGTCCATTAGAATCTAAAGTTAAGAAATTTAGGGTAAACAGGGCAACTGCCAATCTGTCCTTAGGATTTTTCCAGTTTCCATCTTTTTGCTTTAGTAACATATTTTTAAGTGTCCGATTTGCTCTTTCAATTATTCCTTGTCCCTGAGGATTATAAGCGATACCTGTTTTGTGGATAATATTGAACTTTGTACAAAATTGTTTGAAGGATGTGGATGTATATGCAGGGCCATTATCTGTTTTAAGCATTTTGGGGATGCCCAATGCAGCAAAAGCTTGCAGACAATGAGATATAGTATCTTTAACTTTTTCTCCGGAATGTAAAGAAGCAAAAATCATGCCTGAGCATGTATCTATGGTGACATGAATAAATCGTAATTTTCCAAAACTTGGCTCATGTGTGACATCCATCTGCCACAAATGATTGGGCAACAAACCTCGTGGGTTAACCCCATAATGTGGATTGGGCAAGAGTGTTACACAAGATGGACATTCTTTTACAATTCTACGAGCTTGTTCTTTTGTGATTTTAAATTTTTGTCTTAAGGTAGTGCTGTTAACGTGGAACTGGGAATGAAATAAAGTAGCTTGTTGTACTGTAGTAAATATAAATATTGTTTTAGTGAGGGCGTCAGCTTTTTGATTACCTTCATGGAGAGGACCAGGCAGATTAGTGTGAGCTCTTATGTGACCTATAAATAAAGGTTCTTTTCGTTGCCATAGGAGATTTTGGATTTGAGAAAACAATTTAAAAGCTGGAGTATGTGGTGCTATTGGACCTGCTAGCTCCAATTTTGGGACAGCATGTACAATATAATGGCTGTCTGAAAAAATATTCATAGGCTGTTCTTTAAAATTTTCCAGAGCTATTATTATAGCTTCGAGTTCCACTAATTGAGCTGATTTTTGATTAGTGATATGAATCATTTTTTTCATTTTGAGTGACTACTGCAGCAGTACCGTTAGAGGATCCATCTGTAAATACATTAAATGCTTTAGGAATGGGTTGATTTTTTATTACCTGTGGGAATATGATAGGATGATTGATACAAAAGGACAGTATAGGAGATTTAGGAATATGATTGTCAAAATTTGCAGAAGTAGAGCATCTAGCTATAGCCCAATCATTATCATTGAAGCACAAATATTCAACCTGTGACGATGAATAAGGAGTAATAATAGTAGCGGGATGAATTCCAAATATTTTAGTAGAGGTTTTAAGTCCTTGAAGAATAAGTTTAGCTACCATGGAGGTATAAGACTCAATTGTACTTTTAGGAGAGACAGGCAAATGTATCCATAATGTAGGTCCCTGTTGCCAAAATACTCCTGTTGGAGTATATTGTGAAGGAATAATAATCAATATTAGTGGTTGTGCAAAATCAAATCTATCGCAATGGGATCTTTCAATGGCCTGTTCTACTAATTTTAGAGCTCTCCTGGCCTCAGGAGTTAATGTTCGAGGTGAGGATGGGTCAGGGTTCCCACGAAGGATGTCAAATAAGGGTTTTAATTGTCCAGTAGTGAGGCTTAGTGTAGGGCGAAGCCAATTAATGTCACCCAGTAATTTTTGGAAATCATTGAGGGTGGTCAAATGTTCTTTACTTATTAGAATTTTTTGGGGTTTAACAAAAGTATCCATGATTTTAAAGCCTAAATATAGTATAGGTGATCTGCTTTGAACTTTTTCTTCTGCTATATATAATCCATATTTTTTTAGATTTTTTGTTATTTCACTAAATATATTAAATAAGATTTGTTGATTAGGGTGAGCTAATAAAACATCGTCCATGTAGTGTAGACACATAAGGTCTTGATATTTGTTTTTAATGGGCTGTATAGCTCTGTCCACATATAGTTGGCACAGTGTAGGGCTATTTGCCATTCCCTGCGGCAATACTTTCCATTGATATCTTTTATCAGGGCCATTATTATTAATAGAAGGAATTGAAAAAGCAAACCTGGGGGCATCCAGAGGATGTAGGGGAATGGAAAAGAAACAGTCCTTTATATCAAGGGTTATAAGGTAATAGTTTTTTGGAATAGCTACAGGATTAGGAAGTCCAGGTTGAGTAGGGCCCATAATTTGCATTGTTTTGTTAATTTGTCTTAGATCTTGTAATAGTCTCCATTTTCCTGATTTTTTCTTAATTACAAATATGGGAGAATTCCAGGGAGAGGTGGAAGGCTCTATGTGTCCTGCTTCTAATTGTTCTTTAATTAATTGGTGGGCCGCTTGCAATTTTTCTTTGGATAGGGGCCACTGAGGGACCCAAACTGGCTTATTAGAGAGCCATGGTATTTTTAAAATTGTTTTCTCAGTGGCCCCTAGAAAAAATGTCCTTTGCTTTTTTTATTATGAGTAGGATTTTTATTCTTAACACCTGCAGGCTTGGTCGCTAGGTGTAACCCCATTTGATGTAAGATATCTCTTCCCCATAGGGTAACTGGCAAGCTGTTTAAAACATAGGGTTTGAATGTTCCTGTATGGCCTTCATTGTCTTGCCAATTTAAGATTACAGCACTTTGAGCTGGGGTATTACTGTATCCCAAGCCTCTTAAACTGGTTGAGGCTTTCTGTAGAGGCCAGTGCTTAGGCCATTGTTGTAGATTTATGATGGAAGAGTCAGCTCCTGTATCAATCAGCCCCTCCATCTCTATACCTTGAATTTTTAATTTGCACATAGGCCTCCGTGAACAGTCCTGGACCCAGAAAGCCATAGGTCCTGAACCAGTGGAACCGAATGCTCTGCTATTTCTATTTTGTGGCATGCTTTTAAAAGAATTATGGAGACTGGGAATGAGGAGCAGCTGTGCGATTCTGTCTCCTTGATTTACGGAGATGATGCCCCTGTGTGTACTTAGCATTATTTTAATCTCTCCATTATAATCTGAATCAATAACCCCTGGTATAACATTAAAGCCTAATAAACTTTTGGAACTACGCCCAAGGATTAGTCCCACAGTTCCTGAAGGGAGAGGTCCCCTGATTCCCGTAGGAATCAGCTGAACCCCCATTTCAGGTGTCAGGACCATCCGGGCAGTAGAACAGAGATCTAATCCTGCACTTCCTCTTGTCCCTCTGATAAGGGAGTTAATGGGTAGGAGGGACTGTGACGAGGAATCATTTGAATCTGAGGGCCTTCCTCCTCTAGTGCCTCGTACATTTGTGGGCCCCGGGGCATTGGGCCCCGTGCCCCGTTTTTTGAAATCCTTGATAAATCATTTCCATATATATCATATCTAGAATGGCATTGATTGGCCCAATGTATACCTTTTTTGCATCTGGGGCATCGGCCTGGAGCACGGTATGAATTTGATTTTATTACCCTTGGGGGATATTGCTTAGCATATCTTGGTTGATTATAATAATTTTGTCTGGAATATCCTGTTCTAGGTTGAAACCTTTGGGAATTTTGAGGGGAGGAATTTTTCATCACTGCAGCAATTACGTTGCCTGTGATAACAGCCTCGTTAATGTCTTTGCACAGTCTGATATAAATTGATAAGTCTTTTTTACTTCTCTCATGGCCTTATTGCATCCTGGCAATATTTATTAGCGTTCTCGTATGCTAATTGGATAACTAGGGGCATAGCTTGCTCGACTTCTCCAAAAACTCTAGATGTTGTTTTTAAGAGCCTATCTACAAAATCAGCGTAAGGTTCGTTAGGCCCTTGTATAACTTTTGATAGGCTGCCTTGCAGATCCCCTGTGCCTGAGATTGTCTTCCAGGCTTTCACAGCTGCAGTGTGTACCTGGGCATACACACCTGGATCGTATTGTAGCTGATTTTGTAGTTCGGCGAACTCACCCTCCCCTGTGAGCATATCTATATTGCGTTGAGGGAAACCTGCTGCAGCATTTCTCTTTGCTATTTCTGAACAAAGTTCCTGGAATTGAGTTTTCCAGATTAGGTATTGTCCCCCACTTAGTACCGCTCTGCATAGACTTTTCCAATCTGAGGGGGCTAAGGTTAGGGTGTTAAGTGACTCTATCATACTTAATGTGAACGGAGCTTGAGGCCCATAGGTCATTACCGCCTCTTTAAAATTCTTTATTGTTTTAAAGTCTAGGAACTCATGATATCTTTGTCCCTGTTCATTTTGAAATACTGGCAGTTCTAGGTGCTCCTGCGGTCTATGTTGTTCGAGAGCGTATAAGCGCTCTGAAAGGCCGCCAATTTCTACCTCAAGGGCACGTATACTCTGATCCATACTCTTTATTGTTTCTGTTAGGGATTCCATCCATGAAGGAGCAGAGGGCGCTAGTGGTTCCTCTATTTGACGGCCTTTTCTCTTTTTTAATTTCTTTTTGTTCTTTTTATTGGAGACTGTGCTCTCCGAATCGCTTTTTGATTCCTCTTCACTACTAGCTTCATAATTCCTAACCGGCTCAGTAGAGGAGACTGTACTTTCATGGTTTGGCTCCTTGTTACTATTATTACTTTCACTAGTATCCTGAGTTTCAGTTTCTAAGGAGAGTACATACTCCTCAGCTAATTTTATTAAGCTTCTGATGGCTTTTGCAGATCTTACTTTTGAATTTACATTCCTACTCTCCTTGCTGGTCTCCACTGAGTCAGAGGATATGCTTTCTTGTTCACTTTTCTCACTATCCTCTGAGTTCTCAATATCAAAAATTTCATTCATGGCTTTTATAAACCGACTTTTTGTTATATTTGCTCCCATCTTTTTAAATTTTCTTTTTTCTTACCTTGCCGCCGAATTCCCCGTACAGGCCGCCACCTGTCGCTGCCTGAAGCGGAAGTCGCTTGGAGCAGCGAACGCCACAGGAAAATTCGGAGGCAGGATGAAAATGAAAAAAGGTCTTTTATTCTTCTCCTCTCTCCAGCTCCAGCAATCACTCCAAATGCTCTAACTCCAACCACCACCTTCTTCTTCCCCACACACACTAACGAACCTCACCCAGTTATATACATATAGCTTTAACAAGGACACGTGCTTACAGCTCGAGCTTACAGGTGCGTCACGCAGTGTTCACGGGCATACAAAGATTCTTTGAATAATGTATCAACATCAGGTGGAAACTAGAACATCTTTTATGGCTCTCAGCTAACCGCAATCTTTAGCTATCTCCTTGATTATAGGCTCCTTCACACTGCCTGATTTCAAGACTTACTGTAAAGCCACAATAATAAAGATAGTATTGTATTGCCTTAAAGACAAACAGATCAATAGAATGGAATAAGAAATCCAGAAATAATCCCATACATAAAAGGTCATAGTTGACTTTCAACAAAGATGCCAAAACAACTCAATGAGGAAATGAAAATATTTTCAATAAGATGAAATAGCTGGATAAGCAAATGAAAAAAATAAACTTGTTTGTACCTATTGTGTTTATTTAACCATTTTATGCCCTTTATGGTTAAATAAACACAATACATTATTTTGCAATTGTTATGGGACATTCTAAGAGAACTGGCCTCTCATGTTTCTCACAGAAAAGAGCCAAGAGAAACTACAAAAGGTAATTGTAGTAAAAAGGAAGTAAGAAGGGTAGAGAGAGTGAGAGGAAGGGAGTACTGACCATTAATGTATGCTTCCTCCTATCAAACAATAGAATAATGAGTTGCCCTTCATCAAAGATATTAAACAGAAGCTCAAGGTCATTTTTCAGGCTTGCTATAGAAAGGCATCCTACACTGGATGGAAGATGAGATCCATTACTTTCAAAGTTAATATTCCATGTGACTATTTTTTCAATAAGACTGATGATAAGTAAAAACTTGATAATTTTTAAAGTTGATGATGTATTAGATTTGATGAAATAAGTAAAGGTAACATGCTTAGGGCACCACTGGCAAATACCTAAGTGTTGTATGAGTATCAACCATTATTATAGTTATTATTTTTTTATCATCTTTGTTCATTATTATTATTCAGTTATGGCTAATGAAATGCACTCCTAACAAACGTGTCATCAGAGAATGCACATCTTTTCAAACATTCACAAAAAAATGACTTAGTCCAAAGACAAAGAAGAAATCTCAGCAAAAATCCCTCTATTTATGTTTATTGAGCATACTGGAATAAAATTAGAAATCAACTAGGATAAGTGATGAGAAGAATCTACACCTGGATATGCTAAGAAACACTCCTATGTAGCTATTAAAGACAATGAAAATTACTAACTATTCAGGACCAGATAACAATGAGAATGTTTTATGTAAAAATCTGATGATGGGCTGGTGTTGTGGCCCAGTGGTAGAGCACCTACTTGGCATGTGTGAGGCACTGGGTTCAATCCTCAGCACCACATAAAAATAAATAAAGAGTATTGTGTCCATCTACAACCAAAATATTTTAAAAACAAAAACAAAACCCTGATGATGATGCCAACTTCACAAGGGCAGGAATCAGAAATTTTTGCCTGATTTTTTTTTCTTCTGTATCCTAAAAGTCTAGGATAGTGCCTGGCATCTAGTGGGTACACAATAAATATGGTTATGGAATTCCAGTGAGGCAAAGCTTACAAGAAAATGTCTAGTGCTCATGCATTCATGCATTTATTAAAAAACAACAGGGCAAATAAGGTTAAGTTTTCAATGCAAGAAATAAAAATAAACCCACTATTGTAATTATTTTATTGTCATCATTTTCTTCTCTCTTATAATTATGATTTCAGTTGTGGCCCACCATATGCATTCCTGACAGGCATGCCAACAGAGAATGCACAGCTTCTTAAATACACAGGGATAAGGTGAATAACACAGAAAGACGAGAAAGGGAAATAAAAGTCAACATTAATTTTCAAAAAGCAACAAAAACAGAGGTAATCACAAGTCTGGTTTTTAAATAAGTAAATAAAACAGATAAGCTTTTAGCAAGTATGATTAAGATAAATTAGGGAGCTCCAAATGAAAAATCAGAATAAATATGCAGGCTATAACTTTTGAACAAAATGGGAAGTACAATTGTAGATAAGGAGATTTTTTTTAAATATTTTTACATTGTAAATTGACACAATACCTTTATTTTATTTATTTTTACGTGGTGCTGAGGATCAAACCTAGTGCCTCACACATGTAGGCAAGAGCTCCACCACTGAGCTAAAACCCCAGCCCCAAGAAGGAGATTTTATATATATATATATATATATATATATATATATATATTTTTTTTTTTTTTTTTTAATTTAGAGACAGGGTCTCACTGAGTTGCTTAGGGCTCACCGAGTTGGTAGATTGCCTTTGAACTCATGATCCTCCTGCCTCAGTCTCCCAAAACACTGGGATTTCAGGCATGAGCCACAACACCAGCTATGCAATGTAATTGATTCTAAGCAACATAGAATTTTTTAATTATACTTCTCTAAATAACCACTAGGTGTAGATATAGGAATTATGCAAAAATTTTTCAGATAATAGAAAAAGTTGAGAAACCACCTAAGCAACTTTGTGAGGTTACCTTAATCACTAAAACAAACTACACAACAGGGCATAAAAATAAAACTTCAGATCTTTCAGCATGACTTCTCTGGAACCCTGGTGACATAAGTTTCAGTTCCTCTCTCCACTTCTTGGCTTTGCTTCCATGGTATTGGCTCCATCCTTAACACAATCTTCTCCATCTGCCAACATCTTCTGGAAATGCATGAAAACCCAGGTGGAGACAGTCTTTGACCCCACAATCACTAGCCCAACTTTCATTATATCTTTTTAGCTCTGATTTAGCCAATACCCACCAAGGAACAAAACGTTGTAACTGGATAAACATGACTGGCTTGAACCCTGACGTCAGGCATGAAGTTAACAATTTAGGAAACACATCAACCCAGTGTGACTTCTCAGAAGGAAAGTGGGATAAAGTTTCTAGAAGTCTGAATGGATGTATGCATTCTACAGGTATTCACTGTAAAATCCATATGCTCTGTGTCTTTGTGTTCATCTCTTCCTGAATTAATTATACCTACCAAGACTATTTCTCAATTGCAAAGAAATTTTTTAAATCAAATTATGTTGAAGAATTATCCAAATCAATGGCAAAACCAATGAGAATCTAACAATTAATGTTACATTAGCCTGGTTTAGGAAATATCAGTATTTAAAGACAATATTTTCAATACAAAAGAATAAGAGAAGCCCTTTGGGAAATTGAAGAAACCCTCTAATATTTTGAAAAATCGCCTTCTTTATAGACATATCCCAAGATATACACTATGAAAGTCCCTAACCTTAAAAAAGAAATGTCTTGAGTTCCCTCTCTCCCTCTCCCTCTCCATCTCCATCTCCATCTCTATATCTCTATCTCTATCTCATCTCTATCTCTATCTATCTCCTTCCTGGTGTGATGTCCTGATCTGCTTTCCTCTGCCATACCTTCCACCATGATGTTCTAACTCACCTCAAGCCTCAAGGAATGGAGCCAGCTGTTTATGAACTAAGACCTCTAAAATTGTGAGTGCCAAATAAACTTTTCCTCCTTTAAAATTGTTCTCAATAGGTCTTTTGGTCACAGCAATGAAAAGGCTGACTAAAACAGAAATTGGTGCTAAGAAGTGGGGTCATTGCTGTGATTAACATGATCATGTGGTTCAGAAGCTTTTGGAGTTTTTTGGTTTTGTTTTTTGTTTTTAATTTGTAGGAGAAATTTTGAAATTTTTAGAAATTAAAGCTGGAAACACTTTAAAGTGATGTAAGCAGAGCTTAATGGGCAATTCTGATGGAAGCTCAGAAGACCACCATGCCAATAGGACAGCAGACAGTAAAGACTGGGCTCACAGGGTTTCAGAGGAGGAGCGCTCTATTGGAAATTGGACTAGAAGCAACTCATATTATGTTCTGGCTAAAAAGTTGTCAATATTTTCCCCTTATCCTGAAACTTTCTGTGAGGCTCAACTTAAAAGTAACAGACTAACTAATCTGGTTAAGGAACTTTCAAAGCATCACAGCCTTCAGTGGGGCAGGGGTGTTGCTGGCAGTTTTTAGCCAAGCTTATTGTGATAATCAGGAGCAGAAAGATTTGAAAAACTGAGATTTGAAAAGTGGGAGTAAAACTGTGGCTAAGGAAGTTGTGGTTGTTGAAGACATTATAGCCACTAAAGAGACTGCTAAATATTTGACCCAAAAACAATAAGAAAAATGGATTGAGGGTATCTCAGGAATTAGCAAGAGCACACCAATTTCAGACTCAAGTGTATAAAAGAAAAATTCCTTTGAGAAAAGACCATGGTAGCATCCTGCTTGTAAAGGGGCGGGGCCTAAGACGTTGTTTCATCATGCTCAGCCACTGAGCATTCAGAGGCTGCTGCAACCATGGTCCTGGAGATTTGACTACTGATCAAGATGGTGGCAGACCAAAATAGGCTGGTAGACCAATGGTACAGAATAGAGGACACAGTGTCTAAGGCATATAATTTCAGTTATCTTATATTAGACAAAGGCGCCAAAAACGTACATTGGAGAAAGGATAGCCTCTTCAACAAATGGTGCTGGGAAAACTGGAAATCCATATGCAACAAAATGAAATTAAGCCTCTCTCACCATTCACAAAATTCAACTCAAAGTGGATCAAGGATCTAGGAATTAGACCAGAGACACTACACCTAATAGAAGAAAAAGTAAGCTCTAATCTCCAACATGTTGGATTAGGCCCCAAGTTCCTTAATAAGACTCCTGTAGTGCAAGAATTAATATCAAAAATCAACAAATGGGAGATATTCAAATTACAAAGCTTCTTCTCAGCAAAAGAAACAGTGAGATGAATAGAGAGCCTACTAATTGGGAACAAATTTTTACCACACGCAAGTCAGATAGAGCACTAATCTCTAGAATATATAAAAAACTCAAAAATCTTAACACCAAAAAAACAAATAACCCAATCAATAAATGGGCCAAGGAATTGAACAGACACTTCTCAGAAGAAGATATACAATCAATCAACAAATACTTGAAAAAATGTTCAACATCTCTGGCAATTAGAGAAATGCAAATCAAAACCACTCTAAGATTTCATCTCACACCAGTCAGAATGGCAGCTATTAAGAACACAAACAACAATAAATGTTGGCGAGGATGTGGAGAAAAAGGCACACTCATACATTGTTGGTGGGACTGCAAAATGGTGCAGCCAATATGGAAAGCAGTATGGAGATTCCTTGGAAAACTTAGAATGGAACCACCTTATGACCCAGCTATCCCACTCCTTGGTCTATACCCAAAGGACTTAAAAACAGCATACTACAGGGACACAGCCACATCAATGTTTATAGCAACACAATTCACAGTAGCTAAACTGTGGAACCAACCTAGATTCCCTTCAGTAGATGAATGGATAAAGAAAATGTGGTGTATATATACACAATGGAGTATTACTCAGCAATAACAGTAATTATTACCTGGAATTCGCAGGTAAATGGATGAAGTTAGAGAATATAATGCTAAGTGAAGTTAGCCAATCCCAAAAAGCCAAATGCCAAATGTTTTCTCTGATATAAGGAAGCCAATTCACAGTGGGGTTGGGATGGGGAGCATAGGAGGATTAGAGGAACACTAGAATGGCCAATGGGGAGGGAGGGGAAGGGAGGGGGGTAAAAGGGTGAAGAAAAAAAGATGGTAGAATGAGATGGATATCATTACCCTAAGTGCATGTGCGAAGTCATGAATGGTGTGAATATACTTTGTATATAACCAGAGATATGCAAAAATGTGCTCTATGGGGGCTGGGATTGTGGCTCAGCGGTAGAGCACTCACCTAGCATGTGGGCGACCCGGGTTCAATCCTCAGCACCACCTACGAATAAAGGCATTGTGTACAACTAAAAGCAAATAAATAAAAATATTTTTTAAATGTGCTCTATAAGTATAATATAAAATGTAATACATTCTGCTGTCATTTCTAACAACTTAGAATAAAAAATAAATTTGGAAGAACAAAAAAAAAAGAGAGAGAGATGGTGGCAGACCTTGGTAGCAAGAACATGGTGCTGGTTATGCAGGAATACAGGATTCTGGAGTTAGGGAATCATGGAGGTTTCCACTGAAATTCCAAAGGAAGGCCAGGGAGGTCAGGCAAAGTGCAGCAGGTCAGAGTCCCTGTGAGCAGCCCCTGAGAGGGTGATGTGTGGAGATGTGAGAAGGAAGCCAAAGCTGCAGCAGAGACCCCAGATTAAGAGATGCCAGTACCAAGGAACATCTGCTGAGAAAATCTGCAGGAATAGAGAAGAAACAAGCCAAGAGAAAGGCCTTGTGGGCTACAACTGGCAAAGCAATAGGGGCAAAGCTACACAAGAACTTTGGAGAGAACATCACAATGCCAAGTATCTCAGATGTTGGACGTGGAGCTATAGGACTTGTCTGCCCAGCTGGATTTCTTTGGTCCCATCCCTTCCTTCTATGCCCTTATTTCTCCCTTTGGGTTTAGAATGATTTACTCTGTACCTTTATATGTAACATGCTTTTGATTTTTACAGGCAACAACCAAGGGCAACAACCAAGGAGAACTTGCCTTGAGTCTCAGAGGAGATTTGGACTTGTACTTCTGGGCAATTCTGGAACTATTAAGACTATGGAGTCTCTTGGAAGTGGACTAAATGTACTTTGAATTGTGAGACTGGCATGAGGTTTGGAGGGCCACGGGTTTAATGTTATGGTTCAGTATGAGGTATTCCCCCGAAGCTCAAGTATGAGACAAGGCAAGAAAGTTTAGAGGTGAGATGATTGCGTTATGAGAGCCTTAACCTAATTAGTATATTAATTCCCTGATAGAAATTAACTGGGTGGTAACTGTAGGGAGGGAAGGCATGACTAGAGGAGGTGGGTCATTGGGGGCCTGCCTTTGAGGTTTATATTTTGTCCATGGTGAAAGGTGCTATAGCATTCTCCATCCCCCTTCTCCTCCCCCCCCCCTTCCTGGTGTGATGTCCTGAGCTTCTTTCCTCTGTCTCACCCTTCCACCATGCCATTCTGACTCACCTTGAGTTCCAAGGAATGGAGCCAGCTGTCTATGGACTGAGACCTCTGAAACAGTAAGTGCCAAATAAACTAACTTTTCCCACTCTCAAAAAGAAGAAGGAAAAAAGTTTCCTCCAGCTTATTCATTAACAGTGGTCCAGCAGCAGCCCTCCTGCCCACCACAAGCCTTTGTGTTACCTACCTTCTAACCCAGGTTTTAACCAGGAACAGGGACTTATTGGAGGAACCAGGACTTAGTGGAAGAAGTTTGCATTGAAGTTGAAAGCAAGAACGATCCGTGATGAGCTTATTGTTGACCAACAGTCATGATGCTGTTAAAATATAGGGCAACAACCAAGGAGCCAGTTTATAGGGGCTCCCTTCATACAGTAATGAAATAATTTAGTTTCAAGGAGAAGCGTGAGAATGGGAAGAATGGAAAGAATAAAAGAGAAGGTGGTTAATTGAAAAAAGTTGAGTGTGCAAGAATTCAAAAGAGAGAAGTTAATTCAAAGTATTCAAAAAAAAGAGAGAGAGGGAGAGAGTTAAGAGCCGGGCGCGGGTGGCACACACCTTTAATCCCAGCACTTGGGAGGCTGAGGCAGGAGGATCATGAGTTCAAAGCCAGCCTCAGCAATGGCGAGGCATTTAGCAACTCAGTGAGACCCTGTCTCTCATAAAATACAAAAAAGGGCTGGGGATGTGGCCCAATGGTCAAGTGCCCCTGAGTTCAATCCTGGGTACCAAAAAAAGAGTTAAAATACCAAAAAGAAAAGACTGAATGAATGATTTTTGTTGACTTTTAACAAATAGAAGACTATTATTTGGTGAGAGGGGATATTAGGAATTGAAGCCAGGGCCACTCTACCTCTGAATTGCATCCCCAGCCTTTTTTATTTTTCATTTTGATAGAAGATCTCCCCAAGTTGCTGAGGCTGGCCTCAAACTTGTGATCTTCCTGGTTCAGCGTCCGATGTTGCTGGGATTACAGGCGTGCACCATCACACGCAATTTTAAGAATATTTATGTATTTCAGCCTCTTGTTTCTTCTGGTAAGTTTGTGCCTGTCTATAAGTAATTAATATGCATTTATTTCCATTTGTGACTGTAGAGAATAGCCTGGAAAGAGCAGGAAGCATATAAAGAACAGGACGGATTCATCAGCATCGATGATAAATCACACAGATCAGAACTCCAACTGTGAAGCTGCCCTGGTGGTCACACAGAATGGCCCAGTGGAAGGGGTAGGAGTCAAAAATGTGTTCCAAAGTGATTAATCAGTCAAACATAAAAAAAGAGAGCGCTGACTACCCAGACTTCTCCACTGGTCTCCTGACAAATGAAACTTCCAGATGGCCCTGCTAAATATAATAAGATGCTAATAAGACAAGCAAATTTTCTAATAATGCTAACAGTCCAGTTCAGCAAAATCTTCATGATAGGAGACCAGCCAAAGAACATTCTAAAAGAATGTCACCAGAGGAGGGTCTGAGTTGCAAAATCCAAAAATCTACTTGATGTAACCAATTATATTTAAGTACAAAGAAGGAAGTTAAACCTAATGACCAATGGCTTGGGTCTGAATCACCTTGTTCAATGCCCTAATGAAAAATCAGTCCATTTGTAATTCAGATTATTTAGCACCAGCTGGTTTAAGGATCTGTGGCAGAAACTGACAGTTAACTTCCAATACCAATTTTCCCATTCTTCGATAATAGATTTTCAGCCACCAAGAGAAAAAAAAAAAAAGCTGTATTTCACAGCCCTTCTTGCAGAAAAGAGTGTCCCAGTGACTCCCCAGCCACAGGACTTGCTGGAGAATGGGGTGTGAGTGAAGTCATGCATACAACATCCCCCCTTCCCCTTTTGAACCCCAGTGGAGAAGGGGGTGGGCATGCTAAATGCTCAGCCATCCTGCCCAATGTGCTGTTTTGCCATGTGATCCAGCTTCCTCTTCTGCTGTCCCTAGGATGTCACCTTCATCATTGTGATCCAAAATAATTCACTCTCCTGCCACATGCCACTCACCTGGAAGGGGAGAGATGCACACCCGGGAGCTGGCTTCAGATCCAAACTCTTAACAGAATGCTGTGCTGCTCTGTAGAGGAATGAACCAGAACTTTAGTCATTGAGTAACTGCAAAAAGCTGAGAGCTGTGTGTATACAGGGCCACCAGGTGTCAGTGTGTGACAAGAACAATATCCAGACACACCAGGCTATGGATGGAGCCTGGCTCATTCTTCCATCACCTGGCTCCGGACTCACACTCCTTGTTTAGTGAAAAAGACCAAAGGTCTCTACCAGAACTAAGCACAGAATAGACCCGGTTCCTTGTCTAAATTCTGCATCTGTCATTTGCATTGTAAACAGATTGATTGAGCACCCAAGGGTACCAGGCAGGGCTCCATCTCTAGTGATCAAGAAAAATAAGGTCCTTGTGTTCAAAGATGCTTGTCCTAATGAGAAAAGGAAGGGCACAGTCAGGGGAAGGAAAAGACAATAATAAGAATTAAACACAATAAAGGTTGACAGTTAAATAGGGACCTGATTGTGTAGAGCTTTGAACGTCAAGGGAAGCATTTGGAAGGTTTTGTTTTGTTTGTTTATCCATGCAACAATGACTTTTATTATGTATAGGCTTTTAAAAATTATTTCCTCAATCTCTCCATACACAGGCAAAAATAGTTCACTGTTTAATATGTTGGAAACTTGCAAACTCGATGACCATTAACTAACTACCTAGAGAAGGAAAATTTATTCCTAAACATGCTTAACCAGGAGATCAATTATCATCAGCTGACCTCCAATAGCATAGAAGTGAACATGATAGACAATCTGTCCCCCATCTGGACCTGCAGTCACCACCATTCGATACCATTTCTTCATTTCTTGCCAGCAATCATTGAATGTCCAACAAGACTTTCATCATCTGCTGCTGCTGCAGAAATCCAGGACACATATCTTGGTATCACCAAAAAAAAATGTGTTGGGGCTTGAGGTGAAATGTCATAGAAAGCAAGACAATGGTCATCCTCAAAAACGCTTTTGGCTGGGACTCTCTGGTGGACGATCTTCCCAAAGGCTGTGTCACCACCAGGCCCAGTCACCTGAGCACTGCTGATCTGCCAGCGCAGATCTCCATCTCTCCATCTGCTGTCTCAGCCTCCATTCTGCACAGAAGCCAGGGAAATGACAATCGGTGAGTTTTGACACAGGATCACATGAGCTTCGATTCAGGTTTCTAAAACACCACTCGGCATCTTGGTGGAACGTGGATTATACGGAACAAGAATAGAAGAAGAACAGTGGAAGATGACTGCAGAGAACCAGCGAAAGGGGGAAGGTGACTTGGATTAGAAAGGAAGCAGTAGAATGATAAACATGAAAAAGTTGGCCTCCTTTGCAGAGGGGAAGCCAGCAGGACTTACTGATGGGTTAGACCAGGGAGAGGGATGTCTCAGTTCGTTTCTGCTGCTATAACAAAGTGCCATTGACTGGGTGGCTTATAAACAACAGAAATTTATTCTCACACTTCTGGAGTCTAGAAGTCCAACATCAGGTGCCACATGGTTGGGCTCTGGTAAACTCTCTTGTGGGGTTGAAGATGGCAGTCTTTTCATATAGTAAAAAAAGGTTCTAGAAAGTTCTCTGCAGGTTTCTTTTGTAAGAGTAATAATTCCACTCATGAGAGCTCCACCCTCATGACTTAATCACCTTGCAAAGGCCCCCACCTCCTAATGCCATCCCACTGGGGGTTGGGATTTCAACATATGAATTTTGAAGGACACACAAGCATCCAGTCCATTGTAGGGGAGTGGAAGAAAAGGAAATATTCAGTATTTATGTATACCTCTCTTTCCAGACCAGACATTTCACCATTCTCAATGTGTCCTCTTTCTTTCCTAAACAGAATCCCAAAGTAAGAAACCATCTAGGTGACTGGTCTGGATGAATTCCACCAATCACCCAGATGATTTTTTTTCTGCTATTGAGGATTAAAGCCAGGGTTGTTTTTCCACTGACTACACCCCTGGTCCTTTTTATTCTCTTATTTTGAGATAGTCTCCCTAAGTTGCTGAATCTCACTAAGTGGCTGAGGCTGGTCTTGAATTTGTAATCCTCCTGCCTCAATCTTCTGAGTCACTGAAGATGTGCACCACCATATCTGGCCCAAGATGATTCTTTTTTTTTTTTTTAATATTTATTTATTTACTTTAGTTGTACACAATGTAATGCATTTTATGTTTACGTGGTGCTGAGGATCGAACCCAGGCCGCGCACGTGCGAGGCGAGCGCTCTGCCGCTGAGCCACAACCCCAGCCCCCCCAAGATGATTCTTGATCCAAGAATGGGAAAAACCATGTAAGAAGCCTTCTTCTAACACCGGTGTGTTGTTGCTATGCAAGCGCCCATGGAGTTCATAGGTTCCTGGCCTAGAACAAAATGAGATGAGCCAGTTCCAATCACCCTGCAAGCATGTGGGGCTGGCAGTCTTTTTGTCCCCAACCCCAGAACCTGAGAGAACTTCAAGGTGCTTTGGAAAGTCCAAGTATGAATAAACCACAAGAAATCACACTTATATATGCAATTATAATGCAGCACTTGAAATAATAACAGAAGGGAGATCAGCAGAGCAAGCACAGCAGTGGGGAGGGAGAAAGGTAAGAAGGGAGGAGGGAGAAAGGTAAGAAGGGAAGGTACTGGGGAATGACTCTGATCAAGCTCTGTGATATGCATGTGCCAATATGGCATAGTAATTCCCACCATTATGTATAATTCTAATATACTAATGTAAAAATGTTTACTTTAAATATGGCTACATTTCCTTTTTAAGAAAAAACTGCATCAGGTTCCAATAGGATATAGGAGTATTTGTTTTCCTCTCCCTCATAACACTGTATCAACATCAAAATTTTTGGCTGATGTATTGTTTGTTTATTTGTTTGTTTTTGGTACTGGGGATTGAACTCAGGGGCACTTTGCCACGGAGTTACATCCCTAGTTCTTTTTTTTTTTTTTTTCTTTCTTTTTTTTTTTTTTTTTTTTTAAGCGGGGTTTCTCTGAGTTGCTGAGGTTTGCATCAAACTTGTGATCCTCCTTGCCTCAGTTTCCACAGTTGCTGGGATTACTGGCATGCACCACTGCCCCTGGTTCAGCTTTAAACTTTTTAGGCCACACACAAAAAATAAAGGAGCCGGGCGCGGTGGAATCCCAGCACTTGGGAGGCTGAGGCAGGAGGATCGCGAGCTCAAAGCCAGCCTCAGCAATGGTGAGGCACTTAGCAACTCAGTGAGACCCTGTCTCTAATAAAATACAAAAAAAGGGCTGGGGATGTGACCCAGTGGTCGAGTGCCCCTGAGTTCAATCCCTGGTACCAAAAAATAAAAAATAAAATAATAAAGGATATCTGGAAAAGCCCTCCCCTGAAGTCCCAGAGACATCCCCTTTTGCCAGTCTGTCAACAGCTCAGTATTCTGTCACAGATGTACTTATTAAAGGAAATACTCCTCCAGCCTCAAAAGTCTTTGGTCCACACCAGGGTGCAGGTGAAATGCTTGCCCCATGCAGCAGCCCAAGTAAATACCTCCTGTGGCTAAAACTGGAGCATCCTTTAACCTGACCAGGAAACCTAAACATCAAGCTGAAGGAATCACTTCAAATGCCTTCTTTATTAAGTAAAGAAGAGTAGTTTTTTCTAACTTTCTTTGAACCTGAGTTCAAAGGTAATGTTCTCTGTCCTACTCTTGGGAGTTCTTGGTGTGAGGAGCCACTCCAAATGCATACACCTTTCCTGATGCACCAGGATCTGAAAGATCACTGGCGTCTGGCACAATAGCGCCATGACTCCTGACTCGGGCTTTTTCTTTCACTCAGATAACAAGGCATGGCCCTAGGAGTAGGTGGCACCCACTGGGGTTGAGTTACACTCACCTGTTCCTTTGTAATCCTACCCCTTTGCCCTGTTTGGGATAGAATATTCCATGGAAACTCCCTTTGTCTGCTCTGCTCTTGATCCCCACTCAGCACATGAGATGGGCGTGGCCTTCCTAGATGTCAGTCAACCTGCTGGCAGCAAGACACCAAACCTGACCCCTTGCCTCATTTGCTTGGCTTCTCCTCAATAAAACTGGGCTTGAGGCATGCTTTCGCTCTCTTTCCACAGACCCCTAAGGTCAGAGAGGAGCCATCGCAAGACCCCAAAAATTAAGATATTTTTCTGTCTCTGTGTGGTTATTTGGTGCAGCCCAGTTCACCTGGAGTGACCTTAAGTGTTTAGTCACAAGGACGCAACACATTAGGGTTCTTATATGGGTTAAATCCTCCCCCGCCCCGCCCAAAAAAAGATACAATGAAGTCCTAACATTACCTCAGAATGTGAACATATTTAAAAACAGGGATGTTACAGGTGTTATTAGTTAAAACAAGGTCACACTGGAATATAGTGGGCCCCAACCCAATATGACTGGTGTCCTCCCAGGAGACACAGACACACATGAGGAATGTCATGGAGATGGACAATTGAAGTGATAAGCTTACAAGCCAAAGAATGCCTGGGGCTCCTAGCAGCTGGGAGAGAGGCATGGAACTAATTCTCCCTCACAACCCTCAGAAGGAACCAACCCTACTGACCCCATGATTTTGGACTTCTAACCTCCCAACCTGTAACACAATAAGTTTCTGCTACTTTAAGCCACATGGTTTGGAATACTTGGTTACAGCAGCACTAGGAAATGAATACAGAGTCAACCGAGTGGAGAAGCTGAGAACTAGCATGCAATTGAATGTTGTATTCATCCATTTTGCAGTAATATAAGGAAATACCTGAGACTGGAAAACTTTATAAGGAAAATAGGCTTATTATTTAGCTCACAGTTCTAGAGGTTTCAGGGGCATGGCACTGGCATTGATTCAACTCTCTTGGCAGATGGCATCACAACAGCAGGAATGCTTGTGAGAGGAAGAGATTACAATTCGAAACAGGAAGCCTGAGGGTCACTGGGGTCCCAGAGTCCCTTCTGAGGTCATGGCCCCAATTAACCCAAAGACCTTTCACTAGGCCCCAAATCTTAAAGGTTCAGGGCCATCTCCCAATATCACCACCCTGGGGACCAAGTTCCCACACATGAACTCTTGGAGGAAAAATTCAAACCACAGCAAGAATCCCCCATAAAATTGACTCTCCCCTCAGAAAGCAGCATGGCCCAATAGAAAGGGCATATCTAAGATGTGGAACTGGGTTTCAAAGCTGTCTTACTGCTGTATTTACCCAGAAACATTATTACCTTCTCTAAGCCCTCTAGAAAAACAAAGGGTGGAGGGGATACTTCAATCCAACTCAAAATCCTGCTGAGGCATTTGATGGTGGTTTAGTCAATGATTCAGGAACACAAACATTAGTTTTAAGATATTTGGGTTGATTATCATATAAATTAGGAACCAAATCCACTATTAACCTTAAAGTTAATTTGATTCATCCTGTGTGTTATGTCTATTAGATTTTGGAAACTGGGGTAGGCAGCCTTGAAGATGCCTCCAATGATCCTCCTGGTATTGGAACTCTTGTGTAATTTCTCCCCTGAAGTATGGGCTGTGCTGATTGACCTGTGTCCAACAAATGAAAACATTCAAAGTGCTAAGCTAGCACTTCCAAGATTAGGTTGGTTTCTATCTTGAATCTCTCTCCCCTCCCTGTTCTCTTCATCACTCACTCTGGAGGAAGCCTGCTGCTGAGCTTATTTTTTATTTGTTTATTCATTCTAATTTGTTAGATACAAAAGCAGAATATATTTCAATTCTTAGTACACACATAGAGCATAATTTTTCATTCCTCTGGTTGTACACAAAGTAGAGTCACACCATTCGTGTCTTCATACATGTGCTTGGGGTAATGATGTCCATCTCATTCCACCGTCTTTCCTACCTCCTGCCTTCTCCCTTTCCTCACTTCCCTCTTCCCTACCTAAAGTTTCTCCATTCCTCCCATGCTCCCCCCTCCATACCCATTATGGATCAGCATCCTCATATCAGAGAAAACATTCAGCATTTGTTTTTTTGGGATTGGCTAACTTCACTTAGCATTATATTCTCCAACTCCATCCATTTACCTGCAAATGCCATGATTTTATTCTCATTTAATGCTGAGTAATGGTCTTTTGTGTGTATATATATACACCACATTTTCTTTTTTTTTTTTTTAATATTTATTTATTTACTTTAGTTGTACACAATGCAATGTGTTTATGTTTACGTGGTGCTGAGGATCGAACCCGGGCCGCACAGGTGCGAGGCGAGCGCTCTGCCGCTGAGCCACAACCCCAGCCCCCACCACATTTTCTTTATCCATTCATCTACTGAGGGCATCTAGTTTGGTTCCACAATTTAGCTACTGTGAATTGTGCTGCTATAAACATTGATGTGGCTGTGTCTCTGTAGTATGCTGATTTTAAGTCCTTTGGGTATAGACCAAGAAGTGGGATAGCTGGGTCAAGTGGTGGTTCCAAGTTTTCCAAGAAGTCTCCATACTGCTTTTCAGATTGGTTGCACCAATTTGCAGTCCCACCAGCAATGTATGCATGTGCCTTTTTCCCCACATCCTCACCAAAACTTGTTGTTTGTATTCTTAATAGCTGCCATTCTGACTGGAGTGAGGTGAAATCTTAGTTTTGATTTGCATTTCTCTAATTGCTAGAGATGTTGAACATTTTTTCATATATTTGTTGATTGATTGTATATCATCTTCTGAGTCAAAGGTGCCGAAAACCTATATTGGAGAAAGGATAGCCTCTTCAACAAATGGTGCTGAGAAAACTGGAAATCCATATGAAACAAAATGAAACTAAGCCCCTATCTTTCATCATGCACAAAACTCAACTCAAAGTGGATCAAGGACCTAGGAATTAAACCAGAGACCCTGCACCTAACAGAAGAAAAAGTAGGCCCAAATCTTCATCATGTCAGATTAAACCCAACTTCCTTAATAAGACTCCTATAGTGCAAGAAATAAAATAAAGAATCAATAAAGGGGATGGATTCCAACTAAAAAGCTTCTTCTCAGCAAAAGAAACAATCAGAGAGGTGAATAAGCCTACAGAATGGGAGAAAATTTTTACCACACACACGCATCAGGTAGAGCACTAATCTCTAGGATATATAAAGAACTCAAAAATCTTTTTTCTAATTTTTATATAGTTGTAGATGGATAGCATGCCTTTATTTTATTTATTTATTTATTTATTTATTTTTAATGTGGTGCTAAGGATCGAACCCAGTACCTCTTAACACCAAAAAAAACAATAACCCAATCAAAAAATAAGCCAAAGATCCGAATTTTGAAGGAGCCAGGAGGAGGCCCAGTGGGGAAAGACTGAAGTCTGGCCACAGCCACAAGGATTTGGCTGTTGGCAACAGAGCCTTCAAATAAAATCCTGTCGGAGACACCTTGAGCCAGAAGCACTTAAGCCTGGCTGGACTCCTGATCCAAAGAAACTGAGCTAATAAAAGTGAGCTGTTAGCCGGGCGCGGTGGCACACGCCTGTAATCCCAGCACTTTGGGAGGCTGAGACAGGAGGATCGCGAGTTCAAAGCCAGCCTCAGCAATGGAGAGGCACTCAGCAACTCAGTGAGACCCTGTCTCTAAATAAAAGACAAAAAAAGGGCTAGGAATGTGACCCAGTGGTCGAGTGCCCCTGAGTTCAATCCCCGGTACCACAAAAAAAAAAAAAAAAAAAAAAAAAAAAAAAAAAAAAAAAAAAAAAAAAAAGTGAGCTGTTGTAAGTATCTTAAGTTTAAGGATATGTGTTGCACAATAATAATCAACTAATAAATGTTCCAGACTATTCTGAGTTTATGAAGGATCTGGAATGTGCGTTTCAGAGTTTCAGAGTTTGGATTTTCCTCGAATGATATGGAAATTCAGAGACTGGATGGAGGCTCAGGGCTAATTTGAACAAACGGATGTATCACACATTTAGGTATAGTCCCTGAATCTAAATCCTCCTCCCCAGTGCCCACCAACGTTACCGGGTGTGGTGAAAGATGTGATTAAGGGTTTTGAAAGGAGGATCTTATCCTGGGTAGTTGAGTTGGCCCTAAATCCAATGCCAAATGCCTTTAATAAACGTGAGACGAGGGTGATTCCATTGACAGAGGAGAGAAAATGTGACCGCCGAGGCAGAGACCCGGGCGATGCGGCCACAGGTCAAGAACCGCCAGGAGCCACCCCAAGCTGGAAGAGGCAAAGAAGTGATTGTCCCCTCCAATATCCAGGAGTGCGCCCTGCGGACCCCTAGTCCTGGTCCTCACCCTCACACTCTAAGGATGAAGGAGAGCTCAGGAATGTCCGTAGCACCACCCCTTGGGGTCAGGAGATGTGGAATGACAGCTTCTATTTTTCTCCTCCCCCCGCCCAGGCGGCCCATCAAGCCCCCGTCAGCCTCATCGATCCGTCTTTCCCCCAGTGGCGGCTGCGGTCAGGAGCCCAGGGCGGCAGGCAGTCTGGCTTCCTCGCTCGCGCAGAGAAAGTAGCCCCAGTCCCGCCGCTGCTGCTGCCCCGCGCTGCCACACGACGTCGCTGTCGAGCCAGGCCGGCGCCCTCGCCCTACCCAGAGCCAGTGTCGCCCCGGGGTTTAGCAGCACCCCGCCACTGTGCCGCGGCAACTCACAAAGGGCTCCTGACTGGGGGACCCCAGTCCCGCCAGGCTCTGCGGCTCCCGAGTTCCTAACCATTGCCCTTCCCTCCCCAGTCACTCACCCTTTCCCTGCCCGCGCCCATCCTCGGAGAGGCAGCCTCACTAACTGCAGAACGGCTGTCCCTTCCCCAGGAGGACCCCATGGTCAGAGAGGCCAGCGCCCACCTCGGAGCGGAAGGGAGAAGAAAGACTTGCTGCCGCCTCTCTCTGCATAGAAATGATGACACGCACTGGAGGGCATCTGCCAGGGAAATATGAATTAGACAAAATATTCTGCCAACCCAGAAAACTCTGCAAAAGTGAAAGAAATGGCCGTTTTATTAGGTACTAAGCGTTAAGCCAGAATGTGATGAGCGTGCAAACGCGGAAGGAACTCTCACCCTTCCGTACAGCCAAGGTAGAAAACTGCCCTCTGCACACACGTTATAAAATGAATAGATAACGATGAGGACTTGACAGCACCAACGGTCACACGTGGTTCTTGCAAAATGTACTGGTAATTAGAGCGGCCACCTGTGTTTGCCAATCGCCTTCGTGCAAAGGAAAAATCCCTCTCTCCTATCTTTATGACAGGATATAGGTTTGCAACTTGAGGCCAGACACCCGCTGAAGTCAGGCTCCTACCTCCCGGAGAAATTAGGCCATAGGGCACTAACTTCCTTGATGGTTGCATTTCAAAGAGATGGCTTACAGGAAACATTCCTGGGATGGGAAGCTGCTGCGGAGAGGCTTATTTGGCTTTTGAAAAGATTGGTGCGCATTTCACAAGCGAAAGCTTGTAATTACAAGGGTTCTAAAGCTAATACTCTAAGGGAGTGAGGGAAGTCGCTTCCAATTAGACGCTTTTTCTCCTTAGCTTTAATTTGTATTCGTGCTAACACACCCACAACAACAACATTTCCTTGAGGAGGCCTCCCCTTTTCCTTTCATCTCTCCCCCCACCCCTCCCAGACCCTGATGGAGCTGGAAGCAGCTGCCGGCTAGTGGGAGAAGAGGTGAATCCAAGGCAGTGAGCGCAGGCCCCACCACCACACAGAAAGCCAGGCCCCGGCTCACTGGAATAGAAGCTTTATATTGGATGGGAGACAAATATTTTTATTTAGACAGAAAGATTGGTGATATTTTTTAACTTGGCAAAAAGTTTTCTTTTTCTGCCCAACAACTTATGAGAATTTTCAAAGATACAGAAAATGTAAAAGAATAGTACAATAAAGATTAGAGTCAAAGATTGTCAACAACTAGCATTGAGCATGCATGTGTGTATATGTATACAGTTGTCCCGTGGTATTCATAGCGGATTGGCTTCACGACCCCCTGCACATACTAAAATCCATGGATGTTCAAGTCCTTTTGTAAAATAGTATAGTAGTTATACATAACCAATGCAACCCTTTTGGATACTTTAAGTCATCTCACTTAATATAAATGCTATGCAGGTAATTATACTGTATTGTTTAGGAAGGAGTGACAAGGGGAAAAGTCTGCCCATGTGCAGTGTATGTGCATTCTTTTGTGTGTGTGTGTATGTGTGTGTGTGGTACTGGGGATTGAACTCAGGGGCACTCGACCACTGGGTCACATCCCCAGCCCTTTCTTGTATTTTATTTAGAGACAGGGTCTCACTAAGTTGCTAAGTGCCTCACCATTGCTGAGGCTGGCTTTGAACTTGCGATCCTCCTGCCTCAGCCTCCCAAAGTGCTGGGATTACAGGCGTGCGCCACCAAGCCCGGCTTATGTGTATTCTTTTTTAAGGTTTTCAGTGTGAGGTTAGTTGAATCCTAGGATGTGGAACCCAAGGACATAGAAGGGCAACCGTACATAGTTTTGCTGAAACACTTGAAAACAAGCTTAAGATATCATGACACATCACTCCTAAATCCTTTGATGTGCATCATTTTCATAATCAGGGTTTTTAGTGCCTGAAATCAAAATTTCTCTGATACCTGAAAGAAATGAGTAAAGCTACCTATCTGAAACATTTTTGAGGAAAAGAAAAAGAGAAGCAGACAGAGCAAATACAAGTGGGAGAAAATACTGTTCTGTGTCCTACAAAGTCCAGCCAACTGAATGAAACAGTTTCATGAAGATAATTTCAGATAAGGCCAGGTGCTATGAAGAAATTAAAACAGGGCAGAAATGATGAGATGAGGCGGTGAGGCGGCACTGGAGTGCATCATACGGAGTGAAGTCCCTTGCAAGAGGAGGTAACATTTGAGCTCAGAAATGAGGAGAACCCAGAGAACTGTGTTCAAGGAAGAGTAACCTTCAAGGCCAAAGACTTGGAAGCAGAAAGGAGCATGGCTTGATGGGGGAGCGATGCAAAAAGTCCTGAGAGAGGAGATCTCATCGGCCAAAGGGAGGAGTGCAGGGAGAATTTTAAGCAGGAGAGTGACTTGATCTGACTTGGCTTTTTAGATACTCTGGCTGCTTGGCTGAAGATTTTTTGGTGGGGAGTACAAAGTAAATCTGGGAGACCATCAAGGATGTTGTCTGCAATCGATTCTCTGGGGAAGGAGGGTGGTGGTTTGAATTGGGTGGTGGCACTGAGGTAAGCATTATTGCCCTCTATTTTACAGATGAGGAAACAGAGGTTCAGAGAAGTTAAGTTACTTTGACCAAGGTCATGTAGCTTTTAAGTGGCAGGCCCAGGATTTTTTTTTTTTTTTTGTACTTTTTCACTGTAATAAAATACACATAACATAAAGTTTACCATTTTAATGATGTTTATGTGTACGTATACCCACAGTGCTGGACAGCCACTTCCTGGACATTTCATGATCTCAAACAAATCCTACACCCATTAATCAATAATTCTTCCCCCTACACACATCCAAGCCTGTGACGAACTTCATTTGAATTTCTGAGTATTTGAATTTTCCTTTTCTAGGTACCTCCTATAATGAAATTATACAACATTTGCCTTTGCGTCTGGTTTATTTCACTTAGCATGTTTTCGAGACTCCTCCGTATCGTAGCCTGTGTCAGCAAAGCTGAATAACACTCTATTGAATGTATATACCATATTGTTGTTTCCCTGCATCTGCTGATGGAGGTCCAGGATGTTACCAAAAAGTCTGATTCCAACCTGGTTAGGGCTGCTCCAAGAACTCCCACGGAACCCAGCGCAGTGCCCCCGACGGCCACCAGAGGGCGAAGAGGGGCCACCAGGGGGCGCGCTGCAAGCAAGGGCTGTTTGAGGGAGGACGAGCTACCCCCAACCCAGCCTTTTGCGCACATCATCCTACGCAGAAACGAGAAAATGAGAGGGAAGCGGACCCAAGGGAAACCCCTGGACTGTAGGATCGGCCGCACGTGGAGGAACGTGGGGAGATCAGAGAGCCGGAAGGCCGACCCTGTAATCCCAGTGCAACCCCCCAAACTGAAACAGACGCCAGGGGCCACCCCTAGCTTTCCTGCCAGCTGCCCTCCAGCGTGAACCGCCCCCGTGCGGAACGCTCAGTGAGGAGGGGGAGGGACTGAATCCCATGAGGCTTAGCCTCGGGGTCCTGCCCTTCTCCAGCAGCTGGGTGACCTCCAACGGGTGGCTTGCACATTTTACAGATGAGAAAACTGAGGCTTGGAGTTGTTCGTTGATTCTCCAGACCGAGTGGAAGAGGCGAAATCTGAACGCCACCTGGCGGCTTTTGTGACCTTCTCCAGCCTCTGATTTCTTCCACCGCACCTCGTGATATGGGGTCCCGAGCCTCATTCCTCACCCGGAAGCTTTGTCTTGTTTGGCCTCCCCACGGGGGAAATACAGAATGGTATGTGGGTTTTGAGGCTTATCTAACTACTGAGGTCTCTTTTTTTTTTTTTTTTTTTTTTTTTTTTTTTTTGTACCGGGGATTGAACTCAGGGCCACTGGGCCACATCGCCAGCCCTTTTTTGTATTTTATTAGGACAGGGTCTCACTGAGTTGCTAAGTGCCTCACCATTGCTGAGGCTGGCTTTGAACCCGCGATCCTCCTGCCTCAGCCTCCCAAATGCTGGGATTACAGGCGTGTGCCGCGGCTCCCGGCTGGTCTCCCTCTTTCTGAGCACAGGGCCTCTAATAATGCCACCCAAACTTGCCCTGGCTGCTTTTGGCAGCCACCTCATGTTGCCCAGAATTTCCACCAGTGTAAATTCCTCAGCTTTTCTCACTTGTGCTGGTGCTAAGCCGGCTCTCCCCCACTGCATCCTTGTGCAGCTGGGTCTTTGGATCCCGGTCCAGGAACTGACATTTATCCCTGTCAAATTCATCTTGTTCATTCATCTGACAAACATTTGTTCAGTGCCCACGCAGTACCAGCACTGGGGATACCGAAATGAAAGACAAGTCCCTGTCCTTAAGAAGCTCACGCTGGCATTAATCACAGCAGTAGCCACCAGTTCCGTGAGGACTGACCAGGTGTCAGGTGCGGGTCTGGGTGTTATACCACAGATTGTATCGTTAGCCCTCACAACACTGAAGGTGACCCTATTTTGCAGATGGGGAAACTAACATTCAAAAAGTTGATGTGAGTGAGGCTGGGGTTTAGCTCAGTGGCAGAACAGTAGCTTTGCATGACTGAGGCCCCAGGTTCCATCCTGGGGTTGGGGGGTAGTTTATGTGACTGAAGTGAAGTGGCATTGCTACAAAGTAGCAGGCTCAACGTGAAAATTTCCAACTGCTCTGGATCCTGATTCTGTTCTCCTACTTAGATGCCCTCTATTCCAGCTTTGGGTTCTCTGCAAACGTGATAAATTTGACTTCTCTAAATTTCATCAACAGTGATGATGAAACTAAAACGAGGCCAGAACCCTGAGGTGGGCACTGTTCCCCACCCCCATCTCATCTATAATTCTGCATCCTGTCAGTTGGAAGGCACCTGGGTACAAACCAACTGACTCTTCTCCCACTATCAGCCCCAGACCCAGGCACCCTCCCCCAGTCCAAGCAGCTATTTATCTAGTTGTTGGCATTTTTATCATCAAACTAATTCCCGCTGCCAAGTCCTCCGTGGCAGGACTATACCACCAAAGTAAAGCTGCTTCTGCCAATTCCTCTCTCCAGGAAGGAAACTTAAAGCCCAAGGACAAGGATAGGGCGGTTGAGTTGGGCTTCCACAGGCTCTGAGGATCTTCCCTTGCGTCTATGGCATCTTCTCTTCCATACTGTCTGTTCCTGGAAGCTCAGCCCATCTTTATCACTCAGCTCTTCTATGCGGAGGGGGCCAACCACAGAGCAGGTCTGTGCAATGGCCTTGGATAGAAAACAAAGAAGGCAGAAAAAAAATGCATCAGTCTGTTGGGGAGGAGAGTATCAAATGGGCTCTAAGCTCCCAGCCATGAGCCAGAGACGCAGGGACGCCATGTCCCAGGACAGGCTTTGAGCTTGCCACCTCCCAACCCTACATGCACCCACCCCCATCACAGCCTTATAAGATAGAACTACTATCATTGTTCCCATTTTGTAACTGAGAACACCAAACCCGAGAAAATAGGGCCAAGGGCTGAACATCACCTCTGCTAAGACTGCTTCCTGAAAGCAGATCAGGGCCTTCAGGACCCCAAAAGGATGGCAGAAAGGAGGGTCCTGCCACTGACACACCCAGCAGAAGTAAAAGGACTATACCTGAGGGAGATGATTCCAGAGTCTTAAGACCCTCGGGACATTGTTTGAAACCTCCAGTTTATCCAGGCGTGGTGGCACACAACTGTAATCCCAGTGACTCAGGAGGCTGAGGCAGGAGGACCACAAGTTCAAGGTCAGCCTCAGCAATTTAGAGAGACCCTAAACAACTGAGTCAGTCCCTGTCTCAAAAAATAAAAAGGACTAGGAGTGGGCTGGGGTTGTGGCTCAGCGGCGGAGCGCTCGCCTCGCACGTTGCGCGGCCCGGGTTCTATCCTCAGCACCACGTAAACATAAATGCATTGCATTGTGTACAACTAAAGTAAATAAATAAATATTTTTTAAAAAAAAAAAAAAAGGACTAGGAGTGTAGCTCAGTGGTAAAGCACACCTGGGTTCAATCCCCAGTACCAAGAAGAAAAAAGAAAACCTCCACAACTGCTAACTGTGAAACCAGGCTCCGACCATAAGCCCAAATAGCAGTCAGTATGTGAGAGCCAGGTTCTCCCTTCACAACCTCACGGTCAGCGGCAAGGGGACAGGTAATTAAAGAACACATAACTTCAGGCAGTGATAACTGCTGTGAAGAGGATAAAGCGGGTTAGAGAAAGCATTCCTGGAGTTGGGGTGCTGCTGGAGCTCATGTGGTCTGGGAAGGCCTCTCTGAGGCAGTGACATTCGAGGAGATGAGTATAGAGATGCTGAGGGGGAATGAGCACAGGGTGGTACCAGATCCATTCAGCCCCACTGTGGGTGGCATCATGGGAAGGAAACCACATAGCTCTAAAGTGTGAAGGAAGTATGTGGGAAGGTGTCCCCAGGTGTCTGACACCTGTCATGGCTTCCTTGGATTCCTGTCTGCTCCATGATCCCTCCGTGGGTCTGTAAAACCCCAAAGCAAGGCTCTCTTCTCCATTTCCTCCAGGCTTCACCAGCTCCCACAAGGCCCAGGGCAGGTACGGATAAATGTCTGCTGAATCAATAAATTCCTGAAGGCCAGCGAGAAGGAGGTGTGAGGACAAATCCAAGGCAATCCTACCTTCCTCCACAAGGAACCACTTGATGGAGCCTGTGTCCCCTATGGGTGGAAGAAGCAGAGAAGACAAAGGGATTCCAGAAGGTGGGAGGAGGGGTCGCCTACACAATTGGAAAATTTTCACACAAAAGTCCAGATTTCAAGCTATTTTTAAAATATCTGAAGATCTGGCAACCCGGAGCCTGCACATCCCCATGGCAACACCAGCTGGCGCTGAGCGGCCCCTGCCCCCTTCAGACTGGACCTGCGCTCTTCGCGTCTCTGCAGACCCGCCACCTGCTGTTGCGACATCTGGCCCACCCTACCCATCAAATCACCTGGTCCCCTGGGCTTTGAGGTCTGCCCCTGGGCTTAAGAGAGTTGATGCGCAGAAAACCGTGCTGAGGACAAAGGGACTGTGGCATCTGTCCCATCAGCCTGCAGCTAAGGAGCGGCAGCCCGGGGTTCCTCCCCACCACCACCTCGAGTTCTTAGGGCAGTTTTCCAGTGTGCGGGGGCTTCCAGATCCACATAAATCTGTTCCCTGTGCTGGGCTCCTGAGGGTGGTGAGGGGGCTCCAAAACAGCCACGCCATCTTGAGGAAAGACGTGCAGTTCGCGATACAAACCAGAAGGGGGCGACTCTCCCTGTCATTCCTTCAGAGCTGCCGGTGAGAGCCATTTCTAGCCTTGCCCAGCTGCAAGGTCCGGGTTGCAGGAGCAGAGCCCCTCTGTGGTCCTGTGTCCCTGCCCTTTGCCACTTGCGGTGACAGCTGAGGCACAGCCTGCCTGGTAACGTGATGGGCTCAGGCAGGATCGGCTGGACCAGAGTATTTTCCAGGTGCCTAGAGAGGTATCAAGAGGTCCAACCTCCTCAAAGTCCATCCAGCCTGTACCCTAGGGACCAGAGGTACCCTCCTGCCTTTTTCCAGCCTCCGTTTCTTCCTCCTCTTTTTTCCAGGAGCGCTCAGCCTTTCTGAGGCCTCTTCCCTCAGAGTAGACCCTCAGATTATATACTATGTGCTTGGCTCTCTGTTCAGGGTTTACATACTTTATATATAAAATCTCAACAATCCTATATGCCCATTTTTACAGGTAAAATTGGGGCTTAAAAGGGAGTTATCACCAGCCCAAAGCTAGCTAACAGTAGGGGAGTCAAGGTTCACATCCAGCTCTGTGGAATCCCCTTCCTGAATGACCTGGTTCCCATGGAGGCAATTTTAGAATCACCCCATGGAAAGGAGGGAGAGATTTGGCTTTGAGGGCAGAGGACCTTCTCTTACCTGGGTCCAGCCTGAAGCCTCCCCACACAGGCCACTTATACCATTGGAGCTGCCCAAGGACTGGGGCTGAGTCTGTGGTCTCTAATAAGGCAGTGATTAATCCTAGGGCTGAGAGACCCTTGCTCAGCTACCAGGGAAGAATACTTCCTGGCCCTCTGGAATTTACTGAATGCTTCACCATCCTCACCTGGGGCCATTCTGAACAGCAGGACTGGAGCCACAGGTACTACAGTTCCTGCCTCAAACCCTTGAGGAAGTGGAGAGCAGGCAGGCAGCAGCAAGCCACCTGCCTGGTGGAATCTTCCTAAGGAGAGAGAGACCCAGTCTCTGCCCAGTGAACTTGGGTACAACTGAGTGTGACCCAGTCAATTCCTGGTGCCTCATTTGTCACATACCTCAGGAGCTTTCCCTCTTCTATTCCAAGGGGGGGGGGGGGGGGGGGGCGGGACAGAGAAGCCCAGTAAATCATCAACCCCTCAGGCTGTCACAGAGATGTCCAGCCCCTGAGACCAAGGCCACCAACCTGGGAGATAGGAGAGATTCTACCCAAACTAATTCATCCATCTTATCTCCCATTTCCCCAGCCCATCCCATAATCACATCCTCTCCAATTCTACCTGTTGGCCCCAGTACACCCCCTGTCATCAAAGGCTGGTGCCAAAGACACCTTCTCCAGACTACTCCAATCCAGTTCCTCCAACCTGGGCATCCCCGTGGTGTTGAAGCCAGTCTCTGTGTGTGCTCCTGTGCTTCTGGGTGGCTGTTGGCACTGATAAGCATACCAGAGGGGAGGGCAGGTGTCGGGACCTTACACTGCTTTCTGGCTGCTTGCCACATTACCACGCCCTGTTACAGGACCTAGGCTAAGCAGGGGGCGTGGCTGTGAGAACTGAAACCACCCCAAAGATAGGCCAATTGCTCCGCCAATGGCATCTGCCCATGATCCTTATGTGTCCCTATGATCTTTCTGTTGATTGGCCCATGTCCTATATAAGACCGTCCAACTTCCTCAATAAACCGAGTTTTTGGCATTGCTTTCTACCAAAACTCCCTGTGTGTGGCGTGGTGTCCGTCAATCAGGCGGGGGTAAGACACTCAGCGACTTTTGCCCGTTAAGCCTATCTTCGCCAGGTAAGCTACTTTAACTCTTTCTGCTGGCAGAAGGAGCCCCCTTTTTGGGCCCAAAAAGGGGGGTAGCTTTACACCTCGGCCCCATTAAGAAGTAAAGCAGCAATCCCGACAGTTGGCGCCCAAGCGCAGGGCACGAAAACAAAAGAAAATTATCGATAGGCTTAACAATCGGTTAGAGACGCAGCGTCTCTCTGGCAAAAGTATCCTCTAGAAAATGAGGCAACCATATATCTTTCTCTCTCTTTCTCATCCACTTTCTCTCTCTTTCTTCCTCTCTCTTTTTGGGAACCTCTGCGCAAGTAAACCTGCAATTTTTGTATGTGCCTGGTGGGGGAGAACAGAAAGATGTCCGGGAAAAACGCGCTCACTGAAGGGAGCGCCAGCCTAGGTGCAGAAAAAACTCAGAGCGAGCCCAAACTTAAGAACAAAGAACAGCTGCCCTCTGCAGCACCATGTGGGTGGCAACCATATGGGGTCGCTAGGGGTGTACAGACAGTGGGCTGCTGCCTCTGCCACGTGGCCCCAGGCTTTCATCCCGGGTACATGGCTGCCACCATCACCGGGGCTCGCAGTTCCGTGGCTCTGCGAAAAGAAAAAGTATACCGCTGTATGGCCCGGGCTTGTGTCTCGGCCTGCCTGGCGTGGGGCTTGCAGCTTGAGTCCAAACCGCTGGGGGCGGGACTGGGCGTGCACGGGGCCTCGCCAGCTGGGACGCCTCGGGGCAGCCCGGCGCAGTGGGGTGCAAGGGGGAGCGAAGACAAAAGCTCCGCTGCCTGCAGTCGGAGGCAAACGAAATCCAAACCAGAGTCACCCGCAGGGCCAAACGCACACAGGTACATCCGGTCGTTGCCTGGCAACTGGCTGCCAATGGTGTGTAAAATGGCCGCCCAAAAGCGCTGCCACCGTCGCACCGTTGACGTCATCTCCTGCGACCGCGCATGGTGGGACACGCAGGCGGCCAGCGCAGCTCGGCAGGACCAATGCAGCATTCATGCTGTACACCGGCTCCCGCGGGGTTCCCTGGGTCAATGGCTGGGGCGGCCCATGGGACGAGCCAATTCGCTATGGCTGGGGTGCCAGCTTTCTCCTGCCTGTGCAACGCGGTCCCTCTCGGCAGCTGCGAGCGGCCTGCGTTCTTTGTCTGAGCCCAGCGGCTACATACAGCCTGTGTCCTCTAGATCCCTTCACTGGCTGGCTACAGCGCGAATAGACTTCTGTTCCTTGAGCCAAGACTTATGCACCAAAACAGCCGAGCCAAGGCAATTTGCCTGAGCCCTAAGCCTGGGCAACCTTGCTCAATTCTCCATCAGGAGAGGTTCCTCCCCCCACACCCCCACTCTGGCCACTGCGCCCTGCCTTACAGAGGCAAAGCCCCGGGGACACATGCCGATAGCCCATCCTTCTGTCAACAAGGTTCAAACTATACCTCTTTTTAAAATCTTAAGAGCTAAACTTAAAGTAGATTCTGTCTGTCCCCTTACTCTTTGGTAGAGCTGCGAGAGCTCTTAGGGAAACTCAACTGGTTTAGGCCTTAAAAAAAAAAAAAAAAAAAAGTGCCTTAGGCGAAGACACCTGCTCACAATTGCAGTCCCCCACCCTTCCAGACCTAAATCAGGACTCACACTGAAATGCAAATGAAAAAGTAAGCTCAAGCCCCCCCCCCAAAAAAAAAGGTTAAAATGTCTTTTTACCAGCCTGTCATTTTTCTCAGATTTTTTGAGCTCATAATTCTAATTTTGTGCACCCATATTGATGTTTTGGTTATGTTGTGTGTACACTTGTGTTCTGTTTGTATGTTTGTGTGTGTAGACTGAGCGCTCATAAAAATTTAAAATATGGATCCAAATACCTTTAACTCACGTGATTTAAAAGTGCTTTACCATCACAAATTCTAAAGCTGGACCTTTGCTCTGGAACTCCAAGATAGAATGCCATCCAAGGGGATGCACACCTTGGAAAAGTTCCAAGGCCCCAAGATGTGCCTTCTGTTTTTGGATTACTAGAGTAAACTGCCACATCAAAAAGAAAATAATAACAATAATAATAATAATAATTCCTAGTTCTTGCCATCTTATGTCTTGTCTTGTATTCTACGGTTTTTCTGCCTTTTTATTGTGTCTCTTCTCTAGAGTAAATGTAAAAAAAGTAAATTTATAAGTAACTTTGTTAGACATCAATTTTCAAGGTTAAAATACTGTTAAATATGCCATCAGATAACTTCTTAAATTCCATTGTGCTGGGTTCCAGGCAGGAGGCTGCACCTCCTAGGTGGAAGGCCACACCTCCCAGATACTTTGTGAAAAAGACTACATTTCCCAAGTGCCTCAGCCTGGCCTGCAAACCTGAATAGCAGATGCCCTGGCCATCACCTTCCCTTCCCTCCATGCCATTTTTGTCCCCTACCACGCCACGTGGCACCCCAATAAACCATCCCTTTTCAACACGGCGTTCCAGGGTAACTTCTTGTCCTAACAAATTCTAACACATCGAGTAACATTATTGATTGTTTTCATAAATTAGTCTTGTCATCAATAAAACAGATTAAAATTTCAACAGGTCTAATTCTATATGCATAAATATTATGTTCTTATAAAGTGGTTAACAGATGTGTATGATTCTATATAAAGGTTTATAAAAGATTTCTATATAACATTATATTAAGTTTGGGGTTTTATTTTTTTTAAACAAGTAACCTAAAATAAATTAAAAATTATATAGCTATAGTTGAACAACAATTATTTCAAAATATCATGTTGTTTCTTTAAGAGATAAACTTGATTTATGAAAACATCAATGTAATTATATATTGTAAAAACATTTTGCTACTTTTCCAAAATGGTTAAATATTCTCAAAATTTCTTTAATCCATTCTAAATGTGATATTTTGTCAGCTAAAGTTCATGAAAGCTCAAACAACAATATATGTAAACACTGTGAAATTTTTATTTAAGAAACAGAGATCAACTTCAAAATTAAAACACCTGACCTAAGATTAAAGAATCCCACCATACCTGAGATAAGATAAGGCTCTGGTCTTACATGCCAAAATGTATGGTCTAAAGAGTGATTCTTGTTGTTCAAAAACAGAAATTATAGTATATAACTCAAAATCCAAGATGGTTATTACACAAACTAAATGTGTTTTTAAGTTTGCCTGTTAATGTTTTGTACCACAGACCCCAGCTAATAAAGAGTAAATGACAACTGTAAGTTTATAAGCATTAAAGTTAAAGCCCAGTAATCTTAATTTAAGATTAGCTTGCTAGATGTTTAAAATCAAAATTTTAAGCTAAATTAAAAGGGTCAAGAAAACCAATATTTGGTTCTTGCCCTCAGAGTCAAGTCTGAATCCAGAAGACAGGGAGGTTCTCTAAAAAGCTTTGCAACTCTGGGCCACATAACTTCCCGATCAGAGAGGTTGTGAGACCTATATAAAAAAAAAAAGCCAAACAGTGACCTTGCTATGAAGAGGAGGGTCCTAAAAAAAGAGAGGCATCCCTGCTGCTTCCAAGAGAAGCCACATGGTCAAGCAAGACCTAGATCCATCCTCATGGAAGACACTAGCAAAATGGAAAAAGCTGTTCTCGAGTTCCCCCCAAAATTACTCCCATAGAAATTCAACTGACTCTCAGCAATAGATGAAGGCAAAAGTCAGTTCGACTTAACTTCATTTTAAACACCTAACAAAAACAGTTAAAACCAAAAATGCAGCCATTCCTGGGCATTTTTTAAAAGTAAAGTTAACTTCAGATATACACTTGTAAACAGTTTAACAACTAAGTAACTGCCAAGTCAAAAGTTTTTAGTCAGTTTAAGGCCTACAGATCTTCCTGACCTACACAGGTAGGCTTAATATTCAGTAAAAAGATTATCTAGCCCTAAGTGAAAGAGATAAAAGAGTTCTCTACTAGACACAGAGGTCATGCCAATACAAAAATTTTATAAGATCAGATGACATTAAGTAGCTTAATTACCATCTTATCTAGATAAACATCTATAACATTAAATGTTGTGTTTATGTTCCTGATAACTCTATACATGCTAAAGATTTAAATTATCATCCTCATGATATACATTGAAATGTTCCAAATGCTGTAACATTTATTCAATACTCATGTTTTTTGTTTCTCTAATAAAAGCTCCCATACCTGATGACTTTACAACCTTCCCCAAGCTTCAATCTGACCTGACTTCTAATAAGGAAACTCCAAACTACTTCCCCCATCACTTCGCCCACTTTCAGCTCGAAGAAGCCAGATTCGGTCGCCGTCCTATTCCCTTACAGTAGTAAGGAGTTCCTAAAATTAAAAGGGTAAAAAAGCCAAAATCTCATAGATAATTGATATCTATCTTCATTCAATGGCTTATTAAATCCTCTCCACTTGAGGGTTTAAAGGTGCTTTAACCCAGGTTAAAATAAAACAAAAAGGGGGAAACAGCCCCCATGATCAGTTAAAAACAGTGGTGCTTAAATTTTTCCAAGCATCAGCCTTTGACTGTCTTTCAGAGACATTGGTCCAACCAGACACCCTACCTATGTGTCTTTCCAATTGGAGAACCAAGCCCTATTTGGGTACCTGCTAGGGACCTCAAATACTGCCAATTAGAACAAAATGACTACCCAAGAGCACATGCTCTTGAGGGGTGATTTTTTCCCTTTTTTCACAGGAATGAAAAACCCACGATGGAACCTCTGTCTCGTTGTGATTGGACTTCTCATCATCTCTATCCTGATGTTCATCATGAGCACTGTTGCCTTGGACTCTCCCTTTGTCAGTATTTCAACTCTCTGCGACGAGAGAAGAGGGACGATGCCTATTCCTGAGAGAAAAGTGCTATTTCGTTGCCAACTGTCCAGACTTTGTTCTAGACGGCTTCCTTTGGACTGAACTAAATGGGTCGGCTTTAGCTTAAGCGGTTACTTCCTCATGCTGGACTTTATATATGTCTAATCCCTACCTTCTCCTTTCTTGTGTGAAATCCCTGTCATTTTCCTTGTGTTCACCTTTGGGCCCTGTGTACAGCTTGGTGGTCTGCCAATAATGCCTTCAGCGATGCTGAGTGAGAGCCCTACAGACTTGGCCATGGTCCTTAACAAGATGCGGAGGTCTAAACCAGCCATCCTTGAAAAGCCTTCCCAAAGGCGACTGTCCTATCTCATGTTCTTCCCCTGGCCACTTGCTGGCCCTGGGTGTGTCCACCTGATAGACACCCCATTTTTTAAAACAAAATGGGGAAGCCCCATTTTGAAAAAAACAAAACGGGGAAATGTCGGGACCTTACACTGCTTTCTGCCTGCTTGCCACATTACCAGGCCCTGTTACAGGACCTAGGCTAAGCAGGGGGCGTGGCTGTGAGAACTGAAACCACCCCAAAGATAGGCCAATTGCTCCGCCAATGGCATCTGCCCATGATCCTTATGTGTCCCTATGATCTTTCTGTTGATTGGCCCATGTCCTATATAAGACCGTCCAACTTCCTCAATAAAGTGAGTTTTTGGCATTGCTTTCTACCAAAACTCCCCGGGTGTGGCATGGTGTCCGTCAATCAGGCGGGGGTAAGACACTCGGCGACTTTTGCCCGTTAAGCCTATCTTCGCCAGGTAAGCTACTTTAACTCTTTCTGCTGGCAGAAGGAGCCCCCTTTTTGGGCCCAAAAAGGGGGGTAGCTTTACACCTCGGCCCCATTAAGAAGTAAAGCAGCAATCCCGACAGGCAGGCACCATAACTCCCAGCAGGGGGCCTCACAGGTACAAGCCCATGATCTACATTGGATGGATGAAGGAATCGATGGACGGATAGAAGAATAAGTGGTAGAAGAGTAGATGGCCAGCGCTGGGGTTGTGGCTCAGGGGTAGAGCACTTGCCTAGCTGTGTGAGGCACTGAGTTCAATTCTCAGCACTGCATATGAATAAATAAATAAAGTTTCCATTGACAACTAAAAAAATATTTTAAAAAAAAGAGAGAGAGAGAGAGGAGATGGCCCACAGAAAGTTCAGTGAGGCTTCCTGCTCCCCCACTGCTCCTGGGGAACAAGATTCCTCTGCCTCAGCCTCTTCCTGCCTCAGAGATTTTAAGACTTAAAAAGGCTGTCTACTGTGGAGGTGCCAGGGAAACTGGGAATCAGACCTGGGCCCTCAATCTCCCATGGATAAGATGAGGACATTGGCCTAGATGAGTTCTTGGACCATTCCAGCTCAAAACACACATCCCTCTACGGTTCTGGCAGAAACCAGGGGAAACTGACTGGACCCAGCTCAGCTTAAAGGAGACCCTGGAAGAGTTTAGCCAAAGATAAAAAGAAAGAGAGAGAAAGGCAGAGGAAGAGAGAGAGGGAGAGAAGAAAAAGAGAAAGAAAATCTATTTCTATATCTCAAATTACAATGCATCTAGCATGTAAGATTTCCCAAGTACATAATTTCTTTTTTTAAAACAAAAGTCAATTTGAACATATTCAATTTAGGATCACAGCATGTCAGAAGTGATGGGTCCCCTAATATAGTGGAGATGTCTCTGGCAAGAGCAGCTCAGGGCAGAAGATGCCAGAGCATACGAGGAAGTAAGGTGATGGAGGGGGTGCCCTTCTGGCCACCTTCTCCCCCACTTCAACCAGAGCACCTCCCCTCTTGTCTGCTTTATATACTGATTTTATGAACCCAATATATTGTTTGTATATATATATATATATATATGTACATATATATGTATATATATATTTTTTTTCCTTTGGTACTGGGGATTGAATTCAGGGGCACTCAACCACTGGGCCACATCCCCAGCCCTTTTTTGTATTTTATTAGAGACAGGGTCTCATTGAAGTTGCTAAGTGCCTCGCCATTGCTGAGGCTGGCTTTGAACTTGCGATCCTCCTGCCTCAGCCTCCCAAGTGCTGGGATTATAGGCATGCACCACCGCGCTAATATATTGTTTGAATAAAAGGTTTCTGATACTTTTTTGAAAAAAGTCATTTAACTAATGAAGAGAAGCAAGAGGCCAAGGAAGAGGTGATTTCTTCCCCCACGGTCACACAAGTGCATCACACAATTCCCAGTAGCCTTGATTCAGGTATCAGGAACCCAATCATATCCGTTGGGGGCTGGGGGCGCTGCCCGGATGGGGCCACCCCTGACTGGGCTGTTGGGATATGTATACTCTGGCTCAACCCCAGCAGCCTCAGGGAAGTCTCCAGGCGCCTTTAAAACAACATTCCACTAGGTCAGGAACAGACGGACAACCCAGGCCAATTAAGAACCAGAAAATCTCTAAGAGAGCGAATACCCAGAACAGGGGGGCTTGGAGCTGCAGCCCAACTCCCTGCAAGCCTCACAGTCGAAAACCTTCCTAAAACAACCCCTTGGCTGCCTTGGAGCATAATTTAATCTTCCTTTGATGACTCCGGATCTTGCCCTGCCTCAGGCCACTAGGAGAACATCAATAACGGCTGAGCCCAGGTGGTAAGTGGAGAGGAGGGGCCCCACCGGCTTAGCGGCTGAGCCTGCCCTGCGGTAGGGGGCAAGAGCTGCGGGCACTTCAGCGGGAGGAACCCAGCCTGAGCGCTGGGGCCGAATGCCACCTTGGTGGACAAAGGGGCCAGGAAGGTGAAACCTCAGTGGGCCCCTCCCTAGCCCCAGAGCCAGCAGGATAGGGCAGCTCCCAGGGGTCCCTGGACATAGGAACAGTGAAAATCAGGCAGGGGTGACAATGGAGACCAGGCTAGGTGACTTTGCTAAGGGAGAAGCAATACAGCATATTGTCCCACAGACATAGAAAACATGGGCCCTGAGGATCAGAAATGGGCTTAGAGCCACGCCACCCCTGCCCTGCCACTTTTCCTGGCTGGGGGACCCTGGGCAAGTTGGCAAATTACTTAACCTCTCAGTTTCCTAATTGATTATGCCAAAGAGTAACGTGGCCAATGTGAGGGTTAATTGACCCTAAAATTGGCTTCTTGAAAACGGGGTCTTAGACAAAAGTATCTGCAAAAGAAAGGGCTAGAAGAACATACCTAAACTCTTCCTGGTTGACTTTCCAGTAAACACTGGATATCTGGTTTGATTTGGCTTGTCTGTATACCCTACATTTTGTGCAAGAAACACATTCTTCTATAATTAAAATTATATTCAGAGAAACAAAAGCTAGAGAGACTATAGTTGGTCCTCAGAGGGAAGCGTCCACTCTTGTCCCTTGAGAGTAGGATGGAAGGGGTGGCTTATGGCAGAGTCTCAGGCAGGAGAAGTCCTGGCTGTTCCAGGGGGCCAGTGCACGGCAGCCCTGAGCCTAAGGACGGATGTCGGGGACATTTTCTATCTGGATATGTCCTGATACTTCCTGGGAGGCAATCCCCATGCACCTACCTGGGAGTCACCAGGCAGAAACAGGTAATCTGGTAGAGACTGCTGTCTGCTCACAGGCAATAGCTGCTCTCCCATTGGTCGCTCTCAGAACATCAGAGTCAAGGAACCCTGGACCCTGGACTATCAGAGCTCAGGCCAGACCCCTTCCCAGACTCTCTGTTAGGTGAGCCTGCCTGGGTTGCCCAGCCCTCTTGCAGCCAGCACCTCTGCTAGGCTCAGCCACACAGTCCCCCTCCCCCTCCCCCTCCCCCACCCCTACTCCCATCAGCCTTTGCTGAGGCAAGCCCTTTCTGGAGAGCTGGGCCTGGTGGGTCCACAGCACTCTCCCTGCCAGTGATGTTAATCCTCCCAAGAAAGTCAAACATTAGCCCAGGAAACAGCTTATGCCTTATATAAGGCCCCCCTGAGGGAGGCACAAACAGGGCTTGTTGGAGCTGAGCTGTCCAACCACAGCAGCTGCCGGACCCTAGGGCAGAGCAGGGGCCTCGTCTCCATCCACCTCCAGCTCCTCCAGAGCCAGACCCAGCCACCAGGTGAGAAGGGATGGAGGGCCCCCAAGCCCAACACCCAGGACCCCCCCCCTACCCTGCAAGGCCAGGCCTTACTTTTCCACCACTTCTGGTGGAGTCTCTAGTGCCCTCTGGGATCTACTTTGGTTCTTTCTGATATTCCAGCATGGAGGGTCCTAGCCCCAGGGAGCAACCAAAAGTCAGGAGCTTAGAGTTAGGCTTGGGGAGGCCCTTCCTAGCAGGCACCCTGGGTCCACTAGCCTGGAGCAATCAAGACGTCCTCACCCATCCCCACCATACCTTCTGCATAGCCAACATCCAATACAGGGCCTCCTGGTCCTTTCTGAATGGCCTGCACTGCCCCATGCATGCAGCCTGTGTGACCAGTCTAGCTGAGCATGCATATACACCCACAGGTGCTCACATACCACACACACGCACAGTCACCTGGCTGTGTCTTTTATGCTCCAGCCTCAGCGTACATATACCTGTAGACACCTCTATGCCCACACACCTGGGCACACGCCCACACCTGGTATCCCCCATCTCTCCATGCAACTGGTTCATCCTCGTACATCCACACGTGAATCTATGCACACACCTGAGCCTCCACATCTTACACACACAGACACACGTAGCGCCACACGCTCATGCTCACACGCACATCAGGGCACGTCCTCGTCCACAGGCTTCGGCACTCTTCCCCAGGCTCACGTGCGCGCGCGCACACACACACACACACACCTCTCCCCAGCCTGTTGCCTTGCCCACAGTTCTGGCTCGTCTTGCCTGGCACCATGACCTTCTCCGAGATTCTGGACCGAGTGGGCAGCATGGGCCCCTTCCAGTACCTGCATGTGACCTTGCTCGCCCTCCCAATCCTCGGCATGGCCAACCACAACCTGCTGCAGATCTTCACAGCCACCACCCCTGCCCACCACTGTCGCCCGCCTCCCAACACCTCTGCAGGGCCCTGGGTGCTCCCCATGGGCCCGAATGGGGAGCCTGAGAAGTGCCTCCGTTTCGTACATCTGCCCAACACCAGCCTGCCCAATGACACCCAGGGGGCCACCGAGCCATGCCTGGACGGCTGGGTCTACAACAGCACCAGGGAGACCATTGTGACAGAGGTATGCCTGGCACCCCCTCTCCCTCAACTTACCTCGGGGACCCCCACGTACCCTGTGCCACTCATGGACAGGAGAGGAAGTGGGAGGCCTAGGCTTGCTTAGGATTCCAGGACAGGATGCTGGGCTTGCAAAGAGGAAGGAGCTGGGTGTAGATGCATGCCAGCCAAGAGGGCTGGTTTCTTCACTCAGAGGCCAACGTTCCTCCGTATTGAGAGCCTGTTCTATAGACGGCAGAGTACCAAGCTCTTGGGATACATAAATGCACTGTCCCTGCTCCCATGGGGTCTATAGCCCAGTGGAGGTAGGATCGATTAGTATAGAAATACATCTTCAAAGTACTTCGGCTCTGACATTAGGCGGTGACCTGGCTCAGGGCTGGGTGTGGGGGTAGGCGGGGGTGGGCATTGGAGGAAGCATCCCTAAACAGTGATCCTGGAGCTGAGACAGGAACATCAGCATGGGTTAACCAGACCACAAGGGAAAGGAGGAAAAATTCCATCTGTGCAGAGGTCCCAAGGTGGGAGGGTGTGTAGAAGAGGAAAGGGTTGGAACGCTCCTGAGCAGACCCAGCAATCGTCCCACCCACCCGCACAGGCACCCATGGGTCTGGCTTTCTCATCTGCCGTGTCAGGAGCTACAGAGTTAAATCAGACTCTTTGATGAACTGACAGGCCAGTCAGGAGACGGTGATAAGATGATGCGGAGGAAAAGGGAGTTGGCATTTACTGAACATCTACCAACTGCCAGGTGCATTTTGGTGCTTTGCAGACTGTCTCATTTGATTCCAGCAACGATCTTCTGTTGAGGGTGATTTCTATCTCCCTTAACAGATTACACACACACACACACACACACACACACACACAGATTCGGAGAAGGGAAGTGATTGTTCAATGCCACACAACCAGCTCGTTTCAGAACTGGAATTTAAAGCAAAATCCCAGAAGAGGTACAGGGGCTTATAAGAGTTCAGTGAAGGCAAAACCATAGGATTCAAGGGATGCTTCGTGGAGGAGGTGGAATCTGATCCCTCAAAGGCAGGATCCAGATTTTGCCTCTGAGGAAGAGTTACCTTGCAAAAGCCTGGTACCACCCTACAGATGTGGACTCTCAGAATCCCAGGAGATGTAGCCTCTTAGAGGGAAATATTATTATCTCCAGTTCACAGACGAGGAAACAGGTTCAGCCCGGCTCCCTGACTTTCCTTTGCTGGCAGAGGGAAGTACTGGATTTGAACCCAGTACTCTTTACATTCAGAGTCTCTGTATTACAAATCCTTTGTTTAATAAGGTTTTGGTGGGGGGGGGTGTTGTTTTTTGTTTGTTGATTGGTTTTTTTTTTTTTTTTTTTTTTTTTTGGTACCATGTATTGAACCCAGGGGTGCTTAAACACTGAGTCACACCCCCAAACCTCTTTTTATTTTTTTATTTTGAGAGAGGATCTGGCTAAGTTGTTCAGGACCTTGCTAAGTTGTTGAGGCTGGTTTTGAACCTGAGATCCACCTGCCTCAACCTCCCGAGCCACTGGGATTATAGGTGTGCACCACCACGCCCAGCTAAATATTTATTTATATATAAAGTACTTACTGTGTGCCAGCCACTATTCTAAGCACTTTACAAATATTGACACTTTTAATCTTATTGACAACACTATAGAAAAGTTAGTATTCTAACCCATTTTTCAGATGGGGAAACTAAGGCACAAAGAGGCTAAGTAGCTTGCTCAAGGTTGCATCGCCAGTAAGTGGCAGATTAAGGTCCTGCACTCGGGCACCTGGGCCTAGAGCCATGCTTCTGACCATTGCATTGGCTGCTTTCACGGCCCCTAGATTACATTTATTCCTACTAGGTTCACTTTTCATCCCCAGCATCAGGCATTAAGCATAGCTCCTGAAATGCAGCAAGAATCCAAAAACACTTAGGAACAACACCTAGTGCTGAATACTGAGTCAGCCCCGCCTGCTCTCCAGGAGCTCACCTCTAGTGGTGACACGGTCCCACCCCTTATGGGTAGTTTCCTGGGACAGGCATGCTTCCACGGCAGGGACTTTCAGCTGCTTCGCTCCCGACTGTATCCCCAGCACCTGGAATAATGCCTGGCACAGAGGAGGTGCTCTGGGGCATAAATATTTGTGGAATGAAAGAATATGTGCTTTGTAAACTCAGAGGGCTCTGGGAGCCCAGAGGAGAGGTTTCTAACCAGCCCAGAGAGGGGATTTCAGAGGGCTTGCTGGCGTCAGCAATGCCTGGCCTGAGTGTGGAGGAGAGGATGGAGTTAGGGGAGTAGGCTGAAGTGGGCAAGTGCATGCCAGGCACAAGGCACAGTGTTGGGGGTCATATGCAAAGTCACAGATGCATAAGAGCACAGCAGCACAGTCAGGATTGCAAGTGCTGGGAGCAAGTGGTGGGAAAAGGGAGGCCCCTGGACACAGAGCTGTGGGAGGGACCTCTGTATGTGACAAGGGCAATAGGGAGCCATTGAAAGTGGTGTTGCTGGGGCTGGGGCTATGGCTCAGCGGTAGAGCGCTCGTCTCACATGTGTGAGGCCCTGGGTTCGATCCTCAGCACCACGTAAATAAAATAAAGGTATTGTGTCCACCTACAACTAAAAGATATATATATATATATATATATATATAAAAGAAAGAAAGAAAGTGGTATTGCTAAGTAGGAGAGTGGCGTGCTCAAATCTCCTTCTAAGAATTGTCACTTTGACTGCAGATCAGAGAGTGATTTGTGGACTGTTTTAGTCAAGCAGCAGGGTGACACATTAGCAAGTTGCCCAGGAATTCAGGAGAAAAGGAATGGTTGAGATAGACTCCAGAGAAGTTAGGAGTTGGAATCTAGGGGACCTGATCACTGAGTGCATGTAAGTTTCCCTGTGTCTGGGTGACTTGCTGTGCATCTGGGAAGACAAAGAGAAGGAGTAAAAGTCACCGTCCCTGTCCTTGAAAAATATGACCTAGCAAAGAAACAAAAAATCCTGTGGGGAACAGTTAAGTAGCACCATCACTAATGTGGCACTGGTGAGCCGGCTCACCAGTGCCACATGCCACTGCACCGTGGGATGGCCTCACGATCATCCCTGAGCCCAGCACCTTGACTGTCCCGTATTCACGATGAGGAAAACTGAGGGACAAGTCACTGGCCCAGGCACCACATTCATAAGTGGTGGAGTGGTTGAGTCAACCCCCTGGAATCAGGCTCCCAAGCCCACCCTCCTTGGGCGGGCACCGTCCCCAGCCCACAATCTGTGAGACCAGCCACACTCACTGCACCCCAAGAGGGTGCTGGGTGAACAGGCCTGCCCAAAGATCAGCTCCCCACCATACTTTGCAGTGGCTCCTCCAGGCCACGAAGTCTCTGCCGCCCATCTCTGTCATCACAGATGTGTAAATAGCGCTCAGTCAGTGCTAAATGAATGACATGCTCCTTCGTGTAGCCAGGATACAGACACCGCTGGGCAGTGGCTTCCTTTCCAGGTCATGCCCCTGGCAGGTTCCTTGGCAGGGAAGCCTCACCAAGAAGAGAGGTTGCAGACCTTGTACTCAGTCAAGTGTCAGTTCATCTCTGTGCCGGCCAAGTTCAGTCACCGTTCCAGTGACTGGACCCGTGTGAATCTGCATCCCAAAGAGATGCAGGGGTCCCAGTCTTCAGAGTACTGCATCTTTCTCCAGCTCAGATCTCACTTAGCTCTGTATTAGAATCTAACTCCCTAGGGACTCTCTATGAGATCCCACAGGACAGGTCCAAGTGTCCAGACCGAGCCAGCTGCTGGTACCCGCACAGCAAGGCCAGAGGCCTCCGATTTTTCTGTTCATTCAGCCATGAACATGAATGGGGCTCTATCTGCTTGGGGTGGGGCTAGATGTGGTTCCAGCCCCCATGTGATAGAGGTAGAGCAGTGGCTGGGCCTTACCTAGGAATGGATCTCTAGCTCAGAGGCAGGGGACTGGCTGGGGAGGGTAATGAAGAAGGCAGGGTTATTTGATAATGAACGAGCTTGGTCCAGATGACCCTGATGAGCTTGGGATTGTGGACTAGAGTCAGGCAGCCAGAAATCACTGGACTCTACCACTTATGAGGAATGTCACAATTCCTAGGACTCTTGGTTTCCTCATCCATGAAAAGGAACAAGAAAGCACGTGTGGAGATTGAAGAAGATAACCAAGGACAGCACTCAGCACAGGGCCTGGTGCCTGCAAAGCATTCCATCAAGGTCTGGGGCTGTTGCTGCTTTGTTGCTGTTGTTAGCAGAGATGTCTGAAAACTAGAGGATTAGTCCCCACAGAAGAGTAGGGAGAGCCTCCGGTAAAAGGGGGAGTCTGCTGTCTCAGCACTTCGTGGCTCACCCAGGTTCCCAGATTTTGCCAGTCTCGATGACCCCCCTAAAGCTCCTCAGGTGGACCTGGTGGGTCACCTCCCCTCTCTCACTTCAGTTCCCTCATCTGTAGAATGGGGTGAGAGGACTGAGCTGGTGGAGAGGGTGGACCCAGCACGGGGTCTGGACAGGGGGATGGAGGTGGTCTCCCTCCCCCTTCTGATCCCCTAAGCTTTCCTGGCAGGAGTGACCACGAATTCCTTTCTCTTGGTGCAGCAGAGACCAGAGACGAGGTCAAGATTTTTCAGAAGGAGCTTTACTGGGACATTAAGAGAAAACAAAGGCCTTTCTATTATGTCTGGAAAGCGTGGAAGCCTAGATGCTGGGCCCTGGGTTCCCTGGAGCAGAGTATGTAGCCCACAGCCCCACCCTGTGCAACCTCAGCCCTGTGACCCTGTGGGCCTGGGCCTGGCTTCGCACGAGCAAGGTACAGCCCTTTAAAGTCCCTGAGTTTCTTTTCTGGGCCTTGAGCTTCCCCATCCTACCTCCAGGGCCATGAGAAGCCCAACCCCAGCATACCAGTGGGTCACTAGAGGCCATGATCAGCTGCTAGAGAAGGAAGGAGCCTGCCCAAGAGGTCCCCCTAGAAGTAGAACCTCCACCCTGGAGGTTCCCTTGCAGAGTCCCCGGTCAGCCACTTCTGACTTCTCTCCATCCCCATCACCAGATCCCCAGGCTGCCCAGCTCCAGGGCACTGATCCATCTCTTGTCTCTTGCCCCACTCTGGCTTCAGTCTCCACTGGTGTCCCTCAGGCCTGCCCCGGGCACCATCCCCTTTCACCTCTTTCCTAACCTCCCATCTTTATCCTGGGTGAGGACCTGGGACCCCACCCTGACCACCTTCCTGGCAGCATGACTCCCAGTGATATCCCAGACCTAGAAAGCCCCTGATCACATGCACAGGAGTCAGATCTCCAGAGTCAAGAACTCACTCAGTGGACACCTGCTGCATGTAGGTCCCTGAGCTGTGGCTTTGCGTTCCTTCTCTAGTGACCCTGCAAATCAGGCACCATAGTCCCCACTTTACAGAGGAACACACTGGGCTAGATCCAGAAGGGAGACTTTCCAGACATGATGGTGACTCAGGGGGTTCTGGCCCCAGAATCCATACCCTACCTCCTGTAATCACAGGTTTGCAATGACATGAGACAATAATAATAAAAAGGTTATTGTGAGGGCTGGGGCTAGGGCTCAGCTGTAGAGCACTCGCCTGGCACGCTTGAGGTACTGGGTTCGATCCTCAACACCACGTAAAGATAAAATAAAGGTATATTGTGTCCACCTACGACTAAAAAATAGATATTTTTAAAAAAAGCTAGCTGGGCGCAGTGGCGCAGGCCTGTAATCACAGCACTTGGGAGGCTGAGGCAGTAGGATCGTGAGCTCAAAGCCAGCCTCAGCAATGGTGAGGCACTTAGCAACTCAGTGAGACCCTGTCTGTAATAAAATACAAAAAAAAGGCTAGGGATGTGGCCCAGTGGTCGAGTGTCCCTGAGTTCAATCCCTGGTACCAAAAAAAAAAAAAAAAAAAAAAAAAAAACTATTGTGAATTGAGTGTCCACTGTTTTCCAGGTATAGTGCTGAGTGCTCTTCATTGAGTACATCATTTACAATCCTGAGAAGCAGGTTTATGTACCTGCAGGTACAGATGAGGAAGCTGAACTACAGAGAAGTTAAGTAGCTGGCTAAGGAACACACAAGTCTTAAGTGGCAAAGCTGGAGCTCAAGTCCTAGGATACCTGGCTCAGCCAGGTGTGGTGGCACACACCTGTAATTTCAGCAGATCGGGAGACTGAGACAGGAGGATTGTGAGTTCAAAGCCAGTCTCAGCAACTTAGCAAGGCCCTAAGAAACTCAGCAAAATCCTATCTCTAAATAAAATACAAAAAAAGTCTGGGGATGTGGCTCAGTGGTTAAGTGCCCCTGGGTTCAATCGCTGATACCAAAAAAAAAAAAAAAAAAAAAAAAAAAAAACTTGTTCATCCTCTTTGGCCCTTGTGCCCTAGTCCCTGTTTCATCTGGGATCTAATAAGGCACAGGGGCAGCAGCTATTCTCCCCAAGGTCTGGGGAAGTGAAGGCCCTGAAGTGAAGACAGGCTGTTTCCTTGCCCTAGATCTAGGAGGAAGAGAGGATGTGTGGGGTCCTTGGCAGTCAGTTTTCCACTCCTCCTGCTGATCATGGCAAACGGCTTGACCTGACCTTCGTAGCCTACCTTCTGCCTTACCCTCAGAAGGGGTCTCCTGGCCACTCTTTTTGCTGCTTCTTCAGCTTCTAAACCTCTCCTCACCTCATACTTTGGACCTTGACCAGTTCACCTGGCTCCAACCTTCACCACCTCCTCCAACCATGATTCCCTCCTGGGCCATGCTATTTTGTAGTGGCTCCAAACAATAGCTGCCACATCTTAAGCCTTTCTTCTGACAGTTCAGGGCTCAGGACGCAGCACAGGGTGGGCCATCGGGGAGCTGTAGTGATGGTTAAGGACATCAGCTGGGGGTTCAACAGACCTCAGTTTGAGTCTCTACCTTGAAATAAACTGAGCAATGCTTACACACATCACTTATCTTCTGAGCCTCTGGTTCTTCTAGAAATGGAGATAATAATAGTGCCTTTTTCATAACATTATTATGACATTATTCACAAAGCTTTCTCCTGAGCATAGTAGTCCTTATCTCTCTTCCCTACCACCTTCCTGGTGCATCAGACCATGCAGAAAGACAGGGAAGTGAGCTTCCTATCCATTGCTTCCAGAATCCCATTCCCTTGGGGTTCAGATAAAACTCCAAGAAAAGAAAAATAAAATGACATTGGACTAAGATGCTGGGGACAAGGATGCTATGTACAATTGCCCAAATTTTTTGAGAAGAATGAACCAAGGCCATGCTGAGGACTGGATAGAAGCACCAGGAAGCTAATAACTAGATCCCTCCAACCAGCAAGTTACCATTCCCTCTCTGGCCTCCTCAGAAAAGATGCATTACTCACAAACCATAGCTCAGCCCTGTTCACCCTTAATTATTCATTAAAACAAATATGGACATTTGCTATTACTAACTACTCTGATAGCTGCCAGGAATAAAAAGTCAAATGAGATGTTCTTTGTCCTCAAAGAGGTTGCAAACTACAGGAGAGGAAGACAAGAAATAAACATCTAGAATACTACATGATATACAGCCTGCTGGAGGTAAAAAAAAAAAAAAAATGGGCTTCTGGGAGTGGAAGGAGAGACAGTGTAGGTAAGACACCTTACCTACACTGAGAGTCTGGACATGCTTCTCAGGCATTTATCCACTTCACACATATTTATTGACAAGCAGAAAAGAAGTTCCTGGCACTCAGAAAGGATGATCTGGATGGGAATTTCAAAGGACTGGCAACATTACTAGAATAAGGGGATTGTAGCAAATGGAAAGGCAAAGAGGGGCTTTTGTTGAATCACAGTGTGACCTGATTAAATCTGAGGACTCCACCAGCCAGGCATGGAGTCACAGTCAAAGGAAACACAAATCACTCTCTGTAATTGAATTTTCTGCTACAGGTTTTCTTAACAGGGCCTTCTTAGGGGTTTTGCACAGCTAACTACACAGAAAGCATGCCAAAAGTCTCTCTAAATATCTTCCTCTCCCCCACATCCCAGGATGTCATTGAAAAACCTTTTCCACTCACTCTATATCTTTTTTTCTCATTACAATGCTCTTCTATTCCTAACCCCTTCCCCATTAGTGCCTATCAGGCTGACAGATACTTCAAACATGCAGGAATCATGCAGTGTACGCGTTTCCTCAGGCTGTCAGAACAAAGTACTACCAACTGGGGGCTTAAAACAACAGAGATTTTATTGTCTCACAGATCTGAAGACCAGAAGTCCAAATCAAGGTGCAGCTGTGCTTGCTACAAAACTCAAGGGAAGACTGCTTCCTTGCCTCTGCTGGCTTCAGGTGGTTGCTGGTGATTCTTGGCACTCCTCACCTTCTAGATGCATCATGCCAACCTCTGCCTCCATCCTAACGTTCTCTGGTGTATCTCTTCTCCTCTTATAAGGATACCAGTCATGGCAGACTAAGGGCACAACCTACTCCAGTATGACCCCACTTTAACTCAGCTGATTATGTCTGCAACCCTCTTTGCTGATGAGGTCCCATTCTGAGGCCTTAGAGGGTGGAACTTCAATGTGTCTTTTGGAGGGACATGATTCAACCCATAACAGTTGCACATCTCAGATCTGAGCCCCAGGATCTGTGCGGCTCTGCAGGGCAGCCATAACCACATTTTTCTTTCTATCAGTTCTGATGAGCTTCATTAACCATGAAATCTCTGGGAGCAATTTAGAGTGCAATTGAAGTCCAGATTTTTTAATCTTTAACCATGAAGCTCTCCTCCTCCTAAGCTTCGAGACTTCACCAAGGGGTGATAACCTTCCAGTAGACAATTTTCCATAGAAGTTTTTCCAGTTTGATTGTGAAAGAACCCTTCTCTCCTCACTGACATGTGGCTGTGTAATTAGTACTAGATACAATCCAACCCAGTAGGTACTCATTCTGGCAATGTTGGTCAGTTCTCCCAGCGTGTGGAGTGTAGACCATAGGACCTCTTCTTTAGACCTTAGGCAAATCTCTCACCATCTCTCTGTTCTTTCTGTGGAATGTTCACTCATTAAATTCTACAAGTATTTATTTAGTGTCTACTATGTGTCAGGCACTATTCCAGGCAATTAAAGTACAGTGGTGAACTAAACAGATTAAAAGTCTTCCCCTCATCAAGCTGACTTTTTGGGGAAGAAATAGACAATAAATCAAAAAAAGGAAAGATAGGCAGCATGTCTGATAGTATAAAAACCATAGAGAGCCGGGCATGGTGGCGCACGCCTGTTATCCCAGCACTTGGGAGGCTGAGGCAGGAGGATCGCGAGTTCAAAGCCAGCCTCAGCAATGGCGAGGCTCTTAGCAACTCAGTGAGACCCTGTCTCTAATAAAATACAAAAAAGGGCTGGGGATGTGGTCCAGCGGTCGAGTGCCCCTGAGTTCAATTCCCGTACCAAAAAAAAAAAAAAAAAAAAAAAAAGAGAAAAATAAGTAAAGTAGAGAGAAAGAGTTTTCAGGGGGCATATAATTTTAAATAGGATGGTAAAGGAAGGTCTCATTGAGGAGATAGCATTTGAGCTAAGATCTGAAGGAGGTGTTGGAGGAAGCCAAGTCAAGATCCAGGGGAAGAGCACTCCAGGAGAAGAGAAAGACATATGCCAAGACACGGAAGTAGGAGCATGCCTGACGGGTGTATGGAACAGTGTGGTGACCAATTTATCCAGAGCAGAGTGTGCAAGGGAGCAGGAAGTAGCAGATGAGAGCAGAGAGGCAACAAGGCTGGTGGTGGGAGCAGATCTTAGGCCTTTCAGCTTTCTAATTTCATTCTGGAATAATATTTCATTAATATTTCATTCTGGAATGATATTTCTTGTAAATTCCTCAATGTTCTGGTAGAAACTGGCTTGTGACAATTATTCTAAAGCCCACAAGATCACACGTCCCATAGTAGAAACCAAGACCCAGCAGATATAGTCTCAGACAGTAGAGCAGGCAGCAGCCTCAAACTAATAAAAGCAGGTCTGACATTGACCCTCTCGTGATCCAAACAGACCCTCGATTTCTGAAGACACTAAATATTGTAGAGGTTGAGACAAAAAATCTTATTTTCATTCGCAACTTCTTGTGGGATGTATGAGGATAGGCTGTGCTGCTATTACAAAAGATTCAATAATAATTCATGGCTTAAAAAATGCAGGAGCATTTTTCTCTTTCTCATGTTAAGAGTGGTATTTCAGGCTGATGGTGGAGCTGCTCCACAGGGTCATTTAGGAACCCAGACTGACAGCAGCTCTGCCATCTTCAACTCTGCATTTCCAAAGTTGCTCCAGTTGTTGTCGAGGAGAGAAAGCACAGAAGTCCATGCCAGGGATTCCTCTTAAGTGAATGAGATGGAAGAAACATGTACCTTCCATTCACATTCCATTACCAAGGACCACATGGCTCCATGCAGCTACAGGGTCACCTGGGAAATGCGCTATATATATGGAAGAAGGGGTGAATGAACTTATGTGGACAGTAGGCCTTGCCTTTAGATTTTCCTAAAAGGGCTTTACAAAGCATACACAAAGTGCCAGAAGCCCATCTAGACATCCACTGGCCTGCTCCTTCCCATGCACCCTCACTTTCTGGTTTACCTTCCCCCTCCCCACAACACACATACACCATCAGGCTCCTTCCCTGCTAGAAGGGGACCACCAGGCTTGCTGGCCATGCTAGGCCAGTCTGGGACAGCTGGAAGACCTGGAGTCTTCATCCAGCCCCATCCCCACTCACTTCCAACAGAGGAAAGTAGAAAAGAGTTCCCTGGGCTATGTGGTTCTCCCCCCACAATGTTCTACTTCCAAAACAGTCTAGGGAGGCATTGCTAATGAATAAAATTCTCCACTTCATTATACAAATAATTCAGGATGGCTGGGTCAAAGGGTGTGTGTTTGGGGATTAGCAGGAGATTAGAGCAGACAGGTAGGCCAGGGCTTAGAAACTTGTCAATAGAGCTTTAACCAAAGGGCAAGAAGAAGCCGGCGAGTGCTTCTGGCAAGACAGAAACCTGGTTGGAGCTGGCATTGTAGAAAGCCACTCAGGTTCTCAGAGAAGGAATGGAAAAGTGGGGATGGGAATAAAGGAGAGGCCAGAAGATGATCACAAGCCCAGCGCGGTGGCGCACGCCTGTAATCCCAGCACTTTGGGAGGCTGAGGCAGGAGGATTGCGAGTTCAAAGCCAGCCTCAGCCATGGCGAGGCACTTAGCAACTCAATGAGACCCTGTCTCTAATAAAATACAAAAAAGGGCTGGGGATGTGGCCCAGTGGTCGAGTGCCCCTGAGTTCAATCCCTGGTACCAAAAAAAAAAAAAAGAAGAAGAAGAAGGTGGTGGTCACAATAATTCTCTCTGGGCCTCAGTTTTCTTGTCTACAAAATAGGGATGATATTAGTACCCACGTAATAAGGTACCTAGTAAGCCCCCAGTAAGCATCAGCCATCATTATTAATCCAAGGAAAGAAGATGAGCCCCACACTAAGGCAATTGTAGTGGAAAGAGAAGAATCCAGATTCAGGAAATGTTTTTTTTTTTAATGAGAAACTTGAGAGTCAGACAATTGTGGGGTTGGGGGAGAGCAGGAGGAGTCATCACTCCTTATATGTGAAATCTAAAAATATTTTAATTCCTAGCCAGGTTAGGTGATGCCTGCCTATAACTCCATCTACTTAGGAGGCTGAAGCAGGAGGAGAGCAAATTCAAGGCCAGCCTAGGCAACTTAGTAAGACCCTGTCTCAGAAAGAAAGGGGAAAAAAAATTAAAAGGGCTAGGGATGTAGTTCAATCCCAGTATTTAAAAAAAAAAAAAAAAAAAAAAAAAAGTTAAATTTCTAGAAGTGAGACTAGAGTGATGGTGGGCAGAGGCCCTTTGGGAGATGGAGGGATGTAAGTGGGGGGGGTACCGATCAAGAGATGCAGACGGCACCAAGTTTCAGCTAGACAGAGGAGTAGGTTTTAAGATCTATTGCACAGCGGGGTGACAACAGTCAATAATAACACACTGAATATCTCCAAATAACTAAGGTGAAATTTCAAATATGTTATCACAAAAAAATAGTCAACTGGGCTGGGGATATAGCTCATTGGTAGAGTGCTTGCCTTACATGCACAAGGCCCTGGGTTCAATCCCCAGCACCACCAAAAAAAAAAAAAAAAAAAAAAGTCAAGTAAGTGAGGTGATGGATATGTTCATCTTCTTGATTTAATCTCTCCACATATATCAAAACATCACATGGTTGCCAGTCACTGAGATTGGGACCTCCCAAAAGGTGAGGTGACGAGTCCCCCTGAGTCTGAGATATGGGTGTGACGTCGTCCTGGGGGTGTTTTCAAGTAGACAGCAGAATCTCCTGGCCTGGAGGCCAGAAGAGAGGTTGGGCTGGAAAGACAGATTTAGAGTCTTCCGGGTAAATAATCATGGAAGCCACTGGAACAGGCGGCATACGTGGGGAAAGCAACAGAGAAGAGGATCCAGGAGGCACCCTGGGAGGGCTGTAAGGACTAAGGCAAGAGAAAAGGGTGTTCAGGGAGGGAAAGAGGAAAGGTGAGGAGCAGGAGGGTGGGAGGGAGAGGGAGAGGTCAGCAGTGTCCGTGGCTGCCAAAAGCCAAGCCAGTTCAGGATACAGAAGATCCCATTTTGTTAGTGAAAAGGGAATCACGGGGGCTTTGGGGAGTGCAGCTTTAGTGGCTGGTGGGGACAGGATGGAGAAACAAGTAGAGATGAGGACAGGGAGGTGTAAGGGAGAAGAGAAATGGAGTGGATGTGGAAAGGAAAGAGGTTTTTGTTTTGTTTTTTTTTTTAATTTTTTTTAAATGTTGGTGGACCTTTATTTTATTCATTTATTTATATGTGGTGCTGAGAATTGAACCCAGTGCCTCACAGATGCTAAGCAAGTGCCCTGCCACTGAGCCACAACTCTAGCCCAGGAAAGAGATTTTACGTTGCAGAGGTTTGAAGCCACAAGAATGTTGGGGAGGAGTCAGGAGGGAGGGGGAGATAGACTGAGGAAGGGGGATGGAGGGGAGTGGCGAGGCTATGGCACACGACCTGTGGAGGAGAGAGGCTGAGGCCAAGGGTACAGGCAGAGGGACTGGCCTTGGATGTCAGGAAGGGAAGAGTAAAAAAGTCACAGGGACTTGGGCAAGCTTGGAGGGAAGGAGGAAGGAGGTTGGGACAGATCTGGATGGAGCAGCTGAGAAGACTCTAAGCCATGTGACAGGCCACACATGCTTGAGGGATATTGTCATCACACAACCATGGGTCAGGGACCCACGAGCCAAAGGCAGACCCCAGGAGCCGCCCACCAGGTGGAAAGAGGAATTGGTGCTTGGGAGGTAGGGGCCAGGTTCAGGGAAGCCAAGCCAGGGTGGTGGGAGTGGGAGCGTGGGTCAGAGGCGGGTCTGCGCTGAGCAGGCCTGGCCCTGCCTCGCTCCCGTGCAGTGGAACCTGGTGTGCAGCTCCGGGAAACTGAAGGAGATGGCCCAGTCTATCTTCATGGCAGGCATCCTGATTGGAGGGCTGGTGCTTGGAGAACTGTCTGACAGGTGAGACCTGGGTCACAGCCCCCGGGGGGTCAGCCTCTCCTGACTCTGTTCCACCCATGAACCCTCAAATAGGAAAAGATCTGGGAGAGATAGGAGGGATGAGCCTCTCTGGAGGGCCCTGGGCAAGTTCCATTCCCCTTCTAGGCCACAGCCTCCCGTCTGCCCCAGAGCCTTACAACTTAAGTCTTGGGGCTCCTCACACCCAGAGGCAAAGCCTCCAGGTTTCTGGACACAGCATTGTGATTACAGGAAGGCAGTACAGGTGGGCAGCTTAGAGATAAGTGGTCCTTTGACCCCTGCTCAGTCAGCTAAGTTAGGAGTGGAGGAGATAACTCATTAACTCAACCCTTTAACCACAAACTTGTTGAAAAACAGCAATTACAGCAAGGATTTGTCTGGGGAGGGAGTTATGTGTTCTACAGGGTCCTTGAGCAGCAGTGGGGAGGCAAAGGATGGGTTCAGCCCTTTGCCCCAAAGCCTGCAGAGTCACTCATCTTGGCAGGCACACAGTGGCTAACCTGGCCCTTCCTCTCCTTTGAGCTGCAGGTTTGGCCGGAAGCCCATCCTGACCTGCAGCTACCTACTGCTGGCCGCCAGTGGCTCAGGCACCGCCTTCAGCCCCACCCTCCCCATCTACATGGTCTTCCGCTTCCTGTCCGGCTTCAGCATCTCAGGCATTACCCTGAGCACGGTCATCTTGAGTGAGCCACAGGGGGCCAAGGAACAGGGTTTGGGGGTGGGGGTCACCGGCCAAAAGCTGAGAAAGCGGGTCTGAGTCTGGTTCAACCAGAGGACTCCCTGGGATCTTGGTCAAGGTGCTGCCCCTCTCAGGACCTCAGAGGCCCGCTCTGAATATAACTGCTATAAGGCATAATAATAGCAGCTATCCATGCTGAGGACTTACCCTGAGCCTGGTGCTCCACTACATACAGTCTCATTCCACCCAAAGGCAGGAGTGAGTGATACTGTTATTTCTATTGTAAAGACTAGGAAACTGAGGTAAAACAAGGGAAGTCACCTGCCACTGAAGAGGCAGTGGTCAAGAGTGAACCAGAGGGGCTGGAGATGTAGCTCAGTGACTAAACACCTGCCTAGCATATGCAAGACCCTGGATTCACTTCCCAGCACTGCAAAAAAAAAAAAAATTTTTTTTAAAAAGAGTGTGAACTGGGAGTAGACAGACCACAGTTTGAGTCCTACCTCCTTGGACCTCAGGTGTGGCATTTGCAAAGTAGGGATGGTGAATCCTTAGGATCAGGAGCAGGTCAAATAGCTATTGGAAGGTAGGAGCTGGTGCCCCTTCACAGGGAGGTGCCTGGGCCCTAACAGGAGCCTAATCTGGTCCCTGGACTCCTCCCACAGATGTGGAATGGGTGCCCACCTGGATGCGGGCCATCTCGTCGACAGCATTTGGGTACTGCTACACCACTGGCCAGTTCATTCTGTCCGGCCTGGCCTATGCCATCCCCCAGTGGCGCTGGCTACAGTTAACGGCGTCTGTTCCCTACTTTATCTTCTCCCTGTTGTCCTGGTATGTGGTCCTCTCCTTGTCTCCTCCCTCCTTAGGCCTACCAGGGCCAAACGAGGGGAGCCCATGCCTAACCTGGCTGACCAACTCTGTCTATCCCCAGCACCCCAGTCCTAGAGGAAGAGCACCGAGGGTGGGGTAGTTACATAAGCATAAGCAAGGCATGCTGTAAGAAGGAGCAGGGGAGGGTTCTTGGGGCTGCCTGCAGCTCAGGAAGGGGATGAATTGAGATGGATGGGATGGAGCCCAGCTCTGAAAAGCACGGAAGTCCAAGGAGGCCTCAACTTCATGTGGAGGGAGGCAGATTTCTGCGCAGCTGTCAAGCCGAGCCAATGTTCTGTTTGTGAAAGAATGGCCCCACATGGGTGAGGACAAGCAACAGAAAGGAAAGACTATACAGGCAGGAAGATTCCAGGGAATAAATGAGAAACACTTTGAAGGAAGAATCTGCAGAATTTGGGGTGTTCCGGATTTGAAGTACAAAGAGTAGGAATGGCCAAAGAGAAAAGTCTGGCCTGGGGACCTAGGACAATTGAAGTGTGTGGGTACAAGATACAGAGTGGGCAGAGAGCTCATTATCAGCGTGGAGAACCTGAGCCCACACTGAAAGACAGGAAATGAGCCTCTATAGTTCATTGTTGAAGCCAAAGTACTGAAAATCACAAATAAGCCCAGGAAAAGTTATGAAACCTTGCAGCAGTTTTATTATTGAATATTTATTATGCATAAGGCCCTATTAAATGGAGATATCAGCCTAAATTGTTTCTGATTCTCATGGCATCTCCCAAGGTTACATGGAAAGGTGAAGAATTGAGATAGAATCTCAACTTGGAAATAAAAATAGAAGCCCTTACAAGGGATGGGCAATCTAGGGATGAGAGAGCAAGAGAGATGACCAGAGGGCCCAGGGTGGAGCCCAGAGGCACATCCACAACCTAAGATGGAAACAGAGTAGGAGTAGTCAAGGTTAGGAGAGAAAATAGGAGCAGGTATCAGCAGAGAACAGTCAAGGGCTCAGGCCACTTCATTGTGTGACTTGGGGCAAGTCTTACCTACTCTGAGCCTCAAAATTTCGTAGATAAAATAGGAATAATATTGACTGTTAGCCAGAGTTTTATAGTCCTGGTCCACAGGAGGCCTCACTAATTGGAAGCCATTGCCACCACCATTATTCTCAGGGAGAGGAGACGAGTTTATGTCCTGTCCATGGCATGTGGGTCCTTGATAACCTTGGGGACAGCAGACTCAGAAGACTGCCAGGGCAGAAACCAAAACCACAAGACCATGAAGGTAGATAGCAGTAGGCCCAGGAAGCCACCACCACAGTCAGCTGAGGCCAGGAGACCAATATCTACTTCCAAGGACCTCACCAGAGCCAGGCCCTGAGAACCTTTGGAGGTCACAGCTGGAGCTCACCCTACTTTGGACCAGCCTTCTCCAAACACAACTCCTTGCTCCCCTCACCTTGTCCTTCTCCATTTCTCTTCACCTCGTCCCTCAGGTGACCACTCAGCACAAGTCAACCCCAAAAGCCTAGCCTGGGACACAGGAGAGTAGCTTGCTTGCACACACACACACACACACACACACACACACACACACACACATAGTTGGTCCTTTGCAGAGACAAAGGATCCTCCAGCCCATTCCCTAGGCTAGAGCCCTCACCTTGGCGCCTCCAGTCTCCTTCCCAAGCTGCCCTGACACTGCAACCCTGTCCCTTCTTCAACAAAGAGATGGGAAATTCAGCCCAAGGAAAGCTGGAGAGGTGGACGGGCAGGACCCTCCATGTGTCCAGCCTTGAACATGCCATCCCCTCCCCAGGCTCCACCTGCCTTAGCCTAGGGCCTGGGGCTCTCGGCCAAGGAAGACACCCAACAACAACAAGACACCCAGGTGGGGGGCAGAGGAAAGTCTCTTCTAGAAGGGAAAGAAGAGAATACTGGAATTTGTGCTGGCTACAGGCAGCCCAGGTGCAAAGTTGGGCCAAGTTTAAATTCCATGGAATTTGCCATCAAGCAGCTCAGGTTTCTAGACCTCCTACCCTTTGGCCCTGGCTGCTGATGTTCTTCCAGCCTCTCAAAAGGGACTCTGGAGTGGGAGGAGCAACTGTGACTTGACTCTGGCCCCCAGGTGGATACCAGAGTCTATACGCTGGATGGTCCTAAATGGAAAGTTCTCCAAGGCCCTGAAGACACTCCAACACGTGGCTGCCTTCAATGGCAAGAAGGAGGAGGGGGAAAAGCTCAGCTTGGAGGTAGGGGCAGAGAGGGATTTTAGTCAGGGGCAGGACCCTGTGCTCTGCTCTAGGGTGGCCCTCCACTTGCCTCTGTTTCCTCTGGTCACAGCCCACATCCCATCTGATCCCCCAAATTAATTCTTCTAGAGGCACCAGGTTTGCACCTCTCTCCCTTCCTTTCTTCTGCCCACCAGCTATTCCACTAACGGCACCCCTTCCTCTCCTCTGTCCAAAGGAGCTGAAGTTCAACCTGCAGAAGGACATCTCCTTGGCCAAGATCAAGTATGGCACAACTGACCTGTTTAGGATACCCATCCTGCGCCACATGACCCTCTGTCTTTCCCTGGCCTGGTAACGCACCATTGCTCTCTGCCCACACTTTGTCAAGGCGGGGTTGATGAACAGGCCTCAGGTAGTCTCACATAAGGGCAATACCTAGGGCACCTGCGAAAGAGGTCAAGAGACAACCTCCCCTGAGCACCGCAGTCCAGACTCTGTCCCAGATATCTGCTTCATCCTTGCCCCACACCCAAGTTCAACCAACAGGGTGTGCTTCTTCCAAGGTCACACAAACCCCCTCTCCCCACAGGGTAAATGCTCCAGCAATAGCAATTTCCCCAAGCCTGACTCTGTCATTGCCACCTTCTGGCCCAGCTCTGCCCTCTGGAACGCCACAGAGCAAGGCTGGCCCCCTGGACTTCAGACTTGCAGACAGAAATTACGTGTCTCCCAAGTTTTCTCTTCTGTCTGACATTCTACAACTTCCTCAAAGCCCTTTCTGTGACCTGGTTGTGAGACCACCCTCCATCCTGACCACCCCCATGTGAATAGTATTGGACTTGCCCAGCACCCTGCAAAGAGGATTTCACAGTTCCAAGAGGGGAAAGAGAAGTACTTGACCCCTGTGCACAGCTCGACTTTTACCTCCCCCAATCCAGATGTTCAACTGCTGCCTACCAAGAAAGATCATTTATTGCCTCCTTTGGTCTCTGAGAGTCCCTCCAGTCCCGTTATTCTCTAGAGAATAATAAGGGCACCTGTGCCATGACACCCTCAACCATGCCTATGTCAGACATGGCCAATCAATCCCAGCACATTCACACTGAGGGCAGACACGATCTCAGAAACCTCAAAATTAACTCAAGCAATCCCCACCAATCAGTTACAGATGGTACAAGAAATGAAACTATTCACCATTCTGGTGACCCAGTGACCAGTATGGGAAGAGGCCTCAGCCTGGCTGCAGGTGTAAACCAATCCCTCTCTGTCCCTCAGGTTTTCCACTGGTTTTGCCTACTACAGCTTGGCTATGGGGGTGGAAGAATTTGGCGTCAACATCTACATCCTCCAGGTCATCTTTGGCGGGGTCGACATCCCAGCCAAGCTCATCACCATCCTCTCCATAAGTTATCTGGGCCGGCACATCACTCAGGCCGTGGTGCTGCTCCTGGCAGGAGGGGCCATCTTGGCTCTCATCTTTGTGCCTTCCGGTAAGAGGCTGGGGCTACCCCAGAACCCTCTAGAAGAAGATGCCACAGCCTGGAATGTGGGTGACCAAGACTCCGCCAACTCTGTTGGCTCTGTCTCTTATTCGTTGTGTTGCCTTGAGCTGGTCCCTCCACTCCCTGAGGTCAGGTCTCTCTTCTAGAAAATAATTCAGTTGGGATAAGTGATATCAAAGCCCTTTTCCAGATGTTACTCGGACTGGGCAAAATATGGTAGTATCTGAACAGTGTGAGGCATTGCTTAGGGACTGAGAATGTCCTGGGCAACATCACTGCAGAGACTGACCTGAAATGGGGAAACAACAGAGTCCAATCCATGAGGAAAGACCCCACAACTACTCCACTATAAACTTGGAAAAATCTCTTTTATTGTATTTAGATGTTTACTGATACATGTGTGTCCTTCCAAAGAACTTGTGATATTTTAGAACAAGAACATACACAACAGAGTTTAAGTGGGAATGGGAATTGGAGCCAGCAGAAAACACAAACCCACAGGACACGTGTCACGCATGCAAAGCATTAGGAATAACAGAAGGGCTACTACCTTTAAGTTTGGGTCTGAGCTTCAAACCTGGTTGCTCTAAAGCAAAAAAAAAGTTTGGGTCTGAGCTTCCTGGTTGCCGAGCAAAGGAGGCAAAGACTGCCAAGGAATAAGAATACCCAGGTCCTCCTGAACTCCAAGGCCGTCCACATTTTCTTCCCTCTCCAGACATGCAGATTCTGAAGACAGCACTGGCTGTGTTTGGAAAGGGATGCCTGTCTGGCTCCTTCAGCTGCCTCTTCCTCTACACGAGTGAACTCTACCCTACAGTTGTCCGGTAGGTGCTGGATCTGGGCTAGGCCCAGCCAAAGGATATGGGGCCAGATGGGAGTGTGGCATCCTCCTACCCCCCACCCACCCAGGTGTCCCAGGGCCATCCTTTAAGAACCCCATACACAGGCTTCCAATCCCTGCTCTGAACCCTCCCAGGCAAACAGGTATGGGCATTAATAACCTGTGGGCCCGCGTGGGAAGCATGATAGCCCCACTGGTGAAAATCACGGGTGAGGTGAAGCCCTTCATCCCCAATGTCATCTATGGGACCATGGCCCTACTGGGAGGCAGTACTGCCTTCTTCCTGCCTGAGACTCTCAATCGGCCCCTGCCAGAGACCATCGAAGACGTGCAAAACTGGTGAGTCCTCTGCCTCTGGCCCTCACCAGGGGAAAAGAGGGCAGAGCTCAAGTCTTTTCCTGAGCTTTCTGTCTCTAGGCGCCATCAAGGAAAGAAGAGAAAGCAAGAGCCAGAAGCAGAAAAGGCATCCCAGAGGATCCCTCTGAAGCCTTGTGAATCAGGCCAGGACCCCAGCTGAGGACAACAGATCCCCCTTTCCCAGTCCTCCAGAGACTGATCCCAGCCAGGATCCTGCCTGCCTCTGGGCTCCTTGGGCAACCTGGAGGTTTGGGGGAGGCCCTGGATGGGTCCATGCCTTCTGAACCCAGTGAAGGCATCTCCACCACCACCTCCTCCACCAGAGTGCCTAGCCCATCCCTGGCCAATCCAAAGTTCTGGTCACAGCCCTTCCCATATACACCCCTGCACTCAGCCTCCCTTCAACCTAGGCCCTAACATTCTTCTGTCTATCTCTTCTCTACCATGTCCCAGTCTTCCCCCTGTGTCCCAGCCTTGTTCCTCTGAGATCCCCTGAATCAGTCCTAATAGTTTCCCCTTCTTGTCCCCAATTCTTTTCTTCAATGGGAAATTTCAATAAACAGCAACAAAGAATTTAAACCATGCTGCTCAGAAATGGAGGGGAAGAAGGAGACCCGTCACCATGTGAATATGAGAGCACACACATCTGTCCATCTGTACATGAATGTACATACAGATATGGACACCTGGTTATATGCAAATTGGGTAGATGTGAACATGTGCGTGTGTCCTAGTCTGTTTGTGCTGTTATAACAGACTGCCAGAGGCTGGGTACTTGATAACAAGAGAAGTTTATTGCTTACAGTTCTGGAGGCTGGGAAATCCAAGGTCAATGCACCAATATTCACTGTCTCGTGAGGCCCTTCTTGCTGCATCCCCATGTGATGGAAAAATGCAAGATCAGAAATCCATATCTGGGAACAGAGCTGTGTCAGTCAGCTCTCCATCACTATGACCAAACACCTGAGATGAAAACGCAAAAGGAGGAAAGATTTATTTTGGCTCACAGTTGAGAAGTTTCACTCCATGGTCACTTGGGCCCCTTGCTTTGGGGCCAAGGCAGAACATCATGGCTGGGAACATGTGGTAGAGCAAAGCTCACCTCATGGAGACCAGGAAGCAGAGAGAAAGGAAGGGGCTTCAAGGGCACGCCCCCATGACCCAACTTCTTTCTACTAGGCTCCACCTCCTAAAGGTGCCGCTACCTGCCAGTTGTGCCATCAGCTAGGTCCAAGCCTTCCGCACATAAGCCTTTGGGGGACATTTAGTATCTAAACCATAATAGGATCCCTATGACTTCATCATTTCCCAAAATGCCCTGCCTCTTAATACACCACTATGGGAATTAAGTTTCAACACAAGATTTGGGGACATTCAGACCGTAGCAGCATGACTGTGCAAGTGCTTGAGGTATGCATCCACCTGACCTGTGCTTGGAAACAGTGTGTGTCTCTACATGTTCCTCACATGCGTGTGAGCAGATGATCAAACAAGCCCAGAGTGGCTGCAAAGAGAAGCTGGGGCCCTTCCAGTCTTGACTGTCCTCCCCTGTGTGTCCCAGATATCTGATCCATGTCCCCACCTCATGCCCAGTGCTGTCAGTTTTATCTCCTATTTAGCTGAGACCAGTGCAGCCGTAGCAGAATGCTGTCGGTGTCTGCCGCACTGCTCCCTGGTTCTCTCGGGTCACAGCAGAAGGCCTCAGGCCTCTTCCATCTTAACAAAATCCAAATGCCTCCCTGGAAGCCAGAACTCCTTCCAGGGGCCACACTCTGTCTCTTTCTCCCCTCTACAGCCACACCTCATAAAGCCACACCATCCGCCTCCTCCACATCTCCTTTCTAACTACATTCACCTACCCCCTACACCCCAGCTCCCGCCCCCTTCTTTCTGACGCTGCTTTCGTTAAGGACATTCATCACCTCCCTGTGCTGAATCCACACGTCACTTTTTACCTCTCCTCTGACTTGACCCCTCAGCAGATTTGGCCCCGCCTCCTTGGTTTCTGAGATGCTGCGTGTTTGCAGCTCCCTCCCATGAACTAGCTGCTCCTTCTTACGCTCTTCGAAGTTTCTGATAAATGAGAGTCACTTGGCCACTTTGTCTGTCCTGCCCCCATTCCTTCTTCAAGGGTCTGCTAATCAAATGGCTTCATAATCCTCCGCTTCTTGTCATGACTAGCTAGACCAGAAGGCACTCTAGATCCAAATCTCATTGATCACATGCTGCCTCTTGGTCTGAGATCTGAGATAGAATGTATTAGTCTGTTTTCTGTTGCTGTAACAAATTTCCCAAGGTTGGATACCTCATAAAGAAAAGAGCCCTATTTATCTCACAGCTTTGAAAGCTGGAAGTCTAAGATCAGGTGGCCCAATCCATTTAGCCTCTGGTAAGGACCCCAAGGCAGATGACAACACAATAGTGGTAGAACATGTAGATGAGATATCTTGGTAAGACAGGAAGCCAGAGATTCAGGGGCCAGAATTGCTGTTTTTGTAAAAACCAGCTTCTGTGGTAACCGGAGTCCTGCAAGAACTATATTAATTCCTTCTGAAGGCAACACCCCCAATAACCACCAGGCTCCACCTCTTAGAGGTTTCGCCACCTCCAAAGATCACTAAGGACCAATCTTCCAACACATGAGACTTTGGGGGATAAATCACATTCAAGCCATAGCAGAGAGGTTTCAGTCCATCGCCTGGTGCTTGCTCTGGGAAGGCAGGTTAGCGTCAGTCTGGGCTGGCCCAAAGTACAGAAAGACAGTAGCAGAGATAGAACAACAGAGATTCACAGAGAAAAAGAGGCTCCGTGGACCCAGATACTTAAAAATAAAAAAAGTTGATAAGTCTATTTAAAATGGTTTTTACTGAATTCCAAGTCCCTGTTCCTTATCAACCCTGGATGCCCTGTCACTGAGGTCTGTTAAGTAGCTCTGAATTCTCCAAATTTCCCTCTTGTTTAAGCTGAGGGGGTTTCGTTCCTTATTACTAAACAATTCCAAAAGCAGCAATTCATCCTCTATCATTTCTTAAGCACTGATGTTCCTCAGAAATCTTTCCCCAGGTCTTCTGCCTCTAACATTCCAATGGAAATATAATGTAAGCCATCTGTGTAAATTTTCATTTAAATTTCCTTAGCAGCCATTTTTAAAAAGTTAAAAGCAAAAGGTGAAAATCATTTTAATAATATACTATAGATGAAAAACATATTTTACTTAGCCTAACAAATCTAAAAATTATCGTTTCAATGTCAATTGATATAAAAGTTGTTAATGAAATATTTTGTAGTTTTAAATTCATACTAAGCCTTCAAAATCTGGCATGTATTTTACACCAACAGCATAGATTGATTTGGACTAGACCAATTTAAGCACTCAGTAATGCCTCTTGGCTACCATAATGGACAATTTCAGCATACTCCAGAACTTGATTATCAACCACAGAGCTAATGACTACTCTCACATCTGTACTTAGAGATTTGAAAGAGAGCTTGTTAAATGTAGAAAGGATTGTATTGCATCCCTGCTTCAACCATTTGGTGACTTCCCATTGGGATGAAGTTTAAACTCTCTTATGAGGCTAGTCAGGATCACACCCCAACCCTCCTCAACAACTTCAGTTTTTAACACCCTCTCCCTTGCACCCTGAAACCCAAACTCATCCAATTTCTTTGGTCTGGGCGTCCAAAATAGAGTGTATTAGTCTGTTTTCTGATGCTGTAACAAAAATCCCAAATCCACCAGCAGTGGACTTCTCCCCATCCAATCCCCTCTACACTGGGTTAACCCCAACTCATCCTTAAGACCTCAGCTTGGATTTCTTGCTCCAAGAAGCCTTCTGTGGCTCCCCAGTGCCTGGGTTAGGTGCCCTGGTTATTGAACACTGAATCGTGATTGCAAATGTATCTTAGTGTGGGTTTTCCCAGAAGCAGACCCCCACAACGGGGATTTGAATGTGAGTCGTTTATTTAGCAGGTGATCCTAAAGAGCAGAAGGTAGCAGAAAAGTCAGGGAAGGGAAGTAGGAGCCAGAAGGAAAGGGAACGAGCAAGTCAGAAGGGCTCCCCTGCCAGCCTGTCACCCGGCCACACAGGAAAGAGTGCTGCTTCAGGACGCTTATTGTACATAGTGAGGCAGAGAAAGACGCCCAGAAAAGCACTTCCTAGTCACATGATCAGGACTCAGAGTGAATTGGCTTGCTGGTCAGAATGGCCTACCAAATCTTCATTTCCCCTTCTCTCCATCACTGCTGGTTCCCCTCCAACCTCAGCTCCTCCTGCTCCCTCTCCCTTCTCTGTACTACAGCAGGAACTCCAACTGGCTCAGGGAATCCCAACATGGCGCACCCCCCCTTGGGCAGAGCCCTCATCAATCACTGGTCTTATATTAGCCTTTAAGTGGCAGTCTGTAGATGGATTTAGAATGCCTGCACTGTCTGCCAGCCAGGATAGCCTAGGCACAAGGCACAAAGCTCAGTTTGGTTAGAATTCCTTGCTCAGAAGGTTGCTGTGGGGTCAGCAGGCACACAGAGTCTGCTAAACTCTTGGGGTCATTTCAAACCCATGCTTGGGCGGGTTTGAGCAAGCGTGCTTTATTTGATCTGCAAATTGTTTATTTGAAAAGTCTTACAAAGTAATCAAAATCACATGTAGGCCACACTTTAAATCCCGTATTTAACAGAATAAAGTTGTACACAGTCAATACTTATCCCAGAAAATCTGAGATATGTGATGGCGGCTAGTGTGGTGGGAAGAAGAGCAGAGTTGAGAAAGCTGGGTTCTAGACTTGCTTGCTGTGTGATCACAAACAAACCTCTTGCCTGTTCTGGGCTCTGGTCTCCTTATCCGCACAGTGAGATGTTTCCACCTGAGTCGCGCCTTTCAGCTCTGATGGTGTGTGGCTCTGTGGCTTTGGAATAATAGGAAATTCCCAGGTGTGATGCTTTCCCACTCAACACAGCCAGAATCTAAGTCCACATGCCAGTTAGCACAGCAGAATCCAATTCTAAGTTTTTAGTGATCCAGAAGGTCCCCAAGGGATAATTCCCAGCTCTACAAATCATTTGCCATGGGAGCATTTGCATCAGAAGCTCTCCTTGAACTGGGGGGCTGCTGGGGAATCCCTCTGCTATTTAATGATCCTGGGAGCTGACCACAATGACCCTAACCACAATTCAGTCCTGGGAGCCTCCAGCAGAGCCTTTTCTGGACTGGTCCAGGCTTGGAGCTGGGCAGGCGCTAAGGGAGGAGTTCTTCAAGGCAGGGTTAGGCACAGGTTTGGAGAAGGAGGGTGCTTGCAAGGGCCCATCACCCCTGCTGCTCCCAGCACTCCATCCACTGCCCCACAGGGGTACCAAGTCCTGGCAGGAGATTGGCCCTGCAGCCCCCGAGCTGTTTGTCCAGCTGTCCTCACATCCCCAGGCCACAGGCTCTTATATACCTTGGCCTGGAGAATGTTGTCAGGCATCTGGACACCCATTGGACCCAGTCCAGAACCAACAGTGGGTGGGAGGGGGGAGACTAGCTGTTCTCTTCTGTACATGCAAGAACAGATAATCCAAAACCCTTTCCATGGAGAAGTCTATACACCTCTGGAGCAAGAGTTAAGAACTCAGCTTTGGAGTTAGAAAAGTTTTGAACTAATCTGAGCCTCGTGTATCCCAGGGTCTCAATGGACAGCGGAACTACACAAAAGTACAACTTGCATAAGCACAGCATCTTGACTGCTTCCCAGCAACAGCAAGAGTTGGAGATTCTGCCTAGAAAAATTAAGAAAGACCCTCCCCCTTATGACCCTTTGCATCAGTTAATTTGTATAAGGCCTGGGCCATCTTCCATTAAACTATGGAACCCTATGCCAACATAGCTGATGTAGTGTGGTGTAAGGATGGTCAGAGGGAGAGAAAAAGCCAGAGACCCAAAACAGAAAGACACCATGCAGGGCAAAGAAAGGTCTAGAATGGTAGGCCATGCCCAACAACCAAATTAAAATGCAACAGAATTGGGCGTGGTGGTGCACCCCTGTAATCCCAGAGGCTCGGGAGGCTGAGACAGAAGGATTACAAGTTCAAAGCCAGCATCCTTAGCAACTCAGCGAGACCCTGTCTCTAAATAAATTACAAAATAGGGCTGGGGATGTGGCTCAGTGGTCGAGTGCCCCTGAGTTCAATTCCTGATACACACACACACACACACACACACACACACAGAGAGAGAGAGAGAGAGAGAGAGAGAGCAGAAAAGACTATTAGACTAGACACAGAGCAATCAGGGTCTTGATTTGGCTACCCCAGTGGAGAAAGTGGCTGGGTAGACCTGGGCAGGGACAGAGCTGCCACACTGAGGAGGCTACTCTGCTCTACTCAAGCAGAGCAGGAAGGAGGAGAATTTCTATTTCTCTATTAATTCACCTTGTAAGACAGCTTCCCTACTCAAATGAGAGTGCAGACATTCTTTTATTTATTTATTTACTTATTTATCTATTTATTTATTTGTTCTAATCTGTTATACATGACGGCAGAATGCTCTTCAATTCATTGTACACAAATGGAGCACAATTTTTCACTTCTCTGGTGGTACACGAAGTAGGGTCACACCATTTGTGCGATCATACATGTACCTAGGGGAATGATGTCGTCTCACCTTTCCTACTCCCACACCCCCTCCTCTTCCCTCCACCCCCACCCCCTGCCTTTGCCCTATCCAAACCAAAGTTCCTCCAGAGAGTCCAGGCATTCTTAGAAATATTTTGTTAAGAGTCGTCTGTAGGACTGGAATTTCCTTGGCCAAACAAGTATGAGATTGATCACGGTACAGAAAAGCTCAGAAACATTGTTTACTATAGGGTTTCTCAACCCCAGCACCATTGACCTTTAGGCCAGGATAATTCTTGGCTGCGGGGCACTCCTGTGCATTGTTGGATGCCTCAGGGCATGCCTGGCTTCTATCCACAAGCCATCAGTGCCCACTTCCCCAGCCTGGCTTCTATCCACAAGCCATCAGTGCCCACTTCCCCAGCCTGGCTTCTATCCACAAGCCATCAGTGCCCACTTCCCCAGCCTGGCTTCTATCCACAAGCCATCAGTGCCCACTTCCCCAGCCTGGCTTCTATCCACAAGCCATCAGTGCCCACTTCCCCAGTCATGGCAACCAAAAATGTCCCCAGATGTTGCCAAATGTCCCTTGAAGAGAGGCAAAATGGTCCCCAGTGGAGAACCACTATTCATAATAAGACGTGCTTAGACATATTTTTCTTTCTAAAAACCACATAATAATCTCACCTTCCTACCAGAAACAAATAGGAAGGGTTCAAAAATCACTGAGCTATAGGGCAGAAACTTATTTTTTGTTCATTTGTTTTGTTCTGGTTTTTCTTTGTTTTTGTTTGTTTGTTTGTTTGTTTGTTTTTATTTTGTTTTGTTTTGGTACCGGGGATTGAACCCAAGGGCACTAAATCACTGAGCCGCATCTCTAGCCCTTTTTTTTTTGTATTTTATTTAGAGACAGGGTCTCACTGAGTTGCTTAGTGCCTTGCTTTTTGTTGAGGCTGCTTTGAACTCATGATCCTCCTGCCTCAGCATTCTGAGCCGCTGGGATTACAAGCGTGAACCACAGTGCCTGGTTTTTCTTTGTTTTGTTGTTGTTGTTTGTTTGTTTTTGAGATGGATTCTCACCATGTTGCCCAAGCCAGTCTCCAGCTCCTGGACTCAAGTAATCTTCCTGCCTCAGTCTCCCAAGCAGCTGGAGCCACAGGTGTGCCCCACCACACACCTGGCTAGAAGTTCTTTAAGCTCTTGTATTAGCTCATTCAACCCTCCACAACTTAGTGAGGCAATGAAATACAGAGAAGTTTAACAACTTGCACCTTGTAACACAGCCAGCGAATGTGAAGTGAGGACTTGGATCCAAGCAGACTAACTCCAGAGTCCATGTTTTACATAATATGCACTCTGCAAATCAAAAACAGAACGCAGCAACCTGCTCTCTCAGCATCCCTGATCCGTGATCTAACCAATCAGATCCCATGGAAACCCAACAAATCAGAGCTGGGCATTTCCCTGATCATGAGTGACCAGGACCTGGGAGCCAAAAACTGTTGGCGGAATTCAAGCCACGTCTTAGATTTGTGGCTAAAAATAAAATAAATTCATGCTCATTGTTTAAAAAAAAAAAAAAAATCCCAGAGGCAGAAGACATGACAAAGGGAAAAACGTGAAGGAGGAAGGTGAAAGCTGAGACTCTGGAAAAACAAACCCACGTGATGTATGATGTTGGTCTTCGGTCCTACTCCTTCGAGAGCAGCCTTTGACATCTGTTGTTTCTTCCAATTGAACAAAGCTGTGGTCCTATAAGATGTGAGCTGTCCAGAGAAGACAAAGGAAAAAAGAGATGAGCTGTCCCTGGAAGAGCAGATTGGGGTTACCCAATTTAGCAAATAAGAATACAAGATGCCCAGTTGAATATGAATTTTAAATCAATGAATAATAATTTAGCATAAGTATGTCCTATGATATTAGGAGTATAGTCATACTTTTTAAAATTATTCATCGATCTGAAGTTCACACAACTGGGCCTCCTGCATGCTCACTGGCAACCCTTCCCAGAGACAGGCTGTTTGGACTCTGTTCACTAAAAAAAAGACAAAACCCTTCCAGAGACCACCGTGTTTCCCAGAGCCCAGTTTTCTCACTATAAGACGACGATGTCCCACTTTGTCCCCTTTTGCTCCCAGACGCCCAGATGGACCCTCCCATCTCCTCTTTCCACTCCCACTTCCATCCACCCTCTCCTGCCCTTTATACTCACTTGGAGAAATTCCACTGACACAGGGAATACGCAGAGGGTTAATCCTTCTGATACCAAGTCACACTTTAACTCATTCTCTCCAGGCCAAGGATTAAAAACAGCCTGTGCAAGGGTGAGGGCTCCAGCAGACCCTGAAAACTGAGCCATCCAGACCCCCGAAAGTGAGAAAAAGCTGCCAGAGAAAGGGAGGGGCAGAATAAGGAGAGGGGAAGAGAAGGAGGGGCAGCCCCCAGGCCGCAGTCCCCCCACAGAGCAGGCTCAGTTTCAGCTCCAGGAGCCACTCAGCTGTGGAAGCAGTGGCAGCCCCGCTTCTCAGGCAGAGAACCACAGGCAGGCAGGCAGACAGACAGACAGACGGAGTGTTGGTACTGGAAGTCCTCAGCCTCCAGCCACTTGGCCTGGCCTGGCCCCATGGCCTTCAATGACCTCCTGAAGCAGGTGGGGGGTGTTGGCCGCTTCCAGCTGATCCAGGTCACCCTGGTGGTCCTCCCCCTGCTCCTGATGGCCTCCCACAACACCCTGCAGAACTTCACTGCCGCCATCCCCACCCACCACTGCCGCCCACCTGCCCATGCCAACCTCAGTGAGGACGGGGCACTAGAGGCCTGGCTGCCCCGGGACAGGCAGGGGCGGCCTGAGTCCTGCCTCCGCTTCACCTCCCCGCAGCGAGGACTGCCCTTTCCCAGTGGCACAGAAGCCAACAGCACGGAGGACACAGAGCCCTGCACCGATGGCTGGATCTATGACAACAGCACCTTCCCTTCAACCATCGTAAGTGAGGTGAGTACCTGGACTCCCCATTCCACATACCATCCAAATTCTGCTTTCCCCTCTGAGACAGACAGACAGACAGGCGTGCGCGCGCGCACACACACACACACACACACACACACACACCTCTCCAGGGCCCAAAATTAAAAGACAGAGAAAGGGATTCAGAAGGGAGACTTTGTAAAATTCAAACAAAAAAACAGATGTGAGAACTTCCGTGTTTTAGAAAATGCCCTCCTGTGCGCGGTGGCGCACGCCTGTAATTCTAGCAGCTCGGGAGGCTGAAGCGGGAGGATCGTGAGTTCAAAGCCAGCCTCACCAAAAGCGAGGCGCTAAGCAACTCAGTGAGACCCTGTCTCTAAAGAAAATACAAAATAGGGCTGGGGATGTGTCTCAATCCCCAGTACCCTCCCCCCCAAAAAGAAATGCTCTCAGCTCCCAGGACCAGAGGGGCAAACAGGAAAGGGAAGTGTCAGGAGAAGAGGGTGATATGGGGCCAGAGGACCAGCCTGGAGGAGGGTAAGGGCTCCGGGCTTATCTCTACCTGATCTCGCCACCCTCTCTCTGCAGTGGAACCTCGTGTGCTCTCACAGGGCCTTACGCCAGCTGGGCCAGTCCTTGTTCATGGTGGGAGTGCTGCTGGGAGCCATGGTGTTCGGCTATCTGGCGGACAGGTCAGTCCTGGGTAAGGCCAAAGGGCTGGGCTGGAACTGACAGCCCCTTGGCTGGACTTAGGTCCCTGGGTGGGAGGCTTACATTCCCAGCTGGGGCTGGTCTGAGGACCTATGGCAGCACTAGACCCACAACACTTCAGGAGGCCCTCAAAGACCCTCAGCCCAGAGCAGGCACTCCTCTCCCGGCCCCAGGCCTCTGCTACAGCTCTTCCCTCCCATGACAGGCTGGGCAGGCGGAAGGTGCTGATCTTGAACTACCTACAAACAGCTGTGTCGGGGACCTGTGCAGCCTATGCTCCCAACTTCCCCGTCTACTGTGCCTTCCGGCTCATCTCGGGCATGTCTCTGGCTAGCATCTCCCTCAACTGCATGACGCTGAGTGAGGATTCTCCCCTGCCCATTCCCCTCTGTCCAGATCCCTCCAGCCTCATCTCTCAGCCCACCCCTCCTGAGCCTTGCCTGCCCTCCAGCCTCTCCCTTGTGTCTACCCCTACAGCCAGTAGGACAACCTCCCAGGCTTGGCCATCCTCACCCCATATTTAGAAATGAGATTGTAGACTCCACTGTTAAAGCCAACGGTCATGTAAGCGACTGAGGCAGGCAAAGTACAGGAGGCAATAGGGAGTGGTGAGGACTGAAATACAAATAATAGGCACATCCCATCCAGAGACACCACAGACACGCTGCCCCAGCCAAGAGGTCCTAGGGGCATGAGATTCTACCCCTCCTTTATTTATATTTATACACACACACACACACACACACACACACACACGTATATATATACATATTTTTTTTAGTTGTAGCTGAACACAATACCTTTATTTTATTTATTTATTTTATGTGATGCTGAGGATCGAACCCAGCACCTCACACGTGCTAGGCGAGTGTTCTATTGCAGCACTTCACACGTGCTAGGTGAGTGCTCTATTGCTGAGCCACAACCCCAGCCCCCTACCCCTCCTTTTTTTTTTTTTTTTTTTTTTTTTTTTTTTTTTTTGGTACCAGGGATTGAACTCAGGGGCACTCGACCACTGGGCCACATCTCCAGCCCTTTTTTTTGTAATTTATTAGAGACAGGATCTCACTGAGTTGCTAAGTGCCTCGCCATTGCTGAGGCTGGCTTTGAACTCGCGATCCTCCTGCCTCAGCCTCCCAGGTGCTGGGATTACAGGCGTGCACCACCGCGCCCGGCTCCCTCCTTTTTGATTAATGTAAAATATCCCAGATTTTTAATGTTGCATTAGATCTAATATTTGTAAACATAGGACAATCCAACATCATACAAACCAAACACATATGTGCACTGAAAATGTCTTTCCATGGGCTGTCAATGTGCTTCCTCTGATAGATCAGACACACAACATTGCTTCTCCAATGAGGAACCTAAGTCTGGGAAGAAGGGAAGGGACTTACACGGTCATCCCTCAAGCCCAGAAAGAAATCCAAGGATGTGGAATTCTCTGGACTAAAAGAATTAGCAGACTGGGCTAGGGCTGGGACAGGACATCTGAGGATCCAACAGACAAGTCAGGAGCCCACCAGGAGCCTCTTCCGACCACAGCAGAGAGGTGGTCCACTCCCATCTCAACTGATGCTCCAAGATGGAGAAAACCCACTGCTCTGGCCACTCAAAGGGAAACCCAGCCCAGGACTGAGGAGGAGGGGAGTTGCTATTGAAGATAGACTGAGGGGCAGAGATGCTCTGAAGGGAAAAGGGGCTCTCGGATCATAGGCGGGGGAGGGAGAAAGTGGCGGGGGGCAGTTCCTGGGGATTCTGAACCCACCTCCCCATCCCTACTTCAACCCAAAGTCCCCCACTCCCCCCTTACCCTGGCACCCAGGCTCATCTGATGCATCGTCCACAGAGCCTTGGGAAAGACCGAGGTTGGGAGGAGAGGTGGGGCTTTTCCCACCCAGCAGCCCTATTAGTTGCACCTCCCTGTTCTAACCCTCTTTGCAGATGTTGAGTGGATGCCCATTCACACACGCGCCTACGTGGGTACCTTGATTGGCTATGTCTACAGCCTGGGCCAGTTCCTCCTGGCCGGCCTGGCCTATGCTGTGCCTCACTGGCGCCACCTGCAGCTGCTGGTCTCTGCACCTTTTTTTGGCTTCTTCATCTACTCCTGGTGAGTGAAGCCTGGGGTGGGAGGCCATGCTACAGGAGCCCAGAGGGTTCCAAGACACAGGACATCTCCCAGAGCTGGGCACATACCCCACCCCACAGAGTCAGTCAAAGCCAGAAGGCCACACCCAATCGATGGCGTCATGGGACAGATGCTAAAACCAAGGCTGTAAGGAGAAGGCTTGGCCCGGGATATCCAGTTCTCTGGCTTCCCCCAGTCCTCCAGGCTGCTTGCTCTGCACCCACTACCTAGCACCCAAGAGCTGAGCTTCTGGGTTGGAGATGAATCATTGCAAAGCTGGGCACTGCCTTATGATCACAGAGAGAGGGATTTGGCAAGACTCCTGGGCTCCCAACCTTAAATAAAATCCCAATGAAGGCCCTTAGAAAGCCCAGCTCAGCTGACTGGCACCAAAGCCATGCCAACTCCCAAGCCCATCCCCACTCTCAGGTTCTTCATTGAGTCTGCCCGCTGGTACTCCTCCTCTGGGAGACTGGACCTCACCCTGAAGGCCCTGCAGAGAGTGGCCAAGATTAATGGGAAGCAAGAAGAAGGGGCCAAGATAAGTATGGAGGTGAGACACCCCCCCCCCCCCGAGACCTCCCACAACACCCCCACCAGGGCTCCAACCTAAATCCCAAACCCAAGACTCAGGACCCCAGGACCCAGAGAGATTCTCTGAGAGAGGATCCCCTGGGAGAAGCTCAGGCCCTGGGCCCTTCCCATCCCATCAGGTGCTCCGGACCAGTCTGCAGAAAGAGCTGACCATGGGCAAAAGCCAGGCTTCGGCCATGGAGTTGCTGCGCTGCCCTACCCTCCGTCGCCTCTTCCTCTGCCTCTCCATGTTGTGGTAGGCCCAGACGGACACACTGACAGACAGTCAGACAGACTGACCAAGAGACAAAAGGCAGGCTGGGGAGGGAGTGGATGCTATGAATGGGAGACATAGATGAGAGGGAGGGAGAGTCAGCAGACCTGCTATGTGGAGCGGTTATCCCACACCAGGGAGAGTCCTGATGAAGAACAAGACGGGCCTCAGCTTCGGCTCAGTCCCGGTCCCCAAGCTGGATATCAGTCTCCCCAGCTTCTTCTCTCTCCAACTCTGTTCAAAGACAAAAGCATCTCACCAGGACCAGTAGCCTCCAGAGTCAACAGAACTACATCATGCAGGCAGACACCAGTGTAGCTTGCAAAAACACTCAGAGGCTTTATCGGCCTGGTAGTGCCTTCCAGAAGCACAGGCATAGACAGTAAGAGAACTAACACCCATCTCTACAAGTACATTTCGGTCATGGGTGATATAAGCCAAAAATCTTCCTTTCCCTTTGCAACATTCCCCCTTGTCCTTCTTACGTGGTACGCCCTTTCCCACCACCATGGCAATCCCATGACAGTTAGAAGAGAGGGGTCAGAAGGAACAATCCTGCCAATGAATTATTGGCTTACAATCTTGAATTTAGTCTCAGTTGTGGGTTCTATCCAAAAAAAAAAAAAAACCCGAGCTTCATTTTGTGGGCTCCGAACATCTTCACAACATCCGTCCCAGGACCATGGACAGGTCCCAGGCTGTTCTGGCTATTCCCAACACCTCGGCCCTAAAGATGTGGCTTGGATAGCCACCTGTCCTCCCTCAGCCCAGCATCATTAGACAAGATAAAGACTAAAACTACATAAATCCTACATAGCAACAAATGAAAATTCCCCCAGGATGCTGGAGAATCTCTTTATCAGAAGATTGGAAATTTTGGAGTAATGGAGGACTGCCCCAGGACTGAAACTGAAGTTTAAATATGCATAAACTGAAGTTTAAAGATGAATTTCCAGGGACTGGGGATATGGCTCAGTGGTAGAGCGCTCGCCTAGCACGTGCACGGCCCTGGGTTCGATCCTCAGCACCACGTAAAAATAAATAAAATAAAGGTATTGTGTCCAACTACAACTAAAGATAAATAAATAAATATTTTTTAAAAAAGATGAAATTCCAGGTACTTTAGCAGGGTGCCAAATGCAGCCCACCCCACTATTTAAAAGAGCACCTTCCTTTAAGCCTCCCTAAGAACTCCGTTCCCCTCCTCTCTTCCCCCTAGGTTTGCTACCAGCTTTGCCTACTACGGGCTGGTCATGGATTTGCAGGGCTTTGGGGTCAGCATCTACCTGATACAGGTGATCTTTGGAGCTGTGGACCTGCCTGCTAAATTCGTGTGCTTCCTTGTCATCAACTCTCTGGGTCGCCGGCCTGCACAGCTGGCCTCACTGCTGCTGGCAGGCATCTGCATCCTGGTGAATGGGGTGATTCCCCAGGGTGAGCACCCATAAGCACCTTGGCCCTTCACCTTCAGCCCCAACCCCAGACATAAGCCAACTTCTCAGAGGATGGAGAGGCCAATTCCTCCAGTCCCCCACTTCCAAGCTCCCGCTGCTCCCCCTCCTTTCTCTCCAGACCAGACAATCGTCCGTACCTCCCTCGCTGTGCTGGGGAAAGGTTGCCTGGCTGCTTCCTTCAACTGCATCTTCCTGTACACCAGCGAGCTGTACCCCACAGTGATCCGGTGAGTGGGAGCCTAAGGGATGGAGGGCTTGGGAAAGACATTCCCCTGCACACAGGTTGGACCTCAGAGCACAGTAGTCCCCCTCCCAACTCTCACCAGTTCAAGGCACACAGTAGTCACTCAATACACCCTCACAGTCTCATTAACACAAATGTGGCTGCCCAGCTCTTTTGAGATCCAGAAGATCTCAAAAGAGCCACCAACTTGGGCAGGGTAGGGAGCCCAGGAGATTCATCTCAGAAGCAATGAATTGAAGAATCTCCAAAACACAAGTTAGAAGCTGCCATCAAACCTAAATCCCATCTATACACCAAGTGGCACATCTGAAACCAAAAATGACACAAACATAAAGGTCATCTCCTACCACAGTAGCCACACCTGATGGTAGGCCAGCAGTGTACATAAACAAGCACTGCTTTTTTGAGTGCCAAGACTGGGCAAGAAATAAGAAATACCTGTCTGTTTTCAGAATGGAATTCGAAATTCACATGAGATGTCAGAGAGATGTCTAGCTTCCTTTGGCCCCTTGGGATGAGAACCTGGACGGGTCATAGATACCTTCCTGTGCCTTTATGGGACTTGAATGGAAAGAACAATAGTTCAAAGCTATCCTACGTGCCAGGCACCATCTTAAACTGTTTACAAATATTAACTCACTTAATCTTCATAGCCAGTCACTGAGCCGGGTACTATCATTATTTCCATTTTGCAAAGGTGAAAACTGAGACACAGAGAATTTATTTCTCCAAGATTACACAGCTAGTGAGAAATGAAGCTTTCATTTAAATTTAAGCCCCATGCAGACTGCCTTCTGAGTCAATGTTTTTAAGCTCTTCTCTCATAGAGAATTCCCTTAGCACGTTCTCAAACATGCAGATCCCAGGTCCCTTCCCTGGGGATCCTACCTAATCCAATAGGTCTGGATGGGGCTGAGGTACCTGGGACTCAAAAATCCTTCAAGCAATCTGAGTACCATGGGTGTAATGCAACCATCTCATTTCACAAATAAGGAAACTGAGGCCCAGAGGGGAACAGGGACTTGCCCAAGGTCACACAGAAAGTTAAGAGCAGAGGTAGTATTCAATCAAAAGTTTCCTGATTCTCTGGCCAGAGGTCTCCCAACTTCCCTTTAAAAAAAAAAAAAAAACACCAAAAGAACTGTCAAATTCGTTTGCTAATCAGTTGGGGAACAGAGGAGACGCCAGGGGCTGGCCCTGGGCCGGGCCTGAGCTGCCCTGCTCCAGAGTAGCCAGCACTTCAGCACTCATGCTAACAAATGCCCCACCCCATCCCGCAGGCAGACAGGCTTGGGAATGGGCAGCACTATGGCCCGAGTGGGCAGCATCGTGAGCCCCCTGGTGAGCATGACCTCCGAGCTCTACCCCACCATTCCTATCTTTATCTACGGCGCTGTCCCCGTGGTTGCCAGTGCTGCCACTGTGCTCCTGCCAGAGACCCTGGGCCAGCCACTGCCGGATACCGTGCAGGACCTGGAAGGCAGGTGGGTCCTCTCTCACAGAGGAGCAGGGATTTACCCAAGTCACACACCGAGGAGGAGGTGGCATAGGGCTCTTTGTCCCTTTGTCTCCAACTGGCTAAGATTCTCCTGGAATCCCTGGGGCTCCCAGCTCCAGGGCACAGAGAAGGTGGCTGGGCACAGCCCATTGGAGAGCCCGCCCTGACCTCCCAGTCCTAGCCTGGAGGCTGAATACACAGAGATACATCTTCTTGCCCCCAGGAGGAGAGGGAAACGGACGCAACAGCAGTACGAGCAGCAGAAGCAAATGGTCCCGCTCCAGGCCTCAGCACAGAAGAACGGACTCTGAGGACCAAAAGGGCCTCACACGGCGGGAAATGGAGTGAGGGTCCTATGGTCCCTCCAGCTCCCCACACAAGGATGGGGAGGGGGTGATGGCCTAAGTGTGGGGACTGTGGTTCAGGGAGGCCCCTTCCAGGGGTGCCCCTCCCCAAACAGACCCCACTAAGACCATCATTAAAAGGTCTGACTGTGTGCAGCATCTTAAATGGAATCGCCAATCCACCAAACAGTTTCCAGCCCCCACCTTCTACCCCTAGGACTTCACAAACCATCTCACACGATTAGAAAAGACTCTCTTCTCTTACCTCCCTCCTCCTCTAACCTATGCAAGCATTTGTGTGAGGTTTAGCTGAACAGCTTGTGCCCTACCCCTTCCCAGAAATGGAAATGAAAGCAGCCAATCAGAGGCTTTGTCTCAGGCTCCTCCCCTCTCTGTGAGCTCAGGTAGGAACCTCTAGCTGCAAAACAGAAAAAAGGACACCTCAGTATGTCAGGATGCTGGGCCTTCTAGCAGCATGGTCAGATGCTGGAACTCTCTAGGTTACTGCAGACTCAAAACCAGTTAACCTCTTCCAGCTCTGTGGCTGGAAGTTCAGCCCCCTAGCTAACCTAAATTTTCCCCCTGCACTTGCTGCTCTCTCTTTATTGGGCTGCCTCCTATGGGCCCAGGGCCAATGGATGGAAAAGAGGAGGGAGGAAGAGTACAGAATTCAGGCAGGGAGAACCAGCACTGATAGTTAATTATGTGCCCGGCACTGTCCTAATCACTTTGTGCATATTACCTCATTTTCTCCTCCCAAGACATAGGTGCTGTTATATTCCCCACTTTACAGATAAGGAAATCAAGGCACAGAGAGGTCAAGTAATTTGCCTAAATCCCCACAGCTAATCATGAGTCACGATTAGAATTCAGACAATTGCACCAGAATATGTCTGTTTGACCCCTCTGCTCCCTAGAGCCATGAGGCACTGAGACTTTAGCTTTCTCCATCTCCAAGGCCTAGTTTCTGCTCCTTCCTCCTGAGACGAAAAGAAAAAGAGAAGGAAAAAGGGAAGAATGGAAGAAGGAACCATGTGAAAGGAGCAATGGAGAGCAGTTTACAGTCAGGAAAATATCAGGATGTGCCACATCTGTGTCATCAAGGGACCTCGCTTCAGGAAAGCCTGGGGTGGTGTGGGGAAAGGCAGCCCTTTGGCACCTACTGGTAGCAGGAGTGAGGGCACCCACAGTGCCCTTCCATAAATGTGCTTGCTCAGCCATGTTCTCTGGTGGCACACTGCCTCTGACCCCTTCCCCAAAAGCCAACCCAGTCCCCCTGGCCCTCATCCCCCAGGAAAAGTTCATACGGGCCAGGCTGTACACACTGCTTTGCAGGTGAGATCCCAGGGCTCAAGTGGACTCAGGGCCATCTGGAGGGGACAGGTGGCCTGGAGATAGCCTGGAAAAGCCCAAGGCCCTGGAGAGCTCACAGCAGCTCAGACAACAGCACTTTCCAGACAAATCTGGCAGACCTGAAGTCCTCTTGCCCGTCCCTCCTCCTGGCACCTCTGGAGACTTGATGTGGCCCATGGTGCTGACACTCCCAGGCTCCCCGAGGAGTTCTTGGCCACTGTGGTCCTGCTATATGCCTGAGGGCCATTGGCCCCATTCTTGCTGCCATTTCTCAGGCAGCACTGAGCCCCATGGGGCACCAGGAGACTTCACCAGCCTGGAGCAGGAAGGCGGGACTGAGACTGGCAGGTGGACACGTGACCAGACACCCCTGGATCTAGCCACGCTTCTGCAGATCTGGGGTTCTCCAGACCAGTCGCTTTCCCTACCCCTCAAAATCCTGTCAACAACTCTGACCTGCTCTGATTCCTCCTGTGGGTCTCTCATCTCAGTGCTCAGATCACCTGGCCTCAACAAGGCTGCCCAGAGCCAGCCCCTGGCCTGCCCAGCTGCTTTCCCACTGGTACAAGTCCTGGATGTTGGCTTACATAGTTCAGACCATCTGTACACTATATATTCCCCTAGCTCCTGACCTGCACTCACCCTGTGCCCCTGAGCAAATAGAACCTGTATTAGTCTGCTTTTAATTGCTATAATGCAAAACTGGAGGCAGGCTAACTTTACAAAGAAAAGAAGTTTATTTTGGCTCACGGTTCATTCCAAGGTTGAGGGCCTATGTCTGGTGACAGCCCTCTTACTGGCAACATGGGGCATCACGTGGCAAGAGACTGGGAGTGTACATGTCTCCTTTGGCCTTTCTCTTCCTATAAAGTGGACAGTGTTCAATCATAATGACCTTGTGATTAAATAACCCTGATGAGCTTACCTGGTCCTAATTGCCTCCCAATGGGCCCACCTCTAAACACCATCGTCAAATTAAGTTTCCACCCTCCTAATACTGCACAGGGAGAATTAAAACTCAACATGTGAACTCTTGGAGGATACACTCAAGCTATATACAAAGCACAGTAGGACCCGACCTTCCTCTCACTTCTAGGTCACCAGGAGGTGACATCTGACCCTGCCTCCCCAAGAAGTCACACACACACACCCAAATACTGGTTTAGATCCCATTCTCCAGCCTTGGCTCTGAACTTGAGTTCTGACGTTGTCCTGCCCCAACCGCAGGGCCTCAGATGTTATCCCCAATCTAGACCACAAGGTCCTAGTCTCAGCCAGTGTGGCAGGGACTTTGTGGCCACTCTTGGTTTCCTGACTAGAAGGAAGCCCTTGAGAGGACCCTCAAGTGCCTGGCCCTGGTAGAGTGCTCACCAGAATCCACCCTGTCACCCCAGGTCCCACCTCTACAACCCAGGCTTCTGTCCATTTCGAAGCCCACCTTTGGGTTCTTTTAACCCCCTTCTCGGGAATCTGCGTGACCCTTTAGAGAGTAGATGCCCAGTTAGATAAAATTCAGGCTGGCAAGCCATACACCCAGGTGCCCTAAATTAGCCACGCCCCAGGTGCATTAGGTTATCCAGTGAGCCTGGGCTTTAACTTCCCAGAAGTGCCCACCTCTCCTGAGAATCCACATTTGGCGGGCTCCGAGTTCCCGCCCTTAATCCTGAGAATACTCACATCTCAGGGGAATTCATCCCAGGGTGGGCTCTCCCTTTCTGAGCCAATCCCAAGCATACAAGTCTCACTTCCAACCCCCAGCAGCCTATGGAGTCAGGGGTCCTTGGGACCACCCAAGTCACTACTTAAATCCCCACCAGGCAGGAACTCATCCCTTTTTTCCTTCTTCGCCCCATCCGTGCTTGTCTCCTCCCCGCCGGTCCCCCTCTCCCTTCTTCCCTTTCCCTTTCTCCCTTTCTCCCCTTCCCTTCCCCTCCACGTGCCTCTTTGGTCCCCACCAGCCATTAGGGGCCAGTTAATGAACCCCTCTTACTACACCGTGGTTTCTGGTGTGGGTTTTTGCCCTTCATGCCCCTCCAGGGAGTTTTTTACATCATGTGGTAGGCTGAACAACAGCCCTTCAAGATGTCCCCCACCTAAGCCCTGGGACCTGTGAATATGATACCTTCCATGGTAAAAGGGGTTTTGCAAATATGATTAAATTAAGGATTTTGAGATAAGGAAACTATCCTGGATTACCTGGGTTGGCCAATGTGATCATGATTCTAAGTACTTTTAAAAAAAAAAAAAAACTTTATTTTATTTATTTATATTGTATGTGGTGCTTAGGATTAATCCCAGTGCCTCACACATGTCAGGCAAGTGCTCTACCACTGAGCCACAACCCCAGACCCCTAAGTACTTTTTTTTAATATTTATTTATTTGCTTTAGTTGTACACAATATGTTTCCATTTTTACGTGGTGCTGAGGATCGAACCTGGGCCGCACACGTGCTAGGCAAGCGCTCTACCGCTGAGCCACAACCCCAGCCCACCCCTAAGTACTTTTAAGAGAGAGGTAGATCAGGCAGAGCGCAGAGGTGCACACCTGTAATCCCAGAACTTGGGAGGCTGAGGCAGGAGGATCGCGAATTCAAAGCCAGCCTCAGCAATGGCAAGGCACTTAGCAACTCAGTGAGACCCTGTCTCTAAATAAAATACAAAAAAGGGGCTGGGGATGTGGTCCAGTGGTCATGTGCCCCTGAGTTCAATCCCTCGTACAAAGAGAGAGAGAGAGAGAGAGAGGCAGATCAGAGTGGGCAGTCAGAGTTGTGGCAACAGAAGCAAGAGGTTGGAATAATGCCATAAGGAACCAAAATAATAATAAGTTCAAGTCAGAATAGATACCATAAACCTCAATTAATTGTTCACAAATTAAAATTACTTCTGATCATTTTCAACCAAATAAATACATTTGATGTTGTTAAATAAAAAGGTGGGGTGGACTGGGTGGCTAGGCGTGGTGACGCACACCTGTAATCCCAGCATGTCGAGAGGCTGAGGGAGGAGGATCACAAATTCAAGGCCAGTCTGGGCAACTTCAACCCTGTTTCAATTTTTTTTTTTTTAATTTAAAAGGATTTGGGATGTAGATCAGTGGTAGAATGCTCCTAGGTTCAATCCCCAGTGCTACAAATACACACACAAAAGAAAAAATGGAACTTCCCCTGGGTTTGATGATGTCATTGAGCCATTAATCTAACCAATCTCAGAGCTACCTTCCTCTGCAGAGGTAGGAGGAGCGTGTTGTTTTGAAAGCATTAAGAATGGAAAAGAAAAAGTTCTAGTCAGGGAATAACAGAGTCCAAAATAATGCCACCCTCCACCCCACCCCACCCCCCGCCGAACCAACAACAAGAAAACTGAAGGAAATGTGGGAAACAACTATAAGACAACTGACAATACAGGACTAATTTCTGAGGGAAGAGAAACAAATTAGGTGAGAACCCATACACACACTGCCCAGACCTTCTTCCTGGGAGAAGCTTGGCTCTGTTTGGATCCCACAGTGGAAAAGTGGGAGCTAGACAGAGCCTGGCAATCTCATGGAGTTGAGAAGAACAAAACAGAAGTTCAGGGTGGCCAAGGCAAACAGAGTTTGCAGAATAAAAAAGAGCTATGTAAAATTTCTAGAAAGGATAGCCGGGCGCGGTGGTGCACGCCTGTAATCCCAGCACTTGGGAGGTTAAAGCAGGAGGATCGGGAGTTCAAAGCCAGCCTCAGCAATGGCGAGGCACTTAGCAACTCAGTGAGACCCTGTCTCTAAATAAAAGACAAAAAAGGGCTGGGGATGTGACCCAGTGGTTGAGTGCCCCTGAGTTCAATCCCCTGTACGAAAATAAAATAAATAAATAAAAAATAAAGTTCTAGAAAGGAGAGATCTATGCAAGCATGGAGGTCCACAAGTGAGTCTGTAGAATGTAAAAGGAACCCTTACCACTCAATAAAAAGAAGTCAAGCGGGATATAGTTCAATTGGTAGAGTGCTCGCCTCACATACACAAGGCCCTGGGTTTAGTCTGAAGAAAGGAGAAGGAGAAGCGAACAGAAGGAGAAGGAGAAGGAGAAATAGTCAAGCACCCCCAATTCAAAACTAGGCAAAAATTTTGAATGCATGTTTCACTGCAGAAGATACATCAGAAAAATGCAAATTAACCACAATGAGATACCACCTCACATCTGTGCAAATAGCTAAAACTTAAAAGACCAAGTTCCGTCTCATAATGTGATGCCCTGTGCCACCTTGGGACTCTGAAGAGTCCCCAGCAGCAAAAAGACTCTCACCAGATGTAGCCCTTGACTTTGGACTTCTAGTCTCTAGAATTCCATGTGACCAAGATGTAGCCACGTGACCAAGGCTCGGCCGGTGAGACTTCACCCAGGAGTAAGTGAGTCACAGATAAGGCCCAGCAGAGAATCCCCATGGCGGTGGGTCCACAGTCCAGCTGTGGACAAGGGTCCTCACCAGACTAGCTGGTGGGTCATACCACTCAAAGCCAGGTTTGTCAGTCATCCCTATAATTCCCCCAACTACCCAATGGGCTGTCAATAAATTCCTTCCGCAACTAAAAAAAAAATAAAATAAAAGACTGAACAGGCATTGGAAAGAATGTGGGGTGAGGAGAACACTTGTATATTACTGATTAAAGTGTAAAATTTGGGGCTGGGGTTGTGGCTCAGCGGTAGAGCACTCGCCTAGCACGTTGCACGGCCCGGGTTCAATCCTTAGCACCACATAGAAATAAACGCATTGTATACAACTAAAAGCAAATAAATAAATATTTAAAAAATAATAATAAAGTGTAAAATTTGAAAACACTTTGGAAAGCAATTTGACAGTCTCTGATAAGTATAGTCCACCCTCTGCATCCATGGGTTCTGTCACATAGATTCAACCAGCCACGAATCAAAAGTATTCAAATAAAATTATGAAAAAAAGTGTCTATACTGAACAAGCGCAGACTTTTTTCTGTGCCATTAGTCTCTAAATAATATGGTATGACAATTATTTTCTTTTCTTTTCTTTTCTTTTTTTTTTGGAACCAGGGATTGAACTCAGGGGCACTCAACCACTGGGCCATATCCCAGCCCTTTTTTGTATTTTATTTAGAGACAGGGTCTCACTGAGTTGCTAAGTGCCTCACCATTACTGAGGCTGGCTTTGAACTTGCAATTCTCCTGCCTCAGCCTCCCAAGTGCTGGGATCACAGGCATGTGCCACAGTGCCCGGCTGGCATGACAATTCTTTATATAGCATTTACTTTGTATTGGGCATTATAAGTAATCTAGGACGACTTAAAAGTGTATGAGAGAGGGGCTGGGGATGTGGCTCAGCGGTAGAGCGCTTGCCTAGCACGTGGGCAGCCCAGGTTCGATCCTCAGCACCACGTAAAAATAAAAACGCATTGTGTACAACTAAAGCAAATAAATAAATATTTTTTAAAAAGTGTATGAGAGAGAAATAAACAAACAAATAATAAATAGCATCTTTCTCCAAAAAAAAAGTATATGGGAGACTGTTCATTGGTCATATGGAAATACGGTGCCATTTTACATAAGGGACTTGAGTATCCACAGATTTGAGTGTCTAAGGGGAACCCTGGTATCCATCCCCTATGGATCCCAAGGGACCATATATGACCAAGCATTTCCACTTCTAGGTATTTTCCTAATAGAAATAAAAGTATGTGTGCACTCATTGTCCACAAATGTTCAGGGAAGATTTATTACAATAGTCAAAAACTAGAAACACCAATAGAGTATAGCGAAAGGGGGCTAGGAGAAGGGAGGAGAGGAGGGAAAGAGGGGGACTGGGGACTGACATGGAGCAAATTAAATCCATGCACATAGGATTATGTCAAAATGAACCCAACTATTATTGTAACTATAATGCACTAATAAAAGCATTTTTTTAAATATCAGAAACAACACCCATTTTTACTGACAAATGAATGAATAAATCAACTACAGTCTCACATGCAATGGAACGCTACTCAGTAATAAAAATGAACTATCGACACACCATGATGTCCATGAATTTCAAAAACACTTTTGCTGAGCAAAAGAAGACAGACGCAAAAGAATATGTAATGTATGATATTGTTCATCTGAAACTCTAGAGAAGACTAATCTATTGTTTACGGGCAGGTGATGAAGATTGACTGCGAATCTGGGGGTGGGTGATGGAAATGTTCTATACAGTGCTTAGATAGGTGTAAAAATTTGCCCAAATTTGTCAAATTATGCCCCCTAAAATGATACATTTTACTGTACATAGTAAGCCCCAATAAACTTTGTTTTTGTAAAGTAGTTGAGAATGTTTAATTAGCTAATGAAGTCGATTGCGGTGGACATTTCCTGGATTTTAGCCAAGGTAAGGAAATCCACCCTCTTCTGCCATCCAACCTCATGCCGCAGGCCAACTACCACCACACACAGACACACACTGTGTGACCCTGACTTGAGTTTTCTGAATACAGGAAGACCCTGGAGTTACAAAGAGCTTGCCCAAGTTGCAGGGAAGAGAATTGTCAGGGTTAAGGGGCTTGATGGAGGAGGAGACGTCAAACCCCTGAAGAAAGCTGCGCTCCCCCTCCCAGCCCCCACCAGACAGGCACTGTCACAGGAATTTAATGTTCAACTTCAATTTCTCAGAATGTCAAGGACCTGGGGACCTAGACAACTCCACAAGGTGGATAGGTGGTACTGAGGAAGGGAGAAAGAAGGGGTGGGGACAAAGTGACATTCTAGGCTCACAGTCAGAGACGGAAACAGCTCTCAGTAGCTGGGGCTAGGAGATAGAGAGCAGTCAACGAACTACAATGGGAAAGATAAGACAGTTGGGAAGGGTCCTTTCATCTCTAGCAAATTAATACCCCTCTCCCCAAACACACACAAAACCAAATTGTGGTCAACCTGGCCTGCTGAGTGGTTTATCAGGCTGAATTCTGTGCTTTGTAGCTGTCACATTGATCATGTTTTTAACATCTGTTCTCCTCAGTAGTCTTTGGGAAAAGGGTGCGTTGAAGGGCAAAACTCACACCAGACACACCAGAGACAACCGTGCAGCCAAGAGATTTATTCACCAGCCTTTATGGCTGGTCGGAGGTAGAAGAAGTACGGGGAGAGAGGAGTCAGGGAGAGGGGAGTGTGCAAGCTCTGAACAAAAGGTGGGTGCCTGGTTGCGCCAGCTGTGGTCTCTGGAGCTGTCGGCTAAGGCAGCTGCCATTGGGCTGGAGGCTGGGGCTATCAGCTGGGGCAGCTGCCTTTGGGCTGGAGGCAGTGGGTCTGGAGCTGTAGCAGTGGCTGCCTCCTCTCAGCAGGGATGAGCTGTTGAGACTGAGCTGGGGGCAGGCAGGAGCTTTAAGTAGGGATTTCTGGTGGGGAGTGTACCAGAGTGACCTTTAACGCTATTGGCTCTTTGCCCAGGGAACAGAGCAACCTTTAAGCCCGTTGGTTCCTGCCCAGGGAAAATGAAACAAGGTTGCTTCTCATGGAAATTTCCATGGGGGAGGTGGCCCATTGGCCCAAGCCTATCTATCAGGCATTACTACAAAGACACAAAGATTTTGGGGAATCCAGAACCAGAAACAGTGCATTCAGGCCTCATGGAAACTGAAACCAGGAAATGAAGCACCAGAAGTATTTCTGTATACTTACTCCATTGTCCCTTCTCAACCCATTTCGTCTGTGTACTTATCCTGCAAGATGACCACCAGTCCCAGCTCAGATTCCTCACCTCAGACCAAAGGCCCACCACCAGTTAAAACATTTCTGTGTGTCTTGATTCAAATTCTTAGAAAAGGTTGATTGGCTTCATGCAACACATTGTTAGGCCTCCTCCCCACTTGGCTCAGGTGTCCACACTTCACCTAATAAATCTACCAAGGTGAGTATAGTGGGACTATAAGGCCCACTGCCAGTTAATCGGGCTGTGCAAAGCAAAGATGCCCGAGAAAGGGTTGTGATCAGGCACAGCCCCCAAACTTTCCTAATGCAGCATCTGTCTGAAAGTGGTAAATGGTGAGCCACGTCCCCACTAGGAAGAACCAAGACCCAGAAGCAGAGGGTAACTAAGTACGACGAGTCCTCCCTCTGATGCTCACAAGCATATGCAAGCCTCCCCCTGCATGGTTTGGGAGCTCTCTTCATTACATGCCAGCCTCACCCAAGTTCCAAGAAATCCTTGTCCACTCACCTTAACTTATAGTTATCAATTCTCCCATTCTACTCCCCACTTTCCCTTCTCTGCTCTCCAAAGGAACTATCAACCTACCTATTGCTCTTCTGTTCAAAATAGCAGAGAGTTTGATCCACAAGCTCAGATTTCTTGCTGTCCACAGCAAAGACTCTGAATGAGTGAGTGAGTGTCTTGGATTTCCTTCTAAATGAAGACTCAGTAGTAATCTAACCATTTTTTGTTTGTTTGTTTCACTGACTGACAAAGTCAGATGCACACAGTTATCCCCATTCTCTGAGACAACTCCAAATATGTGTGTGTGGAGGTGCCACAAATAATATAATCTTCCAATGGGCACTGGAGATGGGACTATCATCCACCACCACATATGGATGGGGGGGCACTAAAAGGCCCATTTTATAAACACAGCCAAGATACTTCTTCCTTGGGCCAATAATGTTAAAGCCTGTGGCTGCCCCAGGAGAACATCTTGTTAAGATAATAGGAAGCTTACATGCATAACCCAATGTGGAGCTGGACCTTCTGGGATATTAAGCAAATGAAATGGCTCACAAGCCAACAGGGACTACTTAAGTGAAACATTTAATCATAATGAAGACACTCCTCCCCAGGCCGCATGGCTGCATCTAGTAAGCACAACAACACAGGTAGGTCATCAGAGAAAGACAAGTTGAAGCTAGCCCCTTGGGAAGAACTCCCAAATGACCCAATACCGCAAAGGATACTTCACCAGTTTGAATGCAAAGCAAAAGTAATAAACATGACGAAAGAAAATGGCCATTGTAGGTTATGATAAAAAACCTATCCCAACTCCTCATGTTATTTTCTTCTGAATTAAATATACTGGGGCAACAGGGCTGGGGTTGTGGCTCAGTGGTAGAGCACTCGCCTAGCACATGGGAGGTGCTGGGTTCAATCCTCAGCACCACATAAAAAGAAAAAAAGAAAGGAAGGTATTGAGTCCATCTACAACTTGAAAAAATACTTAAAAAACATATATATACTAGGCAACACATAGCAGCTTCCTGTCTGAACCTATGTTAGTTGGGACTCTCATTTGCAAGTGGCTATAATTCAACTTTAGCTAATTTGACCATAAAAAGTCAAAGCACAAGATGGGCAGGGGTGGGATTGAGTCTAGAGATGGTAGAAACCAGGATTATGGGTGTCACCAGATGTTTGCTAGTTCTCATCTCTGCTTGTCTTGCACGCTGGGTGTGTCTACTGTGCACACAATGCTGTCATTCTGGGCTCATTCCTACTAATTCCATGACCAGGGAGAAAAGGAAATTTTTGTCCCCAAGCTCCAGCTTTGAAAATTTTTATGAAGGACTAAGTTCCTGGCTTGAGTCATACCCCTACCCACAGAGCCAATGACTTTAGGGCAGAGGACATGGGTTATTACAAATGACCTAGACCAAGTCTCCTGCTTACACCTGACCTGCAGATAAATACCAGCCACCGCCTCACTCTTTACTTCCTGGTGCAACTGCCATTTGCTTTCTCATTTTCTCCTGTATACCCTAAGGCCAGTCTCACATCTGTCATTTATCACAGCCTTTATCAAGTTACTAGTTCAAGGTTCAATTATGCAGTAATTCTCTAAGTCTCTCTCAAATCTGCCAATCTATTCCTAGATGCTGGTTCCTGTTAGTGATAAGGTAATTCTCTACACTGAAGGACAGAAGCGCACATAAATATTTTGATCCCTAGGGGTTTCAGGTACACACAAAGAGAACACAAATGGCAAAAGCCAAGAACAACACTAAGGTAGCCCCTACAAGTGTTGCTCTTGTACGTGAGAGTAGACCAAAACCCCAGAGAGTCTGAGTATTTCATAAGCATTGAGCAATTTCTAATCTAAGCTATATGTGGATTTCATCGCTAGACTACATATAGATTTTGTTCTTTTCATTCCTCCGACTCCTCGCCTCTGTTCTACATCCTCTTGCTTCCTGTCCTTCTGTTCTTCGGTTCCTGTCCAAAATATCTTTAACCCAGTTACTACAGGTGTCCCAAGTGTAGCTCACAGTCATATTTCATTCATGTATTTCTATTAAAGTGCTGTTAAAATTAATTTCCAGTCTTCTTTGGCATGGCCCCACAATAGATTTCAAATAGAAGCTATATCAGACAACGTGAGAATTATAGCAGTTATTTGAATAAAACAGAAATTCCATTGCTCTAGGAATAAAATGTTCAAATGCCAATATCTTGAATTGTACATCATATGGTGTTTGCATACACGAGTTAGTAAAAAATTCCACAGTAATAATAAAATTCACAATGAAGAATGTTCCTCCAACCAAATCAAGATTATCAAGCAACTATGCTTGAAGGACTAACTCATTTGGACATGTATTAACACATCTTGGAGGCATCCCCTAAACATCCTGGTCATGCCAGCCATTTTTTCTTTTTTTTTTTTTTTTTTTTTCTGATAATAAAAGAAATGACAGTTTTACAACCCACTCAAAAGTATACAAAAAAAAACTTTCTTAAAGTTGCTTAATTTTAAGGGAAATGCCACTTCTCTTTATTATTTCAACTGAACTTTAATGGTGCATCCTTCAACAGTATGATTTTCTGTAGGCTGTGAAGCTGTTTTATTCCACCTAGACAGGAAGCACTTTCAAAATGAGAATTCTTTTCTTATCTTAATTTAAAAGAACAACAAAATTATTCAGCGATGAAAAGGAATGAGCTATCAAGCTGTGAAAAGACATGAAGGAAACTCAAATGCATATTACCAAATGACAGAAACCAATCTAAAAAGGCTATATGCTGTACCATTCCAGCTGTATGATATTCTGAAAAAAGCAAAATTATATACAGACAGTAAAAGTATCAGAGGTCACCAGTGGTTGGGGAGGAGGCAGGGTCAAATGGCAGAGCACAGAGGATTTTTAGGCAGTGAAACTTCTCTATGACACTATAATGATGGAAATATGTCATTATACATTTGTCAAAACCTACAGAATGTAAAATACCAGGAGTGAGCCGTAATGTACTTGGGGTGATACCTAGTGTACTTGAGGTACCATGGACTTGGGGCTGTAGTGATGTGTCAGTGCCGATTGTAACCAATGGACCACTGGACTGGTCTAGCATGGAATTTTGGTGGAGGAAGCTGTGTGTATTTTGGTGCAGGAGGTACACGGGAAACCTCTATACCTTCTGCTCAATTTTTCTGTAAACCTGAAACTGCTCTAAATAATAAAGTCTATTTTTCAAAAAAAGAACAACACCCTTTAAATTATCAGTGGTGGTACGCCGATTGCTGTTTATGTCAGGGTTGCAAATGACCACAAATTGGTTAGCCAAAATGGAAAGTTAATAGAAGGATACAAGAATATACTATAGAGCCCAAGGCTGGGAACTTGAGTCCAGCCCTGGGAGGGACCAAGGTTAGGTAGCTGGACTCCTCTACTTCTATGGTGCTGACTGAGCTATTTTCCTGGTTTCTTTCTGGCTGGATCAAGGTACTTCGTTCTTCTGTCCTCTCTCCTCCTCTTCCTCCTCTTCCTCCTCCTCTGCTGGTGCTACTAGGGGTCAGGTTGTCTCCCTCCCCATCTCTCTCTCTCTCTCTCTCTCTCTCTCTCTCTCTCTCTCTGTTTTCTCAACTTTTCTTTTACATTGTCCCAAACTAGGCCCTCCCACCAGAACTTTAGGTGTCTTTACAAATTCATAATAAAAAGGACCTAATTCACTAAGTAAGTCTGAGAGTCAGGACTAGGGGAGGGACAGGCTGGAGGGACAGGAGGAACAGCCCTAAGGAGAATGAGGGGTAACTGCTCAGAAAAGGCTGAGCAGGCACCATGAAAAAACATCTTTTATAAATTATAAAATAATGTAAATAATTCTCTCCAGAGGTAGATGATGAGAAAAATTGTGCGTCTAGTCCACTGTGAGACCCTCCGTCCTGCTGGGAAAGGGCACCTCATGAAAGCCATCAGGAAAATGAGCTCCTTCTGCTTCCAATCCAGGTTGTCTCCATGCAGTGGTCCTGAGAGACAGAAGAGGTGGTGGGGGTGATTCACAGACGTGGTTTATTGTGCCAGTTTTCCCCATGCCAGCAGTGGAACCAACAGGCAGATGGTAGAAGTTCTAGGGCACACAGGTTAAGCATATTCCTTTACCCACCACGCAAGCCTTCCTCCATATTATTATATTACTCTCAAATTCCACCTCTTTCCCTTCTCTCCCTTTCTCTTACACACACACACACACACACACACACACACACGTATGCACTGTGCATTCTTCTTTGTCTCCAAACACCTTGTTTTCCAGACTTTTGCAGCTATTGTTGATAGAGCTTTTCCCAGATATAACAAAATTACTCTCCAGAAAAGCAAGATTTTACAAAAATTCCCACCAAGCACTAACTGATTGTATCCCCTTTCTACCAAAGATACATCACAGGTGAAATACTGCCAAACCTGTAGGGTCACATACAGATTCTCTTACAAATATTTACTGTACATACTACTTTTTCTAACAATTTCTCCCTGTGTTGTTACGATAAATCTTCTCCCGCCTCCAATTAGAATTTCATCTTTAAAGACTATCCTGTATTGCCGGGCGCCTTGGCGCACACCTGTAATCCCAGCACTTGGGAGGCTGAGGCAGGAGGATCATGAGTTCAAAGCCAGCCTCAGCAATGGCGAGGCACTTAGCAACTCAGTGAGACCCTGTCTCTAAATAAAATACAAAAAAGGGCTGGGGATGTGGCCCAGTGATGGAGTGCCCCTGAGTTCAATCCCTAGTACAAAAAAAAAAAAAAAAACTACACTGTATAGTGTAATTTTACAATTTATTTTACCAATACAAGTAGTGGACACATAAGCTCTTTCTAGCTCTTCCCAATCATAAGCAAAGCTGTCATAAATATCCATAAATATGCATCTGTCCAATTAAACTCTTGGGATAAACCTGAAAAGTATAAATACTGGGTTAAGAAGAAAATGCAGGCATTTCACAGATATTGCCAAAAATGTAAGATTTTATAAAAATGTATAAGATACATTCATTAACACTGAGTACTCTTGCTTGGAGAAGCAAAAAATAATATCTTGTTGTTCTGATTTACATTTATATGATTCTGGAAAGAGCTGAACAATTTTAATATGATTTTGATAAAAAAAAAAAATTTGTAAATTTCCTGTTCATATATCCCTTACCCACTTTTTTGCACTAACTTGTAAGAATCCTCTTTTACATTAAAGATGTTAACCTATTACGCTGTTTAACCAAGAGTTTCTGCTTTTTGTTTTGTTTTGTTTTTGGTTTTGTTTTTGTTTTTTGCCGCGCCCGGCAGGAGTTTCTGCATTTTTAAAACTTGTCTTTTAAATATATTTTTAGGGATTGTGGCTCAGTGGTAGAGCACTCACCTAGCATGTGCGCAGCCCTGGGTTCGATCCTCAGCACCACGTAAAAATAAATAAATAAAATAAAGGTATTGTGTCCGACTACAACTAAAAAATAAATATTTTTAAAAATAGATTATATTTATATATATACGTACATATATATATACACATATATATATATAAAATAGAGATCTTTTATTGCTTTATGTAATCACACCTAGGAGACATGTTTGATGGCACTCAGGAGGTTGAGGTGGGAGGATCAATTGAGCCCAGGAGTCCAGAGCAGCCTGGACAATTTAGACAGACACCACCTGTCTGTCTATGGAAGGAAGGAAGGAAAGAAAATAATGCTAATCCTATCTTTGCTTTTTTGTCTTTCTTCCTTTCTTTTTTCTTTCTTTCCCTCTTTCTTTCTTTTTTGCATTGCTGGGGTTGGAATCAGGGCCTCACACATGCTAGGCAAGTGCTCTGCAATTGAGCAACCCCCCTCAGCCCATACGCATTTTTTTTTAATTCAGCTTCCATGTTGAGGTTCCATTTAGAAAGGGGCCCCCTCCCCCTAAGTATAAAATTATTCACCTAGACTTCTTTCAAGTGCGTTCATACTCGTTCGAGCTTTTGTATTTTGTCATAATCTGCCTGAAATTTAATTTAGCATAAGGTAGGAAGTAGGATTCTTTTTGAGGGTCTAGATTAGTTAATTGCCCCAAACCTACTTAATGAATAGGCCCACCTTTCTTAGCTGGCATGAAATGCCACCCTATTACATACTGTTTCTGAAACATTCAGTCTTGTGGGTTAGTCTGTCTATTCCAGTGCCATTCTGTTTAATTATTCATTTAAATGGGCAAGAGTACTGAGTGTTGTTGAGGGCCTTTTTTTTTTTTTTTTTTTTTGGTACTGGGGATTGAACTCAGGGGCACTCGACCATTAGGCCACATCCCCAGCCTTTTTTTTGTATTTTATTAGAGACAGGGTCTCACTGAGTTACTAAGTGTCTCGCCATTGCTGAGGCTGGCTTTGAACTTGTGATCCTCCTGCCTCAGCCTCCCAAGTGCTGGGATTACAGGCGTGCACCACCATGCACGGCTGTTGAGTGTCTCTTACACACTCTAATGTTATTTTCCTGGAGAGTAGTGTGGCTCATTCAAGATTGTCTTCTTGCAAACAGCTTCTCACTGTGCACCCCACTAACTCTGAAGCAAGATGCAGCCCTTCACCACATTGCAAAAGAGCAAAACTGTCCACACGTGTCACCAAACATTGTTGACTTTACAAGACTTCGTGGGGAGACAAAAGAGATGCTTATAGCACATAGCGCACAGCAAAAACATGCTTAGCAGGCATTTCTGTTCCCTTCAAATCCGTCCTTGGCTAACAGCCATTGATTCTTTCCCTCTGTCTCCTGACTCTTCCCTCACATAACCTCTCAAACCTCCTCCATGTCCTAAGAATTCATCTCTAGCTACTAACTGCATACATCACTCAGAAAAACAAAACCCCCTACTATAAATTAATCTTTCTTGTTTTTGTTTGTTTGTTTGTTTTGTTTTGTTTTGGTAAACCCAGGGCCTCATGCTTGCTAGGCAAGTGCTCTACCACATCGCCTTCCCTAAATTAATGTTTCCTTCTTACAATTCATCAGTTGTTACTTAAGCATCCCTAGGGAGAAAACACATTCACACACACACACAAACACACACACACCCTCCCCGTGCATTCAGTTAATAACAGCATGCACCTATCAAAAACGGGTCTCAGGGAAGGGAATGGGGTCAGGAAAGGGATCTATGCTAAGTAATAATAATAATAATAATAATAATAAATATATTCCTAGATAATTTTAAAATGCTGTCTAATATCTGATATGTAATATTCTGTCTTCAGAATTAAGAAAAGATTTTCTTGTCTGCATTTGAAAGATAACCTCACTCACAGGGCTGATAAAAGACCAAAAGGAGAGAACAGAGGTGACAGCTGTTGTTGTCGTCTGAAGCGATGGCCACTTGGAGCAACGAAGCCGCGGGAAGAAGTTTAGAGGCGAACTGGAAACAAACAGCTTTTTATTCTGATAACCTTTCTCTCTGGCTCTAACAACGACTAACACACACCACACACACCACCAAAATGGCGCTGACCCGATCAGCAATCTCGGCTGAAGTCACTTGAGATCCCGGGCCAAGTCCCGTAAGACTACGAAAGGCGACAATGTCCAAATCTCCATGGCTCATAGTCAACCACAATTTAAGCCATCTCCCCAAACAGGGCTCCTACAAGCTGTGATTGCTATATAGATGTGACATGACTATTATTCAAAACATATCCCCTCAGCTTCTGCCCAGGACTGCACTCTTCTTTAGCTTCTATGGCTTGATCTTGAGTATTCACCATTTGGAGGTCTATATATACCTGAACCACTTCATAATATGGACCTACTGTTTTATTTCCTGGGTTTTCTGGCCACCAAACTGCTAAGCCACAGGCTTGCCCAAATGGCCTTCTTGTTGCTGTCAGGAATCTGCATTTTGGTTTGTGCTATTTCACCCCTGGGTAAGCATAAGCCCATCCCTGCTTCCTGTCCTGATATGCCCAAGCCAACTGCCTACAAGAGTGGGGAAAACCCCAGATTCCTTTAAATTTTTCCTAAAATCCTTTCATCTCCTTCATTCCTTTTTAGACAAGTTATTCCTCTACATCACAATGGCCGTGTTACCAAAAAGGTCATACTGCTAGCATTATGACTTGCATCTCTGTGTACACAGGGGAGCTATACCCCATGGTAATGCAGTAAGATTTGGAGGAGGTATCCCAGGAATATCCTGGAAAAATCAGGCCCTAGAGCAGGAAGAACATAAAAGTCTATTCTTTAAAACAAGAAAGGAAGACAAAAAAATAAAAAGTTGCCACAAATAAAAGACAGAAAGCTTTGGTATCATTAACTCCAAAAGCATTAAGCAACACAAAAAATATAAATGGATTAAATTAACAGTTAAGAAAACAAAGATATGGCTGGGATGTGGCTCACTGGTAGAGTGCCTGCCTATCATGCACAAATCCTTGGCTTAATCCCCACCACTACACACATGCACATACACTCACACGCACACACAAAAGAGAAAGAAAAAAAGTCTTAAAAGTCTATAAAGGAGTATATGCTGATGAGTTAAGTTTTTATATAAAGTTAACAAATTCTTTTTTTAATACTTATTTATTTGCTTTAGTTGTACACAATGCGTTTATTTTTACATGGTGCTGAGGATCGAACCTGGCTGCGCACGTGCTAGGCGAGCGCTCTACCGCTGAGCCACAATCCAGCCCCTAAAGTTAACAAATTCTTAAAAAGATAATACAGGAAAACTGAATAAATCAAAAATCTGAATAGTAAAATTCCATAATCTGCTTCAAATACCTGTTTTAGATAATATTACACTTGAGTTTCATCACACTCTTAAAAAACAATTCTTTAAACCGGGCATGGTGGCGCACGCCTGTAATCTCAGCACTTGGGAGGCTGAGATAGGAGGATTCAAAGCCAGTCTCAGCAATGGCGAGGCACTTAGCTACTCAGTAAGACCCTGTCTCTAATAAAATACAAAAAAGGGCTGGGGATGTGGCCCAGTGGTCGAGTGCCTCTGAGTTCAATCCCTGGTACCAAAAAAAAAAAAAAAAAAAGATGCTACAGGAGCCGGGCGCAGTGGCGCACACCTGTAATCCCAGCACTTGGGAGGCTGAGGCAGGAGGATCCAAGTTCAAAGCCAGACTCAGCAATGGCGAGGCACTTAGCAACTCAGTGAGACCCTGTCTCTAATAAAATACAAAAAAGGGCTGGGGATGTGGCGCAGTGGTCAAGTGCCCCTGAGTTCAATCCCCAGTACCAAAAAAAAAAAAAAAAATTCTTCCAATCTTATGTAAATTCTCCCCTGAGTCAGGCATGGTGGTGCACACCTGTAATCCAAGCAGCTTGAGAGACTGAGACAGGAGGATTGTGACTTCGAAGCCAGCCTCAGCAATTTAGCGAGGCTCTAAGCAATTTAGCAAGACCCTGTCTCAAAAAATCACACCCAGATTCTCCCCTAAAAAATAGAAAACCCAGAATTCTCTCATGTTGCTTAGAATTTTTTGTGTCTGAGTTTATGAGTGATACTGTTCCATGCTCTTTCTTTTACAATTACCCTTCTTTGGTTTCAGTATCAAGATTATACTTTCCTCATAGAATGAATTTATTAGAAAAATGAATCTAGTGATGTATGAAAAGATACCACATTGTGACAAAATAGAACTTATTCCAGGACAGTAAGGGTGGATTAGCATAAAAAATCAATAGATTATCATTCCAATGAAAGCAACAACAACAAAAAAGTGTTTAACAAAAATTAGCATTCTTGCCAGGCACAGTGGTGCATGCCTGTTATCTCAGCTGCTCAGGAGGCTGAGGCAGGAGGATCATGGGTTCAAAGCCAGCCTTAGCAATGGTGAGGCGCTAAGCAACTCAGTGAGACCCTGTCTCTAAATAAAATACAAAATAGGGCTGGGGATATGGCTCAGTGGTCCAGTGCCCCTGAGTTTAATCCCCAGTACCCAAAAATATTTTTAAATTAGCATCTATTAAAAACACTTTTTTTTTTTTAATACCAGGTATTGAGCCCAGGGTCGCTTAAACCACTGAACCACATCCCCAGCCCTTTTTGTGTTTTTAAAATGTTTTATTTAGAGATGGGACCTTATTAAATTGCTGAGGCTGGCTTTGAACTTGCAGTCCTCCTGCCTCAGCCTCCCAAGCAGCTGGGATTACAGGGGTGCATCCCTGTGCCAGGCATTAAAAAACACTCTTAATTGGCTGAAAGTGTAACTAAATGGTAGAATGCTTGCCAAGCATGCACAGAGCCTTATTTCAATCTCCAGCACCATGAAAAACAAAAAACAAAACTAATTTCAAAAATTCTCTTAGTAAAATAGTAATAGAAGGAAACTTAACTTGATATGGCACATATACCAAAAATCCACAGCACACTATTCTTAAATGTAAAAAAACATTAGGCCGGGGGCGCGATGGCGCACGCCTGTAATCTAGCACTTGGGAGGCTGAGGCAGGATTGCAAGTTCAAAGCCAGCCTCAGCAATGGCAGGCTTAGCAACTCAGTGAGACCCTGTCTCTAATAAAATACAAAAAAGGGCTGGAGATGTGGCCCAGTGGTCGAGTGCCCCTGAGTTCAATCCCTGTACCAAGAAATAAATAAATAAATAAAACATTAGAACTTAAAAAAGACAAAAAAAAAAAGAGTATGAAAGATAACAGTAGCAAATAAAAGAAGTAAGACTGAAGCCGGGCGCAGTGGCGCACGCCTGTAATCCCAGCACTTTGGGAGGCTGAGGCAGGAGGATCCCGAGTTCAAAGCCAGCCTCAGCAATGGCGAGGCACTTAGCAACTCAGTGAGACCCTGTCTCTAAATAAAATACAAAAAAGGGCTGGGGATGTGGCCCAGTGGTCAAGTGCCCCTGAGTTCAATCCCCAGTACCAAAAAAAAAAAAAAAAAAAAAAAAATTCTTCCAATCTTATGTAAATTCTCCCCTGAGTCAGGCATGGTGGTGCACACTGTAATCCAAGCAGCTTGAGAGACTGAGACAGGAGGATTGTGACTTCGAAGCCAGCCTCAGCAATTTAGCGAGGCTCTAAGCAATTTAGCAAGACCCTGTCTCAAAAAATCACACCCAGATTCTCCCCTAAAAAATAGAAAACCCAGAATTCTCTCATGTTGCTTAGAATTTTTGTGTCTGAGTTTATGAGTGATACTGTTCCATGCTCTTTCTTTTACAATTACCCTTCTTTGGTTTCAGTATCAAGATTATACTTTCCTCATAGAATGAATTTATTAGAAAAATGAATCTAGTGATGTATGAAAAGATACCACATTGTGACAAAATAGAACTTATTCCAGGACAGTAAGGGTGGATTAGCATAAAAAATCAATAGATTATCATTCCAATGAAAGCAACAACAACAAAAAAGTGTTTAACAAAAATTAGCATTCTTGCCAGGCACAGTGGTGCATGCCTGTTATCTCAGCTGCTCAGGAGGCTGAGGCAGGAGGATCATGGGTTCAAAGCCAGCCTTAGCAATGGTGAGGCGCTAAGCAACTCAGTGAGACCCTGTCTCTAAATAAAATACAAAATAGGGCTGGGGATATGGCTCAGTGGTCCAGTGCCCCTGAGTTTAATCCCCAGTACCCAAAATATTTTTAAATTAGCATCTATTAAAAACACTTTTTTTTTTTAATACCAGGTATTGAGCCCAGGGTCGCTTAACCACTGAACCACATCCCCAGCCCTTTTTGTGTTTTTTAAAATGTTTTATTTAGAGATGGGACCTTATTAAATTGCTGAGGCTGGCTTTGAACTTGCAGTCCTCCTGCCTCAGCCTCCCAAGCAGCTGGGATTACAGGGGTGCATCCCTGTGCCAGGCATTAAAAACACTCTTAATTGGCTGAAAGTGTAACTAAATGGTAGAATGCTTGCCAAGCATGCACAGAGCCTTATTTCAATCCCCAGCACCATGAAAAACAAAAAACAAAACTAATTTCAAAAATTCTCTTAGTAAAATAGTAATAGAAGGAAACTTAACTTGATATGGCACATATACCAAAAATCCACAGCACACTATTCTTAAATGTAAAACATTAGGCCAGGCGCGATGGCGCACACCTGTAATCCTAGCACTTGGGAGGCTGAGGCAGGATTGCAAGTTCAAAGCCAGCCTCAGCAATGGCACTTAGCAACTCAGTGAGACCCTGTCTCTAATAAAATACAAAAAAGGGCTGGAGATGTGGCCCAGTGGTCGAGTGCCCCTGAGTTCAATCCCCTGTACCAAGAAATAAATAAATAAATAAAACATTAGAACTTAAGAACAAGACAAATGTACCCATTTTCTCCTCCTCTGTTTAATATTATCCTGAAGAGTATGAAAGATAACAGTAGCAAATAAAAGAAGTAAGACTGAAGCCGGGCGCGGTGGCGCACGCCTGTAATCCCAGCACTTTGGGAGGCTGAGGCAGGAGGATCGCGAGTTCAAAGCCAGCCTCAGCAATGGCGAGGCACTTAGCAACTCAGTGAGATCCTGTCTCTAAATAAAATACAAAAAAGGGCTGGGGATGTGGCCCAGTGGTCGAGTGCCCCTGAGTTCAATCCCCAGTACCAAAAAAAAAAAAAAAAAAAAAAAAAAAAAGAAGTAAGACTGAAAAGAACATCAAAACTGTCGCTATGATTTATCCAATTGTACTGTTATACTGTGTGCATGAATAAATGTGTAACAACAGACCCCACTGTTAATGTATAATTATACATCAATAAGAAGGAAAAAACTGTCACTGTGTATAGAAAAAAAAAAGATTCCCTATATGAGACCTAAAATTATCAGAACTACTAAAGTTTGGCAAGGTGGCTAGATACCTGGTCAATAAATTTAAAAATCAGGACAGTAGGGGCTGGGGTTGTAAATTAGTAGTAGAGTGCTTCGCTAGCATGTGTGGGGCACTGAGTTAGATTCTCAGCACCACATAAAAATAAATAAATAAATAAAAAATAAAGGCATTGTGTCCAACTACAACTAAAAATAATGTTTTTTTTTAAATCAGTACATGTTATAAACTCTTGATATAGGACTGGGGATGTACTTAGTGGTAGAGTGCTTGCCTACATGCCCAATGTCCTGGGTTCAATCCCTAGTATCACAAAAATAAATAGATAAATCAGTAAATAAATTTTTATCATAAAACTGTAGTGACTAAGGCAGCGGGTAACGGGGCAGGAAAAACAAAACAGGCCAGTGGAGAAGGACACCAGACCCAGAGCAGACCTATACAGGGACAAAACTTGGAAAGCAGCAAAGGAAGCCCCGCAGATCACACAGACTACTCGGTACCAGGGACATCTACTCGCCCACACCGGAAGTAAATAGTCTGCAATCCGTCTTTCAACCTGGAACAAAAAAATAAATAAATTCATGCCAAAGAGGGAAGATGGTTTTCTTGTTGGTTTGTTTTTTGGCTTTGTTTTGTGATAAAATTGTGAACCCCTTGGCTCAAGTGATCTCCCATCTCAGCTTCCTGAGTAACTGAGACTACAGATATACTCTACCATTCCTAGTTTGAGGATTTCTTAAGACTTAAAAAAAAAAAAAAAAAAAAAGGGCCGGGTGCAGTGGTGCAAGCCTGTAATCCCATCACTTGGGAGGCTGAGGCAGGAGGATTGCAAGTTCAAAGCCAGCCTCAGCAATGGCACTTAGCAACTCAGTGAGACCCTGTCTCTAATAAAATACAAAAAAAAAAAAAAAAAGGGCTGGGGATGTGGCCCAGTGGTCAAGTGCCCCAGAGTACCAAAATCCCTGGTACCAAAAAAAAAAAAAAAAAAAAAAGATGGGGTGGGCAGGTGGCTAACCTGTGCTGGGAATGAGGCTCAGTGGTAGAGTGCTGGCCTAGCATTTTCAAGGCTCTGGATTTAATCCCTAGCACTGCGGCTGGCAGCCCTATTACTGTCCTCCTGCCAGAGACCCTGGGCTATCCACAGCCCAACACAGTGCAGGACCCAGGGAAAAGGTGGACTGTACTCTCCCCTACCCCCTAATCTTCAGGGCCATAAGAGTCTCATAGTTCCTTGAAACAAACCCTTCTGTCAAAAAATGCCAGACCGCCAGGCGCAGTGGCGCACGCTTGTAATCCCAGCACTTTGGGAGGCTGAGGCAGGAGGATCGCGAGTTCAAAGCCAGCCTCAGCAATGGCGAGGCACTTAGCAACTCAGTGAGACCCTGTCTCTAAATAAAATACAAAAAAAAAGGGCTGGGGATGTGGCCCAGTGGTCGAGTGCCCCTGAGTTCAATCCCCAGTACCAAAAAATAAATAAATAAATAAAGATATTGTGGGCTGGGGCTGTGGCTCAGTGGTAGAGTGCTCACCTAGCATGCATGAGGCACTGGGTTCGATCCTCAGCACCACATTAAAACAAAATATTGTGTCCACTTACAACTAAAAAATAAATGTTTTTAAAAATAAATAAATAAAGATATTGTGTCCACCTATAACTAAAAAAAATTTTTTAAAGACAATTACAATAACATCTAAAATGCAAAACATATGGAGACAGTAAAAAGATCAGTGGTTGTCATGGGTTTGGAGGAGGAAGATGGAGAGACAAAATGGTTTGAGGACAGTGAAACTATTTTGTATGATACTGTAATGGTGGACACCTGTCATTATACATGTTTGACACCCTCAATACCCTATAAGGTTAAGTACTAGTATTATCCTCAAGGTAAGAAAGATGAGAGACACAGCTAAGAAATAGTGGAGTTACACTTGAACCACAGTAGTCTGTAAGGAAATTATGGTAGGGGCTGAAGTTTGTAGCTCTCCCTAAACCTGGGATGGACCTTCTCTGTCCCGCAGAGAGGCTGAGAGAGCCTGCCTCAGCGATAAGGTGAAAATGGGAAGGTAATAGGTCGCTGGCATTCCCTCCCCTGTCTTTAGAAGACCCAGGAACATACCGGGGAGCCCGGTCAGTGGTCAGCCCCGAAGCTCGAAGCTCGTTTATTGAAAAGGTGGGCAGCGTTTTATAATGGACAATAGCCAATCAGTAAACAGCAGGGCAGTTCCAGTTCTCACGATAAGTCACAGCCACGCCCCTGCTTAGCCTAGGTCCATAACAGGGCGTGGCAAGCAGCCAGAAAAGCCAGAGTTTTCCATCCCTTCGGCTGACAGTGTCCGGAAGGTCCCGACAGTAGTCGGCTTGATGGGATTCAGGGATGCACATGAGCTCGTGCTCACCTTCCTCACCAATTTCCTCTGCTCCTTCAAGGCTTTTTTCAAACACACTGAAAACTTTATGCATCATCCTTCTCTTCCTCCCCTATTCAGTCTTTCCTGGAAGTGGAAAGGGAACTAAGATGAAGTCAGCTGATCAGGAGGCTTTAAGCCTCTTCCCCGTCCCTGAAGCAGGTGCAGACATCTGGAAAACCAGAAGAAAGGAAGAAAGGAGAGGAGGAGAATGCAGAGGGCAGCACTTTCTCCCTCCAGGCCAGGTCCAGTTTGCCACCTCACATCTGGGCTATTTTCCAGGAAGTTCCGCCTCCCCAAGGTAACCTAAGCTTTCCTGCTTCATTTCTGGGTTCTTCTGTAATCTGCCTCCAGTAATCTACCTCTGGGCTGGCAGTGGTGATGCTCCAGAAAGCAGACCGTAGCCAGGAGAGTCTCTGAGAACTGATCTCTCCGTCCTCCATCCCTCGGGCCCTGCCTCCTCCTGGGTTGGTAGGAACTGGTTCTGGTGGCAATGGAGACTTGGAGTGAGAGGGATGGAGGAGGACCATGATCTGAAATCGAGAACAGAACTCAGGGTTTCTGGTCCTCGCTTCAGGAAGAACCTGGGGGTGGAGGTCATGAGGAGCCCTGGCAGTGACTGCAGAGAGGCAGAAGTGGCTCAGCCACAAGCTGCAGCTCCTCAGTGACAAAAATTAGCCGTTCATCCAGGTCCATCCTCTTACCCAAGCCCTGATCTGGTCCCTTCCTGAGCTAACGGGGCCCTGCCCTGGGCCAGGGAGTCTGACTTCTGCCACATCCAGAGACAGGCACACATTGCCCCCAACCCCAAGGAGGGTAGGAAGAGAACTGGCATGATCCGCACCTGGCTGTGCAAAGGCAGGGGGACAAACATGCCTCTGAAGACCCATGGCATAGGTATACAACAGGTACTTGGTCAAGGTCCCAGTTTCTAGACCCGTCTTTTTTCCATTCTCTGATCCCTGAAGAGCCCGTAATCTTGGCCGAGCCCATTTTCACTGATTCTATGAACTCAGCCTTCAGACCACCACAGCACAGCTCCAACCCCTGAGACCCTGTCACCAGGGTTACCTCAAGGTTCCGTTCTCCTGATCCCACTTCAGCTGGGAGTGAGAGGACTTCCATGGCATTCTCCCTCACTTCTCCACCTGCTGCATCCTCCTCTTCCTGGAGGAATGACAGATTCAGGACAGTCTGCATCAAGACAGGTGATCACCCACACAGCCCTGTCCCTCTCTGATCGATTTTTTTTTTTTTTATTTTTATTTATTTGCTTTAGTTGTACACAATGCGTTTATTCAATGCATTTTATTTGTACGTGGTGCTGAGGATCGAACCTGGGTCACCCACGTGCCAGGCGAGCGCTCCACCACTGAGCCACAATCCCAGCCCTCCCTCTCTGATCTTTACCCAACCAACTTCCCAACCAAACCTGCACCACCACGAAGCACAGGGTTTCTGTCCTTTATCTCATTCATTGCTCTGAGGCAAAGGCTCTTGAGCCCATTTTTCAGGCCAGGTACTCCTGTCTCATCCGCGGTTATTCCCCGGGGCCACACCTCTGCACCTTATTTTCTCACTGAACCATTGCATAGTGTCCCTGTTCAGCCCATCCCCCCCATGGTTCCAGACCTGCAGTTCAGGGCCAGGTTTAGCATGAAATGAGTGAGACACTATGCTTGGACTCACCTCTCTTGCCTCACCCTAATCCCAGCCCTGTCTGATCTTTTTTTTTTTTTTTTACTGGGGATTGAACTCAGGGGCACTTCACCACTGGGCCACATCCCCAGCCCTTTTTTGTATTTGATTAGAGACAGGTCTCATTGAAGTTGCTAAGTGCCTCGCCATTGCTGAGACTGACTTTGAACTCACAATCCTCCTGCCTCAGCCTCCCAAGTGCTGGGGTTATAGGCGTTGATCTTATCTTTAATTAATGTTTGATATTTCATTCATCATAAAATTTTACATAAATTTTGACTTGTTAAAATGTTTATCATGATTGCTGAGTTCTTTGGCACACCCTTAAATTCTGCTCCTCATCTCACCTTAGTCTCCACCATTCCCTGCACACGTACACCTTCCATGACTGCAAGAGTCCCGGGGAACTTTTATGATCTGGCCCCTGCCAAAGGTCTCTGGGCTTCTGTCTGTGTGACCCACTGACCCAAACCCCTGCTTTGCACAATCTGTCTCATAATCTTTATTTGTAGAAACTTGACTGTTTACTATTACCTGGGCAAAGTAACAGCTATACAATGTCCTTGAGGCAGGAATGTGGATGTAGTGTCCTGGGAACAGCAAGGCCATTGTGGCTGGAGCACAGCAATGAGCAGCAGTGGCAGAAAAGAGATCAAGGAGAAAGCAGAAGCCGGGCGCGGTGGCGCACGCCTGTAATCCCAGCACTTTGGGAGGCTGAGGCAGGAGGATCGCGAGTTCAAAGCCAGCCTCAGCAATGGCGAGGCACTTAGTAACTCAGTGAGACCCTGTCTCTAATAAAATACAAATAAAAGGGCTGGGGATGTGATCCAGTGGTCGAGTGCCCCTGAGTTCAATCCCCAGTACCAAAAAAAAAAAAAAAAAAAAAAGAGAAAGCAGAGACTGCTCCAGGGCCACACAGGTCATTATAAGGACTCTGGCTTTATTCTGAAAAAGAAATAGCCCTTCTGATGCTGTATTGAGAACAGACTGAAGATGGGTCTGGACAGAAGCAGACAAATGTGGAGGCAGTAATCCAGCGAGAGAAACAAATACTGGCAAGGGCCACAGTGGCCACACTTGGATATGTTTGAGGAAGAGACACAGGACTCCAGTGAATTAGATTTGGGATGTGAGAGAAAGAATGGAGTCAGGGATGACTCCAGCGTCTTTTAGCCTGAGCTACTGGAAGAACCGAGTTGCCGTCTACTGTGATGGACAAGGCTGCAGCGAGAACAAGTTTGGGGATCGGGATGAGTCATGTCTGAGATGATTCTAGACATCCAAATGGAGCCGGCAGGCAGCAATAATGACAGTGATAACAGTAATCACAGCTGCAGTCATAGTGCTCCCTCTGGGCTGGGGGTGTAGCCCGGTGGTACAGCGCTTGCCTAGCATGCGTGCAGCTCTGGGTTTGATCCCCAGCGACACAAAAAAGAAAGAAAGAAAGAAAGAAACAGGGCTCACTTAGCCAGTGCTTTACATGTCTGAACTCATTTAACCCTCACAGTAACCCTATGACATAGAGCTACTATTATCCCTGTTTTACAGATGAGGAAATCTACATACCTGGTGTTCAAAGAAAAGCCAGAGCTGGAGCCGGCGCGGTGGCTCACACCTGTAATCCCAGCACTTTGGGAGGCTGAGGCAGGAGGATCACGAGTTCAAAGCCAGCCTCAGCAGTGGCGAGGCACTTAGCAACTCAGTGAGACCCTGTCTCTAAATAAAATACAAAAAAGGGCTGGGGATGTGACCCAGTGGTCGAGTGCCCCTGAGTTCAATCCCTGGTACCACAAAAAAAAAAAAAAAAAAAGAAAAGAAAAAAGAAAGAAAAGAAAAGCCAGAGCTGGAGATATAAATTTGGGATCATTGGTGTGTGGGGGTGGCATGAGCTCACATGGGAGCAGGTGCAAAGGTCCAAAGACAGAAACAGATCTCCAAAGTTTAGAGAATGAAAAGTTGAGGAATATCAACAAAGGAGAATAAGGAACCGTAGTCAGGGAGGCTGGAGGAGACACCCTAGAAGGGGTGTCCCCAGAGGCTAAGCCCAAAAAGTATTTCAATGCCAGGCGCGGTGGTGCACACCTGTAATCCCAGCACTTGGGAGGCTGAGGCAGGAGGATCGTGAGTTTCAAAGCCAGCCTCAGCAATGGCGAGGCACTTAGCAACTCAGTGAGACCCTGTCTCTAATAATTTTTTTTTTTTTTTTTTTTTTTTTTTGTACTGGGGATTGAACTCAGAGGCACTTGACCACTGGGCCACATCCCCAGTCCTTTTTTTTTTTTTTTTTTTTGTATTTTATTTAGAGACAGGGTCTCACTGAGTTGCTAAGTGCCTCGCCATTGCTGAGGCTGGCTTTGAACTCGCGATCCTCCTGCCTCAGCCTCCCAAAGTGCTGGGATTACAGGCATGCGCCACCGCGCCCGGCTTCTAATAATTTTTTTAAGAAAGGGCTGGGGATATGGCCCAGTGGTCGAGTGCCCCTGAGTTCAATCCCCGGTACCAAAAAAAAAAAAAAAGTATTTCAAGGAGGAAGATATGATGAAGAGAAAGCAGTTTAGAAACTGCAAACCGAGGTTGTAATGTGAGGAGACCATTTGGGGTTGGGCCTCAGTTTCCCTGTAGGAGCCCTGTTTGGGGAGATGACTTGAATTGCGGTTGACTATGAGCCGTGGAGATTTGGGCATTGTCGCCTTCCGTAGTCTCACGGGACTTGTCCCAGGATCTCGAGTGACTTGGCCGAAATTGCTGATCGGGTCAGCGCCATTTTTGGTGGTGTGTGTGTGTGTGGCGTGTGTTAGTCGTTGTTAGAACCAGAGAGAAAAGTTATCAGAATAAAAAGCTGTTCGTCTCCAGTTTGCCTCTGAACTTCTTCCCGCGGCTCCGTTGCTCCAAGAGCTTCAGGCGGCAACATTTCCCCATCTGCAAATGGTTCTTTAGTGATTCATCAGCTCAGACAGTCTGTGGCTGGCCTTTATACCTGCCCCTCTGTCTTCTCCTTAGGTCTATCTGTCTATCCTTTCCCCTGCAACAATTTGGATATAGTTTGTCCTCCAAAGACTCATGTGCTGGTGGTTGGTCCCCAGTGTGGGGATGTGCAAGGTGGTGGAACCTTTGAGAGGTAGGGCCTAGTAGGGGGTCCTTAGATGGTTGGGGATACTACCCTCGGAAGGGATTAAGGCCTGGCTGGTAAAACAGTTGTTATGCAAGCCTGCACCTGGCTCCACCCAGTCTCTCTCTGGCTTCCTGTCTGGCATGTGATCTATTCCTCCCATACTCACTCCTGCCACTGCCACCCACTATGGATTCAAGGGAGCCTATGCCAGAGCCTGCACCTTGCTGCTTAGACTTTCAGTATCAAAAATTGTTAGTTAGGGCTGGGATTGTGGCTCAGCGGTAAAGCGCTCGCCTAGCACATGCGTGGCCCGGGTTCGATCCTCAGCATCACGTAAAAATAAAACGCATTGTGTATAACTAAAAGCAAATAAATAAATATTTTTTAAAAAATTGTTAGTTAGAGCCGGGCACGATGGCACATGCCTGTAATCTCAGCACTTGGGAGGCTGAGACAGGAGGATTGTGAGTTCAAAGCCAGCCTCAGCAATGGTGAGGCACTTAGCAACTCAGTGAGACCCTGTCTCTAATAAAATACAAAAAAGGGCTGGGGGTGTGGCCCAGTGGTCGAGTGCCGCTGAGTTCAATCCCCGGTACCAAAAAAAAAAAAAAAAAAAAAAAAAAAATATTGTTAGTTTAGGGCTGGGGCTGTAGCTCAGTGGCAGAGTGCTTGCCTAGCATGTGTGAGGCACTGGGTTGGATCTTCAGCACCACATAAAAATAAACAAATAAAACAAAGGCATTCTTTTTTTTTTTTTTTTTTTTTTTTTTTGTGGTTACCGGGGATTGAACTCAGGGTCACTCGACCACTGGGTCACATCCCCAGCCCATTTTTGTATTTTATTTAGAGACAGGGTCTCACTGAGTTGCTAAGTTCCTCGGCATTGCTGAGGCTGGCTTTGAACTCGCGATCCTCCTGCCTCAGCCTCCCAAAGTGCTGGGATTACAGGCGTGCGCCACCGCGCCCGGCTAACAAAGGCATTCTTTAGGTGGCTGTGGCTGTGGCTCAGTAGTAGCACACTTGCCTGGCATGTGTGAGGCACTGGGTTCGATTCTCAGCACCACATATAAATAAATAAAATAAAGGTCTATCAACAACTAAAAAAGAAATTTAATTTTAAAAAAAAAAGACATTCTGTCCATCTATGAGTACAAAAAAAAATTTTAATTGTTAGTTTAAAAAAATCTCTTTTCTTTATAAAATCAGCCTGCTTCAGTTATTTCATTATAGCAAGAAAAAACAGACTAATACAGAAAAGGGAGAACCAGGAGTGAGATCAGTGCTAATAACAAATATCTAAAAGCATAAAAGTATATTTGGAACTGGGTTACAGGCAAGGATTGAGAAAGGTTGGAGGAAAGGGTTAGAAAAGGCCTAGAATGCTAATGATGGAGCATTATGGGCAATATTAGGGAAGGCTCCAAGGATAAGACTAGGGACCTTATCTCAGTTGTAAATGAGGATTCCACTAAAATCAAGGTATCCTTGCTATACCATGGCAAAGAACTTTGATACAGTATATCCATGCCTCAAGACCTTATGGAAGGCTGAAATTAATAGTGATTGACTATTTTTAGCAGAAATTCCAAAACAACAAAGCATTCAGGCTGTGTGGCATGGGTATTACTGGCTGCTTTAGTTAGATTTACAATGAGATGAAAAGCAGAGTGAAAAGATTTGGAAACTTCACAGGTTAGCCAGGGAGACAGCAGAAGGCTGTTTAGGATAGAAAGATGCAGGATACAGGATACAGAGCAGCGCAGATAAGAAGCTGTCTGTGCTAATTGGGAAAAAGGCCTCGAGGTCACCTCAGAAATCTTCCAGGCTGCCCCTCCTTTCACAGGCTCAGAGGCCTAGAAGTGCACAATTTTTTTAGTTGTAGATGGACACAATATCTTCATTTATTCATTTATTTATTTATTTATTTATTTATTTTTGGTACCAGGGATTGAACTCAGGGGCACTCAACCACTGGGCCGCATCTCCAGCCCTTTTTTGTATTTTATTAGAGACAGGGTCTCACTGAGTTGCTAAGTGCCTCGCCATGGCTGAGGCTGGCTTTGAACTCGCCATCCTCCCGCCTCAGCCTCCCACGTACTGGGATGACAGGCGTGTGCCACCGCACCTGGCTATTTATTTATTTTTATGTGGTGCTGAGGATCGAACCCAGTGCCTCACAAATGCAAGGTAAGTGCTCTACCACGGAGCTATAGCCCCAGCCCCTAGAAGTATACTTTTGTATGCTTGCTGTCCAGGGGTCCCCAGGGATTCCTGCTTTCCAGCAAAGTGCTCCGTTACCATAATTCAAATAGATCCAGGTACAGCTTGCTCAGGCAGCGGACGTTGATACCCACGTGGAGCTATCTTGCAGGCATACAGAAAATAAGAGATATGGGGTCATGGTGGCTCCCATCAAGATTCCACAGGAAGGCCTAGGAGGCCAAGCAGAAGTTTGCCACAGAGTCGCTGCAAAGATTTCCCAGTGGGGCCATGCCTAGTGGAACTGTGGGAATGGAGCCACAGTGGGCACCCAGAAAGGTAAAGCTTCCAGCACCATGCCACGCCCACCCAGGAAAGCTGCTGGCATTAGCATGCAGTGCCAGATAGCAGCCATTTGGGCAACAGCCAGCAAAGCCAGAGAGGTAGGTCCCCAAGGACCCCCCCTACACAGGTGTACACAAGATTCCAGACTGAGCTTTAGGATTTAATGTCTGCCCTGCTGGATTTCAATCTTGCTTCAGGATGAATACTCCTTTTGTATTTGCCTATTCCTCCCTTTTGAAATGGGAAGGTACACTTCGTGACTTTCCTACCAATGGATATTAGAAGTCCGTAACTTGCTTTGATTTTATAGGCTCACAGCTAGAAGGCTGTGAGTTTCAGATATGATCTTGAACTTTGGACTCTTTAATTACTGTTGGAACAAGTTAAGACTCTGGGACTATTTGGATGGAATGATTGTATTTGTATGTGAAAAGAATAAGAACTTTGGGAAACCAGGTGCAAAATGCTAGGGTTTAAATATGGTGTGTCCCCTCCAAAACTCATGTTGAAGTTTGATCCCCGTTGTGAGGTATTCACAGGGTGAAGCAAGATGGTGAAGGGTAGCGTCATCATTAGGAAAGTGTCCTAATAAGACACACACATGGTGCCACCACTATGGCTCTGAGGCCTTCCCCCTTCAGAACTAACTTGTGGCAATTGTGACTACCCTGCCATGCCCAAGAGAAAGCATAATTGCAGCGCCAAGGCTAAAAGACCACCAGAACTGGTCAAATGAGTCACCTAAAATTTGTATATAGAAGATTCAGGGTGAGGAACAAGATCTAAACTTAAGAGTTCAGCTGTAGCAGTAGCCAGTTCATCCTGAAAAATTCAATAATTAGTCACACAGTAATTGTTCTGGTTTTTAAAAAAAAAAATGAAAAAGGAAAAGAAGAAGGGAGACCAAAAGACTCACACGTGCACACAGACTCGGTCTCTTGCCATGTGAAGCCCTGCACTGCCTCAGGATTCTGCCAGCAGGAAGCCCATCTCCAGATGTGGCCCTCCACCTTGGAACTTCAGAACTGTGAGCCAAAATAAACCTCTTTTATTTATAATTCACCACTGTATGGTATTATGTTATTAACAACAGAAAATGGCCTAATATGTTTCCAGCCCCCACTTCCCACCATTTACCTCACTAGAATGTTCCTGTTTATAATCTGTATTTTTGACTCCAAGGAATTTTCTCACCTTGAACCAGGCTGGGGTTTGGGGCAGTTTCACTGTAAATACTTGTCCTCATCTCCTGGGGTTCACCCTTCATCCTGCCAATATGCTCAATTGCTCTCCTCTGGCCCAGGCCCCTGGCTCAGGCCCAAAAACCAAGTAGGTTACAGCTGCAGCCAGGGAGAGGAAAGGGGCTGCCTATTAACCCGTCGAGAACCCAGAATCTCAGACACTATTTTTGAGAGGGAGGTTGGAAGCCATGATGGGGGCTTAGGGATATAGATTAAGGTATAGGTTCTGGAGTTGGCAACCAAGAGACTCTCATGTAGGAGGCTGGGGAATGAGGCCTGTTGACAGCACTGGGGCTGGGGGCTTGAGACCAAGTATGGGAATAGTTAGGGTTAGGCCTTAGACTGGGAACCAGGAAACCACATGCCCGGGCTGAGGGTGGACATCACATTGACCCCTTACCAGGAGAACCCAGATAGTGCCCTTCAGGTCCTCTGGGAACCCAAAAGGATCAGGGAAGGGGCAGCTGGATTGAAGTTTAAGTCATTTAGGAGGCTACATCAGGGAGGCCACAGGAAAGAAGAGTGAGGAACCCAGAGAGGACAATGTCCAGGAAAGGTTTGGGCCAAGGAAAGGAGCCCTTAAAGGGGTCAAGAATTCAGATCTTGCCAGGCACGTGGCATACACACTGTAATCCCAGTAGCTCAGGAGGCTGAGGGCAGGAGGACCATGAGTTCAAAACCAGTCTCAGCAACTTAGCAAAGCCCTAAGCAATTCAGAAAGACCCTATCCCTAAATTAAAAAAAATTATAAAAAGGGCTGGAGAGCAGAGCAAGATGGCGCACACCTGTAATCCCAGTGGCTCAGGAGGCTAAAGCAGAAAGATTGTGAGTTCAAAAGCAAGGCACTAAGCAACTCAGTGAGACCCTGTCTCTAAATAAAATACAAAATAGGGCTGTGGACGTGGCTCAGTGGTAGAGTGCCCCTGGGTTCAATCCCCTATACCAAAAAAAAAAAAAAAAAAGAATTCAGAACTTCAGACCTGACAGATGGAAGGAGATGCCTCAATCATACGTCAGAGCTGGAAGATTTCTCAATAAGCATGTCCCTCAGCTGCCAGTCCCATGTGATGTTCCATGTGAAAATAATCCTGTGGTGAAATGAGTTTGGGAAGCACTGCCTCTCTGCCTCTCAGGACTCTTGATGCACATTCGCCATTGAAAGGCTCTGGTCAGTTCCTGCAGTACAGAAAAGCCTAACTACTTTCCCATTTTATCACAGACACTTTTCTTCCTGTAACACCTACCAACGTCCATGAAACAGACTGAGGAGCACTGAGCTAGCCTGATTCCCCATTCTATTTCCGGGGAAACCAAAGCTCGGAGAAAAGAAAGGATCTGCTGAGAGAGACAGAACTGAGTGAAATCCCAAGTGTCCCATCTTAAAAGGACAGCAGGGCTGAGAGAGTGCCTTGGGACCATCAAGGCCATCTTTACCCTCCTCCCACCCCATTTGTAGATAGGTAGACTGAAGCAAGGAGACAGGTGTGGACTCCTTTTCTTCCCCAAAATTCTAGATAAGGTTTGACTAGTTTGATTCAGTCTGATTTCTTTTTTTTTTTTTTTTTTTTTTTTTTTTGGTACCGGGGATTGAACTCATGGGCACTCGACCATTGGGCCACATCCCCAGCCCTTTTGTTGTTGTTGTTGTTGTTGTTGTATTTTATTAGAGACAGGGTCTCACTGAGTTGCTAAGTGCCTCGCCATTGCTGAGGCTGGCTTTGAACTGGCAATCCTCCTGCCTCAGCCTCCCAAGTGCTGGGATTACAGGTGTGCGCCACCGCACCCGGCTTGATCCAGTCTGATTTCTGACGTGCTACACAAACTCTGGAACCAGACGGTCTTCCTCACAGTCCTCCACCCTCCCCACTGGGGCCAGCTTCTACTGGCCACCTAGCTCTCCTTCTTTCTTCACCATTTCCGCCCCCAGGAAATTTTGTGGGCTCTGATTTGTCTGATGCCTTTTCCAAGATCATCTTCTCTCCCCATCTAGCACAAAAGTCCCCCTGATTTCAAATCCCGTTCCTGCGCCAGTATTGAACACAGAGCTGGACATGGACTCCAGAATGTTCTCTGAGGATGGGGCTTCATTACCAGTCTTGTGGTTTTTAAACTAGTCAAACTCTGGAGGCCCATCTCCTGAATGCAGGGCAAAGGAATAAATGGTCCCAAGGAGGAGGGCTGGAGCTGCAGCTGGGTTCTTATCCAAGTGGTTTGCAGAAATACCACACTAGCTGTTGAGGCAAAAAAAAAAAGCTAGATCAGGTCAGGAATGTGCTAAAGAGAGATGTTCACAGACCTGTGGGGAAATACAGAGACACAAACTCACCCCGAAGTAAGAAGACTTGGGGCCCACACCGGCTGTCTTCCACCATCCAATACACACAGCCTGGTCCCTACCTCTCTCCCTGCCTTGCTGCCTTTTCCTGCTGGGAGTTAACCCTCAGGGAGGGGCTGCTTCCTTCCTTTCTTGGGCAAGGCCTAGGGCTAAGACATGCCCAGCCTTTGACCTCTGTGGAAACGGGAGACTAGACGTCTTTCTAGACGGGGGACTAGAAAGGTAGGGAAGTTTGGTTCCCCCACCCCCAAGATTCACAGGCTCCCTGTCCCTGCAGGCTAAGCACAGTTCCTTCTCTGTCTCCTCAGGGGGCTTCAGCCTCTTGCAAACCCCTCCAACACCAGGAAGCAGTAGCTGTAGCCACCAGGCCCTCCCCCACCCGCAGCAACTCAGAAGCTGGAGCCCTAACTTGATTGTGCATGGTTAATCACAGCGTGAGCTAAACAAGCAGGCAGCCTCCAAGGTCCTCTTATTCTCATTAATAGCTGTCCTGGTCAAGCCTCCATCAGTGCTGAGGCTGACCGGAGGAGCCAAGGGGGCTAAGAAGGAGGGCCCTGGGGCCAGGGTCTGGTTAGACCTTAGCAAAAACGCTGATTGCCCCCCAGTCAAAGGTGGGGAGAGGGAAAAAAGAGGGGCAAGTGATGAGGACACAATGACAATGATCTTTGGGGGATCTTTTTTGTTAATATTTTTTAGTTGTTGATGGACCCTTATTTTATTTATTTGTATGTGGTGCTGAGAATCAAACCCAGTGCCTCACACAGGCAAGCACGCTTCCACTGAGCTACAACCCCAGGCCTGGGGGGTCTTTAGGACAAGGCAGAAGCAGCCATTGGGAGTCGACCTACCTGGCTCTACACCTACTACCTGTGTGATCTTAGGCAGTGCCTCATTTTCCTCATTTATAAAATAAGGATAAAAATTCTACCTACTTCATCAGATTATTACAAACATTAAATGAGCTAAAACATAAAACTCTGAGAAATAGTGCTATGAAAGTGTTTTTTAAATAATGGGACTGCAGAATGAAAGATGGGAAAACGGGCTTATTGACTTCCCAGAATACCCTCCCTCTTATATGAAGGAGTGGTTCTAAGTCAGGTACCAAATTGGGGGCAAAACCCACAAACTGGAGGGGTCAAGAGGACCCACCGAGTTAACCTACCCTCTCTGGACCTCAGTTTTCTATCTGTAAATGGGGACCATAATTGCCCCTACATCATGGGGCTGTTGTGGAGATTAAATGACAACATACACAGATTCAGAGCTTATGAATGTGGTGGTCAGTAATAAGGGCTCAGTAAATGACAGCCAGCTTCTATGATCTTCTGAGCTTTAATTCTGTACCAACCCTCCCCCACCTCCTCCAATGAAGGGCCTACCCTGTAAGGACATGAGAGAGGTATATGTTATTTCTCCCCTGCAAAGAAAAATGTGCAATTCGACACTGGGCACACCCCAGCCCCAGGCACCCCTGCCCCTCACCCAGTCGCTTCTGGGCCTTGAAGTTGGGCAGGTCGTGAGCGCTGGGAAGCATGCAGGGTCACGGGGGTCACCACAGTGGCTGCTGCCGGCAGTGGACTCAAGACAGGACTCACCGGAAGCCCGCGGTCCTAGGTTCACAACGCCTAGGCTGGAAGGTAAGGGGCAAATCCTGCCCACCGATGTACTTGCTGCGCCTGAGCCAGACCGAGGATCTCCGGGAGAAAAAAAGTAGAAGGCGGCTGAGGGCCACTTGGGGACCACAGGACGCCGGTGGGATTGGGGGAAGGAGTCCGAGGGAAGGAAGCAAACTTGGCAGGGTCAAAGGCGGGGACCGAGAAATCGGCCCTAGCCTACCGCACCATACCCCTGGACCCCAGGACTTCTCTGCAGGCAGGGAGAAACTGAGACCGAAATTCCCACCCGAAGCCCGGCGGGACTCCTCTCCGGCAATTTCACCAATTTCACGTGTAGACCTGGGCTGGATGCAACTACCCTGTGGTAGAAAGCTTGGGGTCATTGCCAATGGAACTATCATTGGCCAATCGAAACAGTCGATGCCATTCATTGATTTTTCGAGCTACTTTGGTAGAAATTAGAGGCGAGGCACCGGCCTCCGAGGCTGGGGGAAAGTGCCTTCTTCCTCGATCTGAGCGGCACAACAGTGATCCCAACTCCCAGGTATGGGCAAGTGACCTGGACTCGGAGGCCCTGTCCTCATAAGCGGGGATAGAGGACGTTCAGAGATGCCCCCGTGGGAACGCTATTCTTCCCCAAGGCCCAGTCTGACATTATTTCGGTTCCCACCCCGGCCGGATCCTGCGTGCCGTGTCAACTCAACGGCGTCGCCAGCTTTTCCGACCAGGCGGACCAGGGAGCGCCCTGCCCAATTCGAGGCTGCTCCGGAAAACACACCAGGCGCTCGCTCGGAGCTGCCCCAAACCCAAACTTTTTTTCGGAAGCTGACTGCAAGGCTTCCAGGTGGAGGTCGGGGCTGTTTCCAGGTCAGTCCCCTGTGCTGGGGGTGCCCTGCACGGAGCCGGGCTGGGGAGGTGAAGCTTCCGGCAGGGGAGGGGAATTGTGTCTTCGCTGGCTCAACTTCGGAGCCAGACTCGGAAAACCTCAGTTTCCTGTCCCAAGAGGATGACTTTGTTGTGGCTGTGTCCACCCTAGCTCTGGGCAGCAGGGGCTCCAGACCCCCTTGCTGAGCCACCTGTATCCGCAGCCCCGCCCTGGATTTTAGTTTCTTCTTTTAAGAATTAGTTTTTTGGGGGGACTGGGTTTGTGGCTCAGTGGTACAGCCCTTGCCTAGCACGTGTGAGGCCCTGGGTTCAATCCTCAGCACCACATAAAGATAAATAAATAAAGGCATTGTGTCCATCTACAACTAAATATATATAAAAGAATAGTCTCTTGGGGAAAGCAGGGAGGGCAGCAATGGAGGAGACAGGAAGAGGCACACACTAGAACCATCTCTCCGATTTCCTGTCTCCAAATGGAGGTTGCTTCTCGGGATGGGTGAGACCACATACCATGCCCCCAGCTGGGCTTCACAGGCCTCAGGGTCACAGGCCTCAGGGGGCGAAAAGAAGGGATCTCTCATTCCCTCCTCCACCTCCTAAGACAGTAGAATCAGTACTGAGAAGTGGCCAGTTTAGCTAGGTTTGAGTTTCTGGCCCGGATTCAGGCCTGGGTAAGAGTTTAATCTTAAGAGGGGCTGCCAACCAGGAATTATGCGACCCTGCGACCCGGACTGCTTCACTTCTTCTCCACTCACCGGAGGCCTTCAGCCTACACTGATTTTTTTTTTTTTTTTTTTTTTTTGAGACCGGTCTCAGTAAATTGCTGAAACTGGGTTTGAACTTGAAGATCATCCTGCCTCAGCCTCCTGGGCCGCTGGGATTACAGGCATGGGCCACCGCAGCTAGACCGACTTTTTAAAAATACTGTCCCACAAGTCTCTGTAACTGTAACCTGCAGAATCCCACTTCATGCCCAACCCCAGGATGGCGCAGGCACACCGACTGCACCCTCCACGAAGTCCTTTGGGATGCACAGCTGCGAAATCTACTCATCCATAATATGGCAACAATAATAAAGCCTCCCTCATAAAGTTGTGAGCAGCCAATGGTTAACGAATATAGAGCGCTTACCAGGGCCTGGCACGTAGGAAGTGTTCAATACATATAAATAACTGATGGCTTTCATGGGCTGAGATTGTAGCCTCGGGTAGAACGCATCCCTAGCATGCTCAGACGGCCCTGTGTTCAATTCGGGCACCACAAATTAATGATAATAATAATGCCTTTCACTTTTAGCAGAGGCACGTGCCACATTTTACCTCACAAGCCTAACTAGTCAGTCGTCAAACAGCCCCATCAAGGAAGGTATTTCTATCCCCAGCCCCACACCAATGACCTAGCGAGGAGCACTAACTTGCCCACGCAGGTTCCTCCTCCACCGCAAGAGGACTAAAAGATTGGGCCGAGCCACCGAAAGGGCGACCCCGCGTTCCCTTGGTGGTTTGGAGGAGTGACTCCTCCCTCAGGCCACTAAAAATACTAACTAGCAGGAGCTGAGACCCAGAACTCTGCCCTGCAGGACCTGGACAAAGGAAAACTGGAGGGGGGTCAAGGCGGTTGGGGAGTCACGCGGGGGCGGGTCTGGACCCCCATGTGCGCTGCCTGCAGCCGCTTAGCGAAGCCCTTTGTCGCGAGCAGCCGCGTTCGTGCCGCACTCGGCGGCTTAAAATAAAGACAATGTTCCCAGCCTCCCTGCAGCTAAATCGGGCGCGGGTGCGGGGGTGGTGAGCGCGCCGGGCGGGAGCGCTTCTCCCCGCCCTACCTCCCCTCTCTCCTCCTGCCTCAGTTTCCCCATCTAGTAAGGGGACCTAGCCAAGTCTAGGCGGGCTGCAGGAAGAGTTATACAGTAACAGGGGTTGTGGGGGCGTCATCCCCCTGCCTCCGCAGCTGCTCAGACTTAAGCCTCGTGGGACAGAGGGGGGCACTCAGGAGAAGGCAGAGGAAAGCTGGACACCCTCCCCTCCCGCCCACCAAATAAGTGTTTTTATTTCTAAAGGGACGTGCGCAGAGGCGGTGGGAGAAGAGAAAAGGGAGACCAAGGAGATTGGGGGGAGGGGTAAGGAGAGTCTGATTCAGACTCGGAAATGGATGTTGAGTGTGGAGGCCTAACACCCCCACATTCAGCCACGTGTACGCGCACAAGTACACGCAGCTCCACCGCGCGCACAAGGCGCATCCGCAAACCCAGGACCGCCCAGCAGGGGGCAGCCCACTGGCAAGGACCCGCTGAGTTATGAGTCAATACTGACCGGCTGTGATCCTGGGGTCGGGGGCGGGGGCTGCTCAGATTCCTCTCTGAGCTGCAGTATCTGCCCAGCTTCAATGGGTGCTTGCTGGAGCCCCAGCTTCTCAAAAGTATAGATGCCCCCACATGTACCTGCCACGTGTACCCATTACTGGCACCGGGTGGCTGCTGGCCAAGCCCCAGGGACTCCAGTTTCTGTTCTACCTGGCTCCCTAGGCAACTGAGTTCCTGGGTGAGAAAGCCCCAAATTACCCTCTGACTTGAGCATTGGAAAGCGGTGCTCCGTGGGAAAATGGGTAGAGGAAAAAAAGGAGTGGAGCAAGCCCCAGCCCAATCCGGTGTCCCAGGCTACAGAGCCCAGGGTTTAGAGCGCCTGGACGTGAATCCTAACAGGTGCCCGAAGCGTTTACCGCGTCTTCTCCTCAGCTTTCTCATTTCTCACCTACATAATGGGGATAACGATTTCAATGCTTCCCACCTCCCACCCCAGGACTTTGGCACAGCCCATAGGGCAAAGAACATAGCAGCCCCAGCAGGCAGTCCCTGTGGCCTCCCCAACTCTCCTGTGGTCAGCTCCCCAGGAGGTCTCTAGGACCAGACAGGGCGGGGCAGGACCCACGTCTCTATGGCAAAGGGCCCCCCAGGGGCTCTATCTCTGAGGAAACTCAACACAGAAATCCAAACGGACCTGGGGGGAAGGGTGCCGGCCAAGCAGCAGGGCCGAGGGAGGTGGGGAGGAGCAGCTCGGCACTTCCCAGGGACACACCTGCGAGCCCTGAGTGGGAGTCCAGGGATACAGAGTTTGACAAGCTGGGAGGAGAGCTGTCTGTCTGCCTGTCTGTCTGTCTTCCAAGGGGAAGCTGGGGGTGGAGCAGGAAAGGAGGGTAGAAACTGCCTCTCTCATCAGAATTAGCAAGTTCCATAGTTGGGCAACACTCAGACACACTCCCGATGCAGACACACGCACATGCATCCTTCCTCCACATCAACAGGGTCACACCTGCATTTACACAGGCTGCATGGGGACATGAGTACAGGGACACACACCGTGCCAACCATTCCGAAGCACCTGGAGCAAGCACACAGCCCCCCACTGATCCCCACAGAAAAGACACCCCTAGAGCCTCACACCAGGACTGTGCTGGCATAGGCAGACGCTAGAGCACCAGCCCAGCACGCGGGCACGTCCGTCCGCTCAGCCCTGGGGCGGGTGCGCCAGCCCTCTGGGTTTGTTCCAACTTGGAGCCTCTCACGTGAGGCCCAATGTGTCATTTCCAAACAGAAGGAATCTAGCTCCCTCGCAGCAGGGAGGAAGAGCAGGGTGTGTGGCTGGGTGGGTGGGTGGGCGCGTGGGCATGTGCAGGGGGGAGGGCATGTGTGCGAGGGAAGAAGGCATGTGAATACCAGGGCATGTGTGTTGGGGCATGGTGCACCGGTTTGGGGGCTCTAAGGTGGGTGGGGGAAGGAGCCTGGGGAAACAGAGTGTGCCTTTGTGAGGGTGTGTGTGTGCCGCCGAGTCTGTGTGCAGTGGGTGTGGGTGTTTGTCTCCCTGTATCCGCCTTCTCTCCCGTCCTGGACTTTTAGCCTTGCTGGGCTTGCCTTCCTCATGTCCTGCCTCCTCCCTCTCAGGGCCCAAAGTGGGTGCCCTGGTGGAGGAGGGGGCCATGCTCCAGGACCTAGTCCAACCCCAGATGCTGCCTGAGGCTTCCCTCCAGCTCCCCCTCCCTTCCTTTCCTCCCTTTCCTCCCTCCCTCTCTTTCCCTGCCTCCCTCCCCCCCCAGGCTGGCGTGCCAGGGGGTGGGACATGCCAATCACTGGCTGTGCCTCTCCCGCTGCCAGCACAGGGCGCAGCTCCCCCCCGGGAGCCAGGTGTTTGGGTCCCAGGAGACGCTGCCGGCCCCGGAGAAGCAGTGGGGCTGAGGACCCTACAGACCCCTCTCCGACCCCATGGTGAGTGCATTTGGGAGGGGCTCTGCTGAGGTGGAGGCAGAAGATGCAGGGTCCTCGGTGGTAGGGCAGGGACCAGGATGAGACAGAAATGGGGGTGGATCCGGGAGAGGAGGTGTCCAAGGAGGGGTCTAGAGGCCAAGGGAGCGCTGTAGCATTGGACATTGGCTGCTCCAAACACCCTGCCCCCTGGCTCTGAGTGGGTGCACCTCGTGTTTTTCTGGGCTTCACTCGGCAGAGGGGATGGAGACCCCCTTGGGAAACTAACTACCTGGAGCCCAGAAAGGGTTAGACTGCCAGGTAGCAAGCAAAGCCCCCAGCACCCTAAGGTCAGAGTGGGAAAGGCAGGGGGCCGGGAGGCAGCCCCTGTCACCAGTATCCTGTGGAAGGTTACCACCCCTTAATTGGGGCTCCAGTCCCAGAACCTCCTTCTCTCCTCCCTCAGGGCACCCTGAATCCAACAGCTTCTGTCCACCTTCAGCCCTACCAGGAGGTATTGAACCAGGCTGCTGGCCAAATGGACAAACTGGATATTAAGGTGGGTGTTGGGCCAGAGCCAAGCAGGAGACCAGGCAGAGAGTCCCAGGGCTCTTCTGGGACAAATGGGCACAGGGATAGCCACTCCAGTCAGTGAATGTGGCCCTGACATGTACGGGACCCCAGAGGGCCCTCCCTATATTTTCAGTATTTGGGGCTCCCACGAGGGAGAGCTCAGCCCTATGTCCGGGCAATACATGGATACCGATGGGCACCTGTGCCAGGTGCTTCCAGATTCCACAATGTGAGGAGGGACCAGGGCCAGGAGCTCTGATTCTTGCAGAGTGACTAGTTCCTAGACAGACAGCTGGGGAGGTGGTGGTCAGTTCCCATTAGGTTGTTCAAACATGCGCAGCTTAGGGGTTTTCAATGCCAACTGCAAGGGGTTCATCTTGCCCCCACAGAACATACCTGCAGCTCCATCCAGACTGACCCAGGGCCCCCTGCTCAACTGGCCGGAAGGAGCCAGGCAGTCTCGGGCAGCCTGACAGTCTCCTGTCCCTGGGTCATCAGCTGCTCACTGAGCTGTCTGAAGAGAGTTCTCTGCCCTCTGACCTCAGCCACTAGGCAAACAGCGATCGGTGATCGATGCTGAGATATGAAAGAGGAGGAGATGGAGCAATGGGTTGCTGGGTTGGCGGTTGGAGATTTGAGAACTGGATCCTGACATGCAAAGGGAATCCAAATTGTCAAGAAGGGGCTGGGTAGAAGTCACATTGGATCTAGAAGGGAACCTTCCCATTGTACTGATGGAGAGACTGAGGCTGAGAAAGGGAATGGACAGGTTCATGGCCGCAGAAGGGAGATTTATGGGTCCAGTTGCACTTAGAACCCCATTCTCCTTACCCTCAGCACAACACTGCCCTGCCACCTCCGTGAGCGAGATGATGGGATGGCGAAGCAGGGGGCGCAGCAAGCTTCGTGAGGCAAGAGCTTGGGCTCCAGGCAGGCAGGCGGGAGAGGTGGGTGAATCTCGCTGGGTTTCTGCTCTGCTGTGGTGCCATGGAGATGCCTAGAAGGATGGGGGAGGGAGGGAGAGAGAAGAAAGGAAAAAGGGAGGGGAGTGCAAGGCCCGAGGAGCTGGGGGCATGCGGGGAGGAGGGCAGGGACCAGCACCTCTGATGCTTCCTTTGCCTGCAGAGCAGGGTCCAGGGCCCCACCTGCTAACGGCCAGGCTGTGGCTAAAGAGGGGCAACTGGTTAAGGTCCATCGTGGGTGAGCAAATTTGGCAGCGGTTCTAGACTCTCCTCTTGAAGCTCAGTAGTGTACTTATGAAGCATCTAACTCATGGCTGCTACCTTCCCCAGGGCTAGCTGTCACTCTCAGTGGTGACTTTAGCCTGAAAATACAATTAATTCTTCTTGTTCACTCCCTCATTCCCAAGGCCAGGTATCAGGGGTGAAAGTTTTGTGCCTCTTTAATGGGTCAAGAGCCACCTTCAGAGAAAAGTCAACCCAGTGGAAGAGAGCCACCTGGGAAGGGGCTGGCCAGCAGAGGGGACCCATCAGGAAACCTGACCACAAGGGGCATCTCTGTCACTGCGTATGTGAGGTCCCAGATCCCAGGCCCCAGAGACTCCTTCCTCTCAATATTGTCCCTTAGCCCGGCCAGGGTCTTCTGCTGGCTTCCAGGCCCAGAGTGAGAAGATGGCTCCACTTCTCCCTCCTAAATCTTCCCCTACGTGCCTTCATTCTGTCTCCCCTCTACACTCCTAGACCAGTGTGCAGGAATCTATCTCCCCATCTCTCTCTCCTGCCTCCCTCAGTGACTCTCCCCTCCTGCTTCCTCTCACCAGCCAGATCCCCAGCCCCTGGGGATTGGTCTAGGACACTGGCAGTCAACAGTCTGGCCTGCCTTGTGCTAGAGGCTCTGACCTCATCCCTTAACTGTTTGAGACCAGGCTGACTCACGCACTCACACACACACACACACACACACACACACACACTGAAAGGTGGCAGGCCACATCCGTACCTGTCCTGTTACCTCACTTAGCTTCCCTGCAGCCGGGTGAGGAGGGTTTCCTTGGTCCATTTTACAGATGAGGATGCTCTGGGCTATTTTTCTTCTGTGCTCTCAAGCCAGGAAGGGCCTTGCCCAAGGGAGAAGAGACCTACCAGATGAAGGGTTATGGGAGCAGAGCTGGTCTTGACCCCCACAGGCACATTCTCCTGCTCCAGGGCCTAATGTCAATAAGGAGGAAGACCCCGTGTACACATTTGTATATTGAGCCCACAGATATTTATTGAGCAACTACTATGTGCCAAACGCTGAGCTAAAACAGTGAATGAAGCAGACAGAGCCCCCATCCTGCCTGTCCCTCAGAAAAGGAGCTCTAACTAGACCTCCCCCTCTGCCCTGCGCTGTCATCATAACATCACACAGATAAACAGTAGACTGTCGCATACAGGCCATGTTCTAAAGGGAGGACCAATCCCTCACTGTTGGCGAGGGTTTAGCCAAGCTAGTTGAGATGTGCAAGGAGCCTGATAAACAACCCCATGCCCTCAACAGTATTTTCGAGCAGGGGTCCTGGAGGCTGGTCGCAGAGGCAAACTACCTAGGTCCAAATCTTGGTCGCATTGCTGATGATCTGTAAGCTCCGTAAAGTCTAAAAGTCTCGGTTGCTCTTTTTGCAAAATGGGGATAATAGAACCTATTTCACAAGGAGTCGTAAGAAGTAAATTAAATCATGCATGTAATGCATAGAGCCATGTCTGGTATATTCAAGCAGTCAGTAAATATGAGTTGCTATGATGATATTAGTAATCTCATTAAAGGCTCCCAACATCCTTCATCAGGAGGCCACAGTCCTGGCAGAAAATCACCTCCCTGCTTCCTTACCACTTTCCTGTACCCTCAACATGACACCCTCCACGAATGAGTCCCAGCCCAGCCCCGTAAAGCAATGGATACCCCCACCATTTCCTCATCTCACTCAGCAATGCCCATACCCTCACACACACTGATGCTGGGGTTAACCCAACCCACAGAAGGGTGCCCAGATCAGGATGGTGACTTGCCCAAGGTAATACAGCAAGACAAGAGCTTAAAGTCAGGCAGAGGCTGTATCAGGGACTGCCTTGGGGAGAGTCCCCCCCGCCCCACTGCAGTCCTGGTTGACCAGCTTCCCCCACAGACACCAAAATTATGTCATTTGCATGAAAATTGATGGAACTGGGGAACATCATGTTAAGCAAAATATGCCAGACTCAGAAGTCAAGGGTCATATATTTCTCTCATACATAGAAACTAGAGAGAAGAAAAGAAATAAAAAGTGATTTCATGAATATAGAAGGGAAACCAGTAGGGTAGAGGAAAGGGGTGGGGTAGGAGGGGAGGGCAAGGGGAGGCACTGGAAAATGAAATTGATCAAATTATGTTATATGCATGTACGAACACGTTACAATAAATCCCACTGTCATACATAATTATTATGTACCAATAAAACTTACATTTTAAAAATGGAAAATATCAGGGGACAATAAACAAAATTCTCTTAGTGGTCACAAAAAAAAAAAAAAAAAAAAATAGAATTAAGGAGAACCAGGAACTCCAGTAGACACCTGTTGCCCCAGCTACTTGTGAGGTTAAGGCAAGAGGATTGAAAGTTTGAGGCCAGTCTGGGCAACTTGGTGGGACCTTGTCTCAAAATAAAAACAAAAAGTCTTGGGATGTAGTTCAATATTAGAGCCCTTGCCTAACATGCACAAGTCCCTGCACATGCACATTGGTTCAATCTCCAATGCTACAAAGAAAAAAAAGAATCAAGGTGACTTACCCATGGTCACACAGGAAAAAAACTAGAGTACCCCCCACTCCGCCCCGAACCTTCTCTTGAACTCTCACTATCCAAGAGAGGGTGTGGGGAGTGAGGACCCCTGCTCAGATTGTGGAGGAGAGACAGAGTCATTGATGATCTGTTCTTGGGCTGCATTGCAGAGGAAAGTCCAGAGGGTGGTAAGATCCCAGCTGCAGTTCCCCGCCAAGTTCACAGAGTAGTCGGCCAAGTATAAACAACACAGGCCTCGGAGGCCGAAAGTCAAGGTCAGAATCCCACTGCCACCATTTTCTGTGGGACCATCAGAAAGCCACTTAGACTTCGTAGTCCTCTTCTCTACTGTAGAGAAAAGAAGCCCTAGTTGGGATGTCCACGAGGGTATCCTGTGGAGTAAGTGCCTGGCATGCAGGGAATATTGGCTATGGTGGTTATCAACATGACCATTAAAACGGGAGAGTTGGAAGGCATTTCCAGCCATCAGGGTGAGGGACTGCCAGCCTCTTCACCTCCAAGGACCACTTAGCTAACTTCTTCTCACAGGTCCCCCTGTTCTGAAAGCATTTGTTTAACTCATCATAGTCACAGCTAGCCTCCAACAAGAGCTTGTGATGGGCAGAGGCCACTGTGTTCCCACCCCAAGGTGATGTCACTCCAGCCCCAGGCAAGGGAACCTAAGTGAGCCCTGAGCCTCACCTCAGAAACCTGGGTCCTTTTTTTTTGGGGGGGGGGTACTGGGGATTGAACTCAGGGGCACTCGACCACTAGGCCACATCCCCAGCCCATTTTTGTATTTTATTTAGAGACAGGGTCTCACTGAGTTGCTGTGTGCCTCGCCATTGCTGAGGCTGGATTTGAACTCATGATCCTCCTGCCTCAGCCTCCCAAGTGTTGGGATTACAGTCGTGCACCACCGCACCAGGCAGACCCGGGTCCTTTCTATGCAGTATCTATAGAGTTGGTTTCAGCACCTCACAGAATCTCCCAGAAGCCAGGCTGGTCCATCTCCTCCACTGAACAATGAGCAAACAGGGAAACAGAGAGGAGCTGGGGCTGGGGTCTGAAGGGAAGGGGGGAAAGGCTTTTTTTTTAATATTTATTTATTTAGCCGGGCGCGGTGGTGCACGCCTGTAATCCCAGCACTTTCGGAGGCTGAGGCAGGAGGATCGCAAGTTCAAAGCCAGCCTCAGCAATGGCGAGGCACTTAGTAACTCAGTGAGACCCTGCTTCTAATAAAAATACCAAAAAAAAAAAGGGCTGGGGATGTGGCCCAGTGGTCAAGTGCCCCTGAGTTCAATCCCCGGTACCAAAAATATATATATATATTTATTTATTTGTTTTAGTTGTACACAGTGCCTTTGTTTTGACGTGGTGCTGAGGATCGAACCCGGGCCGCGCAGGTGCCAGGCGAGCGCTCTACCACTGAGCCACAACCCCAGCCCGCAAAGGCTTTTAATTGAGTGTCTTCTCAGGACCACAGGCTCATGAGCAGGGGGTGGGTGGTGGGGAGCAGCAGGAAAATGAAAGGCTAAGTGATTTGCTGATTGTCATAGCTAGGAGAGGACAACACTGAACTTCAATCCCAGAGCTGTTGGCCACAGTGCCAAAACTAGAGTGAGCCAAGTAGGTACTCACCTAGGAGAAGAATTTAAGAGGCAGTCACAGGGTCAAGGGTGTAGCTCAGTACACACATGCTTAGCATGAGAGAGGCCCGGCTCCCACTGCCAGCACCACCAAAAATAATAAAAATTAAAATTAAAAAAGAGGGTGCCACCAAAAAAATAAAAATAAAAAATAAAACCCTCACTAGCCCAGAGAAATAATATTGTAATGTAATTTTTTTTTTAATCAAATAACAAGCTGACAGCCTCAGCAACTTAGCAAGGCCCTAAGCAACTAATGAGACTCTGTCTCAAATAAAAATAGGAAGGGCTGGGGATTTGGCTCAGTGGTTAAGCGCCCCTGGGCTCAATCCCCAGAACCCAAAACAAAAACAAATAACAAGCCAGGCACAGTTTCGCACACCTGTAATCCCAAACTGAGACAGAAGGATTGCAAATTTGAGGCCAGCCTCAGCAATTTAGTAAAACCCTCAGAAAATTAGGGAGACCCTATCCCAAAATAAAAACTAAAAAAAGGAGTGGGAATGTAGCTCCTTGATAAAGGGTCTGTGGGTTCAATCCCCAGTACCAAAAAAGAAAAATCAAATGACAAACTACAGCCCACAGGCTAGTCATCTGTTTTTGAAAAAAAGTTCCACCAGAAACAGGGCCAGGATTAGGGTGAGATGAGTGAAAAAGAAATACCCAAGTGTGGGGCTGGATCCTGTCTTTGATCAACATTTTGTTCATCATGAATTCTTTGCATTGATTTCCTTCTCTCTCTCTCTCTCTCTCTCTCTCTCTCTCTCTCTCTCTCTCTCTCTCTCTCTCTCTCCTTTTTCTTTTTCTTTTCTCTTGGTACTGGGAGCTGGACCCAGGGGTACTTTACCACTGACCAATATCCCTAGTCCTTTCTTTCTTTCTGGTACCGGGGATTGAACTGAACTCAGGGGCACTCAACCACTGAGCTACATCCCCAGCCCTATTTTGTAGTTTACTTAAGAGACAGAGTCTCACTGGGTTGCTTAGCACCTCGCTGTTGCTGATGCTGGCTTTGAACTCATGATCCTCCTGTCTCAGCCTCCCGAGCTGCTGGGATTACAGGAGTATGACACTGTGCCCAGCTTCTATTTTTTTTTATCTTAGGATGAGATCTCACTAAATTGCTGAGGGTCTCACTAACATGCTGAGGCTTGCTTTGAATTTGTGATCTTCCTGCCTTAGCCTCCCAAGTTGCTGTGCCACCACACCCAGACGATTTCTTTTTCTTTTCTTTTTTTTAAATATTGCATTACAATATTGATTTCTTCATTATTGAGATCAGGGACACCCCTTAAATTTTGTACCTGAAATGAGTGCCTGACTCACCTTGCCCCAGTCCTAGACCTGTGGTGGTGTAAGAAGCCAAGCTTTTAAAACAAAAAAAAGAAAAGAAAAAAGCAGCCAAGCTTTCAAGGCTGCCCCATACTGAGGCAGACCACTGTGGCTGGACCACGCCACCTCTCAGGACAGTGAGCTGCTCTGGTCTGACTCAGCCTTTGCAGATCTTCATTCTGGGCCCAAATTTGCTATTCCAAAGCACCTAGAGGGTGTGGCATTGGGGTCCACACCCAGTTTAGAAGCCAGGAGGCTTTGGGCTAGATGATGCCCTCTACCCACTTTCTCCAGGCCCTGATCAGTTGCTCCTTTTGTGAAACAGACACTAAATAGCCCTGAGTTCAGAAAATCAAAGGGACAAGAGTCGTGCAGGGCAAATTCTCAAGGGTAGTGTCTACCAGCAGCCCTACCAGGAGAGCCCCAGCCTCTAGCCCAGTGCCTGAATTTAGTTGAAGAAAGAGTGCAACAAAACTCAGTAATCAAGTTAAATCTTATTTTAATGCGTTTTTTTTTTTCTTTTGTAATTCAGATTGCCAAAGTATAGCCCCAAGTCTCTCTTGTCAAATGAAGTTTCACTGGAACTGCTTGGGTTCAAATCCTGGGTTCTACCTTACTTGGGTGATGGTTTGAAAATTCTCTCACTTCATTCAGCCTCAACTTGCTCATCTGTAAAATGGACATGAGAGCAATGTCTAAGCCATAGATTTCTGTCAAGATTAAATGAGATAACATATATAAGACCTAAGAGACTGGCTTTCTTGGAGTACTACACAACAGCAATGAGTATTTGTGGTGCTGGCAATCAAACCTAGGTCCTCAGGCATGCTAGGCAAGGGCTCCACCACTAAGTTATGTCCCCAACCTTTTTATTTTTATTCTATTTTGAGACAGCATTATTCTAAATTGCCTAAGTCACCCTCAAACTTGTGATCCTCCTGCCTCAGCTTCCCAAGTAGCTAGAGTTACAGATGTGTGCCACCAATCCAGGCTAATATCAGAGATTTTTGTTTTTGTTTGTTTGTTTTGGTACCAGGATTTGAACTCAGGGGCACTCGACCATTGGGCCACATACCCAGCCTTTTTTGTATTTTATTAGAGACAGGGTCTCACTGAGTTGCTAAGTGCCTCGCCATTGCTAAAGCTGGCTTTAAACTTGTGATCCTCCTGCCTCAGCCTCCCAAGTCCTGGGATTACAGGCGTGCACCACCACACCCGGCTCAAAAATCTGCGTTCTTTTACTATGATACTTCACATGTAAACTATCCCATACACACAAGAGCGTACCAGTGACCACAGTCTTTGTTCATGCTGTCTCTCCCCACATTGTGAGGTGCTCTCACATGCTGACAGATCACCACAAGCCATGGAGATGACCACACACAGTCCAGGTCACACATGATCAGCCACACTCCACCAAGGCCATCTATCACAGGCACCACAGTCACATACCAGGTGCCCAAGGAACACCAAGGCTTGGTGGACCCTGGCCCAACATCTCTCCCTTGGAATTTTCCCAACAATACAACTCCTGAAGGCCAGAGCTGTGGACTGGGGAGACTCCAATCTCTTCAATGAATGCATGGGTGCTGAGGCCCAGGACATGAAAGAACCCACCAAATCATGTAGCAGCAAGGCCATGTCTGAGCTGGACCCTCCATCTTCAATCTGGCTTTGCCTTGACTGTGGGGCTCCTGCTTATTTGGGGGGTTGCTATCCCAGGCTTCTTCCCTATCCAGCCTTAATGCCTGGGCCAGACTCCAGATCCCAGAAATGTTTGGGGGATCTTCCCGTTCCCCTTGCTGCCCCCAACTCAGCTGGGGCCCGGGAACAGAGCTAGGAGCAGGAGGGGGACCTCCCACGTCCCATCTGGAAACAGACCCCCGCTTAGCTGGTAGCTGAGGCCCTTGTCTCTGTGGCTGTTGTTACCTTCATACCACTGAGCAGAGTGCCCAGCACAACTCCTCCCGCTCACAGAGGGCAAACACTCCCTATTCTTCAAAAAAACACAGAAAAATGTGCAGACAAATGCATGCATACACACACACACATCCTTTCCTCTCTTTCCTCTTCTCATCTCCCCTTTCTTTCCATCTCTCCTTATTTGATGAAAGAATCTCACTGGCGCTTCACATAATCGGTGGGAGTGAGATCTGGGTTCTAATCCTACTCACCATCTTGTCACCATGGTGAAGACTTGCAGCCGCACAGGGCCGGGAGATGGGGATAATGAGGACCTTCCTCCTAGAGATGCACGTCGGCAGCTAAATCAGATAATTTGATTAAGCGCTTAGCGCTGTGTCTGGCATGTAGCAACCACTCAGTAAATGAAGGCTTTAATAAGGTTGAGTGAAATGCATTGAAAATCTGGCAGGACTGTATACAAAGTGAGTCTCCCAACTCCTGCCACATGAGTTAAGCAAGACAGGAATTAGTAGCAATTTCCCAATGAGAAAATTGAAGCTCTGAGTCTGAATGGTGTAGCTGGAGTGAGGATTCAAATTCTCTGGATTTCAAAGCCACCTCATGCTGCTGGCAAATCTCCTTGTGGCTGGGAAAGGATGCTGTAAATGACCAAGTGTGGGTTCCACTAAGGGAGAGTGAAGCTGTGACCTCTGGCTAGCCCTGGACTATGTGGCCAGCCAGGAGTTCTGAGAGGGCATCATCAGCTGTGTCCTTTAAGCCTTCTGTTCTGGGCTACCAGAGAAGTCCAGGTGCCCAACCAAAACTCATGTCCTCTGTTTTCAGGTGATGACCCTCCTCTGAGGAAACCCTTAGTGCGACTGAGGAAGGGACTGCCCCCCTAGTCCTACCTGGCCACCATGAACACCTCAGCCCCACCTGCTGTCAGCCCCAACTTCACTGTTCTGGCCCCGGGGAAGGGTCCCTGGCAACTGGCCTTCATCGGGATCACCACGGGCCTCCTGTCACTGGCCACAGTGACAGGCAACCTGCTAGTACTCATCTCCTTCAAGGTCAACACGGAGCTCAAGACAGTCAATAACTACTTCCTGCTGAGCCTCGCCTGTGCCGACCTCATCATTGGCACCTTCTCCATGAACCTCTATACCACGTACCTGCTCATGGGCCACTGGGCTCTGGGCACGCTGGCCTGTGACCTCTGGCTAGCCCTGGACTATGTGGCCAGCAACGCCTCCGTTATGAATCTGCTTCTCATCAGCTTTGACCGCTACTTCTCTGTGACCCGGCCCCTGAGCTACCGTGCCAAGCGCACACCCCGCCGGGCAGCTCTGATGATCGGCCTGGCCTGGCTGGTTTCTTTTGTGCTCTGGGCCCCAGCCATCCTCTTCTGGCAGTACCTGGTAGGGGAGCGGACAGTGCTGGCCGGCCAGTGTTATATCCAGTTCCTCTCCCAGCCCATCATCACCTTCGGCACAGCCATGGCCGCCTTCTACCTCCCCGTCACAGTCATGTGTACGCTGTACTGGCGCATTTACCGGGAGACGGAGAACCGGGCACGGGAGCTGGCGGCCCTGCAGGGCTCTGAAACACCAGGCAAAGGAGGTGGCAGCAGCAGCAGCTCAGAGAGGTCGCAGCCAGGTGCTGAGGGCTCACCAGAGACTCCCCCGGGCCGCTGCTGTCGCTGTTGCCGGACCCCCAGGCTGCTGCAGGCCTATAGCTGGAAGGAGGAGGAGGAAGAGGATGAAGGCTCCATGGAGTCCCTCACGTCTTCAGAGGGTGAGGAACCAGGCTCTGAAGTGGTGATCAAGATGCCCATGGTGGACCCCGAGGCCCAGGCCCCCACCAAGCAGCCTCCAAAGAGCTCCCCGAATACAGTCAAGAGGCCCACCCGCAAGGGGCGTGATCGAGGTGGCAAAGGCCAGAAGCCCCGCGGGAAGGAGCAGCTGTCCAAGAGGAAGACCTTCTCACTGGTCAAGGAGAAGAAGGCGGCTCGGACCCTGAGTGCCATCCTGCTGGCCTTCATCCTCACCTGGACACCGTACAACATCATGGTGCTGGTGTCCACCTTCTGCAAGGACTGTGTTCCCGAGACCCTGTGGGAGCTGGGCTACTGGCTGTGCTATGTCAACAGCACCATCAACCCCATGTGCTACGCACTCTGCAACAAAGCTTTCCGGGACACCTTCCGCCTGCTGCTGCTCTGCCGCTGGGACAAGCGACGCTGGCGCAAGATCCCCAAGCGCCCTGGCTCTGTGCACCGCACCCCCTCCCGCCAGTGCTGATAGCCCCCTCTCCTGCATCCTTCCACCCCCAGTCCCAAGGAGAAGCCGGCGGAAAGCAGGCAAGGGCTGTGTCCTCAGCCCCAGGGCTCTGCTCAGCCCCACCAGGCTTCCCAGGCCCCTGGGTCACCTCCCTGGACAGCCCAGAGGGACACTGCCAGCTTTCCAAGCTTGGCTGTTCCCAAGCAGGGAGTGAAACCCGGGGAACTGGTTTTTCTGTTCCCTGCTGGGTGGGAATGGGCTCTTCACCAGGAAGAAGGCCTGGGAGGAGGATCCGGGCTTTGGACTCCTTGTTTGCATTTAGACAGGAAGTCAGGAGCCAGCAGGGCGAGCCAGTAATTTAACATCACAGTCTTCCTTGGCCCTGCTGTGGTCCAGGTTACAATAGAGATGGCTCCCCCTGGGGACCACAGCTGGGAACTGACACCAACCACGGAGAGAAAAGCTTGGCTCAGAGGGAACAGGGACTTCCTGGCTGGAGATCTCCTCCCTCTCCAGACAAAGCCCGCCCAGTTGGGTCTTGGGCACACTCTCCAGGATTGTCCAGCCTCCCAACACATCTCCCCAGAGCATCCCTATGTGGGTCACCTCCAAGGCAAATGTCAAAGCATCAGCCAGTCAATGACACCAGGGGGGATCAACTTGGTTAATCACACATCAAGTCCCAAGGCATCAGCAGGACCAGGGACCAGGTGTCCTAAGTGTCCCACTATGTCATCTTCCTGGGGTGGGGGTGGGGAAAGGGGTGCCTTCTATCCAGTCCCACACCCATCCTTCCCTCCCCCTGCCCCAGAGTAACCTCAGTCCCTCCCTCTGGCTCACAGCCACCACCTGGATGGATCTGCTCTGTTCAGATCTAGCCAGGCCTCCTGCATGCTGCCTGCCTCCAGCCCTGCCCCACACAGGCCTGGCCCAGCCAGCAGGTTCTCTCCTGTGAGCTCCCCAAACTGATCCATGCATGGCCTCCTAGCCACCCTTATCACCAGGCTCAGCCTGGCCCCAAATGTTCTTTTCTTCCATCCTCAGCAAGTGCTGAGTCTGTGAATAAAGCCACATAACCAGTGGGCACTAAGGGGCCTTCCTCCCTGTGTTGGCTCAAGACTGTGGTCTCAGGCCAGGACAGAATGGGGCAGGGAGGGCCCAAGTACTGTGGAGTGTGGGTCACTTCCCTGCAGGTGGTTCCAGGAGGGGCAGCCTGTGGGCCCCAGCACCCCGGGGACTCTGGCTCAGGTGAGTGGGGCTATAACAGACAGACCTGGCCTCTGAAAGTGGGACAGCTGAGTAAAATAAACTGCCCCTGTGTAGATCCCTGCATGTTTCTCTGCCATATGTGGCTGCTCTGGGGTCTATGACACCAAGAGACAACAGAGCTCCTTCAAACCCTCATGTATAGATGGGGAAACTAAGGCCCAGACACCTAGGAGGATTGTTTAGGGTTATCCCATAAAGCAACACCCAAGCTTCCAAGCAATTCACAGCCTCCTAACCCCTAGACTGTGGAGATGGGGTTCTGGGGTACTTTTAAGCAAAGCACTCCATCGACATAACCTGCAGGGCCACATTATAAAGTACTGCATTGGTGAGAAGTCTTCCAAATCCCAGTAGAGCTTATTCCCACTACTAGAGCAGTAGTTCTCAAAGTGTGGTGGCAATGGGAGGGGGGTCTTCAAGATCACAGGTTTAATAATTTGCTAGAAGGAGCAACACACAGAACTCAGCAAAGCTCTTAGAGTCACAGTTACAGTTTATTATAGTGAAAGAACACAGAGAAAATTAGCAGCAGAAGCAGGTACAGAGTCCAGGAGACACCAGGTGCAAGTTTCCATTTGCCCTCTCCCAATAAAGCCATGCTGACAGAGCTTAATTCCCCCAGACATAATGGGTGACAACATACATGACATACTGTCAGCCAGAAAAGCTCACTAGAGCCTTGGTGCCTAGGATTTGGGGGTTTTGTTGTTTGGTTTCAGTATAAGGAGTGAACCCATGGCCTCCTGCATGCTAGACAAGTGCTCTACCACTGAGCTACATCCCCAGGCTTGCTTGCTTTTTTTTTTTTTTTTTTTTTTTTAATGTACCAGGGGTTGAACTCAGGGCACTTGACCACTGGGCCACATCCCCAGCCCTTTTTGTATTTTATTAGAGACAGGGTCTCACTGAGTTGCTAAATGCCTCGCCATTGCTGAGGCTGGCTTTGAACTTGCAACCCCCCCTGCCTCAGCCTCCCAAGTGCTGGGATTACAGGCGTGGACCACTGCGCGCCGGCCATCCCCAGCCTTTTTGTTTTTATTTTATTTTGAAACAGGGTCTCACTAAATTGCCCAGTCTGGCCTTGAACTTGAGATCTTCCTGCCTCAACTTCCTGAGTAGCTGGGATTGCAGGTGAATGCCACCATACCCAGCTGGTGTTTTTACTACATGTCACTCCTGTAGGCATGGCTGACTTTAGTTATTCAGTCTTCAGCCTCTGCAGAGATGTTTAACCTGTGGATATGGTGTGGCCCATGGCCTCTACTAGAAATCACATTTTTTAGCATAGGTCATCTGGTGTGGGCCAAGGCATACAGGTGAGCAAAGACACTCTTATCAGGGAGGATGTTCCAAGGGCTTGACATTCCAAGGAGCCAGACAAAGCCAAACCTTTCTTTGACATGCACAGAGTTTGGAACAACCACTAGCATCAGTACAACCTGAGAACTTGTTAGACAGGTAAATTCTTGGAGTCACACTAAATTAAAATGGAAAGTCGGAGGATGGAAACCAGCCATCTGTTTTAACAAGCCTTCCAGGTGATCCTGAGGCAAGCTAAAGTTGAGAAACAGTGTCCTCAGAGGAATGAGGTCCTGGGTGGGGCTGAATCCTTGCAGAGGGAAAAGTGGGGTTGTGCCCTACACAACTGCCAAGACTCCCAGATACCTTTGGAAAGGAATCTTCCAACACTCCAGGCAAGGCCAGACTAGTGAAGAGTGGACAAGACAGGTCAGCCAGGAGTCAGCAGGAAGTATAACTCTATGGGAATGACTCTCAAACACAAACCCCATACCCGTACCCCACCAGCAAAGCTTCCTGGATTGTCAGCTCAACACTCAGAGAGGGCCCCCTCTCTTGCTACTGTTCCCTCATGACCCTAAACCCCTTTGGGGATAAATGTCCTGTCCAGTGTTAAAGGCATCAGGACTGAGGTCCCAGGAGGAGGAGACACTGAGGAAGCTGAACAGCATTAGGAAAATGGAAGCTTTGTAGTCAGCCAAACTGACCTCTCCTGAAGATTGGGAGTGGGGCCCAAAGCTGGTATTAGGATCCCCCACCAAACAAACTTAGGCATGTCTCCTACTCTGTGTCCAAAAGGGGAAGGAAGGAGCCCCTCACAGAAGAGGAAGGAGGGGGCTTGGGTTGTGGCTCAGAGGTAGAGCGCTTGCCTAGCATGTGTGAGGCACGGGGTTTTTGAGTCTCAGCACCACATACAAATAAATAAAATTAAGGTCAATCAACAACTAAAAAATATTAAAAAAAAAAAAAAAAAAAAAAAAAAAAAAGCCGGCTTGGTGGCGCACGCCTGTAATCCCAGCACTTTGGGAGGCTGAGGCAGGAGGATCGAGAGTTCAAAGCCAGCCTCAGCAATGGCGAGGCACTTAGCAACTCAGTGAGACCCTGTCTCTAATAATAAAAAATACAAAAAAGGGCTGGGGATGTGGCCCAGTGGTCTAGTGCCGCTGAGTTCAATCCCCGGTACCAAAAAAAAAAAAAAAAGAGGGGGGTGGCAGGAGGATGAGACAGACTGTAGGGAAAGGACTCAGTGGCTTTATGATCCCCATAGGGTAAGCCTGCCACCAGTAGAAATCAAAAACACAAGTTTAGTTTCAGACCCCAGCACTTTCCCTACACCTCCAGCCTGGCTTTGGAAAGTCTGGAGTTCCATCCCCCGAGCCCAAGGAGAAGAAACTTGCACCCCGATGTTGCTTGTTAAGGGAGTGTATCAGGGAGCACCGTGGGTGGGAGAGGGAGTGTGGTCCAGGAAGGCTTCTCAGAGATGGGGTCTGTGCCCTGCAGGCCTCCAAAGCAAGATTCCTGAAAACCCAGCGGCCAAAAAAGGAGAAAATGACATGCACTGGAAGGAAGAGGGTGGGCGTTCTGCCTCAGTTCACCCCCAAACTGCAACCGCTCCCACCTTCAGAGAGTCCTTCTTTGCCTCCGAAACAAAGGCCTTTCGTTCCTGAACAGGAAGTAGACAGAGAATGAAGTGGCTTTGTGCATGGCACCTCCTCTCCGGCCACTGCCACCATGTTGGTGGGAGCCTGGAGAAGCGGAACGACTTAGGAACCTCTCCTCTCCCGCACGCCCACCGCAATATTGTAGCGCCACCTGCTGGTCATGAAGGAAATAGCCCTCCCGAGAAACCTGGCCCTTGATCCTGCACGGGCCGGTTCAGACAATAAGTCCACAGGAAAACGAGGGAGTAGGTGGTCTTGGCGGTCTTGGCTGTGGCTGTGTCCTACCTCCGCAGGAACTCAAGTCCCCCAAAGGATAGGCTCACTGGGCTCCTACTTTAAACATGCAAAAACAGGCCCTCCTTCTCAGCAGTTATGCCGACTCACCAAGTGTCCCCTCCCCTCACTGGCTGAGGGGACACTTGGCATCATCTGCACAGCTCCACATGCTCTCAGAGTCCCAAAAAGCCTTTAAAATCCGTGGTTTCATTCTTAGGAAATTGGCTCAGCTTTCATAGAACTCGTGCTGAACAGCTGGAAATTCAGACAGGTACCTGCCCTCCTTTAGAGCAGGACCATCTTGTTCATTTGTTTGTTTTGTTTTGTGATACTGGTGATTTAACCCAGGGGTACTCTACCTCTGTGGCTACACCCCAGTCCTTCTCTTCCTTCCCCCTCCTGGAATTACAGGTGGACACTGTTAGATTCCGGGCAGGGAGGCCACACCTCCCAGGTAGCCTAGGGAGGCCACACCTCCCAGGTCCCTCAGGCTGACCAGCTCTGCTGGCCAGCCCTCAGATGCCCCCTCCTCTTGACCTCCAGCAGCCTACGGGGACACGACTCACTCCAGGGATTCGGCTGGTCACAAGTGTCCTATTTAAGCCTGCACGGTACTGAAACCGCCCTTGTCCTTTCTTTCCCTAGTCCCTTCCCTGACTTTCCACGCTGCCCCTTCCCTAACCCCCTTCCCTTCCACGTGGCCCCTAATAAACCCCCTTTTCTACAAGGCGTTCCTGGAGTGGCTTTTTCCAATATACACCAGCACGTCAGGCCCCCAAATGTCTTTTGAACACCCATGCCAGCCTCAGGCTCTTAAGGGCTCAAGGTTATTGCTTCTGGCATCTTTGTTTTTACCATCTTTGGTGATAAACGACAGAATTCCTGGAATCAGACTATCTCACAAAATAGGCCTGAATGTGGTTCTCACTCTCCCCTCCCAAGCCCCCAGCCCCTGTCTTTCCTGCTCCCCTCCTCCCACCCCTTTTGTTCTCCCCCTTGGTATTCCTGATGGACACTCTTCACACAGGTGCTCAAGCCGGAAAGCTGGGAGTCGGTTTAGAATCCTTTTTTCACTCCCTGTGTCCAGACTACTCCTGAACAGTTCCCAAACTCAGTGTTCTCCATCCCCACTGCCACTATCCCAATGCAGGCCTCTTGCCTGAGGCGCTTCAGTAGTCCCTTAATTTGGAGGTTTGCAAAATTTTTCTCTTAAGGCCCAGATAGCAAACATCTTAGACTCTGCAAATCAAGAGAAAAAATCAGCCCGCATGCCTGTAATCCCAGCACTTGGGAGGGAGGCTGAGGCAGGAGGATCGCGAGTTCAAAGCCAGCCTCAGCAATGGCGAGGCACTTAGCAACTCAGTGAGACCCTGTCTCTAAAAAATACAAAATAGGGCTGGGGGATGTGGCCCAGTGGTCGAGTGCCCCTGAGTTCTATCCCCAGTTTAAAAAAAAAAAAAAAATGGAGAGAGAGAGACAAAATCATAGCTATTATGTCAGTACTTAACAGCTTCATACAGTTTCAGTCAAAAGCAGCCATAGACAATATATAGAAGTAAAGGAGCACGGCTGGGTTCCAATAAAATTCCAATGAATTTCACATAATTTTCATGTGCCACAAAATAATATTCTTTTGATTTGTTTTTTCAGCTTTTAAAATACAAAACCCATTCTTAGCTCACAGTTGGTACAAAAAGAGACCCACTGGCCATAATTGGCACCTCTTTCAGCCGTTCTCCATGCTCGGCCAAAGTGATTTGCCAAAACTCACAGGTCTCATGTTTTCAATCCCTTGCATACAACTAGCCAATAACTTGGATAAAATAAATAAATAGCCAGGCACGGTGGGCGCATGCCTGTAACTTGGGAGGCTGAGGCAGGAAGATCACAATTCAAAGCCAGCCTCAGCAATGGCGAGGCACTTGGCAACTCAGTGAGACCCTGTCTCTAATAAAATACAAAAAAGGGCTGGGGGGCTGGGATGTGGCTCAGCGGTAGGGCATTCATTTAGCACGTGCGTGACCCGGGTTTCGATCCTCAGCACCACGTAAAAATAAATGCATTGTGTACAACTAAAGCAAATAAATAAATATTAAAAAAAAGGAGGGGGGCTGGGGGATGTGGCCCAGTGGTCAAGTGCCCCTGAGTTCAATCCCTGGTACCAAAATAAATACATAATGAGTGGACTGGGGATCAGCTCAGTTGTAGAGTGCTTGCCTCGCATGCACAGGGCCCTGGGTTCAATCCCCAGCACCACAAAAAAAAACAAAAAGCTTCTTGGGGTTGGGAGTGTAGCATCATAATAGAGTGTTTGCCTAGCATGCTTGGGGTCCTGAGTTCCATCCCCAGCACTGCAAAACAAAACCAAACCAGAACAAGTTCCTTGGCCTTCAAAAGTTTTCACATTCAACCTCTTCAGTGACCCTTCCCCCACTTAACTGGAATTCTCTTGGTCCTCACACAGGTCCCAAGCTCATTCCTTTAGTTCCTATGCTTGGGATATTTTTGCCTGCTGTCTGGAAAATTCCTATGCTTCCTTCAAGGTTCAGAGAGAAAAGACAGTCCCATCCCCCACTCTCCAACTCCCCCCACCCTCCGATTTCTCCCCCTACCCTCCCCTACACACACACCTCAGGGAACATCAGGTTTTAGCTGAAGTCAGGAGGTGGAGAAGAGAGGATGCTGGGATGCAGGGGCAATGGGAGACCCCAAACAGAAAGGGCACTGGAGAGGTCTGAAAGGAAGGGTGGACAATGGAAGGAAAGGTTATAGAAGGATGGGTAGGGGAGAGAAGGGCCCACACAGCCCACTCCTCCTCCTCAGCAGTCCACCCAGAGAACCCCATTCCTGGGGGGTCTGTGTGCTGGACCAGCTTCCTGCATCCTGTGAGAGAATGGGCCTTGTCTTCATGTCCTCATCTCACCCCTGATGCCATTCTGCGGCCCCTGCCGCTGCCTTTGTCTGGTTATCTGGGGAGAGACCTCTGCTAAGGAAATGGCCAGAAGGGTCCACCCTGGGGCAGCAGGGGGAGGGGTGGGTGCTTTCTTGGAATCAGACTGAATGGCAGAGCTAGGCCAGAAAACCAGAGCCAAAGGAAGGCTTTATCTCAGCACTGACACTAACAAGCTGGGTGAGTTTGCGCAACTTCTTCAGCCTCTCTGACCATTCATATTCCCACTGGGACAGTAGAGCTCCTGTAGCTACCTAACAGGGGATTTAGTTTAGTTAAACTCTGACTAAACCGCCACTTGATTGCAGAGGCTGAGGGGAAGGCAGAGGTAAATAGAATAGGGCCTCGCAGTGGTGCACACCTGTAATCTCAGAGACTTGGGAGGCCAAGGCAGGAGGATTGCAAATTTGAAGCCAGCCTGGGCAATTGAGCGAGACCCTGACACGAAAAACAAAAACTAAAAAAGAGCCGGGCCGCGTGGCGCACCCTGTAATCCCAGCAGGCACTTTGGGAGGCTGAGGCAGGAGGATCGCGAGTTCAAAGCCAGCCTCAGCAATGGCGAGGCACTTAGCAACTCAGTGAGACCCTGCTTCTAATAAAATACAAAAAAAAAGGGCTGGGGATGTGGCCCATGGTCAAGTGCCGCTGAGTTCAATCCCCAGTACCAAAAAAAAAAAAAAAAAAAAGTAAAAAAGACTGGGATATAGTTTCAGTGGTAGAGCTCCCCTGGGTTAAGATCCCTAGTATCCTATCCCCCCTCCCGCTCCCCCCAAAAAAAAGTGCACACTGGATCTTGACCTCTCCTGCAGTGTGTTGCTTCCTCATTCAAACCTCCCAAGAGTGGACTCTTCCTATCTCTTCCTCCCCTTGTTTTACCCACGGCCCTCATGGGAGATGATATGGGGTTAGAGTTGGGAGAGCCAGAGTTTGAGAACCTAGACAAATTACTTCTTTAGGCCAGGGCCTCAGTTTCCTCATCCATAAAAGGGGAACAGTTATGCTGGGTCTTTTTGTATGTCATTCAGAAAACATGATGCTGCTCCTTCCCACCCCCTGCAGTCTCCACTTTCCCCTTCTCATGCTTTTGTCCCTCTGCCCAGCCAAGCCAGGAGGTACATACTGCACACCCTGGCCCTCAGGACCAGTAAGTGACATTTGGGGAGTGGTGGAAAGTGTAGGAGGTAGGGCCTAGTTTGAAGAGATTTTGGGGGTGGCGCACGCCTGTAATCCCAGCACTTTGGGAGGCTGAGGCAGGAGGATCGCGAGTTCAAAGCCAGCCTCAGCAATGGCGAGGCACTTAGCAACTCAGTGAGACCCTGCTTCTAATAAAATACAAAAAAAAAAGGGCTGGGGATGTGGCCCAGTGGTCAAGTGCCGCTGAGTTCAATCCCCAGTACCAAAAAAAAAAAAAAAAACTAAAAAAGACTGGGATATAGTTCAGTGGTAGAGCTCCCCTGGGTTAGATCCCTAGTATCCTATCCCCCCGCTCCCCCCCAAAAAAAGTGCACACTGGATCTTGACCTCTCCTGCAGTGTGTGCTTCCTCATTCAAACCTCCCAAGAGTGGACTTCCTATCTCTTCCTCCCCTTGTTTCCCACGGCCCTCATGGGAGATGATATGGGGTTAGAGTTGGAGAGCCAGAGTTTGAGAACCTAGACAAATTACTTCTTTAGGCCAGGCCTCAGTTTCCTCATCCATAAAAGGGGAACAGTTATGCTGGGTCTTTTGTATGTCATTCAGAAAACATGATGCTCCTTCCCACCCCCTGCAGTCTCCACTTTCCCCTTCTCATGCTTTTGTCCCTCTGCCCAGCCAAGCCAGGAGGTACATACTGCACACCCTGGCCCTCAGGACCAGTAAGTGACATTTGGGGAGTGGTGGAAAGTGTAGGAGGTAGGGCCTAGTTGAAGAGATTGGGTCCTTCGGGGCATGCCTTTGGGGGCTGTCCCTTGTCAGTCTCTCTCTCTCTCTCTCTCTCTCTCTCTCTCTCTCTCTCTCTGCCATGCCCTTCCACCATGATGTTCTTCTTCACCTCAAGCTCCAAGCAATGGGCCAGCCAACCATGTACTGAAACTTCTGAAACCATGAACCAAAATAAATCATCCCTCCTCTAAATTGATTTCCTCAGGTTTTTGTCTCAATGCTGAAAAGCTGATTAACACTCCTCATGCCCCCAACCCTCTGCTGGCCTACACGTGTTGATATAAATATTTACCAAGATAAGACTGTCTAGCTACCATGGCAGTAAACAGACACCTGTGGTCCCAACTACTGGCAAGGTTGAGGCAGAAAAATGGCTTGAGCCCAGAGCTGTAGGCCAAGCTAGGCAACATAGCAAGACCCTCCCTCAAAAGAAAAAAAGAGGAGCTAAGGATGTGACTCAGTAGTTGAGTGCTTGCCTAGCAAATGCAAGACCCAGAGTTTAATCCCCAGCACCACCTCCACCCCCACCCCCACCCCCCCCAAAAAAAGGAAGAAAGAGAAAGACAAGAGTCTCAAACTCTTTGATTAAGAAATCTTGCAGAGGGAGCCAGGCGTGGTGGTGCACATCTGTAATCCCAGAACTTGGGAGGCTGAGGCAGGAGGATCGCGAGTTCAAAGCCAGCCTCAGCAATGGTGAGGCACTTGGCAACTCAGTGAGACCCTGTCTCTAATAAAATACAAAGAAGGGCTGGGGATGTGGCCCAGTGGTTGAGTGCCCCTGAGTTCAATCCTCGGTACCACAAAAAAGAAAAAAGAAAGAAAAGAAATCTTGCAGAGGGGCTGGGGTTGTGGCTCAGCCCTGGTTCAATCCTCAGCACCACGTAAAAATAGAAGCATTGTGTACAACTAAAACTAATAAATAAATATTTTTAAAAAGAAATCTTGCAGACTTGGCACGGTGGCACATGCCTTATAATCCCAGTGGCTTAAGAGGCCTAGGCGAATTCAAAGTCAGCCTCCACAATTTAGTGAGGTGCTAAGCAACTCAATGAGACCCCTGTCTCTAAATAAACTACAAAATAGGGCTGGGAATGTGGTCTCAGTGATTGAGTGCCCCTGAGTTCAGTCCCCGGTACCCCTCCCCCCAAAAAAAGAAAAAATTTGCAGCCCCTGGGTTTATTTTACCTCCTACAAGTGGGAGAGGAGGGATGTGTCAATGCTTCCTCTCTGACTTAACAAAGAAAATCCACAGGTATTTATACCTTTGAGAAAACAAAGATGTGAATTTAAATAGTATTGCCAGGGCAACACATTATTAAGACAAGCAATCAGAATCAGAAGCTTTTTAAGTTAAAGGTTACTTTCACGGGACAAAGCAACAGCCTCTTAAATTTGATTGTCTGATAAGGCTCTTGTTAGAAGTAACATTTGCAAGAATGGTTTTATGATGCAGGGGGAAAAAAAACTGCTTTTATTTCTGCAACTGTAGAACAAGAGGGAATTTTTTTTTTTCTTCCCCTTCTTATCATACCAGGGGGATTGGGAGTTTTGTTGTTTTTCTTTGTTTTGTTTTGTCACCACTGATAACCAAAAAGAAAGCTGGGGCTGGGGATATAGCTTAGTTGGTAGAGTGCTTGCCTCACATGCACAAGGCCCTGGGTATAATCCCCAGCACCAAAAAAAAAAAAAACCTCAGTTTTTTTCCCCCTAACAAGAAGGCAACAAGATTTTGAGAAAAAAAAAAGGACGTTTTACTGATTTACTAGCAAAGGAGAATACACAGGGGACTCCTGTCCCAGAGGCTGTGATTCTAACTGACCAAGGGAACAGTGGACGTTTTTGGGGGGAAAGGGGCGGGTACTGGGGATTTAACTCAGGGGCACTCAACCATTGAGCCACATCCCCAGCCCTATTTTGTATTTTATTTGGAGACAGGGTCTCATTGAGTTACTTAGTGCCTCGCTTTTGCTGAGGCTGGCTTTGAACTCATGATCCTCCTGCCTCAGCCTCCAGAGCTGCTGGGATTATAGGGATGCACCACCACGCTGAACAGTGGACTTTTAAAAGGGGATACAGAGGCTAAATCCCAGGTGGACCCAGGAGTCATAATTTATTCATTCCCTAGAGAGATAGCCATTTATCAGACTGACTGGTGCCAGCCCAGAAGTCTGGATTTCTTCATTCTTGGGGTCAGTGAGCCAAAGAACAGATAACTCAGAGGGAAAGAAGGCCAATTTTGTTCCCCTCATGGTTAGGGAGTGGGAAAAGGAGAAGGAGAAGGGAAAAAATACACCAGTTTAAAATATAAGACACCAGTGAGGTTTATATTTAAAGCATAAAGTGGACTCCCATTTCATTACCAGTTAGGGGGACCACCAGTAGTAGTTCAAGGCAACACCAGAGAAACAAAAACAGGTCTAGGTTGGCAGTGTAGGTCAACGGAAGAGTGCTTGCCTAGCACACATGAGACTCTAGGTACAATCACCAAAACTGCAAAAAAATAAAATAAAAAGGCAGGTCTGACCTCTAGCTGGTTGTCCCACCATCTGCTACCTGGTAATCAACTTATACTTCTCCTTCTCTCAAACAGTGGTTCCTAGCCATGCATGGTGGACCATGTTTGTAATCCCACTGACTCTGGAGACTGAGGAAGGAGGATCACAGTTGGAGGCCAGTCTCGGCAATTTAGCAAGGCCCCCAGCAACTTAACCAGACCCTGTCTAAAATAAAAAGGGTTGGGGATGTGGCTTAGTGGTTAAGTGCCCCTGGGTTCAATCCCCAGTAACCAAAAAAAAAAGAACTGGTAAATCCCTACTCTTCCACATCAGGGTTTATCACACTTGAGTGCACAAATTGTTAAAATAGGCGCTGGACGTGGTGGCGCACGCCTGTAATCCCAGCACTTTGGGAGGCTGAGGCAGAAGGATCGCGAGTTCAAAGCCAGCCTTAGCAATGGCGAGGCACTTAGCAACTCAGTGAGACCCTGTCTCTAAATAAAATACAAAAAAGGGGCTGGGGATGCGGCCCAGTGGTCGAGTGCCCCTGAGTTTAATCCCCGGTACCAAAAAAAAAAAAAAAATTGTTAAGATAGTAACCCTGCCCCCAGGTGGGCTGGAATGTTGATAGGAAACCCCCAGGTGAGCTAGGAAGTTAAGCCCCAGCCCCCAGGCGGGCTATTTGAATTTCTCCGGTGGGGGCTATTTGCTCTAACAGGGAGATAGGTAACCTGAAGCCCCCTTTGTTAACTTTCCCCCACGCGGCCCGTGACCGGCCCGTGACGTAGGAAATGCTTTAAAACCTGAGACTCCCCCTTTGTTCGGGGTCTTGCCCTTCCTGCGTGTCTGTGGGAAAGCTTGACCCCCAGCTAGCTGGCCCAAATAAACTCCGATTGTATATTACATACTGTCTGGCTCTTTGTGGTTTGTGGGAAAAGTGAAATTGGACTCTAACAAAATGAATCTCCTGAGATCTCATTAAAATGCAGATTCTTGAGCTGGGGTTGTGGCTCAGTGGCAGAGCGCTCGCCTCGCACGTGCACGGCCCGGGTTCGATCCTCAGCACCACGTAAACATAAATGTATTGCCTTGTGTACAACTAAAGTAAATAAATAAATATTTTTAAAAAATGCAGATTCTTATTCAGTAGGTCTGGGGCAGGCCTGAGATTCTGTTTTTTGTTTTGTTTGTTTTGTTTTTTTGTGGTGCTGGGGATTGAACCCAAGACCTTGTGCATGCAAGGCAAGCACTCTACCAATGGAACAATATCCCCAGCCCCTGAGATTCTGTATTTCTAACAATTAAGATGCTACAATAGCCGGGAGCAGTGGCGCACGCCTGTAATCCCCAGCACTTGGGAGGCTGAGGCAGGAGGATCAAAGCCAGCCTCAGCAATGGCGAGGCACTTAGCAACTCAGTGAGACCCTGTCTCTAATAAAATACAAAAAAGGGCTGGGGATGTGGCCCAGTGGTCCAGTGCCCCTGAGTTCAATCCCCAGTATCAAAAAAAAAAAAAAAAAAAAAAAAAAAAAAAAAAAAAAAAAGATGCTACAGGGTTTATTTATTATTTCTTTTTTTTTTTAAATATTTATTTATTTGCTTTAGTTGTACACCATGAGTTTATCTTTACATGGTGCTGAGGATTGAACCCCAGGCTGTGCACGTGCTAGTGAGCGCTCTACCGCTGAGCCACAATCCCAGCCCCTATTTATTATTTCTTTCTCCTCAAACCTCCAGTGCTTGGAAAGCAGCAACCCTCAGTCTCAGTTAAGAATTTTTCTTCCCCAATGGAGAAAATAAAAGCAACCTGGGATACAGATATCAAAATATCACATTGTGCCCCATAAACATATAATTATCGCTTGTCAATTAAAAGTGATACTGCCGGTTGCCAGTGACGAGTTCTGCTCCAACAAATGTTGAAGTTTGAACATTAGAGAAGCACGCCGAGGAAGCATATAAAACAGGGTTTATTTAAAAGAGGTAACAGAGACTTCTCCCGGGAGGGAGAAGGGGGCCATTGCTGGTATCCTGGTATCCCAAGAAGCAAGGCAGTTATGCCTTTTTTATATGTCCTGAGCTTCATTTGTTCTCTTCCCCTCTTCCATTTATCTCTCTCTTCTGAGTAGGTGACCAGGCCTGGTGGGATGGCCAAAAGGTGAGAAGCAGATAGGCTGAAGGGGGAAGGGCAGGATGGAGCAAGCCAGGACACAAGAATTAACAACCTTATAGCTCCCTGTAGGGAGGGGCAGTTCCTGGGACAGATTACCTTGGCAACAGGTTGGGGCAGGGACAGGAGCTTGATAAGGGTGGAGCAAGGGCCCTAAAAAGAATTAACATTCCAATCCCACTGGGGACAGTCTCCAACTTCCCAGGACTCACTCAAAATTGGCTTTCTTGATCCAACCTGACTCAATTTACCTATCCATATTGACTGCCTGTCAGATTCTAGCTTCAAAAGTTATTATCGGGCTGGGATTGTGGCTCAGCGGTAGAGCGCTCACCTAGCACGTGCGCGGCCCGGGTTCGATCCTCAGCACCACGTACAAATAAACACATTGTGTACAGCTAAAGCAAATAAATAAATATTAAAAAAAAAAAAAGTTAAGTTATTATCATTTTAAAAACCACCTGGAGAGCTACCAGAGCATGTCTGCACAAAGGGAAGACCAAGTGAAGAGGCAGCAAGAAGATGGCCATCTGCAGGCCAAAGAGAGAGACCTCAGAGGAAACTGCTGGCATCTTGATCTTAGACTTTCAGCCCCTTCTTTATATAAAAAGTAGAAAAAAGAGAAGGAGCTGGGTGTGGTGGCACACACCTGCAATCCCAGCGACTCAGGAGGCTGAGGCAGGAGGATCAGGTGTTCAAAGTCAGCCCCAGCAACTTAGTGAGACCCCGTCCCAAAATAAAAAGGGCTGGGGGCCGGGCGCAGTGGCGCACGCCTGTAATCCCAGCACTTTGGGAGGCTGAGACAGGAGGATCGCGAGTTCAAAGCCAGCCTCAGCAATGGCGAGGCACTTAGTAACTCAGTGAGACCCTGTCTCTAATAAAATACAAAAAAGGGCTGGGGATGTGGCTCAGTGGTCGAGTGCCCCTGAGTTCAATCCCCGGTACCAAAAAAAAAAAAAGGGCTGGGGATGGAGCTCAGTGGTAAAGCACCCTTGGGTTAAATCCCCAGTACCAAAAAAAAGAGAGAGAGACAGAAGAAGAAAGCAACCTGTGAGAGAAACTCCACAAGGTCCCCCCTCATCTACGCTCTGCTTTCTAGGGACCAAGCTCCTAGCCAGGTCTGCCCTCCCTTCTTCCCCACCCCAATCCCAGACCAGAGGCTTCTATGCAACAAGCTTCCTCTCTGGAATCCTCAAGGTCAGTCTCTCTACTGAAGTAAACAGGCTGTTATTGCTTCCATTAAAAAAAAAAAAAAAGAAAGAAAGAAAGAAAAAAATGCGAGGGAGGGAATAAAAGCACTTTTTGTTCCCTGTCTTTCAGAGCCGCTCCCTCCTTTCTCTTCCTTTTCAGCGACCCATCTGCAGTCACTGACTCCAAGTCTTCTCCTCTGATCCTCTCCTAAATCACCTCCAGTAGGACATCTGCCCCTACCCCAACCAAAATTACTCTGTCAAGGTCACCAATGACAACCATGCAGCAAAGCCCCACAGCCAGTCCTCGGTCCTCTTACTTGACCCTTCAGCAGCATCTGACAGAGTTGACCAGCATCCAGAACCTTCCTACCTATGCTTTCCCTTCCTCAGTCTCCAGGCAGAGCTTGGCCCTTGGTCCTTTTCTCTTCCCTCCTGTTATCTCATGGTTTTAAATACCAGTTGTACACAACTCCCAACTGGCTCCCCACCTCCAGGGGCTGGGGATGTAGCTCACTAGTAAAGCACTTGCCTAGCCTGCATGAGGTCCTGAGTTCAATTCCTAGATTCCTTCTGCTTATTCCCCTTTTAAACCGGTCCTTCCCATCTCATTAAATGGCAAATCCAATCTTCTAGGTGCTCAAGCCAAAAAAAAAAAAAAAAAATCATCCTGGGTTCTTCCATTTCTAGGGCACTCCATGAACGCCACTGTGTGAATTAGAACAGGATGTCCCTTCAGTGCAGGGACAGAAACACGATATGTGACTTGTCAAAAAAAAAAAAAAAAAAAAGATAACCCCATGCATTAGTCCTGGGACTCAGGACACTGGAGGGACACTAGAAGAAAAACATGTTCTGAATTTCAGCACCACCCACACCCCACCCAGGGTGGCCAATGCCTTTGTGCAGCATGCCTTTGTGCCCAGCCACACACATCTTGGCAGCAAGTCCCCTGTGGCAGCATCCCAGGCTATTCCAGTTAAAAGACAATTGTACTTCCTGCTTCTTGGCGCTTGCTTCCTGCCCATTTTCCAAGTCTGGTTCTGCTTCCTCCTGGCAGTTCCTGATGGCCTTCCAATAAATTCTTTTGGTGCTTAAGAAAATCGGGTATTCCAACTGATACTGTCTAAAAGCATGTATAAATCCCTTCCACACTTCAAATTAGAAAAATCCATTTCTCGCTGGGCACAGTGGCACACACCTGTAATCCCAGTAACTCAGGAGGCTTCGGCAGGAGGATTGCAAGTTCAAGGCCAGCCTCACCAACTCAGCAAGCCCCTAAGCAGTTTGGCAAGACCCTAACTCAAAATAAACAATTAAAAAGTCTGGGGATGGAGCTCAATGGTAACCCTGGGTTCAAGCCCCATTACCAAAAAGAAAAAAAGAAAAATCCATTTCTCCATCCTCCCCTAGGAGTGCTTGGGAGACAACCACAAGAAGCCCACCAATGACATCCTTGTCACCAAATCTGAAGGCCACCTGGGACAGTTCTGCTCTGACACTGACCAGGCCTCTTCCTGCCTTCCTATCCCGGTCCCCAGGGCTCTGTTTGCTTTGTGGGTCCCCTTCTACTTTCTATCCTATAGATATTGCCAGTCCTCAGGGGCTCCAGCCTCACCTTCTGTCTTTCTTACCCCACATACTCTCCAGGACATCATTCATCCTCACAGCATGTCCCCACCTCTACCCCAAGGGTAGATCTTGCACTCTGCTGACCTGTAGACTCTGCCCTGCTGGAAACCTCCACCTGCAAATGCAAGGGCACCTAAACTGACACCTTCCTGTCTGGCCGTTTCTCTTCTCGCCTTCCCTGTTCCACTCACTGGCCCCAGCCTGCATGCCCAATTATCTAAGCGAGGCACTGCCCAGCTGCCCTTATATCCAGTTCAGACAGACACAAAATCTTCAAGTTTCTTCTCTTGAAACATTTCTCCAAGCCATCCACTCCCCCAGCCCCACAGCTTCTGCCTCCTTAATTCCTGATATTTTTTTTGGGGGGGGGGGAGGGATTGAACCCAGGGGCACTTAACCACTGAGCCATATCTCCACCCTTTTTATTTTGAGACAGGGTCTTGAAGTTGCTGAGACTGGCATTGAACTTGCCATCCCCCTGCCTTAGCTTCCAGGTGTGTACCACCACACCCAGTTCTTTTCTCTTTTTTTTTTTTTTTTTTTTTTTTTTTTTTTGCTGGGAATTGAACCCAGGGCCTTGTGCATGCAAGGCAAGCACTCTACTAACTGAGTTATATATAACCCCAGCCCCTCTCATCCTTTTTTTTTTTTTTTTTTTTTTTTTTTTTTTGTGGGTACTGGGGATTGAACTCAGGGGCACTCGACCACTGGGTCACATCCCCAGACCTTTTTTGTATTTTATTTAGAGACAGGGTCTCACTGAGTTGCTAAGTGCCTCGCCATTGCTGAGGCTGGCTTTGAACTCGTGATCCTCCTGCCTCAGCCTCCCAAAGTGCTGGGATTACAGGCGTGCGCCACCGCGCCCGGCCTTTTTTTTTTTTTTAATGTAAGTTTTTTTTTTTAATTATTTTTTATTCTAAGATGTTATAAATGACAGCAGAATACATTACATTTCATATTACACATATATAGAGCACTTTTTTACAAATCTCTGGTTGTATGCAAAGTATATTCACACCATTTGTGACTTCATATATGCATTTAGGGTAATGATATCCATCTCATTCTACCATCTTTTTTTTTTTTTTCCTTCACCATTTTGCCCCCTCCTTTCCCCTCCCTCCCCATTGGCCATTCTAGTATTCCTCTAATCCTCCTATGCTCCCCGTCCCAACCCGACTATGAATTGGCTCCTTATATCAGAGAAAACATTTTGCATTTGGCTTTTTGGGATTGGCTAACTTCACTTAGCATTATATTCTCTAACTCCATCCATTTTCCTGCAAATGCCATAATTTTATTCTCTCTTATTGCTTTATCCATTCATCTACTGAAGGGGATCTAGGTTGGTTCCACAGTTTAGCTATTGTGAATTGTGCTGCTATAAACATTGATGTGGCTGTGTCCCTGTAGTATGCTGTTTTCAGGTCTTTTGGGTAAAGACCAAGGAGTGGGATAGCTGGGTCATAAGGTGGTTCCATTCCAAGTTTTCCAAAGTATCTCCATACTGCTTTCCATATTGGCTGCACCATTTTGCAGTCCCACCAAAAATGTATGAATGTGCCTTTTTCTCCACATCCTCTCCAACATTTATTGTTGTTTGTGTTCTTAATAGCTGCCATTCTGACTGGTGTGAGATGAAATCTTAGAGTGGTTTTTTTTTTTTTTTTTTTTTGTGGTACTGGGGATTGAACTCAGGGGCACTCGACCACTGGGTCACATCCCCAGACCTTTTTTGTATTTTATTTAGAGACAGGGTCTCACTGAGTTGCTAAGTGCCTTGCCATTGCTGATGGCTGGCTTTGAACTCGCGATCCTCCTGCCTCAGCCTCCCAAAGTGCTGGGATTACAGGCGTGCGCCACCACGCCCGGCTTGTACAGGATTCTTATTAAGGAACTTGGGACCTAATCCAACATGTTGGAGATTAGAGCTTACTTTTTCTTCTATTAGGTGTAGTGTCTCTGGTCTAATTCCTAGATCCTTGATCCACTTTGAGTCGAATTTTGTGCATGGTGAGAGATAAAGGTTTAATTTCATTTTATTGCATATGGATTTCCAGTTTTCCAGCACCATTTGTTGAAGAGGCTATCTTTTCTCCAATGTATATTTTTGGCGCCTTTGTCTAATATAAGATAACTGAAATTATATGTGTTAGTCTCTGTGTCCTCTATTCTGTACCATTGGTCTACTGGCCTATTTTGGTGCCAATACCATGCTGTTTTTGTTACTATTGCTCTGTAGTATAATTTAAGGTCTGGTATAGTGATGCCACCTGCTTCACTCCTCTTACTAAGGATTGCTTTAGCTATTCTGGGTCTCTTATTTTTCCAGATGAATTTCATGGCTGCTTTTTCTGTTTCTATGAGGAATGTCATTGGGATTTTGATTGGCATTGCATTAAATCTGTATAGTGCTTTTGGTAGTATGGTCATTTTGATAATATTAGTTCTGCCTATCCAAGAACAGGGTAGATCTTTCCATTTTCTAAGGTCTTCCATAATTTCTTTCTTTAGTGTTCTGTAGTTTTCATTGTAGCCTCTCATCCTTTTTTTAAAAATATTTTTTAGGGGGCTGGGGCTATGGCTCAGTGGTAGAGCACTCGTCTCGTATGTGTGAGGCCCTGGGTTTGATCCTCAGCACCACATAAATAAAATAAAGGTATTGTGTCCACCTACAACTTATATACATAAATTTTTTTAGTTGTAGATGGATACAATACCTTTATTTTATTTATTTATTTGTTTGTTTTTAGTTGTAGATGGACACAATACCTTTATTTTAAACATTTATTTATTTATATGAGGTGCTGAGGATCAAATGGAGTGACTCATACATGCTAGGCAAGCACTGCACCACTGAGCCACAACCCCATCCCCTTATTTATTTATTTATTTATTTATTTTTGGTGCTAAGGGTCGAATCCAGTGCCTCACATGGGCTTGGCAAGCACTTCACCACTGAGCTCCAGCTCCAGCCCCTCTTTCTCATTATATGAACTTGTAACATGCATTCTGGTGTCCCATCCAAGACAACATCCAGGAGAAAAATGTCAGAACTTTTCTTTCTAGTCATTGCCCTTGGGCATAACTAAGCAATTTTGGGAAAGGATGACCTGCTCTGAGACTCATTTGGGAAGATGATTGTAAACAAACTCCAGGGCTCACTCCCCTTATTCTGATTTAGTGCATCTTGGATGGGGAGAAGTTTTCCTAGAGGATGCCATTAATCTATATCTATATCTATATCCACACATATGGGCATATTATGTGTTTGTGTGAATTAGAGACAACTTGAACATAAATTATTAAAGCCCTTTGTGCTTCAGCCTCTGGCTTCTCTCACCATTCCCCCGAACTGTCCAAAACTGAGCTCTAGTCCCGTGTATGGCTCCTCACAATCCCTGCTATCTCGACTGAGCAGCAGCACATATATCCCCTCCACCAAGTGACCCTCTCCTGTACCAGCGTCACTGGTGCCTCAACTGCAACTCAGTTGAAGCTCCAAGCTTTCCCTGATCTCTCTGGGTTCAACATTTCCTCTACTGCTCAGGGCCTAGTCACTGCTGTCCCACAGCCTTTACTATAATTAGGGATGCATCTGCTGCCATTCCCTGCCAGTGGAGCTGGTGCAGGGGTATTTTAGTCTCCTTTATGTCCTCAACATGCAATGCATTGACTGGCACTAGAGGAATCACATGGAGATCTTAACCCCTCCCCAACCCAAGGACAGGAAATTGGCCAGAGTCCCTGGGGGAGGACCAAGTCCACTGGCACATGGGGCTTGACCAAGGGGCTAAAACCTAGCTCCAAATGGCAGCTCCACTGTTGTGTCCATGAGCTGCTCTTGGAGCCCTCAGTCTCCTCTGTAAACAAGTTACTCATAGTCCACACAGATGTATCCTAATGGTCTTTGAATAAATTCTTTCAGTGCTTAAGAAAATCAGGTATTCGGGGGGAGGCTGGGGTTCACGTGGCTCAGCAGTGGTGAGCGCTCAGTCGCCTAGCATGTGCACAAAAAAAAAAAAAAAAAAAAAAAAAAAAGCCTGGGTTCTTGTGGCTCAGCGGTATCCTCAGCACCATGTAAACACCATAAATGCATTGCATTGTATACAACTAAAGCAAATAAATAAATATTAAAAAAAAGAAAAAGAAAACCAGGTATTCCAACTGATTCTACCTAAAAGCATGTATAAATCTTTCCCCTACTTAAAATAGAAAAATCCATTTCTCTACCAGCCCCTAAGAGTGCTCTGGAGAAGACCATCAGAAACCCACAGATGAGGCCCTGCACGTTGGCACACACCTGTAATCCCAGCGGCTCAGGAGGCCGAAACAAGGAGGATCGAGAGTTCAAAGCCAATCTCAGCAATTTAGCAGGGCGCTAAGCAACTCAGTGAGACCTTGTCTCTAATAAAAACTAGGGCTAGGGATGTGGATCAGTGGTTGAGTGCCCCTGAGTTCAATCCCCAGTACCCGCCCCCTCCCCCAAAAATAAAAGAAACTCACAGATATCACCAAATCTGAAAGTGCATTACAATGACCAAAGAATCTGGGTGCGGTGGCGCATGCCTGTAATCCCAGCACTTGGGAGGCTGAGGCAGAAGGATCACAAGTTCAAAGCCAGCAACTCGGTGAGACCCTGTCTCTAATAAAATACAAAAAAGGACTGGGGATGTGGCCCAGTGGTCGAGTACCCCTGAGTTCAACGCCCAGTAACAAAAACAAACAAACAAAACAAAAAAAACAATGACCAAAGAAAAACACAGTCTTGTGAAACCAATGATTTCATATAGGAGTGCCCTTAACCATTAAGGAGGCCTGCAATGCTTTGAATTTCAAGAATGTTGCCTTTTGGAGACTGGTAATATTGTTGGGTTTTTAGGCTGGTTTGTTTGTTTGGTTGGTTGAGTTTTCAGTGCTGGGGATTAAACCCAGGCCTTGCGTATGCTAAGCAAGTGCTCTGCCACTAAGTTACGCCCCCGTGCTCAGGACAGGTCTTGTTCACCCTGTACCCAGAAAATTGAGAGTAATATCAAGGACAGAGCAGTAACTGCAAAACTGTTGAATGAAGGAAGGAAGCAATGAGGGCAGAGGAAAAAAGTGCCGCCCTTCCTGTGGGAGCTGCCTATGCGCTTCTCCCCATCAGTAAGTCCCACTGAGCTCACGCTGCCCTTGGAAGAGGCATCCGGCCTGATGAGGCAGTTTCTATTATTGCATTTGATTCCTTAGTTTCCTCATTTCCTCTTCATCCTCCCGGATAAAATTGGTCTATATTGCCAGGCACAGTGGTGCATGCCTGTAATCCCAGCAGCTAGGGAGGCTGAGGAAGGAGGATCACAAGTTCAAAGCCAGCCTCAGCAATGATGAGGCACTAAACAACTCAGTGAAACCCTGTCTCTAAATAAAATACAAAACAGGGCTGGGGGTATGGCTCAGTGATTGAGTGCCACATCAACCACTGAGCCACCAAAAAAGAAAAAATTGGTCTATATGTCTGTTTTTATGCTGGTCCATACTGTTTTGACTACTGTAACTTTGTAATAAATGTTGAAAGAGTGATGGTGTTAGCTTGACCAATAATCAGTGATGCAGAATAGAGACCCCACAAATAAATCCACACATACTGGATCTTCAACAAGGGTGCCAAGAATACTTAGTGAAGAAAAGACAGCCTGGCCAGGTGGTGCACGCATCTCAGAGACTCAGGAGACTGAGGGAGAAGAATCTTAAGTTTTGAGGCCAGCCTCAGGAACTTAGCAAGGCCTGTCTCAAAATAAAAAAAAATAAAATGTGCTGGGGATATGGTTCAATGGTAAAGTGCCCCTTTGTTGTGCTGCAATTCTGTTCAATTCCCAGTACCTAAGAAAATTAAATAAAAACAATGGAGAAAGGACAAATCTCTTCAACAAATGGTATTCAGGAAATTGGATAGCCACATGCGAAGGAATTAATAAAGACCCTTCTCTTAAGCCATATACAAAAAAACAACTCAAAATGGATTAAAGATTTAAAAATGCCAGGCACAATGGCGGACACCTGTAATTCCAGCAGCTCGCGAGGCTAAGGCAGGAGGATTGCAAGTTCAAAGCCAGCCTCAGCAACTTAGCAAGACCCTATCTCAAACTAAAATATAAAAAGGACTAAGGATATAACTCAGTGGTAAAGTACTCCTGGGATCAATACCAAAAAATAAAAAAATAAAAACTATCACATGATCTAGCCGTCTCACCTCCAGGTATTTATTCAAAAGAATTGAAATCAGAATCTCGAAGAAATATTAGCACACCCGTGTTCTTTTTAGCCCTACTAACAATAGCCAAAACATGAGAACAATATAAATGTCCATTGACAGATGAATGGAAAAAGAAAAAATGGAATACTATTTGGAAATACTATTTGGAATACTATAAAAGAAAATGCTGCATTATACAGCAACATGGATGAATCTGGAGGATGTTATGCCAAGTAAAAAAAGCCAGGCACAATGGGGGCAGAAAAGATGGTGGAATGAGGTGGATGTCATTACTCTAGGTACATGTACGACTGCACATAATTGTTGCGAAACTACATGGTGTACAAGCAGAGAAATAAAAAGTTGTGCTGCAATTCTGTACAATGAATCAAAATGCATTCTGCTGTCATATATACCTAATTAGAATAAATAAATAAAAATTTTTAAAAAGCCAGGCACAGAAAGACAAACACTACATATTCCACTTATATGAGGTATCTATAGTAGACCCCCACTTATCCTTGGACCCTTGTTCAAAAACCCCAGTGGCTGCCTGAATCCATGAATAGTACCAAACCCTATATGTGTATTTTTACCCCCATACTTGCACATGATGAAGTTTAATCTACAAATTAGGCATGGTTAAGACACAATCACTAATAATAAAATAGAAAATAATAAAATAGGCCAGGCGCAGTGGCGCATGCCTGTAATCCCAGCACTTGGGAGTCTGAGGCAGGAGGATCTCAAGTTCAAAGCCAGCTTTAGCAATGGCGAGGCACTTAGCAACTCAGTGAGACCCTGTCTCTGAATAAAATACAAAAAAAGGACTGGGGGTGTAGCCCAGTGGTAGAGTGCCCCTGAGTTCAATCCCCAGTACAAAAAAAAAAAAAAAAAAAAAAGAGGGGAGTTATTATCTAATGGATGATTTCTAAACAATGTGAACACACAATACCATGAATTGTACATCTAAAAATGATTACATGTTTTATGTCATGTATATTTTATCACAATTTTTTAAAAGTGAAAGTACATGACCATGTGGAGGCTTTATCGTAGCAATACCAGGATAAAAACTGTCAGAGGGGAAACCAGGCAGCAGAGAAAGGAAAGGGGAAAGGGAGGGCTATAGCTGGGACCCTGGTCTGGGAAAGGCCATGAAGAGGGAAGGGGTGGGGAACCTCAGGAAGAGGCCTAGACAGGAGCCAGAGGGAAGGGTGGCACAGAGGGAAAAGACAGGCTATGTCTACTCAGGAACTGTGCTCCAGAGCACCTCAGTGACAGCATGTACTCCTGCCCTCACGGGCCTCTTGCAGGACAAGGCAAACAAAAGTGAGCAACAAGGACTGGGCCTTAATTTGGTTTTTCTAATCTCTTGATCTTGTCCCCTAGATACCCTGAGAGACCCAGGCCCACCCCACGTCTCAGTCCATAGAAGGGAAGCCCCATGCCTAGTGTCAGCGATATGTTCTTTCCCATAAGGCAGAGGGCCCAAGTTAATCTCAAGGACTGTGAGGCCTACCTAAAGGTCACTAACAGAAAGATCCAACAGCAATCACATGGGCTTACTTACAAGGCAGTGCGGGATACAACCCTCTCTACCACCTCCCAGTCCACCATCCTAGTGAATATTTGAGTTTGCAGTAGCAAACTAGCCTCACTGGCTTCCCAGCTCTCTCTCCCCTAGTCAGCCAACGGACCTATGAAAATCAGCCAGACCACATCGCTCTGCTCAAAACCCTTCACTCCCATTTCATTCCCTGATGCTTTGTGCACTGAACACTACTCTTACCCAAAAGCATGGCCTTTGTCCTTAGCTCTGAGGTAATCTCTAAGCCCCTGGAAGGTCCTGATAGGAGTTTGTTCGGGGACTTTAGAGACAAGCAATGTGGTGAGAGGTTTAAAGCATACAAATCTCCAGAGGAAACAAAGACTATATGGTATTAGCCCAAAGTCCTGGGAGGGGCTGGAGATTACAGATCAGTCACGCAGGCAGTATGTGATTAAGCTCCAAGGAAGTACAGCCAAAGGCTTCCTCCTGCTTCCTTACTATAGGAGATGTCTGGACCCATCCCGGATTCTGCCTCCATGCATCTCAGTCTTTGGCTGGCTGTGAATCCTTTATTGAAAAATTGAGTCTGAGTCAGTCTCATGTATTACACACCATAAGGCAGTCATGGGGACCCCCAGCTTATAGCTGGTGTCTAAAGTGAGGGCAGTCTTATGGGAACTGTGCCCTTTAACTGTGCAGTTTGCCAAACTACACCTTTTGTGACCACCATACCATACCATGCCTTCACAATCTACCCATCCTGTACCAACTAGACCTTTTTTTTTTTTTTTTTTTGTACTGGGGGGGGGTTGAACCCAGGGGCATTTTCCCCCCAACCCTTTTTTTTTTTTTTTTTTTTGGGGTACCAGGGACTGAACTCAGGGGCACATACCACTCAGCCACATCCCCAGCCCTTTTTTGTATTTTATTTAGACAGGGTCTCACTGAGGTGCTGAGTGCCTCGCCATTGCTGAGGCTGGCTTTGAACTCACGATCCTCCTGTCTCAGCCTCCTAAATTTAGCTGGGATTACAGGCATGCGCCACCACACCGGGGCCCCTCAGCCCTTTTAGAGACAGGGTCTCAGTAAGTTGCTGAGGCTGGCCTCAAACTTGGGATACTCCTGCTTAAGCCTCCTAAGTCACTGTAGACCTTGTTACCCCTCTCCTGCCTCACAAGTATCAGTCATGTTCTCACTCCAGGGCACCAGAAAGCTCCTTCCCCAGATAGCACCAGATTAACCCCCTCACTTAATTTAGGTCTTTTACTCCACGGGTCACCTCTTTGGTAAGGCCTCCTCTAGACCCCTCCACAAACTCCTTCTTCTCACAAACATTTCTTCTACTTTACTTCTTCCTCTTTGCACCATCACCATATCCACTATACATTTTATTCCCCTAATTTCTTCTCCATCTCCCCATGAGAATATGTGCCCCAGAGGTAGGAAGTTAATTTGTTGTTTTGCAGTGCTGGAGATCAAACCCAGGGCCTCATGCACTCTAGGTATGTGCTGATCCACCAAACTACACCCCCAGCAAGGCAGGGATTTTTGTGCTTTGTTCCCTGTTGTAACCCCAACTTAGTTCTTGGCATGTCCTATGTTCAATGCATTCTTGTTAAATAAATGATCTCAGGTACCCTTTAGAAGTACTTTTAGGAAACCAGGTGGTCCCACCCTCACTCTTTTTTCCCCTGAAAGACCAAGTCTACAAAAACAGGAAAATTGAGAACACTTAGCTGGAAATCTTTGCTGAGGGAGATATGAACCAGCAATACCCAAGATCTCTAGAACACTCTGGGCCAGACTGAGTGGGGCAGGGATACAGTCCCAGCCCTGACACCTCCTTGCTGTTCACCTTGGAAAGCCCCATCTCTAGGCCTTGCACCCAGATGAATAATAAAAGCTGGAACAGGTATACAGAACTCTAGCTAAGATCACTGTGGGGTAGACTGGGGAGGTAAAGGGGGAAAGAAATTTCTGCTGTGACAGAGGAACAAAGGGAAGACAGGACCTCACAAGATAGGGGTGACTTTTATTTGAAGGCAGAAGACAACCTACTTGGGAGTTCATTTGTATTCAGCAAAAGTTAAAAAAAAGAAAAAACAGAACCCAAAGGGGCTGGGAAGGGAACAGGGAGGGTGCTGGGTCCTAGACAGGTGGGGTCAGGCCACATAGGGGAAGCTCAACAGCAGCCCTTCATAAGGATTCAGGTTCAGGTTTTCCAGCTCCAGGGAGGCCCCTTCCTCACGGCCTGGCTGGGTACTGAGCAGCAAATCAGCCCTGTCTGGCAGGCTGGGGCTACCAGGCAGGTTGGAGGACCCTAGTCTGGCTTTCAGGCTCATGTCTCCAAAGTTGAGCACCACCAGGAAACGCTCATTCTGGTCCCAGTAGCGGATGTAGGAGAAGAGGCCAGAACTGGAGGAGAGTGAATAGAAGTCCCCATGTAGCAGGGAGCGCTCTTTACCCCTCTGGTCACTCAGGCGCCGGAACAGGGAAAGAAGGGAGCCAGAGTCGTCATTCTGGCCCTGAGAATGATGAAAAGAAAGAAAGAGAGGATGAGGGGTCTCCTGTGAGCAGACTTCAACAAACCACCTGCCCATCCTCTGCTGGTAGACCCCACCCATCAAAACCTCTTACCTTCATTGTCATGTTGAGGGTTACAGATCCTAAAGAATGGGGTAGGCTGGATTCATCCCACAGCATGACTGGGGCCTCCATAGGCTGCAGAGCAGAGAGAATAGGGCTTTAAGAAGGCCAGGTCCCCCTCACTCCTCTCCTTCCCACCCTCATCAATGCACAGCCTTCCCCACCAAGGTGTGGCTAACTTCTACTAGACAGACAAGGCAGACTCCTACACCTCAAAGTCCTCATACAAACACTGTCCCCTCAACCTAGAAGGCCATTTCTATACCCTAGGCCCATTACCCTGCTCTCTCTCTCTATATATATATATTTTTTTGGTACTGGGAATTGAACTCAGGGGCACTTAACCACTGAGCCACATCCCCAGCCCCACTTTTTTGTTTTTGTATCTTATTAGAGACAGGGTCTCACTGAGTTGCTAAGTGCCTCACCATTGCTGAGGCTGGCTTTGAACTCGCGATCCTCCTACCTCAGCCTCTCAAGTGCTGGGATTAGAGGCATGCGTCACTACACCCGGCTCTTGCTCTCTTTTTCATAGCACTTATCATCAGCAGCTGGTGTCTTTATTATATTTGCTTATTATCCAATTTTACCACCTCCAGTATTTTCATATGCTATTGTCATCTCCAGTGTTCAGCATGCAAGAATTATTCAATAAGATCTGTGGATTAAGTGAATGACTGGTTCTCCAAATATCAGTTCGGCACCAACGCCAACATATGGCTAAAGCTAGCGAATGCTGTAGCAGCAGTATCCCAACCCAGCGCTCACCACCATGTATCCTTTGCTTACTGACCTAGTTCCCTCACTAAACTGTAGACTGTTGGGGGACTCAGAACCTAGTCTGAGAACTCGCCGTCCAATGAATGAATGAATGAACGAATGATAGCTACCACATTGAACACCTATCAGGTACCTGGCTGGCACTGCCATTAAAAAGAGGCCTTAGCCGGGCATGGTGGCGCATGCCTGTAATCCCAGCACTTTGGGAGGCTGAGGCAGGAGGATTGCGAGTTCAAAGCCAGCCTCAGCAATGGCAAGGCACTTAGCAACTTAGTGAGAACCTGTCTCTAAATAAAATACAAAAAAAGGGCTGGGGATGTGACCCAGTGGTCGAGTGCCCCTGAGTTCAATCCCCCCCTCCAAAAAAAAAGAGGCCTTGAGGGCCTGGGGTTGTGGCTCAGTGGTAAAGTGCTGGCCTAGCAAGTGTGAGGCACTGGGTTCGAGCCTCAGCACCACATGAAAATAAATTAAAAGGAAAAAAAAAAAAAAAAAAGTATGTGTCCATCTACAAAAAAGAAAAAAAAAAAAAAAAAAAAAAAAAGAAACTGGGCGTGGTGGCGCACGCCTGTAATCCCAGCACTTGGGAGGCTGAGGCAGGACGATCGCGACTTCAAAGCCAGCCTCAGCAACGGCAAGGCACTTAGCAACTCAGTGAGACCCTGTCTCTAATAAAATACAAAAAGGGCTGGGGATGTGGCCCAGTGGTAAAGTGCCCCTGAGTTCAATCCCCAGTCCAAAAAAAAAAAAAAAGAGCCCTTGGAGCTTGGTGCAGTGGCGCACAGCTGTAATCCCAGCAGCTTGGAAGGCTGAGGCAGGAAGATCATGAGTTCAAAGCCAGCCTCAGCAAAAGTGAGGTGCCCTTGGAGCCAGGCACAGTAGTACAGGCCTGTAATCCCAGTGACTCGGGAGGCTAAGACAGGAAGACTGCAAGTTCAAAGCCAGCCCCAAAAAGTTAGCGAGCCCTAGGCAACTTGGTGAGACCCTGTCTCAAAACAAAAAGGTCTGGCATGTAGCTCAGTGGCAAAGTACCCCCCACCAAGGTTCAATCCCCAGTACCAAAAAAAAAAGCCCTTGGGAGATGAGAGATATTGGTTAGAGGTAGAACACTTGTCTAGCAAGCACAAGACCCCAGGTTCAACTCCCCAGCAAAAATTATAAATAATGGTTATTCATTCATTCATTAATAGGCCCTCGGAGGAGCACAGTGGTACACAAATGTAGTCCCAGCTACTAAGTAGACCGATTTTTGGTGTTTTTGTTTTGTTTTTGCAGTGCTAGCAATCAAACCCAGGACCCTGAGAATGCTATCCAGGTGCTCCACCACTAAGCTACATCCCCAACCCCTACTAAGGAAACTGAGGCAGAAGGACTACTAAGCCTATGAGCAATATAACAAAAGCCTACTTCTTTGAAGAAAGAAAAATACTCATTTAATTCCAGCTACTCTACAAGGAATGCAGTGTCACAGAAAAGATGACCAACATTCCTAAGGGCAAAATAATACCCAAGGTCATACACCTACTGATCAGGTGACAACTGACCAGGAACCAAAAAACAGTACTTCCCCAAGGTTGGTATCTATCTGCCACTATCCACAAAAGCCACACGACATGATGAACGAACAAGACCTCTTCTACTGTGCCAGGCAAGCAAGGGGTACCTGTCCAGGAAGGGCCGCCGCCTGCAGGCCAATCTCATCCCCATAGCTGAAAATAGGAGTCCCCGGAAGAGTGAAGAGCAGCAGTTGGTAGAGTCGGAGGAGCTGAGTCGGCACGAAGGAAGTCAAGAGCCCTGCCTGAGACAACTACAGGGATAGATATACCAGTGAGCCCCAGAACCTGCTTCCGCCTCCACCTCCCAACCAACCTTTCCTCCCTCCCAAAGGCCCTGTCCCCGCGCACGCCAGTATAGTACTCACACTCCAGCTACACACCAGTGGTTGTCAGTGGCATTCAAATATTGGGTGATGAGTAATTTTACATGTTCCCCATTGGAACTGGGTATTGACAGGTATGAACTGGTTAACAGCAGGTCCTTAGCATTCTCAAGGAAGCTCAGGATCTGCTGCAGGTCGGAGGAGTCTGTCCCTGCAATAAAGAGCCTGCAAGGCAGGGAGGGTGGGTGTCAAGGTTGGTACAGGACAAAAAGTACAAAGGAGTAAAGAGAGTTCTCTGAATTAGGAACCCCCATCTTGGGGCCTTATACTCCACTAAGCTGAGTCAGGAAGGGGGGTTCTGGCACCCACCTATCTTCACTGAAGCTCTTGGTGATGTTTAACCACTCAGCCAATAAGGATGCATCCTAGAAGGAAAACACAGAATCAAAGAAAAAGGAACATTACCTGACCCTGGTTGGGACCCTCTGTTCTCACCCCCAACTTTGCTCCTGACATGGAAAGGGGGAACTCACAGTCAGATTTTCCACATTCTGCACTTGGAATCCATCCACATCAGCCTCCAGCCAAAACCTCAGAGCTTCCTACAGAGGGCAAATGAACATAGGAAAGATTATACAGGCAAAGCTCCGAAAACCCCAGCCCACACCAACTCTCACCCACAATGCACTTCTCTACAACCTCAGGGAGTAGTTGGCCTTGCCTGGGTCTCTATCCCAACCCTATTATGAAGGGTCTTTCTTGGTCCTCTCCCTCTTGCCCCCCCCCCCATACTGGGGATTGAACCAGGAGTGCTTTACCACTGAGCTACATCCCCAGCCCTTTTTATTTCTGAGACATAAACACAATTCCTTTTAACATTTTGCATGTGAAATACTAGTATCCTCTATTGTGGGGATGAAGAAACAGGCTAAGAAAAGGAAGACATGCCAAAAAGTCATAATCAGGAAGCAGCAGAAACAGGACCTAAAATGCCTGTGAAGACCCCAAGACAAATATACTTACTCCTCTCCCAGGTTCCTGGGGCCTGAGAGGGTATGATCACAAAAGCTGGTCAGAGCAAGACCAAGAATGAAAGATCAGAATTCAAAGCACAGCCCTAGGGCAGTTGAATGATTTGAAAAGAGGCCAGCTCTGCAGAACAGGCCCCAGCCTGAAGCTCTGGTATTCATCTGGCACAGTGTGGAACTCCACCCCCACCTCTTTTCTTCCCTTTCTCTATTCAATGTGCTCTCCCCTCTGGCCTCCATTTTCATCTGATGTTATCCCCGGCACCCTACCATCTGAAAACAATCTATTACCAGTAAACTTTTTTTTTTTTTTTTTTTTTTAGGTACCAGGGATTGAACTCGGGGATACTCGACCACTGAGCCACATCCCCAGCCCTATTTTGCGCTTTTATTTAGAGACAGGGTCTCAGTGAGTTGCTTAGGGCCTAGCCATTGCTGAGGCTGACTTTGAACTCTGTGACTCTCCAGTCTCAGCCCTCCAAGCCACTGGGATTACAGGCGTGTGCCATTTCACCCAGCTATTACCATTAACTTTTAAAGGGTCTCCCAGCAATTGGCAAGGGCCAAACCAGAAGGTCCCAGGGGTCCTACCCAAATGCTGAGAGTCCTAAGTTCTTCAAAAATCACAGCTACCAGAATCTGCCTCCAAATTTATTCTGCCCATTCTTTTTTTTTTTTTTTTTAATATTTATTTATTTGCTTTAGTTGTACACAACATGTTTATTTTTACGTGGTGCTGAGGATCGAACCCGGGCTGTGCACGTGCTAGGCGAGCGCTCTACCACTGAGCCACAACCCCAGTCCCTATTCTGCCCATTCTGAGCCTGTCTGTGTCCCCAAACCCAAGCATTAGGAGCTGAGGTAATATTGAAAGCCCCACACCCAGCCTGTTGGTATTGAGTTTGATCCACTACCCTGAGGAAAGGCAAATTTGAGAAGACTTTTTGGGACTTGAAACCTTAGACACCTGAAGCTCCTCTAATTCTCAGCTTCCTTATTTACAGTTAGGGAGAATATGTATTTTATATGGCTACACAGGGAATTCAAAAACATCTACAAAATACTTGCACAGTCCCAGACTCTTAGGAAGACCCCATGCTTACAATTGCAGACTGGGCTCCACTCCAAACACATCAAACAAGAAGTGGAAACCAGTCAGGACAGGATTCCCACAAAGAAAAGGACTTCCTATTCCAAAAGGATGAAAAATCAAACTTTCAGACTGGCATCTGAGAAATTCCCTTCCTGGCACTGCCCCATCCCCAGAGTCAAGGAAACAAGAAAAATCAGTGGTCAGAAAAAAAACAGGGGGAAAAAAAAAGGGTGTACTGTTGGCCTATACTTCTGCCTATAGGTCAGAGCCAGGAGAGATGTACAGGACTTACTGTGAAAGGACTAACAGCCCCTGCACCCACCTCCCACCAACCATTAGCTCCAACACACACTCACTTTCATCTTGGTGGCTACATCGGCAACCTGAGTGGGGAGGAACCACGGGTTCTGGCCCCGGTAGTTGGGAGTAAGGTCCAGAATGACTCGAATGCCTGGAACAATGAAAGAAGAGACAGCTGTGACAAAGTCTTTAGAGTAGGGGGATACAAGGAAGTGTTTCCTGTATATTATTTGGAACAAAGGTTGGATCTGAACCTGCCAAAGCTCTAAGGCAAGTTTATAGCTTAGCAAAGTAGACTGAGCTGTGGAGCTCCAGATTCCCCACCCAAAAAGGAAATGCTTTAAACATGTCTTTTTTTTTTTTGGATAGTAGGCATTGCAGCCTACTTTACCACTGGGCTACATCTCCAGTCCCTTTTATTTTTAATCTTTAGACAGAGTCTAACCAAGTTGTTAAGGCTGGCCCCAACCTTACAATCCTCTTGCCTCATCCTCCTAAGTCATAAAAATATTTCTATAACGAATTATAAGACATTATTTGCCACCCACCAAAAGATCCACAGTTATACAAGTTTAAAAACTACTGATAAGCAGGTTAGGGAGGTTCTGATTTAGTAAAATTCTGCCTTTTGCAAATAAGGGAACTAAAGCCCAGAAGTTAAATGACCTGCTGAAGATTGCCCAGCCATGTGGAAAGCCCCTGAGCCACTTGATAAATCCATTTTAGGCTGAACACTGACAGACCTCCCCTGTGCCTGGCCTAGGAAAACTCAGGAGAGCCAGACAAAAACCCTATCCTGCATTCCTTCTGTCCAGGAGGCTAAGCCCTTGGGAAGCCCAGAGCACCCACTCTTTTTCTTGGCCAATTGAAGCAAACTGTCAAAATCTTCCCTGGAGCCAAGTGCGGGGTCGATCTGTTGCAAGTCGGTCCCAGCGACATCATCCTTCTGATTCTTGTGAATTGGGCCCAGCACAAGGCCCTTTACCTTCAGAGTGCTCAGGTAATCAAGACGTCCCTTCAGATCTGAAATGAGAGTGGGGAGAAGGGAAGCTGGGTTAAGGAGCGAGACCCCTGACCTCCCTGTTCTCTCCTCTCTCAGGCCTGAGGCTGTGTGGGGCTGGGGCGGGGGAGGGAGCAGATCACAAGGCTCTGAGGAGCTGACGTAAGGAACCTTGCACATTGCTTCAGAAACCGGTTGCGACTGGCTCAGGCACCGCTTGGTGTGGGCGAGGGCGGAAAGCTGAGTCAGCCACCCGGAGTAGAGTAGGGGCCCGGTTGATTTCTTCAAAGAAAAAAGAAGTTCTAGATAACCGGGGGTGGAGTACTGTCTGAGTCCGTCCAGGGAAGGGAAGGGAGTCCAATGCAGGTGACCAGATCAAACCAGAGATGCCCCGGGATGGGGCAGGGAGCGGGGTGTGCACCAGAACTCACCTGCTAGGTTGCCCCCGTCGCTGCCCAAGAAGGCCTGAATGTCGCCGATGCGGTAGAGGGCGCCTTTGTGCCACCATCTCTGGACAGGCAGCTCGCGACAGCGCGGCGCCCGCACGATGATGACCACGGCGCCCGCCAGCATGCCGAGCCAGCCGAGCCAGAAGAGCAGTAGCAGCGCCCAGCGGGTGCGAACCCAGCCAGGGCTGCCCGCCACTTTCAACAGCTCCTCCTTGGAAAGGCCCGTGAACTTGGCTGCGGCCTCTGCCTCGGCGTCGTCTTCGGCCACCTTGATCTTCACCAGACCATTCTTCTCCCCACCGCCTGCCACCGCCACAGCTGCCCCCGACGCCGCGTTCATCGGCTGCTTCTCGGGTTCTAGCTCATTCAGCTCCACCTCCTTCATATCCACCTCGGTATCCTGGCTCATGGTGCCTGCGGACGGGGGACACAACGCAGGCGGCGGTCAGGTCCTACCAGGACAGTTCTCGGCCCGTGTGGCTCCGCGTAGCTTCCTCTCCGGCCTCTGGAAAGCAGAGGGCGCGGCGCCTGGAAGTGGCAGGACAGCCCCGCCCCGACCCACCCCCGCCCGCCCCTTAAAGGGCAACCTCGGGGACAGCTTTCTGGGAAGTCCTGGGTGAGGCAATCATTGCTAGAACACGCCTCTGACCGCCACAGGCCCAGTATCTCAGAGCTTGAACCTGTCTAACCCTAAAATTCCTTTGAACCAGACCCTCGGAAAACACTGCGCGGATCCTTTTTTTTTTTTTTTTTTTTTTTTTTTTTTTTGTGGTACTGGGGATTGAACTCAGGGGCACTTAACCACTGAGCCACATCCCCAGCCCTTTTTTGCATTTTATTTGGAGACAGGGTCTCACTGAGTTGCTAAGTGCCTCACCATTGCTGAGGCTGGCTTTGAACTCGCGATCCTCCTGCCTCAGCCTCCCAAAGTGCTGGGATTACAGGCGTGCGCCACCGCGCCCGGCACGGATCCACCTTTATGAGGATGAATTCTGTCGACTGTTTCCCCCACAAAGGCCTGCCCGAGGTCCCCATCTGCCTACTCCGCAGGCTGGACAGTATCATTTCGTAAGTCCACTTGCAAAAGTTGAGTCTGGCTGGCTCTAAGTCCACTTGCACTCAGAGCCAGCCAGACTCAACTTTTGCTTTTGCCCCACCCAGCCTTGTCTCTCAGGACTCAGGACTTAGCACTAGACCTTCAGGGCTTACTCCCATTCATCTTTGAAGACTCATCTGACTTTGTTTCAGTTAATTCTTTGTAGGGCAACTACTGACTGAGCACCTACTAGTCCTCTGCTTCATTAACTTTACTGACTTAACTAACCCATTTGTCGCCACGACTTGAGATGAATCTGAGCTGGAGATGCAGCTCAGTGATAGAGGGCTTGCCTAGTATGCACAAGGCCCTGAGTTCAATCCTCAGCACCATAGAGGGTAAAAATCTATTTGGGCAAATATTTGCCGAATGTTTTCTCTGATATAAGGAGGCTGATTCACAGTGGGGTTGGGACGGGGAGCATAGGAGGATTAGAGGAACACTAGAAAGGCCAATGGGGAGGGATGTGAAGGGAAGGGGCAAGGGGATAAAAAGAAAAACAAAAGATGGTAGAATGAGATGGATATCATTACCCTAAGTGCATGTATGAAGCTGTGAATGGTATTAATGTACAAAGTATATGTAAAAATGTGCTCTATATATGTATTATGAACTGTAATATACAACAACTTCAAATAAGAATTTTTAAAAAAAATCTATTTGAGCAAGAAAGTTGAAGTGGACAACCCTCTTCTTACCCTAACCTACCCCAGTTATTGACACCACGATATTGAGCAGCTAGGAATCAAACATCCAGAAGAGACTGATGAGTTGTAGCAAATGTTACAGACTGGGTCTCAGGCATTAAGGCACCCACCCTTTTACCAGAACAGGACAGAAGATGCCATGAACAGGCTCTTCTCCACCTTGCAGGGCCTCCCAAACTCCCCCAGCTTATTCCCCAACATTTCACTATGCTAGGCCTGGGAGGCAGCAGATTCTGCAGGGTTTGTTTGTTTGTTTGTTTTTCCAGTACTAGGGATGGAATCTAGGGCCTTGCACATACACTAGGCAAATGCTCCACCACTGAGCTACATCCCCAGCCCTTGTTTAAATTTTTATTTTAAAGCTGGGTTTGTTGGCACACAACTGTAATCCCAGCAACTTGGGAAGCTGAGGCAGGAGAACCCCATGTTCAAGGCCAGCCCCAGTAACTTAGTGAGACCCTATCTCAAAATGTGGTAAAGTGCCTCTAACTTCAAGCCCTAGTACAAAATAAAATGCAAAAATAAATAAATAAATTTTATTTTACTTTGACACAGGGTCTCACTAAATTTCCCAGGCTAGCCTTGAACTTGCAAAATTCCTGTAGCTGGGATTACAGGCCTGCACCAACCACCATACCCAGTTTCTACAAGGGCTTTTTTTTTTTTTTTTTTTTTTTGTAGTGGAGATTGAACCCAAGGTGCTTTGCCACTGAGCCATCCCTTTTAATTTTTTGAAACAAGGTCTCACTAAGTTGCTTAGGGCTTGCTAAATTGCTGAGGCTGGCCTTGAATTTACAATCCACCTGCCTCAGCCTCCCAAGTCAAGTGGAGTCACTGGAATTACAGACATGTGCCACTGGGCCCAGCTCTGCAGGAGCTTTTGAAGACCTGAAGACCTGAATTCCCTCCACAGAGATCCTTGGATAGAGAAAGGGTCAGTAGGGCAGAGACAAGGTTCAAAGCAGGGACAACTAGACATCAACACCAGGAGGTGCCAACATTCTCAGGAACTACTTGTTCTTTTTTTTTTTTTTTATATTTATTTATTTGCTTTAGTTGTACACAATGCATTTATTTTTACATGGTGCTGAGGATCGAACCCTGGCCAAACACATGCGAGGCCAGCGCTCTACCTCTGAGCCACAACCCCAGCCCCAGGAACTACTTGTTCTTGAGCCGAGACAGCTGGGTTATTTTCAAAGAAGAGCTGAAACAAATAGGTTCTTTCTTCCTCTCTCACCTAGGCTGGAAGCCAGGATTTGAAATAAAGCAGAAGCCAAGATTTGAAATATAGCAGAGAAAAAGAGGTGTGGAAAGGCTTCTCCTTAGCCATTACCCTTCTATATCTCCCCAAAGGATATTTTCCTATCCCCACCAAGAAAAGCTGAAACTAGCTCCTAGAGGAAGGCAGGCAAATGGGTAAGAGGTTGGGATTCATTGCAGTGCTCAAAGATGGTAAAAGGCTCAAGGTAACCTGGGCATGCTAGATAAGAAGTGCCATCCAGGGGTTCCAAACGGAATTTATCCCCAGCATGAAAGCTCAAGGTGGAGAGGACTATAAGGCCAGAAGCTCTTGTTGAAATGGTTCAACATAATACCCCCTAGATACAGTAGCTTACAGCCCCCTAGGCTCCAGATGGCTGAAGCCAATTCCTTCTCCATGCCTTAAACAAGCTAACAACTGGGCTGGGGCTGTAGCTCAGTTGCAGAGTGCTTGCCTAGCATGCATGAGGCACTGGGTTCAATCTTTAGCACCACATACAAATAAAATAAAAGGCATTCTGTCCACCTACAACTATGTAAAAAAGAAAGAAAGAAAGAAACTAGCAACTTATCCCAGTCTTTTCACCCACCACACCTTCCACAGGCACCACCCTACAGTCACATCAGCTTCCAAACATCTGCCAGTCTCATAACACACCAGACTTTTTTTTTTTTTTTTTTTTTTTGGTGGTACCGGGGATTGAACTCAGGGGCACTCGACCACTGGGCCACATCCCCAGACCTTTTTTGTATTTTGTTTAGAGACAGGGTCTCACTGAGTTGCTAAGTGCCTCGCCATTGCTGAGGCTGGCTTTGAACTCGCCATCCTCCTGCCTCAGCCTCCCAAAGTGCTGGGATTACAGGCGTGCACCACCGCGCCCGGCACACACCAGACTTTTTCAGGCCTCTGCATCTTATACATGCCAATCCCTCTGCTGTTTGGTCCTTCCTGTTCTGTAGCTCAAAAGCTCCTATATATTCAAGACCTAGCTCAACTGACAATTTTTCTCAACTCCACAGACAAAATTACTTTCCCACCATGGTACATCCACCTCTGCTACACTTCATGTCCCATTTGTTTATTATATTTCCTTTCTGAATGTCTGTTTGCCCTTGAAGGCAAATAGCAAGGGCCTAGTGGTATTTATCAATGAACTAGTCTGCTCAGAAATAGCATATAGGAGGCACTTCCTAAGTGTTTGGTAAATGAGTGGATGAACTGTATTAATTAAGCTCCACATATTTTCCTACTTAAACAACTGAACAAAAGTAGCATGTGAATGAAGGTAAAGGACAGAAATAAAAAGCAATTTAAACAACACTGTATTGTACCAAGATGAAACTTATTTATGAGACTTGTAACTGGTTCAACCAAAATAAAACCAGGAGAGGGAGGACAGGAAAAACAAGAGAAAGCCTCACTAAATTGCTGAAGCTGGCCTCAAATTGTGTTCCTCCTTCCTCGTCTCCATTTGCTGGGATTACAGGCATGAGCCATCACACCTAGCTCCGATGATCTATATAGCTTTGCATTCCAGTCTCCCCTCAGCTGGCCTTTCCTGGAAATCTTTCCCAGTTTTATATTCTACCGTTCTCTTTTAACCCATCTTTCATGAATTTTATTTTATTTATTTATTTATTTATTTTTTTTTTTTAAACTCAGGGGCACTCGACCACTGGGCCACATCCCCATCCCTTTTTTGTATTTTATTAGCGACAGGGTCTCACTGAGTTGCTAAGTGCTTTGCCACTGCTGAGGCTGGCTTTGAACTAGCAATCCTCCTGCCTCAGCCTCCCAAATGCTGGGAATACAGGCGTGCGCCACCGCACCCAGCTCATGAATTTTATTGATACACTTCTTTGTTGGCATCAAGTCTGTGCTCAAATTGTTTCAACTAGGAATTCCCTCCAATCTGTTTATCTATCCTCCCAGGCTCAGATACTTTATAAAGCATTTCCCCAATTTCATTCCCCCATTCAACCTCCCCAGTATTGTCTGCCTACTCTGGACCTTCATTTTTCAGTTTATCTTTTCTATTTTCTACATACTGTGTTACAACTTCTCAATCTGTACTTAGGGTCTTTATATGCACATCTTTTATTTTTTATTTTTTTGTTGTTGGTGGTGGTGGTGTTTCAGACAGCATGCTTTTATTTTATTTATTTATTTTTACGTGGTGCTAAGGATTCAACCCAGTGCCTCACACATGCTAGGGAAGCCCTTATACACACATCTTAATGCCCTCCCAACCAGACCAAAATCTTTCCAAGCAGAGTGTTTTCTCTTCCCCCAATAACTTAACAGTTATTGAATAAGCCGATTCATTCCAGTGTATAACTTAATTCAAACTGGAATTTTTCAGTATTTGTGTACAGTGTTGTTCATTATGTTACCCTGAGACATGTATGGGAATAACATTGGTCCCAAAAGAGTGAAAACTGGTTTGTAGCAGGTGGTAAATCTCAACATATTGAAAAGGTTTCTGGCACTCTAAATGGCCACGTAGATATGCAGATAGACTGTATTATCTATGACACTAAAATTTCATGAAGAGATTGGGAGGAAAAAAATGTTTGGGGGGCTGGGGTTGTGGCTCAGAGGTAGAGCGCTAACCTACCACGTGCGCGGCCCGGGTTCAATCCTTAGCACCACTTAAAAATGCATTGTGTACAACTAAAGCAAATAAATAAATATTTTTTTAAAAAATGTTTGGGGCCGGGCGCGGTGGCACACGCCTGTAATCCCAGCACTTTGGGAGGCTGAGGCAGGAGGATCGCGAGTTCAAAGCCAGCCTCAGCAATAGCGAGGCACTTAGCAACTCAGTGAGACCCTGTCTCTAAATAAAATACAAAAAAGGGCTGGGGATGTGACCCAGTGGTCGAGTGCCCCTGAGTTCAATCCCCGGTACCACAAAAAAAAAAAAAAAAATGTTTGTGGTTGGGGTTGTGGCTCAGTGGTAGAGCACTCGCCTCGCATGTGTGAAATACTGGGTTCAATTCTCAGCACTGCATATAAATAAATAAAGTCCGACAACAACTAAAAATATTTTTTCTTGAAAATGTGCTTTTTAGGTTAGGCAGGGTGACAAAAAGATTAAGAAACAGTGCCCAAGGATTATCCTGTGACTTTGCCTGCTCCCCAACTATCTTCAGATGTCAGAAGCATAGACTCTGAAATCATACTGACTGTATTTTTAACTTGGCTTTGGTATTACTTAGCTAGGTAACACTCACTAGAGTTACTTAACCTCTCTAGGCCTCAGGCTCCTCATCTATAACATTACCTTAACAGCTTCCTCCTAAGGTAGCAGTATTAAGAGAGGTCATGCAGAAGAGTACCTAATAAGCTTAATGCACGCTCGAACATAGGTGACTATGAATGCCGGTTGATCTCAGTAACAATAATTTATAGTTGACTGCCACCCAGAAGATGAGGAGGAAATTGTAAGCAGTTCCATGGGCTCTTTTTTTTTTAAAAATATTTATTTATTTACTTTAGTTGTACACAATGCAATGCATTTATGTTTACCTGGTGCTGAGGATTGAACCCGGGCCGCGCACGTGCGAGGCGAGTGCTCTGCCGCTGAGCCACAATCCCAGCCCCTCCATGGGCTATTTTTTTTTTTTTTTTTTTTTTTTTTTTTTGGTACCGGGGATTGAACTCAGCGGCACTAGACCACTGGGCCACATCCCCAGCCCTTTTTTGTATTTTATTAGAGACAGGGTCTCATTGAGTTGCTAAGTTGCTAAGCGCCTCGCCATTGCTGAGGCTGGCTTTGAACTTGCGATCCTCCTGCCTCAGCCTCCCAAAGTGCTGGGATTACAGGCGTGCGCCACCACACCCGGCTTCCATGGGCTCTTTATATCTAAGGTCGTTCATCTATAAAGCAGGAATTTTGAAGGATTAAATTAATCAACTCATATTGCATTCTTAAAATCGTGCTCCAGGGCCGGGCCCCGTGACGCACTCCTGTAATCCCAGTGGCTTGGGAGGCTGAGGCAGGAGGATCGCGAGTTCGAAGCCAGCCCCAGCAACTTAGCGAGGCCCTCCCTAAGCAACTCAGCAAGACCCTGTCTCTAAATAAAATATAAAACAGGGCTGGGGATGTGGCTCAGTGGCCGAGTGCCTCTGAGTTCAATCCCCAGTGCCAAAAAAAATAAAAAATAAAAAATCGTGCACCCTACCTAACCTTTGCCTAACATGCATAATACCCAGGGTTCGATACCTGGCACTGAGGGGGGGGGAAAAAAAAAAAACAGTGCTCCCTGAACGTCTCCTAATGTTAGTCTTATTATTACAGACCAGGCTCCTAGGTGGCCAGTCAGGACAACAGACCCTTGTCTTCAGAATTAAATGGAGTACTTACACCCTGACTTACTTTCCCCATACGGCTCCCTGCAAGAGACTTCCACTAGAGGTCAGCACGGGGCCCAGTACCTGAGTCGTGCCCAACGCTGTAACCCTGGACATCAGCCTCTGAATGGGCGCTGGGAGGCTGGCGCGGAACGGAGAGGTCGCCGGTCGGGAGCTCTTGAGGCTTGGGATCCATGGAGGCGGGTCCGCACACAGGTGTAGAGTATGGGGATGTAAGAGGGGATCAGGGCAGGGTTTAAGGGTAGGCCTAACGGTGACCGGAACAGTTAGCCTAGGATCCGCGCCAAGTAGGGATCTTCAGAACTGCTGTCACACCCGCAGTAAAGCCAGAGCGGCCAAGCCGCAGAGCGGTCGGCGCGCCCGCGCACTCCTGTAGGGCGCATGCGCGCCTTTTTCTAGCCGCAAGTTCTATGACCAAACGCTCGACACCCGCCCTTCCCTAGAATTCTCTACCCACAATCCTTCAAGATTGTGGTGACATTCCCATATACGCATGCGCTCTCGATGTGACCGCCCCCAATCCCGTGAACCTTTGCGGGAAAGTATTTAAGTGTCTCGCGTTGCTTCGTTCGGTCTCATTCTTTCTTGCAGGCGTTGGGTAAGTATTTGGGTCGCTACGTTTCTCGATTTTATCTTATGTAATTTTATTGTTTTGCGGCATGGGATGTTGAACCCAGGGGTACTTTTGCTACTGTGCCACGTCGTCAGCCTTTTTGGTTTTTGAGTCTCGCTAAGCTGCCCAGCCAGACCTCGACGACCTGCTGCCTCAACCTTCCGAGTCGCTGCGATTGTAGTCGTTAGGTCGCGCGCTCCAGACCTCCCTTGTTGTGCCTATTGGCGGGCAGGGAGGTAAGATCTCCTCCCGGGCCTATTTATTTCTAAGCAGCAGCGGGGTTTTGTGAAGGACAAAATGGCGGTAGCGGGCCGAGCCAGTCGCCCTCCCTGTGATGAGGACATTTTCACAGACCTGTACTGAGCTCCGTGAGGACAAATAACTCTGAGGAGACGGGCCCTGCATGGCTGGTGTCCCATGCGGCCATTGCTCTTGTAGAAAGCATTTGTTAAATGTCCTGTGCTAATCTAATGTTTTGTCTGCAGGGTTAAGGTGCACATTCCCACACAAAACAATCGAAGGCAGCCCTCTGGTTGGAGTAAGTGGTTTTGGGTTTCTCATTCTTGTTCTTTAGTGGGCTGGAAGTCCTATTGGATGTGCTACAGGGATGATTTAAGGCTTGAACTCTCTCTTTCTGATCGTTTAGTGGAGAAAGTGTAAAAGTTCTGAGTAGCACCTTCTGGGAGTTTGTTTTGTTTTCCTTTCGTTTTTTAAGTTGAGGTGTTAGTAAAGGATGTTATATTTCCAGATGTGGTTCAGCTCAAAGATGCCTGGTGTTTGGAGAGTGAATGAAGATCATTCCTGCAATTACAGCGATGCTGCATGTAGGTATATGTGGCTTATAGGGAAGGGAGCACTTTGCGGATGAACACTCTGTGATGAACATAAAATGACAAGCATATGACTGAATTATAAGTGTTGTCATCTTAATACTGAGGAGTGGACCAGAGGTATAGAGTACTTTTGAAGGTAATTCTTACAGATAACAAATAACCCTTTTTTTTTTTTTTTTTTTTTTTTTTTTAAACCAGGGATTGAACCCAGGGGCACTTAACCATTCCCATTTTTGTCTTCAACATCTCATGACCTAGGACCTATCCTGAGGAATTTGGCTACCTCTAAGGGTGAATGAATGCAGGTAATTGTCCAAATGGGATCTCTGGTTATCTTATCTCACAACTGTTCTCCACAACCAGGAGGGTAAATGGTCAATGGAGCAGTGTTTATTTTTGCTCCATCCACCTGTTCCTCTTGGGGTGATTTTTCTGGGGGAGGGGAGACAGCAACCCAACAGTCCAATTGGCTTTTGTAATGGTGTGCTCTTCTCTCACCTATATGTCACTGTCAGATGATTTGAATCAGTATGCTGATGCTCTGTGAGGTACAACAGTAAATAGCATGTTAGAGTTCTGATGGCAGTTGCTGACAATGCAGAAAAATGTTCCATGCTAGTACTTTGAAATAACCACATGTACCTCTTTCCTAGGTTGTCCTGATGGCAATGTATTTTCCCATTTTATGGTAAGTTGCTGCTACTGATAATAGGCTCTAGTTATCACCTGTAGGGTGACTTTTATCATCATGGTATTGGTTACAAGAGCCCTTATTCAGCCTTAAAGCTGTCCGATTTTATTTCTCTTGTTTCCATGGAGAAGTTTCTTGATATAAATATTCTATTTCTCCTAGGTAGTCATTGATCTTCCCAGGGCCAGACAAATGAAAAAGAGTTGGAAGTGGTGAGTACTTGCCAATTGTAGCTTGTCAGAGGACAGTGGCAGTGAGGACAAACATTTTATCCTGTCTTATCCCCTGTTCTAGCCCCAGAGCCAGTAATGGTGAACCCACTGGGGTAGCTGGGAGAGAGGATGAGAACTTTGTTCCATAAGGAACTGTCTGAGGTCCAGCAAATGGCAATAGCATTTGCTTGGCTTGGCCTATTAATAGTAGCTGGATGTTTTGAATGCTTTGCTAATTCAATGTTTTTCTGATCTAGGAGTAGCTCATTTCCATTCTGTATGCTGCTGAAAATACTCTGGCATTAGCAGGTTAGTGGGAGGTTTTGTCTATTTCATGGCTTATGCCTCCAAGTATAGGAAGTTTCTATGATGAACCAAACTAGCTCACTATGATTGACGATGAAAATACATGAACACCTGAGAAACTGGAAGATAGAGGGGTGGGGGGATATCCTGATATGTATATGTAGTCTTTTACCCACCGTTTTTTATCTTTTTTTAGGTGAAGTTACTAATACCTACTTGTTGCTTCAAAGGTGAGTAATTTCAGTATGTGTTCAGTGTGTATAGCATATTGGGTAGGGGAAAAGTGCCTTTTTAGGCCTATACACATGATGACTTACATGGAATCTCGTTCGGCTGATGTTTTGCTGTTGAGACTCGGAAATCTGATTTCCTAGGAATAATAGGTGGGAACAACTTGATGGAGAACATAAGCATTACTCATTTGATTTTATTTGTTTCAGGTCTGGCATCTTGTCTGGATCCCAGGAATGATTTAAGGTACATACCTTTGCAATATTTATGGCTATCCTGTAACATCAACTTTTTTTTTTATGTGTGGTGTACTTTGGTCTGAGTATCCATATTTGAACCATCAATGATGAATTCTTGCTCACCAGTGATGAGTTGAATACCGCCCCAGTCTGATCACTGTGACAGAAAGGTATACTCTGAGTTGAGCTCATCTTAACAGTGATAAGCTATAGCAGTAAAAGTTAAAATGAATAGGTTTAATGACCAATAACTTTCTAATACTACGTTTTTACAAAGTGTGCTTTTTCCTTTAAGCAGCAAATAGATGAGAGATTTAATTCCTAATTTCTTTCTCTTGCAGAGACAGCAAGTCATGTTTCTGCCCAACTTCAACCTAAAGTTAAAGGTGAGTGAACTAATGTGAAGTAAAGTACGTACACTAAGCTAAAATTTCCCGATGAAGAAACATTTCACATGTCTTACTTCCTGTCTTAGTCCCAGAGCCTGTAAAGGTGAACCCACTGGGGCTGGCTGGGGGAAAAGAGGAGAGCTTGTTCCAGAAGGAACTGTCTGAGGGATGATCAGAATTTCTGTGCTTGGGAAAGGGAAAAAGGATCAGTTGTTTGAAATGGGTTGTTTTTTTTTTTCCCCACCAGGTCTGAGGAAAGAACAGGGTGAAGATGATGGTAGGTCCCTGTTTAATGTAGTTTTAATAGAATAGCCAAGATACAAAGTACCTAGAAGAAGCCCTTCAATGTTTCATTTGAAACATTGCTCCTTGAAAATTCAAAGTGTGAGCATTATGTACTTTTTTGCTTTCCCCATCCAGTAAATATTGTGTTTTTGTTTTGTTTTTTTTTCTCAGCAGGGTTCTTTCCTCACCAAGTCTTGGACAACATCAGAGAGTGGATCTCTAGATCCTTTCCTGTGCAGCCTATCTGTTCAAGTTAGCACATAATCATTTTCATCTTCATAATAAAGCTCTTTTTCTTAACCTCTACTGTGTGATTTATTACTTTGGATGAATCTCAGTGGGCACTGAGAGTATAGGCCCATGTAATGTGGATTTCCTGCCTTGTGGAAGAGGAGCTGGGGAAGGAGTGGTGGTATGTAGGTGGCTGTAATCTATGATCCCAGTGTTTTAGTCTGCTGCAAGATTGCAAGTTTGAGGCTAGCACTGCCAACATTACCTGTCTTAAAATGAAGGGCTGCGGATGTGGTTTAGTGGTGAAGTGCCCCTTTCCAATGCTCTTTGATGCCATACTTAAGGGGAAGGGGGTGGAGTATGGTTGGCAAACAGTGATGAGCTAAAGCAGGTACAAATGTTGTCCATACATTTTGGGGTATTTGCCCAGATGTTGGGGTTGGAAAGTGCAAGGGGATTGAATTTAGGATATTCTGCCCAACTTTTTTTTTTTTTTTTTTTTTACTTGTACACAATGCAATGCATTCATGTTTATGTGGTGCTGAGGATCGAACCCAGGCGAGCGCTCCCACAACCCCAGCCCCTCTGCTCAACATAAAGAGACAGTTACCATTCAGTTGCTTAGGCCCTTGCTAAATGGCTGAGACTGTAGGAGCCCTGTTTGGGGATTGGCTTGAATTGCGGTTGACTAGGAGCCGTGAAGATTTGGGCATTGTCGCCTCCCGTAGTCTCACGGGACTTGTTGCGGGATCTCAAATGACTTGGCCGAAATTGCTGATCGGGTCAGCGCCATTTTGGTGGTGTGTGTGTGCGTGTGTTAGTCGTTGTTAGAACCAGAGAGAAAAGTTATCAGAATAAAAAGCTGTTTGTCTCCAGTTTGCCTCTGAAGTTCTTCCCGCGGCTCCGTTGCTCCAAGCGCTTCAGGCGGCAACATGAGACTGTCCTTGAATTTGCCATCTTCCTGAGTCTCTGGGATGACTTTAAAGGCAACTTAATCCCAGGAATGGTGGCATGCCTATAACCCCAGCAGCAGAGGCTGAGGCAAAAGATTCACAAATTCAAGGCCAGCCTGAGCAAAATACAGGGTGGGACTAGCTCACTAGTGAAGTGCCAGTGGACTCAATCCCTAGTACTGCCAAAAAAAATGCAATTTAAGTGGAAGTTGGGTGCAGTATTACACACCTGTAATTTAGCAAGATCCTGTCAAAAATTTTTGAAGGTAGGGCTTGGAGCCTGGCACAGTGGTGCACTCCTATAATCCCTGTGTCTGGGGAGGTTGAGACAGGAGAATCCTGAGTTCAAAGCCAGCCTCAGCAATGGTGGGGCGCTAAGCAACTCAGACCCTGTCTCTAAATACTACAAAATAGGGCTGGCGATGGGACTCAGTGGTCAAGTGCCCTGAGTTCAAACTCTGATACCTTTAAAAAATAATGAAATATTTAAAAAGCAGGGCTTGGGTTTAGCTCAATGGTAAAGTACCCATGGGTTCAATCTGCATTACCAAAAAAATGGAAACATTGGTCCTGACAAGAGACTGAGTAGCAGCATTTAGAAGTGGGAGGATAAGTTGGAGGAGAAATCTAGAAGTGCTGCACACAGTAAGAACCTGTTAAGTGTTGACCTGGAGCCAAAGATCAATCTACAAAGAGGTCAGGTGGTACTGTTAGTGGACAGACAGGTGCACATGGTGGGAACCAGAAGATAATTCCAGCACCACGTACAAATAAAACGCATTGTGTACAACTAAAAGCAAATAAATATTAAAAAAAAAAAAAGAAATTAGTGTCACCAGGGGATGGATGGGAGGGAAAGCCTGGGCCCTGGATGAAATTATTTCAGCACTGTGTAAATAGGAGGAGAAATTTTGAATTTCTAGAGAAACGGAGCTAGCACAAATTAGCAAGGGTAAGGTTGGCACCAATAAGAGAGCCAGTGCTTCTTTGCCAGGAGCTGTCCAACTCCACCCTAGAGTTGCCAAGAGGAATTGAGGGTAAGGGGGTAGCCACTTTGTGTGTGTGTGTGTGAGAGAGAGAGAGAGAGAGAGGAGACACTCTGGGGTTTGAACCCAGAGGTACTCTCACTGAGCTACACCCTTGCCCTGTTTATTTTTTTAAGACAGGGTCTTGGGGGCTGGGGTTGTGGCGCAGCAGTAGAGCGCTCGCCTCACACATGCACAGCCCAGGTTTGATCCTCAGCACCACGTAAAAAATAAATGCATTGTGTACAACTAAAGCAAATAAATATTTAAAAAAAAAAAAAAAAAAACTCGGGTCTTGCTAAATTGGGGAGGCTGGCCCTGAACTTGCCTCAGCCTCCAGTGTTGTTGGGATTATAGGTGCGAAAGGTGGTGTTTGGCTGGAAAAGCTAAATTCTTGAAAAATTATATACTTTGGGGGCTGGGGTTGTGGCTCAGCGGTAGAGTGCTCGCCTAGCACGTGCGCGACCTGGGTTCGATCCTCAGCACCACAAATACATAAAAAGGCATTGTGTACAACTAAAATAAATAAATATTTTTAAAAAATTATATACTCTGAGCCGGGCGCGGTGGCGCACGCCTGTAATCCCAGCACTTTGGGAGGCTGAGGCAGGAGGATCGCGAGTTCAAAGCCAGCCTCAGCAATGGCGAGGCACTTAGCAACTCAGTGAGACCCTGTCTCTAATAAAATACAAAAAAGGGCTGGGGATGTGGCCCAGTGGTCCAGTGCCACTGAGTTCAATCCCCGGTACCAAAAAAAAAAAAAAAAAAAAAATTATGTACTCTGTATTTTTATAGTAAATACTAAGTTCTAGTATTATTGTTTTTGTTATTATTTGTGGTATTAGGGATGGAGCCCAGGGCCTCACACATGCTTAAGAAAGCACTTTACTATTGACCCATTTTTATTTTGAGATAAGGTCTCACTAAACTGCTCAAACTGGTCTTGAATTTATAATCTTCCAGCCCCAGGATCAGTATTTTAATCAACACATGTTGGTAAGATCTAAGAACCTCTAACCACCTTTGGCCTCTTTATTTATTTATTGGTACTGGAGATTGGACCCAGGAGTATCTTGCTGCTGAACTACATCTCTAGTCCTTTATGCTTTTGAGGCAGAGTCTTGCTCACTGAGTTGCTGAAGCTGGCCTCGAACTTCTGATCCTCCTGCCTCAGCCTCCTGAATAGCTGGGATTATAGGTGTGAGCCTCTGCACCTGGCAAGAGGAGAGTAGCTACTCTCTTTTTGTGGTGGTGCTGGGGATTGAACCCAGGGCCTTGTGCATACAAGGCAAGCACTCTATCAACTGAGCTATATCCCCAGCCCTAGTGTAGCTACTCTGAAGTCTGGCAGCCAGTGCTTTCTCTCCAACAACCCTTTATATGCAGCCCTGTAATCCGTCACTCAGGAGGCTGAGGCAGGAAGATTGAAAGTTCAAGGCCATCCTAGGCAACTCCACTAGACACTGTGTCAAAATAAAATTTAAAAGGCTGGGGATGTAGTTCACTGGCCTCTGGGTTCAATCCCCATACCACCAAAAATAATAATAAGCAGCAGTGCCAGGCATGGTGGTGCATGTCTATAATCCCAGTACTCAGGAGACTGCCCATAGTGAACCACAGACCATTTCTCCACATCTGACCTGCCCTCACATAACTGATATGGCCTCCTTTCAGTTGTTCTGACATGTTTCTTGTGTTGCTTTAGGGCCACAGTTGTTAATTTGTTGATTAATTTGTTGATCAGTTGAATGGGTTTCAGCAGGGCTCCAAGATTCCCCACCCCTGGAAATTGTATGCAAAGTTGAGTAAGGCAACCAAAAAAAAAAAAAAAAAAAAAAAAAAATTGAGTAAAGCAAATATGCATTTATCTGTGGAAATGTTTGGACAGTTTCTCAGAAGGGTTAATGTAAGATATGGAAAATGACAAACCCAAAATGGTGTGGCCTGGGAAGAGGGGGTGAGGAAGAAGGCAACACATTGATAACATTGATCCTTTCCAAATACATTCTTTCCCAGTGACAGGACAGTCCCTAGAGAGGAAGCAAACATCATCAGGTAAGACAATCCCGGGGAAGGAGATATCCATCAAGCCTGGAATGGCAGTCTCTAGGAAGCATTGATCCTTCCCCAGATAAATCCTTTCCCAGTGACAATACAATGGGACCTTGCAGGGAAAAAGATAAGCACTGAACACTGACCCCCAGACCCTCCATTCTTCCCCAAGTAAAAATACTGCCCAGTAAAATTTCAAATTCTCACAAACCTGTTTCCCGAGTGCCCAAACTGACATGCTCGGTCAATAATTAAGTCACTAGCTGGGCAAGTGGTGCATGCCTGAATTCCAGCGACTTGGGAGGCTGAGGTAGGAGGATTGCGAGTTCAAAGCCAGCCTCAGCAACTTAGGCACTTGCAACTCAGTGAGATCCTGTCTCTAAATAAAATATAAAAAAAAAGGGCTAGGAGCCGGGCGCGGTGGCGCACGCCTGTAATCCCAGCACTTTGGGAGGCTGAGATAGGAAGATCGCGAGTTCAAAGCCAGCCTCAGCAATGGCGAGGCACTTAGCAACTCAGTGAGACCCTGTCTCTAAATAAAATACAAAAAAGGGCTGGGAATGTGGCCCAGTGGTCGAGTGCCCCTGAGTTCAATCCCCGGTACCACCAAAAAAAAAAAAAAAAAAAAGGGCTAGGGATGTGGCTTAGTGGTTAAGCACCCCTGAGTTCAATTCCCAGTACCCAAAAAAATTAAATGAATAAATAAATAATAAGTAAGTCACTTCTCAGTATAGCATATTTTTAAAAAAAAATATTTATTTATTTATTTTAGTTGTATACAATGCCTTTATTCTTATGTTGTGCTGAGGATTGAACCCAGGCAGCGCATGTGCTAGGCGAGGGCTCTACCGCTGAGGCACAACCCCAGCCCCATCAATGTAGCATATTTAAGCACAGACTCCCCCTTTGGTTGGTGGCTCATTTTCCACCAGGAACATGCGTCCAGATGCATGATTTCAGTGCTGAATAAAGGCTGTCCTGATCCGTGAAGTCTGTCCCCGGCTCTTGTTTTATGCTAACAATTAAAGGATACAATAAAAACTATCCTGGGGCGGGGGTTGTGGCTCAGCGTCGGAGCGCTTGCCTCCCACATGAGCAGCCCGGGTTCGATCCTCAGCACCACATAAACATAAATGCATTGCATTGTGTACAACTAAAGTAAATAAATAAATATTAAAAAAAAAAAAAAAAAAAAAAAAACTATCCTGTATGCCTGTAATGCCTCTGGCTAAGGACGCTGAGGCAGTAGGATCCGGAGTTCAAAGCCAGCCTCAGCAAAAGCAAGGCATTAAACAACTCGGAAAGATCTGTCTGTCTTGGACTGGGGCTGTGGCTCAGCATAGAGTGCTCGCCTAGCACATGCGAGGCCCTGGGTTCAATCCTCAGTACCACATTAAAATAAAAAAATAAATAAATAAAAGTATTGTGTCCAACTACAACTAAAAAATAAATAAATTTTATAAAAAGATCTGTCTGTCGCTTCCTTGCGAATAAACACCCAAGGTCACTCCAGGTGAACTGGGCTGCACAAAATAACCACACAGAGACAGAAAAATACCTTAATTTGGGGGGTCTTGTGATGGCTCCTCTCTGACCCTAGGGGTCCATGGAAAGAGAGCGAGAGCAGGCCTGGAGCCCAGTTTTATTGGGGAGAAGTCATGCAAATGAGGCAAGAGGTCAGGTTTCAGGGTGTTGAGTCTATCTTGGTGATGTCTGCTGTCAGCAGGTTGACTGACATCTAGGAAGGCCACGCCCATCTCATGAAGTGTGTGGGGATCATAGGCAAAGCAAGAAAAAAAGCCAGAGTGAAGCTCACCCAAACAGAGGGGCAACGACGTCGGTTCAGTCTACTTGGCACTCAATGCTCATAGTTCACACCCACACAGCCCATGGCTGGCTTCCCACATCTCCACATTCTTATCTCTCAAGGCTAAGGGGCGCTGGGTTCCTATGTGGCAGCTCCAGACACCTGTCTCTAAATAAAATACAAAATAGGGTTGGGGATGTGGCTTAGTGGTTGAGTGCCCCTGAGTTCAATCCCTGGTGCCCCCAAATAAATAAATAAATAAAAATTAAAGTTGGCTGGGCATTTCTTCAACCTGATGCTTTTTTTTTTTTTTTTTTTTTTTTTTTTTTTTTTTGGTACTGGGGATTGAACTCAGGGGCACTGGACCACTGGGCCACATCCCCAGCCCTTTTTTGTATTTTATTAGAGACAGGGTCTCACTGAGTTGCTAAGTGCCTTGCCATTGCTGAGGCTGGCTTTGGCTTTGAACTCGTGATCCTCCTGCCTCAGCCTCCTAAGTGCTGGGATTACAGACATGCGCCACCGCGCCCTGCTTCTATTTTCTTTTCTTTTCTCTCTTTCTTTCTTTTTCTTTTCTTTTCTTTCTTTCTTTCTTTTTTTTTTTTTTTTTTTTTTGGTACTGGGGATTGAACTCAGGGGCACTCAACCACTGAGCCACCTCACCAGCCCTATCTCATATTTTATTTAGAGACAGGGTCTCACTGAGTTGCTTAGTACCTCACCTTTCCTGAGGTTGGCTTTGAACTCAAGATCCTCCTGTCTCAGCCTCCTGAGCTTCTGGGATTACAGGCATGCACCACCAAGCCTGGCTTCATTTTCAAGTCTTTACGGGGCCCTCTCACTATTAACCTCCTGCACTCACTACAGGAACAGTGACACACTCCTATACCTCCTGTTCCCATTGTAGGTAACAGTAATGTTATGGAAATCACACTCAGCAAAAGACCCAAGCACCACTGGGAGGTTTGGAGAACTCTGAATTTCTGGGTCCTGAGCTGAGGTTGCATGGGGTTTTACAGGAAATTTGACATCATTTTTTAACCATTACAACATCAGTAGGTTTGACAACATTGGTGGGATTGAAATTTTGGACTATTGTGACCAAAGACCATGCACAGGTGCAGAACAAAGACAGTAAAACGCCTGCTACTGTTATCTCAAAGTGGCCTTCACAGGTAGCAATAACCCAAGATAACTTGAGTTAACTTCCCTAAGACCTATATTTTTAAGAACTAAGCCTATGAAGTTATAGTTTAGACTGCAGTTATTAGGCCTAGCAATTAAGTAATGTAGCTACATTCCTACAGAATTTAGAAAGTTAGAAAGTATATAAAGAAACGACTCTTTTCACAGGCAACTGTTGAATCTCTGGCCTTGAAAGCCTGCACAGAGTGTTTCCATTTCAAAACAGAGTAGTCAGACTCCTAGAGACAGCTATTTACAATCCAATAGGTAGGGAACCCAGGGTTAATTAGGTTTCCCCAAGAAAGGCTGACAGAAGGGAAGGGGTATTAACCCTTTCCCCAGGTGTTGGTTCTTCATTATAATGTTCTTATAATTTCATTTTATAATCAGGTCTGGTTTCTCCATCACAGAAGAATGAGAGTGAAAAAATAACTCAACACTTCCCTTTCCTCCAGGGAGGAATAGTTACTGCTGGCTGCTGAGATATGCCTGGGGAACTGCCCACTAAGGCATTCATGCTGGGGCCTGAGAAGGAGCTCTGCCCACCTCCTCCATGGAAATCCACACAGTGGTCGTGGGGGTGGACACAGACCTGTGGTTTACTCCAGGCTGGGTCATGCAAGGCAGGGAGAGACTGGGATAGAAAGAAACTGGACTTTGCTTTTGTTCTCGTACTAGTGTCTTCTCATTGTTCCAACAAATTACCACAAATGTGGTGGCTACAAGCAAAACAAAGTTGTTAATTTATGGTTCTGGAAGTCAGAGATCTAAGACAGGCCTCAAGAGGAAAAAATCAGGTGTATGGACAGGCCTGCATTCTTTTCTGGGGACTCTAAGGGAAAATCTGTTTTCTCACCTTTTTCAGCTTCTAGAGACTGTCCACATTCCTTGGCTACAGACTCATCTTCAAAGACAGCAATGGCTTCTCTAATCTTTCTCAGGCTGCTTCATTGACATGGCCTCTCCTGTCCCCTTCTATTCAAGGATGCTTGTGATTCCACTGAGCCCACCTACACAATCCAGGGTAATCTCATCATCTCAAAGCCCTTCATGGGGCTGGGGTTGTGGCTCAGTGGTAGAGCACTTGCCTAGCACGTGCATGGCCCGGGTTCGATCCTCAGCACCACATAAAAACGGATTGTGTACAACTAAAGCAAATAAATAAATATTTAAAAAAAAAAAAAAAAAAAAAACCCTTCATGCCAGCAAAGTGCCTTTCACAGGTAAGGAAACATATTTAGAGGTTCTGAGAATCAGAACTTGGGCGCTTACCACTGAGCAACATCCCCAGCCTTTTTACTTTATTATGTTGAGATAGGGTCTCTTTAAATTGCTTAGGGCCTCGCTAAATTGCCTTGATTTGCCAGCCTCCCAAACTGCTGGGATTACAGGTGGTCAGCAATCTGTGACACTTTAGGTGAGGGGCTACCTAGCCATGTTTTGCTTTTTGGTACTGGGGATTAAACCCAGGGGTGTTTTAACACGGAGCTACATCCCCAGTCCTTTTTTTTTTTTTTTTTCTTTTTTGGTGGTGCTGGGGGTTGAACCCAGGGCCTTGTACATTCGAGGCAAGCACTCTACCAACTGAGCTATATCCCCAGCCCATCCCCAGTCCTTTTTCATTAGTTCTTTTTAGCTATACATGGCAGTACAGTCCATTGATAAAATTATACGTGCATGAGATATATCCCATTCTAGTTAAGGCCCCATTTCTTTTAATTAATTTTAATTATTATTATTAGTAGTAGTAGTGGTAGGACCAGAGATTGAACCAGGGGCACTTAACCACTAAGCCATATCCCCATCCCTTTTTTTTTTTTTTTTTTTTTTAATATTTTTTATTTGCTTTTTAGTTGTACGCAGTGCGTTTATTTTTACGTGGTGCTGAGGATCGAACCCGGGCTGCGCATGTGCTAAGGCGAGTGCTCAACCGCTGAGCCACAACCCTAGCCCACACCCCCAGCCAGCCCTTTTTTATATTCTATTTAGACACAGGGTCTGGCTGAGTTGCTTAGGGCGTCACTAAATTGCTGAGGTTGACTGAATTCCCAATCTTCCTGTCTCAGCTCCCCCAGCCTCTGGGATTACAGGCATGCGCCACCCCACCCAAGGTCTCACTAAATTGCTGAGGTTGTCCTGGAATTTGTGATCCTCCTGCCTCAGCCTCCTGAGTAGCTGGGATTGCAGGCCTTGTATGACATTAGGCCTACCTGTGTTTCTGGTCTGCCTGGGGAGTAAAAACAGCAGTTCAAAGAGTGCATGGCGGAGCCGGGCGCGGTGGCGGACGCCTGTAATCCCAGCACTTTGGGAGGCTGAGGCAGGAGGATCGCGAGTTCAAAGCCAGCCTCAGCAATGGCGAGGCACTTAGCAACTCAGTGAGACCCTGTCTCTAGTAAATAAATAAATAAAAATAAATAAATAAAAAACAAAACAAAACAACAACAACAAACAAAAAAAAAAAAACCAAAAATAAAAAAGGGCTAGGGATGTGGCCCAGTGGTTGAGTGCCTCTGAGTTCAATCCCTGGTACCAAAAAAAAAAAAAAAAAAAGAGTGCGTGGCGGAAGGACACAAGGGCCAGGGACCTCTCCCTCCAGGAGGATCCCAGGTTTAGGAATCAGAATCTAGGAATCAGAAACCAGTGAAATGTCTTGCTCAGGGCTTTCCTTCTCTGTGAAGGCTGAACTGAACGGATGATTGCAAACAGCACATGTGGGTGGTGGTGCAGAAAAAAGCTAGGAGCCCCAGGATACAGAGGAGAACAGGAAAGAAGGCCACTGTTTAGGTTGGGAGCCTAGCTCAGTGGCAGAACACTGCCCTAGCATTTCTGAGCTAGCAGCTGAGGCCTTAGACTCCATTCCCAGCACCCAAATAAGGGGAGAAAGTGAAGGCTGGAAAGCAACCTCCTTCACTGTCTTCAGCTCTCTGTATGAGGAACTGGAGGGCAGGGATCACAGCCCAATTCGCAGGACTCCAAAATGGGAGCCCTGAAACTGCGTCCGGATTCACAGCATATGACCCTACGAGAGAGGCTCAGGGCCGCTGCGGGCCCCTAGAAGCTCCCCATAAACCTTCGGTACAGGAGACTGACGCCACCAGACGAGAGAACGAAATCACGGAGCTTTGAAATCGCAACTCATGTGTAGACCAATCCCAGGAAGTTAAAAAAAACGAGGGGGCGGGTTTATGCAAAATACAGCGAGTAGTGGGCAGGCGAATAAAGCATTAAAGGACCAAATTTAAGGTTTGTTTCAAAAAGTGTAGCTTCTATATGAAATAACGATAATGAAAAATTGAGTATCAGGAACATTACATGTAAAGGGGTAATTTAGTCTTAGGCTATGAACAAAACCACACCTGTAAAAGGGATTGTAAATCTCAAGGTTCCCGAGAGTCAAAAGCAGGGGTATCGCTTCTCGGCCTTTTGGCTAAGATCAAGTGTAGTATCTGTTCTTATCAGTTTAATATCTGATACGTCCTCTATCCGAGGACAATATATTAAATGGATTTTTGGAAATAGGAGATGGAATAGGAGCTTGCTCCGTCCACTCCACGCATCGACCTGGTATTGCAGTACTTCCAGGAACGGTGCACCCCCCTTCGGGGGGTAAAAAAAACTTTGTTAAAGAATAGGAATTAACCGGATCTGTTGTTTCTTGTGTCTTTGATCTTTACTACGTTAGGAAGTCGGGGCAAGGCTACCACGTAGGTTGAAACAAAATATCATGATGAGGTAGTGAAATACATGCAGTAAGTGGTGACAAAGTAGCTGTAGTGGCTATGGTTATTCTTGGATAAGAGTCGTAAGTTTTTCCCCCCCCTACTAAACGGGGTTACTTTGTCTACTGACGTCTTCTTTGGACGTAGAGGAGTTATTGGTGTGATCATCCCCTTATAAAGGTTAATTTCACTCGTATTTTCTCTGCTTTTATGCTTGAGGTATTTATTGTTCAGCTGGGAGTATTGCTAAATTGAAGTTACATATAACATGGTACTTTTGCTCTGCCTACTCGAAATGTACAAGGAAATCGTCCATCACAAACTATTTTCTCAGCATGGAGTGTCTTTAATCCAGTGATTACATGAATGATGATAGGGATGGGTGTCATACTGCATATGCATCATCCAGGAAAATTGAATTTTATGTTCGGGAGTTTTACCCTGGCTTTATGGCTACTGAGAGGTGTTGAGTCGTCTCCCCTCCCCCCCCACAGAGACCACAGGTCCTTGAAGCTTTCTCCTGGCCCAGGCTAACATCATCCTGGGATTTTCCAGTTCTCCATTCATAAAGTAAATGTCAAGGCCTGAAGATGGAGCCAAGAACAAGACAAGATTCTAAGCAGAGCTTACATTCTTAGTAGAAGGGAGCTGGTGAGCAAGGGTATGCAAAATGCATGATAAGCAAGTCATGTAATATAACTTCAGAGCTGAATAAGTACTGGGATAAGTGCAATAATAAGTGCTAACTAGAGGCAGGAGGAGATGCATTGTAGTGGGTCAGAGGGAGACCATTTGTGGACATAAAGACGAGGCCTAAAGTATGCAAAGAAAGCCGGCGCGTGGCGCACGCCTGTAATCCCAACACTTGGGAGGCTGGAGGCAGGAGGATCCTGAGTTCAAAGCCAGCCTCAGCAATGGCGAGGCACTTAGCAACTCAGTGAGACCCTGTCTCTAATAAAATACAAAAAAAGGGCTGGGGATGTGGCCCAGTGGTCGAGTGCCCCTGAGTTCAATCCCCGGTACCAATAAATAAATAAAGTATGCAAAGAAGCTAGTCATAGAAACAATTTCAGGACAAAGGGAACTGTCTGCAGAGGAATTTAGGAAGAAAGCAAGCTACCATGCCTGAGAGGGAAAGTGTAAGAGAGGTCGAAGGGAGGTGAACATTGGGGAGTGTGACTCCAGAGCAGGAAAAAAAATTCAAAATTCAAGATATGGTTTCTCAATGGATGCTTATCACTTTCACACCGACATAAAGTTGAAAAGCCTGAAGTCAACTACCAAAAGTTGGGACTGTGGTAATAAGTCCAAACTCCCTTCTTTTCAAATCCTACAGACTTCATGGTCTAATGAGGGAAATAGTCATAGTCCAATTTCATTCACTTCAGTGTAAGAACTTCAATGAGAGGCTTCTGTAAGTATCTGGCACTTTCATTTAAATATTTTACTTTTAATTTTATTTGGTACTGGGGATTGAATCCTGGACTTTAACTCCAGGAGAGCCTAAAAAGCAGGGGAACACACAACAGTTGGGATACTTAGGTCTTTCACAAAATAAAGGAAAAACACAGTGATAGGACTTTTTTTTTTTTTTTGGTACCGGGGATTGAACTCAGGGGCACTCGACCACTGGGCCACATCCCCAGCCCTTTTTTGTATTTTATTAGAGACAGGGTCTCACTGAGTTACTAAGTGCCTCGCTATTGCTGAGGCTGGCTTTGAACTCGCGATCCTCCTGCCTCAGCCTCCCAAAGTGCTGGGATTACAGGCGTGCGCCACCGCGCCCGGCTTGTTTTCGTTTTTTGTACTGAATTGATACCACTGAGGAGCATCCCCAGCCCCATTTATTTACTTGGTGCTAGGAACTGAACCCAGATGTGCTATATCTTTTATTCTGAGTCAGGGTCTTGCTAAGTTTTTTAGGACTCACTGAATTGTTAAAGCTGTCCTCAAATTTGTGATCTTCCTGCCTCAGTCTCCCCAACCACTGGGATTACAATTATAGTAGTTAGGGAAAGGTGGAGTTTAGGTTTAATTTTAAATGGGGATGTGTTTTCACAGGCTCCGTATAAAGTGAGCTGTGTGCAAAGGGATCAACATCAAGTCTGGACTGTGAAGTGATCCAGAATGCTGTTTCCTTGGTTAAGATACATGGAATGTTGTACTCAAAAACCCTTATCTGAACAAATGTGGTGGCACTCATTTGTAATCCCGGTTACTCAAGAGGTGAAGCAGGAGGATTGCAAGTTTGAGGCAATTTAGAGAGACCCTGTTTCAAAAATAAGAAATAAAAAGTGTTGAGGCTGTAGCTCAGTGGCTGAGTGCCCCTGGGTTCAATCTCCAGTACCAAAAGCAAAGCAGGGAGCTGGGATTGTGGCTCAGCGGTAGAGTGCATGCCTAGCACATGCATGGCTCAGGTTTGATCCTCAGCACCACGTAAAAACAAAGGCATTGTGTACAACTAAAGCAAATAAATATTAAAAAAAAAAAAAAAAAGCAAAGTGAATTTTAAGAAAAACCAAACAACCACCAATAAAAAACCTGAAGTTCTGCAACTACGGATCAAGACTTTTTTTTTCTTTTTCTTTTTTCTTTTTTTCTTTCTTTTTTTTTTTTTTTTTTTTTTTTTTGTGGAGGACTTAGGTCCACCAGGCAAGAATGGTGGATCTTCATTCTTACTGATATAATTTCATTAATTTTTTTTTTTTTTTTTTTTTTTTTTTTTTTTTTTTTTTTTTTTTTTTTTTTTTTTTTTGGTATCGGGGATTAAACCCAGGGCACTTAGCCACTGAGCCACATCCCCAGCCATTTTCATTTTGAGACAGGGTCTCACTAGTTGCTTAGGGCCTAGCTAAATTGCTGAGGCTGGCTTTGAATTTGCTATCTTCCTGCCTCAGCATCTAAAGCAACTGGGACTATAGGTATGTGCCACCACATGGGCCCCTGATATAATTTCAAACAGCAACATTTGTAGCAGTCTGATTTCAGAGAACAAAGTTTCTCAGAGAGCAATGGTCATTCAAAAGGGGGGTGTTATGGCATTTATAGCTTGGGAGGAAAACATTTTTAACTTTGCAGATTTGTGCTAAATTTGAACTTTTTTTTTTTTTTTTTGTTATACTGGAAATTGAACCCAGGGGTACTTTACTTCTGTGCCACATCCTCAGCCCCTCCTCCTCCTCTTCTCCCTCCTCCTCCTCCTTCTTCTTCTTTTAATATTTATGCTTTAGGTGTACACAATGCGTTTACTTTTATATGGTGCTGAGGATTGAACCTGGGCGCACCCTTGCTAGGCGAGCACTCTACCACTGAGCCACAACACCAGCCCCCCTTCTTATTTTTTATTTTAAGACAGGGTCTCACTAAGTTGCTTAGGGCCTCACTAAATTGCTGAGTTTGACCTTAAACTTGTGATCCAGATGCCTCAGTGTCCCAAGCAGCTGGAATTATAGGCATGCACCAAGTTTGAGCCAATTTTTATCAGGAAGCTTCAATATGAGGTATTAAAAGCAAAGCCCCAGCCCGGCGAGGTGGGGCACGCCTGTAATCCCAGCACTTGGGAGGCTGGGACAGGAGGATCGCGAGTTCAAAGCCAGCCTCAGCAATGGCAAGGCACTTAGCAACTCAGTGAGACCATGTCTCTAATAAAATACAAAAAAGGGTTGAGTGCCTCTGAGTTCAACCCCGGTATTACAAAAAAAAAAAAAAAAAAAAAAGAGCAAAGCCCCAGCCGGGTGTGGTGACATAGGCCCGTAATTCCAGCGGTTACAAATAAATAAGGGAAGTCCAAACCCTTACTTTCCAAAGTAAAAATTTATAAGATCATCGGTTGCAATTTCCACACTTTACCTTATTATTTATTTATTTATTTATTTATTTATTTATTTATTTATTTTTGTGGTAGTGGGGATTGAACTCAGTGGCATTTGACCACTGGGCCATATCCCCAGCCCTTTTTTTGTATTTTGTTGGAGACAGGGTCTCACTGAGTTGCTAAGTGCCTCGCCATCGCTGAGGCTGGCTTTGAACTCGTGATCCTCCTGTCTCAGCCTCCCAAGTGCTAGAATTACAGGCGTGCGCCACCGCGCCCGGCACACTTTCCCTTATTTAAAAAAAAAATAATAATAATTTATTTAGTTATCTACTTATTTGTTCTAATTAGGTATATATGACAGCAGGATGCATTTCAATTCATCGTACACAAATGGAGCACTACTTTTCATTTCTCTGGTTGTACATGATGTAGAGTCGCTATTGGAAAAATAAGCCACGCCAGGAACAGCATTTCAATAAAAAGGGTTTATTAGGGACCACGTGGAAGGGTAGGGAGGTAAGGGAAGAAAACGGTGTGGAGGGGCAGGAAAGGTAAGGACAAGGGAAAAAGGGAAGAACAACCCACGGTTTCAGTCCGGAGTAGGCTTAAAAAGCGAACTGGTGGTCAGAGGGACCCCTGGAGCGAGTCAGTGTCCCCATAGGCTACCAGAGGTCAAGAGGGGGCCTCGAGGGCACCTGAGGGCTGGCCAGCTGAGGCACCTGGGAGGTGTAGTCTTTTTTTTTTTTTTTTTTTTTTTTTTTGTGGTACCGGGGATTGAACTCAGGGGCACTTGACCACTGGGTCACATCCCCAGCCCTTTTTTGTATTTTATTTAGAGACAGGGTCTCACTGAGTTGCTCAGTGCCTCACCATTGCTGAGGCTGGCTTTGAACTCATGATCCTCCTGCCTCAGCCTCCCAAAGTGCTGGGATTACAGGCGTGCGCCACCACGCCCGGCTAGGGAGGTGTAGTCTTTTCTCAAGGTACCTGGCGGGGGTGTGGCCTCCTACCCGGGAGGTGTGGTCTCCCTGCCCGGAATCTAACAGTCTAACTGCACCATATGCGCAGTCATTCATGTACCTAAGGTAATGATGTCCGTCTCGTTCCACCATCTTTCCTGCCCCCACGCCGCCTGCTCACCCCTTCCTCCCCTTTGCCCAAAGTTCCTCCATTCTTCCCATGCTTCTCCCCCCCGCCATTGGATCAGCATCCACTTATCAGAGAGACTTTTCCTTATTTAGTTTGTCTTTTGCACTTGAAAATGAAGTCACGCACCTAATGATTTGAGTCCTTTCTAAAGTGAACTTTTTTCTTCTCCAATAGTTCCAAACAGACTACGTGACTGAGCAGGGAGACAGACTAGGGCTGGATTGACCAAGCATATCAGAGTCCAGGAAGGATGAGTCCTAGTCCAAGCGCAACAAAGATCAAATTCTTAAGATCCCTGTAAACAAGCATCCCCTGAATCCTGATTTCGGCTTTTTGTTTGCTTGTGGTTGTTGTTTTTGTTTTTATGTGTGGTACTGGAAATTGAACTCTGGGGCTCTCTACCCACGGAGCTACATCCCAGCCCTTCTTTTATTTTTTTAGGTAGGGCCTCGTTAAAATTGCCAAGGCTGAGCTGGGCGTGGTGGCGCACGCCTGTAGTCCCAACACTTGGGAGGCTGAGGCAGGAGGATCACGAGTTCAAAGCCAGCCTCAGCGATGGCGAGGCACTTAGCAACTCATTGAGACCCTGTCTCTAATAACATACAAAAAAGGGCTGGGGATGTGGCCCAGTGGTCGAGGGCCCCTGTGTTCAATCCCCGGTACCAAAAATAAGAAAGAAAAAAAAGGTTCCGAGGCTGGCCTCTAACTTGAGATCCTCTTGCTTTAGCCTCCTGAATCCTTTGGATGACGTGCGCCACCACAGTCGAGCCTGATTTCGTTTTCATGAAGCAAAACACAGTGTGCAGACAGGAACCTTGACCTTTTCAGCTTTCCACAGCCCCGGAAACAACCGAGTGGGGGTCCTGCGCTGACTGATGACTCACACTGTGCGCCGGAAGTGCCAGCGGTCGGCGACTGGCTGTGGCATGGCGGCCTCCGCATCGCGCTGGAACCATGTGTGGGTCGGCACTGAGACTGGGATCCTGAAAGGTGCGTGGCAGGGCTGGACATCGGGAAGTACAGGGGTCGCTCGCTCGCCACCCGGCGCGACTGACGCCCTCGTCCCGCAGGGGTGAACCTTCAGCGGAAACAGGCGGCGAACTTCACGGCGGCGGGACAGCCGCGGCGGGGGAGGAGGCGGTGAGCGCCCTGTGCTGGGGCGCGGGCGGCGAGACCCAGGTCAGTGGCCCTGGCCGCGCCGGAGTTGGGCGCCGCGACGCGGCAGCCTCGCCCTCCCTCTCCCGGACATCACGCCCCTCTGTCTGCAGATCCTGGTGGGCTGCGCGGACCGGGTGGTGAGGCGCTTCCACACCGAGGAGGGCACGTTCCAGGGCCAGAGGCACTGTCCAGGCGGGGAGGGCTCGTTCCGGGGCCTCGCCCAAGCCGACGGGTAAGCCAGAGCCCCTCGCCGAACGCGCAGGTCACAGGGCAAGCAAGCGTCGTGGCTCTCCGAGGGTGACGGGGACCTGGGTTCCTGCCTTAAGTTCGTTCATTCTTATAACACACATCTATTGAACATCTACTGAGTTCAGTACTCAAAGAGCAAGGGCTGCGGGTGAAGTTTCTGCCTTCGTTAAGTGTGTATCCTTTTGGGTTTTTCCTCAGATCCATTGCAACTCTCTGCTCAAAATGCTGGGCAAGTCATTTAATCGTTTTGAGCATGACTTTAAATGGGAACGACCCACCACCAAGGTGATGAAGCTCCCGGGGTAAAGGATAGGAAGGTCTGAAGGTTAGGTAATTGGCCAAGCCTTTTTCCCAAGATAAAGAAAGAAGGCTGTGGACAGGCTGCTTTTGTTTGGTAGTAGTGTTGATTCTGACTAGAGAGGTCTGGAAAGGATCTGTGGGGGATGGCGGTTTTGAACTGGGACTGGAAGGATGGGTAGAATCTTTTTTGGCAGGGGTGGGGGGGTCGTACCAGAGATTGAACTCAGAGGCACTCAACCACTGAGCCACATCCCCAGCCCTATTTTGTATTTTATTTGGAGACAGGGTCTCACTGAGTTGTTTAGTGCCTTGCTTTTGCTGAGGCTGGCCATCTGCCTGCCTCAGCCTCCTGAGCTGCTGGGATTACAAGTGTGCACCACCATACCTGGCTTTAAATGTATTTTAAATGTATTAAGTGCTAGGTTGAGAGATTTGCACTTTCATTTTGTAGGTGGTGGGAATTATTGGGCTTTAAGTGGGAAGTGCTATGGGTGGAGCTGTGAGCCTGCAGGCGTGTAGAGGATTGGAGAAAGCAATTGGGAGACTCTTGCCAGGGCCCAGGCAAATAATACAGAGCCTGAACCCAGGTAGGGAGGGTGGGCAGATGTGAAGAAGAATGTAGGCTGAGGCTGTATGGATCCTGGGAAGAGAATACCTTGGGCTTCTTGGGAGAGGTATTTTGAGGGAGAGGCTGACATTAGTACCCAAAAAACAGGGAACTCAAGAATAGAACCTGGGGTAGCTTAATGGTTAACTACTGGTCTAGCATGAGTGAGATCCTGTTCAATGACCAAACCCTAAATGTGGATGAGTCTTCTTTCTTCTGACCTAATGATCCTGATTCCACCCCACTCCCATCCCATTAAGGAACCAACTCAAGAATCAGGAAGACCATAAGGGCCAGGTACCCCAACTTAGCTGGGGAATAGGAAAAGAACTCTGCTTTGAAGTATCACAAATTTTATTTCCAGTTCTGGTTCTGATTTTCAGTTCTAGCTGAGTGGCAAATGTTTTAAGTTCTCAGGTCCTCCAGTTTCCTCATAAAGCTGGTAACCACCTGCCTGTTGAGTAAATTGAGTGGACAGGTAAACTGGATGCGGTCAGGCCCTGCATAGACCCCAGGTATCTAGAGGCTCCCTTATAAACTGGGGATGGGGTCTAGATAACAGGAATTTAGAGGTGTGTCAGCTGGGGCCTGGAGAACACACTCTTTTTTTTTTTTTTTTTTTTTAAATCCCAACTGTATCTTCCCTGTTTGCAGCACCCTCATCACGTGTGTACATTCTGGCATACTTAGAGTCTGGCGTGACAATGATAAGGAAGCATCCTCTGACCCAGTAAGGTTTCCTATTCTGATGGTTGGGGAGGGTGGAAGTCAGGATTAGGGGCCTAATGAGGGCTTTTGGGGAGGAAAGATTAAGAACTCTGGAAGTGACTCATCTCTCCTTCTTTTCAGCTTCTGGAATTGAGGGTCGGTCCTGGGGTTTGTAGGATGCGCCAAGACCCAGCACGTCCCCATATAGTTGCCACAGGTGGGAAGGAAAATGCTTTGAAGGTGTGGGACCTGCAGGGATCTGAGGAGCCTGTGTTCAGGGCCAAGAATGTGAGTGATGGGATGGGGGGGGCTGTGTCTGTGGTCGAGGGAGTCTGAGGCCACTTAGTGATCAGAGACCAGATGGGCTTTAGGGGGTGATAAAGGAGGGCTAAAAGTGGCAGCACTTCGAACCTACCTCCATCTTGTCCCCTATTCTCCTGTATCACCAGGTGCGGAATGACTGGCTAGACCTTCGGGTTCCCATCTGGGACCAGGATATACAGTTCCTCCCTGGATCACAGAAGCTCATTACATGCACAGGGTACCACCAGGTAAGGCACCATCTCATCCCTGACAATACCTGGGCTGAGGCAGCTTCCTAGTAAAACAGCTTTCTTGGGCAAAATGGGCTGCTGTGGTGTGGCACAACCACCTTCTCTATCCTTCCCTCCTGAGCTCTCAGAAGGGTATACACCTCCCCATCCATCTGAGCCTTGGCACTAGGCCTGTGACCTTCCCTTACTGCATACTAGGATAGAATGTGCTCAACCACATCTCTTTCTATTTCTCCCATGTGGAAGAGAAAGAGAAGGGAATGTCCCCTTTACAGTGGGATCCACAGGGCATAAGTGTCAAGAATGGACATTGGGCTGGGTGTCAAAGAGAATACTGGTCTCAGAGCCTCTCTGATTTGCTTTGGGACCCAGGCCTGCCCTCCCCTCTCTTGCCTCAGCTCCTCAGTTTTGTATGAAGGGCTTGACTAGGGATCTTTATGGCTTGTCTCATTTGAAGCCCTGAAAGCCAGGGAGGGTTGGGACACTGTTTGACACTCAGGTCTGATGTTGATGATATATTTGTGCTTAATCCACTTATGAGGACTTCCTCTCTCCTCCCTTGTTCATGCTAAACATCTGCTTGAAATTCAGCACCCTCTGACTATGGGACCAACTTGCTTTTCTACTCCTCTACTCCTTGATGGGAGAACGGAGGGACAGAATGTTCATACCCCCTATTGTGGAGGACCTTTCCCCAATAGCCCTATCCATTCATGTTCCTGAGCAGCTCTGCTCACCCCAACAACACTCAAATGAGGGTTTCCAATGAGAATGTTTCTCTGAGGGTGGGTCAAGAACAAGAAAGCAGTGCTCAGAAAAAAGGATGAGCATACAGCCATGCCAGGGCAAGGATGCTCTTGTGATGCCTCAGTTTTCCTCTCTAGGTCCGTGTCTATGATCCAGCCTCCCCCCAGCGCAGGCCAGTTCTAGAGACCACCTATGGCGAGTACCCACTGACAGCCATGACCCTCACTCCTGGGGACAAGTAAGTGGTTAGAGGGGTTGGGATGGGGCTTGGAAAGGATTCAGGAGATTCCTGTTGACCTCTTGCCTCTGGTCTTCTCAGCTCTGTTATCGTAGGGAATACTCATGGGCAACTGGCAGAAATTGACTTTCGGCAAGGTGAGTAGACTAGGGGATTTGGGGGAAGGGAAAAAGTCAGGGTTCTCTCTGACAGGCAGTATAGGGATTTATTGCGCCTTCATGGAGATGCCAGATTGCCTGGATTCAAATGCTATTTCAACAAAGTATGACCTTGAATTAATTATTTAACTCCCTGTGCCCTAGTTTCCTCACCTGTAAAATAGAAATATTATTGATAACTCTTGGTTATGTTGAGGATTAAATGTTGAAATAGAAAGTGGTCTGAACAGTAAACACTGAATAAATGGTGGTTAGCTGGCAAGCTAGCACCAATGCCATTGCCTTCTTTAGGGCGCCTACTGGGCTGTCTGAAGGGACTGGCTGGCAGTGTCCGTGGGTTGCAGTGCCACCCTTCAAAGCCCCTACTAGCCTCCTGTGGCTTAGACAGAGTCTTGAGGATACACAGGATCCGGAATCCACGTGGCCTGGAGCATAAGGTGGGAGCTCAACTTTCTGGCCCTCATCCCTTGATGCTTCTATATATTTCAGCCTGCCTGGCCCTTCAAGGTCCCTTCTGTTTTTGCAGGTTTATTTGAAGTCTCGACTGAACTGCCTCCTCCTGTCTGGCAGGGATAACTGGGAGGTGAGCAGTCTGATCTGGGAAAGAGGGAGCTAAGGGCATGGATGTGAGGGTTTCCCAAATGGAAAGAAAAAGGAGGCAGCTGAAACAGATCTAGGACTGCCATGCTACTTAATTTCTCTCTGAGGGGTGTTAACAGTTACAGTTCTGACAGGGTTATCACAAAGGGTGATATACTGCAGAGCAATGGTTTCTGGGAGATATAGGTGGTGGTGCCCAGAGGGATTGATTCCCAGCTAGAGCTTCCCTGTTTTTGACCCCTGAGCTTTCTTTCCACTCACCAGGATGAGCCCCAAGAGCCTCAAGAGCTCAACAAGGTACCTTCAGAAGACACAGAGACAGATGAACTTTGGGCATCCTTGGAGGCAGCTGCTAAGGGGAAACTACCTGATCTGGACCAGACCCAAAGAGCTCTCCAAACCAAACAGAGAAAAAAGAAGCGGCAGAAGTCCACTAGCCCCTGAAGACCATGTGCCCATTTTGTAAATAAACAGCTCAACACCCACCATGATCTGAACCTTTTGTGATGGGAGAAGTTAGAGGGGTGGCTTGGGGTGGGGGCTCCCTGAGCTGGGGCAGTGGGATAGCTGACGTCACAAAAGCGGGCCTGGAGCCAGGCAGGCTGGCAAGGGTAGCGCGGAGGCGCACCGGGCCGCGCGGAGGCGCACCGGGCCGCGCGGAGGCATGGGCTGCTGCCATGACAAGGATTTTCATACCTCGGATGATCAGGGGAAGGACATCGGGTCCGAGGAAATTGGGGAAGGTGGGATTAGAGCCGGGGTGCCCCGTAGGGCTAACCCAGGAGGTTGGATCGGGTAGGGTGGGGCTAAGCCCAGCCTCAACGTCCCATAGGCGCGACAGGACCCGGTTTGGATTTCCCAGGCCGCCAGAATCGCAAGTCTAACGAAAGCCTTCTGATCACCGTGCTGTGGAGGCGGCTATCTATGTTCAGTCGTCGGGGTTCCTCGCGGACATCATCCAAGAGGCATTCAGACCAGATTCCAAGGCCCGGGACTCCAATAGAGGAGTACCTGGATGAGCCGGAGAAGGGGTGAACTCAAACCTGCTCTCAGTCCGACCCAGCCTCCAGAGAATAAAATTTCTAATGCTGGCCTGCCCAAGCACTGAGCACTGGTGCCTCTACAATCCGCTCTGGGGGCCGCGGGCTCTTTAAGGCTCCTCCCCTGAGGCTGGCTCAGCCCCCTGGGGACCGCTTTCGCACCTCAGGGGTGGGGTCACGGAGGCAGCCTAGCCAATGGGAGGGTGGAGTCGCGCTTGCGTTGGGAAGGGGCGTGTCTCGGGTCGCCGAGCTGGGAAAGGCGTGGCTTAGCCCTTCGTCACGGGGGTGGGGTTACGTGTAGGTGACGTGGCGGCTCCTAGTCTTTGGTCGGGTTTCGGCGGCTCCAGCGCCCGGGGAGGAGGCGGTGACGGCTGAAGAGGTTGTGGCAGTGGCGGCGGCAGCGGCAGGCGGTAGAAAGGAGGTAGGACCCGCTCTAAGAGGGGCCCGGCCGCTGTGTCAGCTCCGGGGCAGCGGCTTCACGGGGGCGGCGACGGGCGGGGGGAAGGGAACCAGGGGCGAGCGGGCAAGTCCTGCCGGCCGGGCTCCCGGTGAGCGAATTCTTCGCCGTCCAACCAGGAAAGCCCTCTGGAGAACGACGTCGGCATTAGCTAATCAGTGGTTGCAGTATTGCAGAAGGCGGGACTTTGGAGGGGGGTGGTACTTCCTGTTTCAAATAAACACCTAGAGGTTTCCCCCTCCGCCCACCGAAGTGTGTCAGCTCTCCGGGGTCCTTTGCGGTTTTTCCCTAGGGGTTGAAGGAAATCACGGATACGAGAGGGCCCCCTTAGCGCCTGGGACAGTTGCACAGGCCAGGCTGGAGCCTCGGTGTCCCGGGACCGGGCTTGGCTTTATCTCGGCTTCAGGACCCCGGCCCGCGCTCTGGCCGCCAGAGCCAAGTTGGAAGAAGAATCCGAGAGGGGTTCGCCTTGGGCCAGGAGGAAACGGGCCCTTTCCCATTGCGGGCCGGTCCCAGGATCCGCGGGTGGCCTTGGGCGCGAAAGACTGCCAAGTGCAGGAAGGGCCAGAGGATTTGCTGGTTGAGGGGGGGAGTTGAGGGGAAGGAAGCTGCTTGGGGAATGACACTCTCCCCTTTACGACAGTCCGAGGTTATGCGACTCAATGATCCCGCGGAAACGCTACGGGTCTAAGAACACGGATCAGGGTGTCTACCTGGGTCTCTCAAAGACACAGGTCCTGTCCCCTGCAACTGCTGGCAGTAGCAGCAGCGACATCGCCCCTCTGCCCCCGCCAGTGGTCCTGGCCCCTCCCCCTCCCGACACCATGTCCTGCCGGGATCGGACCCAGGAGTTCCTGTCTGCCTGCAAGTCCCTGCAGAGCCGTCAGGTAAGGACCTGGAGTGGGAAAGGCAGGAATGAGCCCTACTAAATCTGGGTAGGGAATAATTTGGGGGAAACCTGATGGCGAGCCGACAGGTTGGATGGGATCCATAGGACCTACTAAGCTACACAAAGTGGACTTGATAATGGGAGGCAAGGACCTAGACTTTTTTTTGGTTTTTTTTATGTAAGGAATTCCTAAAGAGTAGGATTGTTATTCTAGAAGGAATACCTCAGGGATAAAGGTGACTAAGGTATTTGAATAATGAACAAGTTCTAGAAAGAGCTATTAGTTGAGAGACATGCACCTTGGATTCTAATTCTAGTGTACTTTTATCACAAGTTTGCTCTGCCACTATGGGGAACCTAGTTAATCTAATTGGGCCTCAGTTTTTCTATGTGTATAATAGAGGGTTGGGGAAAGGAAAGAAGTCGTCTAGATCAGTAATTTTTCTTTTCTTTTTCTTTTTTCTTTTTTTTTTTTTTTTTTTTTTGGTACAGAGGATTGAACTCAGGGGCACTCGACCACTGGGCCACATCCCCAGCCCCTTTTTTGTATTTGATTAGAGACAGGTTCTCACTGAGTTGCTAAGAGCCTTGCTATTGCTGAGGCTGGCTTTGAACTTGCGATCTTTCTTCCTCAGCCTCCCAAGTGCTGGGATTACAGGCATGTGCCACCTTGCCTGGCTAGATCAGTAATTTTTATCAAAATCACTTTGGAAGGTTTTGTTTTGTTTTGTTGGTGGTACTGGTGATTGAACCCAGAGCCTTATATATGCCAGGAATGCATTCTGCTATTGAGCTGCATCCCTATCCTTTTTTTTTAGTTGTTGATAGACATTTATTTTATTTGTTTATATGGGGTGCTGAGAATCGAACCCAGTGTCTCACACATGCCAGGCAAGTGCACTACCACTGAGCCCCAGCCCCAGCCCCAGCCCATCCCTATCCCTTTTTAAATTTTATTTTGAGACAGAGTCTCTGTAAGTTTCTGGGTCTGCCCTTGAACTCAAGATCCTCCTGGGCTGGGATTGTGGCTCAGCGGTAGAGCGCTCGCCTAGCACGTGCGCGGCCCGGATTCGATCCTCAGCACCACGTACAAATAAACCCATTTAAACCCATTGTGTACAACTAAAGCAAATAAATAAATATTTTTTTTAAAAAAAAGATCCTCCTGCCTCAGCTTCTGGAGTAGCTAGGATTATAGTAATTGGGAATACAGGCATGTGCTACCTTGTCCAGCTGGAGTTTTGTATCAGTAAAGACTTTGTGAATCCAAGAGAGACTTGAGTAACTTTGTAAAATTTTTGGACTTGGGGATTGAATCCATAGGTGCTTTGCCAATGAACTACATCCCCGGCCCTTTTGTGTGTGTGTGTGTGTGTGTGTGTGTGTGTGTGGTACCAGGGATTGAATCAGGGGCATTCGACCACTGGGTCACATCCCCAGACCTTTTTTGTATTTTATTAGAGACAGGGTCTCACTGAGTTGCTAAGTGCCTCGCCATTGCTGAGGCTGGCTTTGAACTTGAGATCCTCCTGCCTCAGCCTCCCAAAGTGCTGGGATTACAGGCGTGTGCCACTGCGCCTGGCTAGCCCTTTTGTTTTTTATTTTGAGACAAGGTCTTGCTAAGTTACTTAAGACCTCACTAAGTTGCTGAGGCTGGTCTGGGAATTGTGATCCTCTTGCCTCAGCCTCCTGAGTTGCTGGGAGTTGTTTTTTTTTTGTTGGGGTGCTACAGGAATGACCCACTGTGCCCAGCCTGAGTAACTGTACTTTAAAATACTTTTGAAAATCACCTTTTTTTTTTTAAGTATTTATTTATTTGCTTTAGTTGTACACATTGCCTTTAATTAATTAATTAATTAATTAATTAATTTTTTTTTTTGGTGGTACCGGGGATTGAACTCAGGGCCACTTGACCACTGGGTCACATCTCCAGCCCTTTTTTTGTATTTTATTTAGAGACAGGGTCTTACTGAGTTGCTAAGTGCCTCGCCATTGCTGAGGCTGGCTTTGAACTCGCGATCCTCCTGCCTCAGCCTCCCAAAGTGCTGGGATTATAGGCGTGAGCCACCACGCCCGGCTTGCCTTTATTTTTATGTGGTGCTGAGGATCGAACCCGGGCCGCACACGTGCTAGGCAAGAACTCTACCGCTGAGCCACAACCCCAGCCCCTGGAATTTCAGCTTTTTTTTTTAAAAAAATATTTATTTATTTGCTTTAGTTGTACACAATGCAATGCATTTATGTTTACATGGTGCTGAGGGTCGAACCCGGGCCGTGCACATGCTAGGCGAGCTCTCCACCGCTGAGCCACAACCCCAACCCCTTCAGCTTTTTTTTTGGTCCTGGGGATTGAACTCAGGGGCACTCGACCACTGAGCCACATCCCAGCCCTTTTTTGTATTTTATTAGAGACAGGGTCTCACTGAGTTGCTAAGTGCCTCGCCATTGCTGAGGCTGGCTTTGAACTCACGATCCTCCTGCCTCAGCCTCCCAAGTGCTGGGATTACAGGCGTGCGCCACCACGCCCGGCTCAACAACTATTCTCCAAGAATTTTGTGATCTCCAAGAACTTTCTTGTTTCCTCATTGATTCCCTGATTCCAAGGATAGAGTGGCTATACTAGCTACCGTTTATTTAATGCTTACAACGTATTAGATAGTTGGCTATAGTACTTTACAGCTCTTATTCTAATCTTAGTAGCAATAGGAGGTAGTTAGATTGTCTTCATTTTGTAGAAGAGGAAATAGAGATTCAAAATAAGTAACTTACCCTAAATCTTTCAGTTCCTAAGTGGTGAAGTCAGCATTTGAACCCAGGTCTACTTGTCATCTTCTTGGCTACAATACCACTGATGAATCTGAATTATCTGATGGTAGATACCCCCAGTACTAGAAAGAGTTTATTGGACATGTGAAGAGTGAAAGCTGCAAATAGATAGGGGGAAGCTAAGTTGTTACCTTTTGGCATTGCTTTTCAGAATGGAATCCAGACAAATAAGCCGGCTCTGCGAGCTGCCCGACAGCGCAGTGAATTTACCCTCATGGCCAAGTGAGTTGAGATAAGTTTTATGGTGGGGTGATATAATGTCCAAGGAAGAAGTAAGCTTGCAGACTGGTGACTTGGCCATGAGGGCTGGGATTGGTTGTGTTGGAAACTAATGTGGAAATAGCCTATTTCCTGCCTTTTCCACAGTGTTCTCACTAGTGATTGTTTGCAGGCGCATTGGGAAAGACCTCAGCAACACATTTGCCAAGCTGGAGAAGCTGACAATCTGTAAGTGTTTTGGAGTCTTTCAGAGGTGGGGCAGTGAACCAAAGAGGGTGCTCCCTGAGCTTTGTCTATTTTTTGTGTTTGTGTGCATGTGGTGCTGGGTATTGAACCCAGTGTATTGCATAGGCTCTGCCAATAAGCTAACCTCCAGCCTTAACTTCACCTGTTGTAATTTCCTGTTGTCTCTGCAGTGGCAAAGCGCAAATCCCTTTTTGATGATAAAGCAGTGGAAATTGAAGAGCTAACATATATCATCAAACAGGTGAGCTGCTAGTTATTAGAAGAGCCAGCATTCTGATCAGATCACTTCCATCATTATCCATTGACACAGAGGCCCAGAGCAAGTTTCTAGAGACAGCCCTAAACATCTTGTTCCCCCATTGAGTCAGTAGACATTGATTATCTGCCAAGCACTGTACTGGGCTCTGGTAACACAAACATGAGGCAAAATTCTTACTTTCAAGGACTTACTGTGTACAAGAGTTATCCAGCTCCATAGGTCTATACCTATAGTGAGTAGGAATGAATGATAAAGAAAAGATATTACAAAAAGATGATTGACACAGTTTGGGGGTACTGGGAAAGATTGATAAACTAGAGGGTGAAATCTGAGCTGAATTCAAGGCTCCTGTAGAGATAGTAGGAAGACATTCCACGAAGATGAAGCTATGCAGAGGTGTGGCTAATAAAAGGAAAAGTCTGGACTGGAGATGTAGCTCAGAGCTAGAGAGCTTGCCTAGCATGTATGAGACTTGGGGTTCCATTCCCAATACTGCAAAAAGAAAAAACAAACAATGTAGGTAAATTCAAGTCTTGGATGTCACCTGCTCAGGGAGGCCTATCCCGATCATGGTGTGGGTTTTTTTTATTTTTTTTTTTTTGTCGGTTCTTGGAATTGAACCCAGGGGTGCTTAACTGCTGAGCTACATCCCCACCCCACCCCACCTGCTTAAAAAATATTGAGGCAAGGCTGTGTTAAATTGCTGACACTGGCTTTGAACTCTTTTTTTTTTTTTTTAATATTTATTTATTTGCTTTAGTTGTACACGATGCATTTATTTGTACGTGGTGCTGAGGATCTAACCCCGGCCACGCATGTGCTAGGCGAGCACTCTACCGCTAAGCCACAACCCCAGCCCTGGCTTTGAACTCTTTTTTTTTTTTTTTTAAATATTTATTTATTTGCTTTAGTTGTACACAATACAATGCATTTATGTTTACGTGGTGCTGAGGATCGAACCCGGGTCGCGCACGTGCTAGGCGAACGCTCTACCGCTGAGCCAGAACCCCAGCCCTGGCTTTGAACTCTTGATCCTCCTGCCTCAGTCTCCTGAGTCACTGGGATTATAGGCATATGCCACCACACTTGGCAATCATGGTGTTTAATACTGCATCAACCCAAACTCCTATCCTCCTTACTCTGCTCTGTTTTCTTTTTTCATAGTATTTGAGCTTTCTAACATTCTCTGTAATTAGCTTATTTTTATTTATTGTTTATTCCCTCCTACCTCCTCCTTCCCCACACCCCACCTCCCAATAAAAAGAAAGAAAAGATACATGAACACCATAAGACCAGTTTTTTTTTTGTTTGTTTTTGTTTTTTTTCCATCTTGTTCACAGATGTACCCTATGGGCATATAAGTGTCTAGCATCTAGTAGACACTGATTGTTGATTGATTGGATAAGTGATTTGCAGGAGACTGGAAAGGTAGTTTGGCAACTGGCTATGAAGAGTAATGTGTGCCATGCTAAGGACTGTGGAATCATCTTGAATGCTGTGGGCTATAAGTGGAGTCTGACTTGGAACATGAACAGGGTAGAGACTAGGAAGGAAGCTGCTTCGATTGTCCTGTGAAAAGATGATGATGATGACAGAGGCCAAAGGGCAGACCTATTCAAGAGATACCATGCTGGTAGAAAAAATAGTTCCACTAACTATTGGGGTGTTATTGGTCAGGCATTTAAGAAGCAACCTACTGGGTTCAGAAGGGCTTGAATTCAAATAAATCTGCTGCTTAGATTGTGACCTGGGTACCTCCTAACTTCTCTGAGCTTTAGTTCCCTTATCAGTAAGGAGGGAATGATGATGATACCTACCTTACAGTGCTCTTATTAGGGTTTATTTATTTCCTTCAATTACTAACATTATTGAGTGACTTTTTCAGGGCTGTGACTGGTATGCATGTGGTGATTCCTATAGGCTAGTCTGGCTGAAGAAGTGATTTTTGAGACCCAAATATGAAGGAAAAGATCATTCAAAGATCTGGTGGGAGCATATTCCAGAAAGTGGGAATGCAGTTTGTAAAGTGGGAACAGCAAAGGGAAAAGGTCCAAAGTGTGGGTGACCTTGAGGTACAAAGGGAAAAGGTCCAAAGTGTGGCTACAGTCCAGCAGGTGAAGAGACTGGGTGGGGTGAGGTCAGAGAGGTGGCAGGGGCTAGACCAGAGAGCCTGTGCAAACTAACTAAGGAGTGGGGTTGAATTCTAAATTTAGTGGTAAGCTCCTGGGAGATAGGGTTTTTTGGTTTTGTTTGTTTTTTGGTACTAGGGATTGCTAGACAAGTGCTTTAGCACTGTGCTGTACCACCAACCCTTGATTTTTTTTTTTTTTTTTTTTTTTTTTTTTTTTTTTTTTTTTTTGTGGTACCAGGGATTGAACTCAGGGGCACTCATCCACTGGGTCACATCCCCAGTCCTTTTCTGTATTTTATTTAGAGACAGGGTCTCACTGAGTTGCTAAGTGCCTCGCCACTGCTGAGGCTGGCTTTGAACTCGCGATCCTCCTGCCTCAGCCTCCCAAAGTGCTGGGATTACAGGCGTGAGCCACCGCACCCGGCTACCAACCCTTGATTTTTAGTTTAGAAGATCACTGCCTGCTGTATAAGGATTGTTACTTAAGAAGCTCTTAGAGCCGGGCGCGGTGGCGCACGCCTGTAATCCCAGCACTTTGGGAGGCTGAGGCAGGAGGATCGCGAGTTCAAAGCCAGCCTCAGCAGTGGTGAGGCACTTAGCAACTCAGTGAGACCCTGTCTCTAAATAAAATACAAAAAAAAAGGTCTGGGGATGTGACCCAGTAGTCAAGTGCCCCTGAGTTCAATCCCCGGGTACCACAAAAAAAAAAAAGAAGCTCTTAGAGATGTTTTTAGAGAAGAAAAAAACAGTTTGGACTAGGGTGGCTACAGTAGAGAAGCAGAAATGTGGACAGATTCAGAGTGTATGTTGGAACCATACATTTATTTTTATTTTATTTTGTATTTTTTAGTTATAGGTGCACACAATATCTTTATTTTTATTTATATTTGGTGTCGAGGATTGAACCCAGTGCCTCACACATACCAGGTGAGCACTCTACCACTGAGCTACAACCCCAGCCCCATACATTTATTTTTATTTTTATTAATTTTTTATTTTTAGATGGTCGCAACATCTTTACATTTATTTATTTTTGTGTGGTGCTGAGGATTGAATCCAGGGCCTCATGCATGCGAGGAAAGCACTCTACCACTGAGCTACAACCCCAGCCCCACATTTATTTTTATTTTGAAAAAGTGTCTCACTAAGGTGCTAAGGCTGGCCTTGAACTTGCAATTCACCTGCCTCAGCTTCCCAAATTGCTGGGATTATAGGCATGTACCACTGTACTTGGCATTGTTTGGGTTTTTTGTGAGTTCCTAATAGGGTCCCTATAGTTTTAAGGGAAGAGATGAGTTAAGAATCGTTTTTTAGGTTTTTGGTCTGAGCATCTGGTGAATGGTGGTACCATTTACCAAAAATGAAAGAGAGAATGGCTTTTTTTTTTTTTTTTTTTTTTTTTTTTTTTTTTGTACTGGGGATTACTCTGAGCCATATCCCCAGCCCTATTTTGTATTTTATTTAGAGACAGGGTCTCACTGAGTGCTCAGAGCCTTGCTTTTTGCTGAGGTTGGCTTTGAACTTGCAATTCTCCTGCCTCAGCCTCTCAAGCTGCTGGGATTACAGTTGTGTGCCACCATGCCCAGCCAAGAATTGCTTTTTTTTTTTTTTTTTTTTAATATTTATTTATTTGCTTTAGTTGTACACAATGCAATGCATTTATGTTTACGTGGTGCTGAGGATCGAACCCGGGCCGTGCACGTGCTAGGCAAGCGCTCTACCACTGAGCCACAACCCCAGCCCAAGAATTGCTTTTGAGGGTAAATTAAAGCCTGTTAAGTAAAATAATTGTCTTTGTTAAATTTAAGGACAGAGACAAAATTGTAACATTCTCAGCATGTTACATGGTGCACTGTAAACAAATACAAAGCACTTATGGGGTTTTGTGTTTAGGTGTCCTTTTGGCACTGGACATCAAACCCAGGGCCTCACACATGGCTAAGCACTATCTCACTGAGCTACATCTCCAGCTCAGTTGTAATGTTTAACACAATACTAAGTATACAGTAAGCACTCAGTAGATTATAGTTGTATGGTAGCAAATAGCTGGGCTAGGGAGATGTGAGTATGTGATTTAGGTGCTTCTTGCTTGGGTGCCTATGTGGGAAGTGGTGCCTTTTTAAAACTAGAACCCTAAAGGAGATTTCCCAAATTGAATCCTTCTTCCTCAGCTTCCTAAGTAGCTGTGCATCCCAGCACCCTGTTCTCTCGCTCTTTTTTTATTTAGTCATGTGCTACTGTGCTTAGCTCTATCCTATTTATTGATTTATTTATTTTGGTACCAGAGATTGAACCCAGGAATGCTTAACCACTGAGCCACATCCCCAGCCCTTTTTTTCATTTTTTAAAAAAAATTTTGAGACAGGGTCTTGCTAAGTTGTTGAGGCTGGCTTTGAACTCATGGTCCTCCCGCCTCAGCCTCCCAAGCTGCTAGGGTCACAGGCATGGGCCACCATGCCTGGTATTCTAGACTATTTCTTTCTTTCTTTTTTTTTCAATATTTATTTATTTGTTTTAGTTGCACACAATGCCTTCATTTTTATGTGGTGCTGAGGATCGAACCCAGGCCGTGCACTTGCTAGGCAAGCGCTCTACGGCTGAGCCACAACTCCAGCCCCTCTAGACTATTTCTTATATTCAGTATTCTTGACCACCTCCTCTCCCCATCCTTTCCTTCTGGGGATGGAACCCAGGTGCTGGCACGTGCTTGGGAAGTACTCTACCACTGAGCTACTGCATATCTAGGCCTCCTCTTTTCTTTTCTCACCGTGGCTATGGCTATACTGGGACAAGCTTTCTTGGTCACTCGCTGGCTGCAGCCTCCATTTTCTCTGTCTTAGCAGGCTGGTTTGGGGAGCAGATGACAGACTGATGTAGAAAGCATAGCTCTTCTACTAACCCACTGTGTGTGACCTTGGACAAGTCACAGTTTTACTCTTGCTGTAATTTTAAGAATTTTTTTAATATTTATTTATTTGCTTTAGCTGTACACAATGCGTTTATTTGTATGTGGTGCTGAGGATCGAACCCGGGCCGCGCACGTGCTAGGCGAGCGCTCTACCACTGAGCCACAATCCCAGCCCTTTAAGAATTTTTTTTGTGTAAAAATAATTTTGTTGATTGCTCTGGAAAACTTTGGTGCCTTCAACTCCTCCCTTTTCCTGAATATTGTACAGGTGTTTGTTGGACAGCGTGCTCTGGGTCCAAGATTTGTCCTGTGAAAGGGTTTTGTGGCCTCACAGGGTGGAGCGGGACATTAAGTGGAGAGGGGTAAATGAGAATCAGTCACCTATAAATGGATGAGGCCCTACTTTGCCTTTTTCTGGCTCTTCTCTGCAGGTACTGAGACAGAGCAAACACAAGAGCTTGGAAAATTCTAGCAAGCCCTTCTGATCTGACTGTCTGGGACACTCACTCCTGCTAGTAACTTTCATCCTGCCTTCCCTGCCAGAGATGGCCATGGATAGAGACGCTGGCTGAGGACTCCTTGGTTAATACTCGGTTTTTCTATGGGCTCTTTTACCAGGACATCAATAGCCTCAACAAACAAATCGCTCAGCTTCAGGATTTTGTGAAGGCCAAGGGCAGCCAGAGTGGCCGGCACCTGCAGACCCATTCCAACACCATTGTGGTCTCCTTGCAGGTGGGATCTCGGGGATGGAGGGAGGGAGGGAGAAAAGTGGTATTTTCTTTGCTTGACCCTTTCTCCTTTTCTTCTAGTCAAAACTGGCTTCCATGTCCAATGACTTCAAATCAGTTTTAGAAGTGAGGACAGAGGTGAGAGGAATCTGTAAAAGGGATAGAAATGTGGGAGTAAGGGCCCAAGAGAAAATGGAAAAGGGATTAGTTCCACATGGTCATGGGGTCAAGAAGAGGGATCCCTTTAAGATACCCACTTGCAGAGGCATCAGGCCCTTTGTATTTTTTCCCCAACCCCAGAACCTGAAGCAGCAGAGGAGCCGGCGGGAACAGTTCTCCCGGGCACCTGTGTCAGCCCTGCCCCTTGCCCCCAACCACCTGGGTAAGTAAGTCACAGGCAGTATGGGAAGCCCTGGTGGCTACTCTTGGTTACTGTGGCTGTTATGGCATCCTCTAGAGACAGGTGTTGGATAGGAGAATGGAGGGCCAGGAAGTTGGTAGGCATTTCTCAGATGTCAGACCTGTTTATGGGGATTTATTATCCACAATTAGCCTTCCACATTCTCGCTGTTGGGGGTGAATTCAATCATTTTGAGATTGAATTAGAGTATCTAAATGTTTTGTGCACTTATTCGCATTCTCTCATTTAATTGTCACAACCACCCTTTGAAAAAGCAACTATTATTATCCCCATTTTACAGGTGAGGAAACTGAGGCTCAGAGAGGTTAAATGATCTGTCCAGGGTCACAAGGCTAGTAAGTGCCAGAGCTGGGATTCAAATCCAGAGCATGTGGGCTTTGAACCTGCCTTTAACTGTTAAGATGTGCCATGTCCTCTTTCCTCCCCAGGGGGTGGTCCTGTGGTTTTGGGGGCAGAGTCTCGTGCCTCCAGGGATGTAGCCATTGACATGATGGACTCCCGGACCAGCCAGCAGCTGCAGCTCATTGATGAGCAGGTACTCAGGCTCTAAACTGAGGAGGATGAGCTCTTCTCTTGTCCTCTGTGGGCCCCAAGAGAGTGGAGTGTGCCATGGGTGGAATGGCAAGCTGGGAAAATCATAAATACTCTTCCCTTGAAGAAGCTCACACTGCTCATTTGCTCTCTCCCTTCCCTAAAGGATTCCTATATCCAGAGTCGGGCAGATACCATGCAGAACATAGAGTCTACAATTGTTGAGCTGGGCTCCATCTTTCAGCAGTTGGCACACATGGTTAAGGAACAGGAGGAAACCATTCAGAGGTGAGGCACTGGTTTATCCCACATAGAGGAGCCTTCTTTTCCTGTAGAGTGGCATCTTTTTTTTTTTTTTTTTTTAATATTTATTTATTTGTTTTAGTTGTACACAATGTGTTTTTATTTGTACGTGGTGCTGAGGATTGAACCCAGGGCGCGCACGTGCTAGGCGAGCGCAATACCGCTGAGCCACAATCCCAGCCCCTAGAGTGGCATCTTGAAGTACCCAGTTTGATGTCCTTTGGAAGAGCAGAGTGGATTCTGCCAACCCATAAGGCCTCGTTCACCTGTTTCCACTCACTCATCAACTATTTGTTAAGCATCTGCTCCATGTCAGGTACTAGTCTAGGTGCTAGGCATACAGTGAGGAATCCCTGTACAGCGAAGACTCTCTTCCATGGAGCTCTCTTTGTAGTGTGTATATGGAATTTGACTGAGTGGGTATGGACAGCTGTTAAAAAGAACTCAAAGGCAAGCAAATTTCAGGTACTGTAATAATAAGGGCTATAGAGAGACTTAAAGTAGGATGATATCTTAAGAAAAGTGACTTGAGAGCTGGGCATCTTGGTCCATACCTGCAATCTCAGTGGCTTGGGAGGCTGAAGCAGGAGGATCTCAAGTTCAAAGCCAGCCTCAGCAATTTGGTGAGGCCCTAAATAGCTAGTGATACCCTGTCTCAAAATTAAAAAGAAGAGCCGGGCGCGGTGGCGCATGCCTGTAATCCCAGCACTTTGGGAGGCTGAGGCAGGAGGATCGTGAGTTCAAAGCCAGCCTCAGCAATGGCGAGGCACTTAGCAACTCAGTGAGACCCTGTCTCTAAATAAAATACAAAAAAGGGCTGGGGATGTGACCCAGTGGTCGAGTGCCCCTGAGTTCAATCCCCGGTACCACAAAAAAAAAAAAAAAAAAAAAAAAAAAAAAAAAAAAAATTAAAAAGAAGAAAGAAAGAAAGATAGAAAAGTGATTGAGAGATAGGTGTGGTGGTGCTTACTGATAATCCCAGCTACTCTGGAGGTTGAGACAGAAGGAAGATCCCTTGGGCCCAAGAGTTTGAGGCTAGGCCAAGTAACATAGTGAGACCCTACCACTAAAAAGAAAAAAGTAAAAGTACAATAAAAAAGAAGTCCACCGAAGTGGGTACATCAGATTGAGTGGAAGGGAAGGCCACTCAGAAGAAGATAGGATATTTGTTTTAGTTAACTTTTTTATTGTTGCAACCAAAAGACCTACCAAAGCAATTTTAGAGGAGGAAAAGTTTATTTGGGTCTAATGGTTTCAGAGGTCTTCCATAGATGGCCTCCTCTGTTCCTCAGGGTCTGAGGTAAGGCAAAATATCAGGGACAGAAGTGTATGGTGGAGGAAAGAGCTAAGAACATGGCACTAGGAAGCAAAGAGTTAGAGTGACAGAGATTCCCTCACCACAGACAAAATATATACCCAAGAGGCACCTCCTCCAGCCATGCCCTACCTGCTCTACAGTTACCACCCAGTTAATCCCTATCAGTGGATTGATGCACTGATTAGGTTAGGTTTTCATAACTAAATCATTTCACCCATAAGCCTTCTTGCATTATCTTACACATGAGCTTTTGGGGGACACCCAAAATCTAACCGTAACATTTTGCCCTTGGCTCCCAAAAGCTCATGCCTGCCTCACATGCAAAATACATTTAGTCCATTTTCAAGAGTCCCCATGGTCTCAGCAGTTCCAGGATTTCCCAAAAATACAAGTCCAAAGTCTCCTCTGAGACTAAAGGCAAACTCTCAGTGTGAGTCCCCATAAAAATCAAAAGCAAGTTTGGCATGGTGGAACAGACCTATAACCCAGCAACTTGGGAGGCTGAGGCAAGAAGATCACAAGTTTGAGGCCAGTCTCAGCAACTTAGCAAGGCCTTGTCTCAAAAAATAGAAAGAGCTGGGATGTACCTCAATGGTAAAGCACTTCTGGGTTCAATTCCAGGACAAAAAAAAAAAAAAAAAAAAAAATCAAAAGCAAAAGTTATATATATCCAATATGAAAGCACAGAGTAAACATTTCCATTCCAAAAGGGAGAAATAGGGACATACAAAGAAGGGATGGGACAAAGCAAGACCAAAATTCAGCTGGGCATACAAGTCCTATAGTTCTATGTCTAGCATCTGGGGCACATAGCATTCTGATATTTTCTGCAAAGGGTTTGTGTAGCTCTGACCCCATGCCTTTGCTGGTTGCAGCCTACATGGTCTCTTGGCTTGTCTCTGATGGATTCCTGCATTTTTCTTAGGCAGACATTCCATGGTACTGGCATTTTTTAATCTCAAGGGTCTCCACTGCAGCTTTGGTTTCCTTCCTCCATGCATAGCCCTTTCAGGGGCAGCCCACAGACTCTGACTGTGGGGCATTCTGCCTGGCCTCCCAGGCCTTTGAAATCTTGGTAAAAGCCTCCATGACTGACTAATTACAGCATGGACAGTTGAGCATGGTGAAACAACTTCCTGGCGCACTCCCAGCCCATGCTAGAAGGGTAACTCACTGGTCTCTTCTCAAAGAAAGTTTTACTGTTACTCCCTGGAGTATGAGATGGGTGTTACTCTGCCAATTTCTGAGATGCCCTTAAGCCATCTTTTTGTTGTTTTTGTTAATTTTTTTTAGTTCCAGGTGGACACAATACCTTTATTTTATTTATGTGGTGCTGAGGATTGACCCCACGGCCTCACACATGCAAGACGAGCACTCTACCACTGAACCATAGCTCCAGCCCCGCCATCTTTCTTATTGTATCTGGGCAAAGCCTTTGGTGTTTCTTTAGTGGCTGTAATGGCGTTAAAAACCACACATTCCATCAAGGCACAGTGTAACCCCAGCAGTTTATGAGGCGAAGGCAGGAAGATCACAAATTCAAATCCAGCTTCAGAAATTTAGCAAGGCCCTAAGCAACTTAGCAAGACTATCTCAAAATTGAAAAATAGGAAGGGATGGGAATGTGACTCAGTGATTAAGCACCCTGGGTTCAATCCCTGGTATCCAAAACAAACAAACCAAAAACTACCACACGTTCCTTAGCCCCAGTTTTATACTTTTCTGGCTAAATTGCAAGTTTTTCCAGTCTTTCTGTTTTGCTTTCTATTCCTAATTATCACAACAAACTTGGCTAAAAGCTGCCAACAATGCCCATGCCCCCAACTGAATGCTGTGCTGCCTAAAAATTTCTTCTGAGCCGGGCGCGGTGGCGCACGCCTGTAATCCCAGCACTTTGGGAGGCTGAGGCAGGAGGATCGCGAGTTCAAAGCCAGCCTCAGCCATGGTGAGGCACTTAGCAACTCAGTGAGACCCTGTCTCTAATAAAAAACAAAAAAAGGGCTGGGGATGTGGCCCAGTGGTTGAGTGCCTCTGAGTTCAATCCCTGGTACCAAAAAAAAAAAAAAATTTTCTTCTGGCACATTACTTAGTCCATCACCATTAAATTCAGTGTCATAGAAAGTTGCAGTACGTGGGCAAAAGGTAAACAGTACATGAATGGCCTCTAGTCAATTTCCAATAGAATTCTCCTTTTCCTCAAACCTCACAAGCCCGGTCATAACTGTCTGTGGTCCTATTGGTATTCTGGTTTTCTGAACTCCCACAGAATTACCCACTAAGGGTAATTCCACTTAACAGCATTCTAAAGCTTCTCAGCTTTTATTACTAGACTTTCCAAATTTTCTTACACAAATTCCACAAAGCTGAAAAAGCTTCTGAACCACATGGTTTGGGTACTCACAGCAGCTAACCCATTCCTGGTATAAATTTCTGTTTTAGTCAGCTTTTTCATTGCTGCAACAGAAATACCTGACAATAACAATTTTAGAGGAGGAGAAGTATATTTGCGTCTAATGGTTTCAGAGGTCTTATTCCATAGATAGCTTATTCTATTCCTTAGGGCCTGAGGTGAAGCAGAATATCAGGGCAGAAATGTGTGGTGGAGGAAAACAGGTGGGAATATGGCACCAGGAAGCAGAGAGAGAGACAGGCAGAGATTCCCTCATCACAGATAAAGTACAAAACCAAAGGCATGCCGCCAGTGACCCACCTCTAGCTACACCCTTACCTGTCCTATAGTTATCAGCCAGTTAATCTCCATCAGTGGATTGATGCACTGATTAGGTTAAGGCTCTCATAACCGAATCATTTCAACTGTAAGCTTTCTTGCATTGTCTTACTCATGAGCATTTGGGGAACACCTAAAATCTAACAATAACAATATTACTGCCAGGTGTGGGGGCACATGCCTGTAATCCCAGCAAATCAGGAGGCTGAGGCAGGAAATCTGGATCGCAAGTTCAAGACCAGCCTCAGCAATGGTGGGAGGCACTTAGCAACTCAGTGAGACCCTGTGTCTCTAATAAAAAACAAAAAAAGGGGTTGGGGACATGTGGCCAGTGGTTGAGTGCCTCTGAGTTCAATCCCTGGTACCAAAAAAAAAAAAAAAAATTTTCTTCTGGCACATTACTTAGTCCATCACCATTAAATTCAGTGTCATAGAAAGTTGCAGTACGTGGGCAAAAGGTAAACAGTACATGAATGGCCTCTAGTCAATTTCCAATAGAATTCTCCTTTTCCTCAAATCTCACAAGCCCGGTCATAACTGTCTGTGGTCCTATTGGTATTCTGGTTTTCTGAACTCCCACAGAATTACCCACTAAGGGTAATTCCACTTAACAGCATTCTAAAGCTTCTCAGCTTTTATTACTAGACTTTCCAAATTTTCTTACACAAATTCCACAAAGCTGAAAAAGCTTCTGAACCACATGGTTTGGGTACTCACAGCAGCTAACCCATTCCTGGTATAAATTTCTGTTTTAGTCAGCTTTTTCATTGCTGCAACAGAAATACCTGACAATAACAATTTTAGAGGAGGAGAAGTATATTTGCGTCTAATGGTTTCAGAGGTCTTATTCCATAGATAGCTTATTCTATTCCTTAGGGCCTGAGGTGAAGCAGAATATCAGGGCAGAAATGTGTGGTGGAGGAAAACAGGTGGGAATATGGCACCAGGAAGCAGAGAGAGAGACAGGCAGAGATTCCCTCATCACAGATAAAGTACAAAACCAAAGGCATGCCGCCAGTGACCCACCTCTAGCTACACCCTTACCTGTCCTATAGTTATCAGCCAGTTAATCTCCATCAGTGGATTGATGCACTGATTAGGTTAAGGCTCTCATAACCGAATCATTTCAACTGTAAGCTTTCTTGCATTGTCTTACTCATGAGCATTTGGGGAACACCTAAAATCTAACAATAACAATATTACTGCCAGGTGTGGGGGCACATGCCTGTAATCCCAGCAAATCAGGAGGCTAAAACAGAAAGATTGCAAGTTCAAGACCAGCCTCAGCAATTTAGGGAGGCCCTAAGCAACTTGGTGAGACTGTGTCTCAAAATAAAAAATAAAAGGGGTTGGGGACATGGCTCAGTGGTTAAGCACCTGGTACCCCCACCCCCCAAAAAAAAAGAGGTTACAGGATTTGAGAGATAGAGACAGAGTGTGTGGGTGTGTATGTATCCCCAGTTCTAGGGATCAGACTCAGGTTCTTGCACAGGCTAGACAAACACCCTACCATTGAGCTAAACCCCTAGCCATGTCTCATATTTTAAGAGGATTAGCTGGTCATGGTGATGCATGTCTGTAATCCCAGTGGCTTGGGAGGCTGAGGCTGGAGGATCATAAGTTTGAAGGAAGCCTCAGCAACTTAGCGAGGCCCTAAGTAACTTGGTAAGAACCCGTCTCAAGAAAATAAAAAATGAAAAGAAGTAGAGATATGACTCAGTGGTTAAGCACCTCTGGGTTCAATCCCCAGTATCAAAAAAAAAAAAAAAAAAAAGGATTAATCTTTTGGTAACATTGTATGGCTCTAGGACAGAACAGAAGCAGGGAGATCATTGCAGAAGCCTTTTCAGTAATTTAAGCAAGAGGTGATGGTGGCAGAAACCATGATATCAATAAAGGTGGTGAATAGTTATTTATATATAAAGCTTAAGGTTATTTGAGATAAATAAAGAGAATTAAAGAAGTAGAACTAGGCATGGTGGCGCACACCTATAATCCCAGCAGCCTGGTAGGCTGAGGCAGGATGCTCACAAGTTTGAGGCCATTCTTGGCAACTTAGCGAGATCCTGTTTCAAAGATAAAAAGCAAAAAGGGTTGGGGGGAACTAGCTCAGTGGTAGTATGCTTCTGGGTTAACACCCTTGTTTAAATAAAAAAAGAAAAGAAAGGATGGAATGGAGGGTGGAGTTAATAATTCAGGTTTAAATGTGAGCAAGCAAGAAGATTCATGGCCTTCATTTAAAATAGGGCTGGCTCCGGGCTGGGATTGTGGCTCAGCAGTAGAGTGCTCGCCTAGCATGTGTGCAGCCCGGGTTAGATCCTCAGCAGCATGTACAAATAAACACATTGTGTACAACTAAAGCAAATAAATAAATATTTTAAAAATAATAAAATAAAATGGGGCTGGCTCCCTTGGGTTAAGTAAGTGTAAGGAGAAAATAAGCTCCATGTTCAACACCTCCAAACAATAGGTTAGACATTTAAGTGGAGATATTTAATAGGTACGTAGCTATATGGAGAGCTGGGAAGAAAATGTGGGCAGAATCAGAATTGGACTTTTTTTTTTGCCTCCTCAATACAGGGTATTGAACCCAGGGGTATTCTGTCACTTTTTTTTTTTTTTTTTTTTTTTTGTGGTTACCGGGGATTGAACTCAGGGGCACTCGACCACTGGGTCACATCCCCAGCCCTTTTTTGTATTTTATTTAGAGACAGGGTCTCACTGAGTTGCTAAGTGCCTCGCCATTGCTGAGGCTGGCTTTGAACTCGCGATCCTCCTGCCTCAGCCTCCCAAAGTGCTGGGATTACAGGCGTGCGCCACCGCGCCCGGCTACTTTTTATTTATTTATTTTTAAAAATATTTATTTCCTTTAGTTGTACACAATGCATTTATTTTTACGTGGTGCTGAGGATCGAACCCGGCTGTGCACATGCGAGGTGAGCGCTCTACCGCTGAGCCACAACCCCAGCCCCTGTCACTTTTTATTTTGAGACAAGGTTTTGTTAAATGGCCTGGATCTTGCAAATCTTCTGCCTCAGCCTCCCAAGTAGCTGAAATTATAGGTTTGCCTCACAGAATTGGACTTTGAAACCAAATAAGCAGTACTTATAAAGAGAAAAAAATGAAGCACTGAGGTCCTGGGCCATTTTTTTATTTTAGTTGTAGGTGGTGGACACAATACCTTTATTTTATTTATGTGGTGCTGAGTATTGAACCCAGGGCCTCACACATGTGAGACGAGTGCTCTACCACTGAGCCATAGCCCTAGCCCCCTTGGGCCATTTTTTAATTCAAGTCTTAATTCTCAGAGAACAGTAAAAGTGAGACCAGCTGGGAGGGAAGAATAAAAATAAATATGGTATCCTATGAGGCAAGAAAATGAATAAAGGAAAGAATGTGAGTTGGAACAAATGTTGCTGACAGGTCAGCAAGATGGAAGCTGAGAATTTAACTAGAGTGTTTTAGTTCATTGACTTTTTTTTTTTGGCAGTAGGGATTGAACCCAGGGGTATTTAACCACTGAACCACATCCCCAGCCCTTTTTATTTTTTATTTTGAGACCGGGTCTCTCTAAGTTGCTGAGGCTGGCCTTGAATTTGTGATCTTCCTGCCATAGGCTTCCGAGTCACTGGCAGTACAGGTGTGAGCCACCCACAGGTTCATAAACATTTAATGTAATTTTTTATAAGGTTGGTTTTAGGCCCCCAATTCTTTCCTGTTTTCAGTTTTTCCCTTGTTTCTCCTTTCCTGTCGTCTTCTTTTTTTTTTAATATTTAGTTGTTTTAGTTGTACACAATGCCTTTATTTTTTATTTATTTATTTTTAATATTTATTTATTTGCTTTATTTGTACACAATGCGTTGTTTTTTTTGTTTTTTTTTAATTTTTACGTGGTGCTGAGGATTGATCCCGGGCCACGCACATACTAAGCAAGCGCTCTACTGATGAGCCACAACCCCAGCCCTTCCTGTCTTCTTTTGAACTGATTAAAATTTGTTTTTGAATTCCATTTAAATTTATCTGTTGGTATTGTAGCTATTTGTTATTGACTTTTTTTTAAGTGGTTGCTCTAGGGTTTATAATATGCATCATTAGCTTTTCATAGTTACTTTCTATAAAATGAAAGAACTTTGCCACCTTTTCTCTGATCTTTAACCTATGTATTATCATATTTGTAGTATCTACATAACTTCATGTAAATCCCACAGTACAATATTATAATTTTTGTTTTAAAGGTGTGTTTAAAAAAAATTAAGAGGGGAAGCTATTCTCTTTAGTGTTTCCAGTGCTCTTTCTTCTTTCCTAAATATCCAAGTCACCCTTCACATCACTTCCCTTTAACATGAAAGAAGCACTCCCTTAGCACTACAGATCTGCTGATGACAGATTCTTTCAGTTTGTTTTATCTGAAAATGTGTTTACTTTGCCTTTTTTTTTTTTTTTTTTTTTTTTTTTTTTATGGTGTTGGAGTTGAACCCAGGACTTGTGGGTACTCTCTTTTTTTTTTTTTTTTTTTTTGGTAGTGGGGATTTAACTCGGGGGCATTCAACCACTGGGCCACATCCGCAGCACTTTTTTTGTATTTTATTAGAGACGGTCTCACTGAGTTGCTAAGTGCCTAGCCATTGCTGAGGCTGGCTTTGAACTCGTAATCCTCCTGCCTCAGCCTCCCAAGTGCTGGGATTACAGGCATACGCCACCATGCCCAGCCACTTGTGGGTACTCTCTTATCTTTGGTTTTTAGCAGTTGACTATGATGTATGTAGACGTGGTTTTCTTTGCATTTATTCTGTTTTTGTTTTGTTTTGTTTTTGGTGTGTGTGTGGGGGTTCTCTGAGATTCTTCAATCTGTAAATTTGGCCATTACATTTTTTTCTACCTCTTTCTATTGTCTTCATCTGAGAATACACATATCTGTATGTATACACACACACACACACACACACACACACACACACACACATATTCTATTATATATATGTATATTCCTTTCCAGTGTCCTCTTCAGCCTGCTGTTAAGTCTATCTTGTGAATTTTTAACTTCGGATAATCATATTTTTCAGGGTTTTGTTTGTTTTTTTGTTTTTTGGTGGTGCTGGGGATTGAACTCAGGGCCTTGTGCATACAAGGTAAGTACTCTACCAACTGAGCTATGTCCCCAGCCCATTTTTCAGTTTTTAAATTGCCATTTGGTTCTTTCTTCCTTTCTTTGTGTGTGTGTCTGCATGTGTGGTGTTAGGGTTTGTAGCCAGGTCCTCTTGCTAGGCAAGCACTTTATCACTGAGCTATAACCCCAGCCCTCTATAGCTTCTGTTTATATGCTGAGATTTACTATGTTTCAGTCATTATAAGCATTTTTCTCTAGTTACAATAACCGCTTTAAGATCCTTGCCTGCTAATTTCCAATATCTGGGTTATCCTAGGTTTTGTCATACTCTTTTTTTTGGTACTGGGGATTGAACTCAGGGGCACTCGACCACTGGGCCACATCCCTAGCCTTTTTTGTATTTTATTTGAGACAGGGTCTCACTGAGTTGCTAAGTGCCTCGTCATTGCTGAGGCTGGTTTTGAAATCGTGATCCTCCTGTCTCAGCCTCCCAAGTGCTAGGATTACAGGCGTGCGCCACCCCACCTGGCTTTGTCATACTCTTTGCCTCTTCTTCTTTTTTTTTTTTTTTAATATTTATTTATTTGCTTTAGTTGTACACAATGTTTTTTTTAAAATATTTATTTATTTGCTTTAGTTGTACACAATGTTTTTTGTTTGTTTTTTTTTTTTTTAACGTGGTGCTGAGGATTGAACCCGGGCCGTGCACATGCTAGGTGAGTGCTCTACCACTGAGCCACAACCCCAGCCCTGCCTCTTCTTGATTATAGGTCAAGTCACACTTTTTTATTTCATTGTATGTTTACTAATTTGTGATTATAATTTGTCATGATTGATATATTATAAAATTGCTGGGTTTTTTTTTCATTTTTTTTTGGTACTGAGGATAAAACTCAGGGGCACTCAACTACTGGGCCCACATCACCAGCCCTTTTTTATATTTTATTAGAGACAGGGTCTCACTGAGTTGCTAAGTGCTTTGCCATTGTTGAGGCTGGCTTTGAATTCGAGATCCACCTTGTCTCAGCCTCCCAAGTGCTGGGATTACAGGCATGCACCACTGCGCCTGGCCCTAGAATTGCTATTTCTCTAGAAAATGTTCGACTGTTTTTTTGTTTTTTTTTTGGTGGTACTGGGGATTGAACCCAAGGTCTCACACATGTTAGGTAAGTGCTCTACCACTGAGGTACATCCAGAGCCTCGAGAATGTTGACTTTTGTTTTTGCAGGAAATTGGCTGAACTAGGGTAGCTTATTTTTACTTTTTTTTTTTTTTTAAACAAAGGGCATTTTTTTTTTTTTTTTTTTGGTACCGGGGATTGAACTCAGGGGCACTCGACCACTGGGCCACATCCCCAGACCTTTTTTGTATTTTATTTAGAGACAGGGTCTCACTGAGTTGCTAAGTGCCTTGCCATTGCTGAGGCTGGCTTTGAACTCGTGATCCTCCTGCCTCAGCCTCCCAAAGTGCTGGGATTACAGGCGTGCGCCACCGCGCCCGGCTGGCTTTTTTTTTAATATGTATTTTTTGAGATGTTGGTGGGCCTTTATTGTATTCATTTCTATGTGGTGCTGAGAATCGAACCCAATGACTCACACATGCTAGGCAAGTGCTCTACCACTGAGCCACAACTCCAGCCCCTGATTTTTATATTTTGTATGATATTTCTAGTTGTAATTTGTGGAATGGTTGGCCAGTAGGTCCTACCTAGCCATTACTGGAATCGCAACCTTGAAGAGTAGGAAGTGGTCATTGGATTCAGCTACATAGATGTTCATGAGTTTGATTCAGGTTCGATGGAGGGATGGGAGCAAAAACCTGAATGAGCTGGGCGTGGTGGCGCACACCTGTAATCCCAATAAAGGAAACAAATCAAGAAGAGGCTGAGGCAGAAAGATCACAAGTTCAAAGCCAGCCTCAGCGATTTAGCAAGACCCTGTCTCAAAATTTTAAAGGGGAAGGCATATAGCTCAGTGGTTCAGAGACCCTTGGTTCAGTCCCCAGTACCAAAAACAAAACAAAACAAAACAAACAAACAAACAAATCCTGAGTGAAATGGAGTTCAAGAGAGAATGGGAGCCAGATGTGGTGGCACATGCGTGTAACTCACAAGTGACTTGGGGAGCTGAGGCAGGATGATCACAAGTTGAAAGCTAGCCTCAGTAACTTAGCGAGGCCCTAAGCAACTTAGCGAGACCCTGTCTAAAAATAAAAAGTGCTGGGATGTATCTCAGTGGTTGAGTGTTTCTGGGTTCAATTCCTGGTACAAAAAGAAAAAAAAAAAAAAAAACATTAAAAAAGGACTAGGGGTGTAGCTCAGTGGTAAAATTCTCCTGGGTTCTACCCTGAGGAAAAAGAAGAAAAAGAAGCCAGGAGCGGTTGTACATACCTGTAATCCTATAATCCCAGTGACTCAGGAGGCTGAGGCAGGAGGATCTCAAGTTCAAGGCCAGCCTCAGAAACTTAAGGAGAACCTGTCTCAAATAAAAAGGGCAAGGGATGTAACTTACGGGCATAGAGCCCCTGGGTTCAAATCCCATTACAGAAAAATAGATTAGATTGAAAAAGGAGGAAAGCGATTAGAAAAATTAAAAACAGAGCAAAAGAGTAATTAGAAAAAGTAAAAACAGACAATTCTTTCGAGGGGCAAGGAATGGAGTGAGCCAAGGAATGGAGCAAGTGCCTGTAGGAGAAGTGAATCAGAAGTAGTTGCTTTTTGGGGTGGGCACATAGCTCAGTTGGTAGAGTGCTTGCCTCGCATGCACAAGATCCTGAGTTCAATCCCCAGCACCACACACGACAACAACAACACACACACAAAAAAAACAGAAGTAGTTGCTTTTTGTGGAAAGAGAGTAGGGAGAGGGGGAGCTTTAATTTTTTTACTTCAGATGCTTCCATATTGTTAGTTTAGGTTTTATTTACGAAGAGAGCAAAGGCACAGTTTGACAGAATCTGTAGCATACTAAGGGACAAGCATTGAATTAATTTCATTGTTCTCTGTTGAAATGTGTCACATTGGGTCTAATTTATTTTTTAGCACCTGCATTCGGCATATTGTTTGTTTTTTTTTTTTTTTTTTTTTTTTTTTTTTTTGTGGTACCAGGGATTGAACTCAGGGGCACTCGACCACTGGGTCACATCCCCAGCCCTTTTTTTTTTTTGTATTTTTATTAGAGACAGGGTCTCACTGAGTTGCTAAGTGCCTCACCATTGCTGAGGCTGGCTTTGAACTCGCGATCCTCCTGCCTCAGCCTCCCAAAGTGCTGGGATTACAGGCGTGCGCCACCGCGCCCGGCATATTGTTTCTTTTTTTTTTAAAAATATTTTATTTATTTGTTTTAGTTACACACAATGTCTTTTTATTTTTACATGGTGCTGAGGATCAAACCCAGGCTGCGCACGTGCTAGGCAAGCGCTGTACTGCTGAGCCACAACCCCAGCCCATATTGTTTCTTTAATAAAGACTTTAGCAGCTGACACGGCTGTAATCCCAGCAGCCCGGGAGGCTGAGACAGGAGGATCAAAGCCAGCCTCAGCAATGGTGAGGCACTAAACAACTCAGTGAGACCCTGTCTCTAAAAAGGGCTGGGGATGTGTCCCAGTGGTCAAGTGCCCCTGAGTTCAATCCCTGGTAAAAAAAAAAAAAAAAAAAATTAAACAAAAGGACTTCAGCAATTCTTAAAAAAAGTTGCTTTTTGTTAATAAAAAATTAAAATTCACCAAAAAGTTGAAATAACCATAATAAACACACATATATCTAGCACCTAGATTCAGAAGTTGTTAACATTTGGCTTTATTAGCTTTGTCTTATTTTTCTGGACCACTTCAGAGAGACTGCAGATATCATGATACTTTATTTCTCTCTCTTTTTTTTTTTTGTGGTGCTGGGGATTGAAGCCAGGGCCTTGTGCATGTAAGGCAAACACTCTACCAACTGAGCTATATATCCCCAGCCCTCATGATACTTTATCTCTAGGTACTTCAACAAGCTTCTCCTGAGAATGAGGGAGTTCTACAAAAACTACAGGCTGTTACCACATCCATGAAAATTAACAATTTTGTAATATTATTTAATATCCAGGCAGTGTTCATATTTTTCTATTTGTCCCTAAGCTGTTTTTTTTTTTTTTTTTTTTTTTTTTTTTTTTTTTTTGTGGTACCGGGGATTGAACTCAGGGGCACTCGACCACTGGGTCACATCCCCAGCCCTTTTTTGTATTTTTATTTAGAGACAGGGTCTCACTGAGTTGCTAAGTGCCTCGCCATTGCTGAGGCTGGCTTTGAACTCGCGATCCTCCTGCCTCAGCCTCCCAAAGTGCTGGGATTACAGGCGTGCGCCACCGCGCCCGGCTGTTTTTTGTTTTTATCTTTTTTTTTTTTTATATTTTTTTAGTTGTCAATGGATCTTTTATTTTATTTATATGTGGTGCTGAGGATCGAACCCAGGGCCTCAAACATGCCAAGAAGTGCTCTACCACTGAGCCACAACTCCAGCCCCAATCTTTTTTATTTTTTATTTTATTCTAAGCCATTGGAAAAAAATGTTTATTATTGGTGGGAAACGAGACAATTTTACTGAACAATGTTCTGGAAAATTCTGGAAGCTTTTGCTCCCCAGCTCTGTTATTGACTCTACCAAGATGCTGACAGGATGATGCATTCCCCATGCTTATTTCCAAAGTGGGCATATTAGAGAGTTTTTTAGAGATCCTGAGATTTAGATTAGTGTCTAAGCCTCTCAGTTTGCAGAAACATGGCGAGTCCCTGAGGCCGTTGCAGAATAGACTACACTTTTTGTCTGGCTCTGGTCTTGGGCTGCTGAGGTCATGGCAGACATGAAAGCTAAGAAAAGAAAGGCTTTGCCTCTGCAGCTGGGTCCTGTTTTCCCCTCATGGGGCCCTGGGAACAGATGTTTCTCTCAAGGCTGACTCAAGAGGGAAGGAGATACTCTTGGAAAATCCCTCCTGGTACCAGGCTTGGAGCAGCCATCATCAAGGTTACCTCAACTCCCTATGTACAGGGCAGATAATACTTGCTATCTTAGAGTAATTATCTTTTCTTTCTTTTTTTTTTTTTTTTTTTTTTTTTTTTTTTGAGTAATTAATGATATTTTCAAAACCATCCCAGTTTGGGTGAAAAATTATGGCTATCATACTATAGTGACAAGGTCCTCCCTATGTGTTGATGTATTCTACTGTCTTTTTTTCCTAAACTATTTATTTATTTGCTTTAGTTTTACACAATGCATTTATTTATTTTTATGTGGTGCTGAGGATCGAACCCAGGCCACACATGTGCTAGGTGAGTGCTCTACTGCTGAGCCACAACCCCAGCCCTATTCTACTGTCTTGATCTCCAAAACAAAGCATACCTCAAACTCCAGTAGGGTTAAGTAAATTGAGAATGGGTGGCAGAGGGCTTCTAACATTCTGATGTAGTATGACAGTCTGATGTAGTATGACTGGCAGAAGTCGTGGTTGGCAGCACTCCAGGGTCATGGGCAAGCCAGGAAGTCAGGTGACTCCTCTGGGACATATCCTGCCCAAGTTCAGGGCAGCAGGTCAGAAGGTCATGGAGCATGCCTGACCCCACCATCTCTGAGGGCAGAATATCTGCATGTTCTGTCTCTAGTACTCTGCCCAAACTTTTTTTTTTTTTAAATGGGTTGTATTTATTTTTTGCAGTACTGGGGATTGAGCCCAGGAGAGTTCTACCACTGAACTATATCCCCATCCCTTTTTTATTTTTATTTTTTTCATTTTTTGGTATTGGGAATTGAACTCAGGGTTACTCGACCACTGAGCCACATCCCCAGCTCTATTTTGTATTTTATTTAGAGAAAAGATTTCTTTGAGTTGCCTCACACTAAGTGCCTCGCCATTGCTGAGGCTGGCTTTGAACTCCAGTCCTCCTGCCTCAGCCTCCCAAAGTGCTGGGATTACAGGCGTGCGCCACCGTGCCCCGCTTGTCTTTGAACTCTTAATCCTCCTGCCTCAGCCTCCTGAGCCGCTGGAATGACAAGCATGCGCCACCTCGCCCAGCTGATTTTTATTTTGAGACAGGCTCTCACTAAGTTGCCCAGGCTGGCTTTGAACTTGTGATTCTCCTATCTCAGCCTCCCAAGTACCTGGTATTACAGGTGTGTACCACTGAACCCAGTTTATAATAGCTTTTAAAAAATCAAATTCGGGCTGGGGTTGTGGCTCAGCGGCAGAGTGCTCGCCTCTCACGTGTGCGACCCGGGTTCGATCCTCAGCACCACGTAAACATAAATGCATTGCATTGTGTACAACTAAAAGTAAATTAAAAAAATCAAATTCAAGGGGTCTGGGGTTGTGGCTCAAGGTAGAGAGCTCGCCTAGCATGTGGGTGGCCCGGGTTCGATTCTCAACACCACATAAAAACAAACGTGCTGTGTACAACTAAAGCAAATAAATAATATTTTTTAAAAAAAAAAATAAGGACTGGCATTGTGGCTCAGCGGCAGAGCGCTTGCCTCGCACGTGCGTGGCCCGGGTTCGATCCTCAGCAGCACGTAAACAAAAATGCATTGCATTGTGTACAACTAAAGTAAATAAATAAATATTTTTTAAAAAATAAATAAATAAAATAAAATTCAAGCCAGGCATGGTGGCACATGCCTGTGATCCCAGCAACTCAGGAGGATTGAGAGTTCAAAGCCAGCCTCAGCAATTTAGCGAGGCCCTAAGCAATTCAGCAAGACACCACACACACACACACACACACACACACACACACATATTTCTAAGTAAAATACAAAAAAGGTCTGGGGATGTGGCTCAGTGCTTCAGCGCCCCAGGGTTCAATCCCCAATTTCAACCCCTCTTCAACATCCCCCCAAATCCAAGGGGCCAGGAAGGACTAAACTTAGTCTTAAGGGAACTTCCACCCCACTCCATACCTTGCCTTCTCATCTATTACCAGCTTCTCTTAAAGCTAAATCCTAGACTTAAAAACTGGATCCCACTTTCTCTGATCTCCTCAAGGACATCATTTTGTTTTGTTTTGTGGTACTGGAGATTGAACCCAGGGGTGCTTTACCACTGAGCTATACCCCCAAACCTTTTTCACTTTTTATTTTGAGATGGTCTCACTACATTACCTACGTTGGCCTTGAATTTGTTGTCCTCCTGCCTCAGCCTCCCAGAGTAGCTGGAATTGCAGACAGGCACCACTGTTCTGGGCTTGAGGACTTCTTGAGATACCACTGATTTAATGTGAAATTCAATGTGTAGATTGCCGAGCCTCAATTTGTAATCTCTTTATGTTAAGACCTGAGAATTTTTCCATTTTTGAGAAACTCAAAACAGGTGATTTTTTTTCAACATAATTACCTGATCTAATGTTATTTGATAATTTTCTTTAATGAAGACCTTATTCCCTCACCTACAGTCACCAATTGTAAAATTTTTTTTTTAAATTTATTTACTTTTAGCTGTACACAATGCAATGCACTTATGTTTACGTGGTGCTGAGGATCGAACCTAGGCCGTGCACGTACAAGGCGAGCGCTCTGCCGCTGAGCCACAACCCCAGCCCAATTGTAAAAATTTTATCACATTTGCTTCCCCTCCCTAGTGAATTGTTTGAAAGTAGGACAAACATTATGAAAGTTCATCCCTAAATTATTATTATTTTTTTATATATTTATTTATTTGCTTTTAGTTGTACACATGCGTTTTTACGTGGTACTGAGGTTCGAACCCGGGCCGCGCACGTGCTAGGCGAGCGCTCTACACATGCGTTTTTACGACCACTGGTACATGAGGTTTTTATTAGAGACCGGGTCCACTGCGTTACTAAGTGCCTCGCCATTGCTGAGGCTGAGCGATCCTCCTGCCTCAGCCTCCCAAAGTGCTGAGCCACACCCCGCCCCCTAAATTATTTTTTAAAAATATTTATTTATTTTAGTTGTACACAATGCCTTCATTTATTTTTATGTGGTGCTGAGGATCGAACCCGGCCGCGCACGTGCTAGGCGAGCACTCTACTGCTGAGCCACAATCCCAGCCCCCAGCCCTAAATTCTTCAGCATTTCCCTTGCCTAAGAGTAAAGATGTTCTGAACAGCTACAATGCTATTAGCATAACAGAGAAATTAAAATTAATAATAGGTTTTCAACACTTCATACGTGGTCCATATTTGCATTTCCCCAGCTGGATTTTCAGTTTTTAGTTTATTTTCCTTTAAATCAAAACACAGACAAGATTCACACCTGTTTGATTCTTATGTCTGTTTATAGTCTGCCTTTGTGTGTGTGTGTATGTGTGCCATCAACATATCTTGGTTCAGTGTTTCCAGATAATCAGATTAAGGCCAAATAATTTTGGTATGATGATTACATTAGTGGATACTCACTCGATGAGGTTATCCCTCTATTGGTGATGCAGTTTGGTCACATGGTTAAAGTGGTAACCATCAGACTTGAGTACCTGTGGAGTGATGCTTTGAATTAGTGTGACTGTCTAGCTTCTACCATACAATGATCTTTGCTTTTCATTTGCTAGATTGTGTATAATGGTGATTTTCTATCATTCCTTCTACATTTATTATTTGATTTCTGTAAAAGTGCTTTCTCTTTCTTTAAGTTACCACTATGGAATTGTGAGGGTTTTTGTTTGTTTGTTTTTATTCAATGTATTGCAATCCATTGGCATAATTTTTTTTTTTCCTTTCTGGCACTGGGAATTGAATTCAGAAGTGCTCTAGCAATTAGCTACAATCCCAGCTTTTTTTGTTGTTGTTTGTTTGTTTGTTTGGTACCTGGGATTGAACTCAGGGGCACTCGACCACTGGGCCACATCCCCAGCTCTTTTTTGTATTTTATAGAGATAGGGTCTCACTGGCTTGCTTTGAACCCGCCATCCTCCTGCCTCAGCCTCCCAAGTGCTGGGATTACAGGCGTGCACCAGTGTGCACTGCTCCCAGCTCCTTGTTTTTGAGAAAGGGTCCTTGCTAAGCTTCTGAGGCTGACCTAATACTTGTGATTGTCCTGCTTTCAGCCTCCTGAGTACCTGAGATTACAAACTACAAACCTGTACCACTGCTCCTAGTTTGGTATCATCATTCTTTATGATCAGGTTTCCTAAATCTAGGTCTAAGGACCCCCCGCCGTCCCCCTACCACCCCACCCCCGTCAGCTTCTGTGTCCTCTTTTTTTTTTTTTTTTTTTAAATGATTTATTTGCCCACAATTTCACTTACTTTTTTTGAGGAGGCTGGAGCCACAACCCCAGCCCCTTCTGTGTCCTGGAGATTGAACACTCAAGTGGGCACTCAACCACTTAACCACATCCCCAGCCCTGTTTTGTATTTTATTTAGAGACAGGGTCTCACTGAGTTGCTTAACACACCTCACTTTTTGCTGAAGCTGGCTTTGAACTCGCCATCCCCCTGTCTCAGCCTCCCAAGCCACTGGGATTAAGGTGTGTGTCACTACATCTGGCTCAGATTACATTTATTAAGTTTATCCTTTTTTGCTAAGCACAGCCATTCATAATTGCCAAGAAGAGCTTCATTTGGTATGAGATAACAAATATATCCACACTGAGAAATGTAATTATATCCTGAAGCTAGGAACTTTAGTTAGCCTCTCCAACATAAAAGTGGAATCATAGTCCTTATGACTGCCTTCCCAAAACCTTAGACTTGGAGCCATTGGCCACCTTTTCCTCTTACTTTCCAACTGGATTGCCAGGCCCCACCTGATCCATATTCACAGCTCACAAAAATCTGTTCCCAGGGACTTCCTTTGCAAAGGTCAAGAGTTTTTTCTGTCATGCACCACTGAATGACAAGGGGATATGTTATTTGAAATTTGTCCTTAGGCTAAATCAGCATTGTGTGAACATCATACAGTGTACTTAAATGGAAATAGCTATGATGTCACTAGGAATATAATCTTATAGGACCACTATGATATATGCCACCCACTGTAAATTGAAACATTATTGTGCAACCTAATTATATTTTGGTTTTAGGATTTTATATGCAGGTCAGCTGCTAAGTGTTTTGTTTTGCTCAATAATTTCTCAAGAAATTGTTGTTCCTCTGAGAACTTCCCTATTCTCTGGAGAGAATGTTCTCCCCATCTACAACTTTTATCTTCTGACTTCCTGTCCATATCATTTAAGTTTTTCCTCCTATCTGACTCAGAAGGAGGATATCCTGAGTATAATGGTCTGTGAACTTTTCCCCCTTTATTACAAATACTGTACATACCCTGGCCATGGTGGTGCACATCTATAATCCCATCGACTTGAGAAGCTGGAGCAGGAGGATCACAAGTTTGAGGTCAGCCTGAGCAACTTAGCAAGACTCTGTCTCAAAAAGGCCTGGGGATGTAGCTCAATGGCAGGGCACCCCTGGGTTCAATATCCAGTACTATGAAAAAAAAAAAAAAAAAAAAACCCAGATACACGTTTACTAGATAAGAATTAATAAATACAGATTAGCAAAAACTATAACATTTTGGGGCCTATGTGGGTTGGGAACTTCATATTAACTCATTGAAGACTGACAGTCTGAGATGGGGTTTGTGTCTCTCATTTTGCAAGTAAGGAAAATGACACTTAAGGTTAAATGACTTAAGAGATGTAAACTAATAAGTGGCAGAACTGGTCTTTAAACTAGAACCAAGAAATTTTATACTGCTCTACAAGAGTCTTTTCTGTAAACAAATATATATACACGCTTTTTATTTCTACATATTGTGACCATCTTTTCCATGTCAATAAATAAGACTTCAACAGCATCTCTTTAATTCAGTGTCCTTCTGTTTCCTTTCCTCCTGGCCCTGTTCCCAGGATCGACGAGAACGTGCTAGGAGCCCAGCTGGATGTTGAGGCCGCCCATTCAGAGATCCTCAAGTACTTCCAGTCGGTCACCTCCAACCGGTGGCTTATGGTCAAAATCTTCCTCATCCTCATTGTCTTCTTCATCATCTTTGTGGTCTTCCTGGCTTGAACCCTGTCCACTCTGAGGCACTCCATGGGGGTTTGGTACCCTCCTAGAAGGGCAGGTGGCCAGTGCTGCCACTGAGCCTATGCAGGGTGCTTGGGAGAAAGGCCCTGTTTCCCTGGAACTGCTAAGAATGGCCTCTGCCCCTGATCCCCCACCCCTTTCCTCTGGCCATCCCCTACTCCCCCTCACTATCCTCAGGCCTATGGAACACACAAGGTTCTGGATTTGGATTCTGCTGTGAAGTGGCTGGAAAGGGAGTAGAGGCCATCTGGGGGCTGGTGGAGACAGAGGTTTTCTCCATCAGGAGATTTTTATAAACCCTCCCCAGTCTCTCCCAAAGGAACTTTTGGCAGCAAGGGAAGATGATGCCCCTTCCTTCCTTCCTGAGAGTGAGGAGAGGAAGCAAAACTGTCCCAGGGACCAACTTCCCATCTGGGTTAGAACTTGACCTCCTTCCTCTCTTCACTATGTGAGGCAGGGGGCCTGAGCCCTTCAGCTGCCTGCACAACCCCTGACTTTGGCTGCTGGTGACTCGATCTGCCAAATGCGCTACAGCCCGTTTCCTCTCAATTACAGCAAGACTGTCAGCCTCACTAGCCATGTTGTCATTTCTGGGTGGGAGCGTCATCGAAGGGCCTCAGGAAGTAGAGTGAGCCCACTGCCTAGAACCAGAACTGAAGGGTTTGGGCGCTTGCTCTGAAGGGGCCCCACTGCCAAAGCGGGGCAGCTTTGGGGCTTTGTACACACATCTGTTTCTAGGCAGGGAATAACCAAGCACTGCAACATCATTAGCATGGAAACTTTCTTTTGAAAGGGAAAGCCGGATCCCAGAGTAGGTCCCTGCTTGATGGCCTACTCAAGCAGTGTTTGAACCTGTTTCATCGGTATCCTCCAACCAGTTGACCCCGATTCTTCCTTGAACTGAATAAGCGGGAGTTCTGCCTACTGCCAGAAGCAAAAAGGAAGTGAAGAATTCGTCCCCAATTCCAGCTGAGGTTCCCTCTAAGCCCCTCATCAAATCCAAGACAGTCAAGGAGAATGGAGAGACCTGCCCGCAATACCCTTCTTCCGGGGAGGTTGTAACCCTGCTTTGTCCTTCCTGTTCACCCACAATCCACCACTGGTCACTCAAGATCCCCATGTCACACATTTCAAAGGAAGCTCAAGGTATAGAGAACGATCACCACACTCGGGCAGGTACTGGGCTTTTGCGGGGTCTGGAAGAGCCCATCTCTTGGCATTTTAAATTTCTCTACCTTCCCGTCTGCTCGGTTGACGCGTGATGGGGGTGTGGCCAGAATGCTGGTGGTGGGTGGGACGGTCTGTGAGGACGAAAGCTCGCCAAAACTGGCGGGCGAGGAAAGCGAGGCATGCATTCACAGCTGGCAAGACACAAATACTGACTGAATCCCGGTAGAGATCGCTGAGCCATCACTCCCGCCCCGAGGCTCGGTCTCCATTTCTCGGAAACCCTCTGTGCGGCCCCCTTCCCAGCTCCTATCAGTTCTGGGATGCAGCTGCCAGTTCCATTCCGCAAAGTCTGGGGCTGCGGGGCACTTTCAGCTGAGGAGCTAGAGGTGGAGTGAATCCGCCAGGATAGCGGGAGGAGAGTTTGGGTTTAGGCGGGGCTCGGAGGGCAGGCCCCGCCCCTCGCGGCCCTGCGTTTGCGCACGCGCATATAGTGCGCTTTCTCTGCGTGGCGCCGCCCACAGCCTGGAGACGTCGGCAGCGCACTACGTGCTTCGCCAGATAAATGCGGTGGCGCCGGGTGTAGGAGAGGCATAGTGTCCGGAGCGGCTGGGCTTTCGGACCTTTGAGGCGGTCGCATCCCCAGCCTGAGACTGCCCCCTGCTCTTCGCAGTGCAATGGCGGACGAGGGAAAGTCGTACAACGGTAAGTGCTGGCCCTCGGCCCCGGAGCGGGCGATCTGGGTCTGGGTGGGCGGTGCAGGCCTAGGCCGCAGCCCCGGGGCGGGAGGCCGCGAGGGGCCCAGCGTCCGCGGGCAGCTGTGGTGGCGCGGGCCCTGCTGATCCGAGAGCGAGACAGCCCAGGGACACCGACGGGACTCGAGGTGGGCGCCTGGTTGTTGACTCGGGAATCCTGGCGTTGGAGGACCTGTGGCTCGGAGCGGATGGCTCAGGGTGGGGTGACAAGATTCCTTTGAACTTGGAGGGTGGTTGATGCTTGTCAGTTCAGTTGGGCAGCCTCTTACTTTAATGTGCGTCTGCCCTGCTCCTGGGCTGTTCTGGTGCCCTATTTTTTACCGCGTCCAGTGGATCTTGCCCCCGTTCAGCCTTTGAGACCTGCCCACCAACTGGATATTGTAGTCGGAACACTACACTGGCTGTTAGTCCATTGTAGTGGTTAGGAGAGCATGACAACCCAGGTTTGAATCCTGCGTTGACTACACCAAGTTTGAGCAAATTAAACTTTCAGACCTTATTTTCCACACCCTTAATGTGGCTAGAATGAATGCCTGTTTCCCAAGTTGTGTGTGTTTATTTAAATGAGATAATTCCTATCAAGTGCCTGGAGCTTAGTGACTGGCACTGGAGAAAGTTTTCATTTGTTTGGTTTTTTTATTTGTTTGTTTTTTGGCACTCGGGGATTTAACTCAGGAGTGCTCTACCACTGAGCTACATCCCAGCTGTTTTTATTTTTAATTTTGAGACAGGGTCTCTTTAGATTGCTGAGGGCCTTGCTCAATAAATGAGGTTGGTCTTAAATTTATGATTCTCCTGCCTCAGCCTTCTGGGTCTCTGGGATTACCGGGTTCCCCTGGGCCTGGCTGAAGAAAGGTCCCCCCACCCCACCCCGTTTGTTTTGTTTTTGTACTGGGGATTGAACCCTTAACAACTGAGCCACATCCCCAGCACTTTTTATTTTTTGTTTTGAGACAGGTTCTAACTAAGCTGCTGAGGGTCTCTGAATTGCTGAGGCAGGCCTTGAACTCAAGATCTGTCTCAGCCTCCCAAGTTGCTGGGATTACAGGTGTGTGTCACTGGCACCTGGCTGGAGAAAGTTCTTTTTTATTTGGTACGGGGGATTGAACCCAGGGACACTTCACTGAGCCGGATCCTCAGCCCCCCCCCTTTATGATATTTTTATTCTGTTCATTTTTATTTTTATTTTATTTTATTTTATTTTTTGGTACCAGGGATTGAACTCAGGGGCACTCGACCCCTGGGCCACATCCCCAGCCCTTTTTTGTATTTTATTAGAGACAGGGTTTCACTGAGTTGCTAAATGCCTCGCCATTGCTGAGGTTGGCTTTGAACTCGCGATCCTCCTGCCTCAGCCTCCCAAGTGCTGGGATTACAGGTGTGCGCCACCGCGCCCGGCTCATTTTTATTTTTATGTGGTGCTGAGGATCGAACCCAGTGCCTCACATGTCCAAGGCAAGCGCTCTATCACAACTCCAACTCCAACCCCCAGCCCCCTTTTTTATATTTTATTTAGAGACAGAGTCTCACTGAGTAACTTAGGGCCTCGCTAAGTTGCTGAGGCTGGCTTTGAACTTGCAATCCTCCTGTCTCAGCCTCCCTAGCTGCTGGGATTACAGGCGGGTACAACCACATCCAGGCTTGGGAAAAGTTCTTTTTTTTTATACCTTATTTTTTTTTTTTTTTTTTATTTATTTATTTTGTGGTACCGGGGATTGAACTCAGGGGCACTCGACCACTGGGCCACATCCCCAGCCCTTTTTTGTATTTTATTTAGAGACAGGGTCTCACTGAGTTGCTAAGTGCCTCGCCATTGCTGAGGCTGGCTTTGAACTCGCGATCCTCCTGTCTCAGCCTCCCAAAGTGCTGGGATTACAGGCGTGCGCCACTGCGCCCGGCGGGCAAAGTTCTTAATGAAAATTGGCTGCAGCTTTTATTCATTTATTTTCTTTTCCTAGGATTATTTGTTGAATTTCATTGTTTACAGAGGTACTAGGTATTGGGCAGACTTTCTTGGATTTTTTTTTCCCCTTCTGTGTGTGAGTATGTGGCTGGAGATCAAACCCAGGGCCTCACCAATGCTAGGGAAGTGCTCTAGGAGTCAGGCCATATTCTTTTTTTGTTTTTGTTTTTATTGGGGATTGAACCCAGCCGATCTTTACCACTGAGTTATATCCATGGCTTTTCTTATTTTATTATTATTAATTTTTTTGGTACCCAGGATTGAATCCAGGGGTGTTCAACCACTGAGCCACATCTCCAGCCCTTTTTTCCCATATTTTATTTAGAGACAGGGTCTCGAGATCTTTGAACTCGCGATCCTCCTGCCTCAGCCTCCCCAGCCACTAGGATGACAGGTGTGCACAACTGCACCCCACTCAGGCCGTATTCTTGGGGAGCATTCCAAGAGCCTTGGTTAAGCACTCTAGTGTGACGTTGCCACCAGAACCTGAATCAAGAAGTTGTCTTCTGAGTTAAAGGGCATTCCTAGTCAAAGAGGCCAATCATTTCACAAACTTCACGTTGGCATTTGAGAACAAGATTTTTAGGAGGCCCTTAAATTGGTGATATTTGTGATCAGCATTTGTATTGTTTAGGCAAGAGAAATACTGAGTGGTAGGTCCCAAGTAGTTTTCAGGGGTCTGATTTGTGGCTAGTTATGTGTTTGGGTTGCTTACATGTCTACGTTCTGCTTCTTTTTATAGTTCTGGGGCTGGGGTTGTGGCTCAGCGGTAGAGCGCTTGCCTAGCACATGCGCGACCCAGGTTTGATCCTCAGCACCATGTAAAAAAGGCATTGTGTACAACTAAAACAAATATAGTTCTGGGTTTTGCTTCATTGTCCAAAAGCTCTGTCCTGTTTCTCTGATACTGCCATCCCAAAGAGGGTTCTTTCCTCTGGGCAGGCAGAGGCACTTGCATGGAGATGGCTTCTGTAGTTAATATGTATCTCCCAGTAGTGCAGAGTGCTAGAATCTGCAATTGCCACTCCAGTGATGTATTTACTAAATTTGTAAGGAATTTTTTTCAGTGCAAGGAGTTGAACCTAGGGCCTCACATGCTAGGGAAGCACTTTACCTAATGAGCTACTTCCCTACTCCATATATTCACTAAATTGTGGACCTATTTCAATTCTAGAGCATGATGACCGTGTTAGTTTCCCTCAAAGAAGAAAGAAAGGCCGGGGTCCTTTCCGGTGGAAGTATGGTGAGGGGAACCGTCGGTCAGGACGAGGTGGTTCTGGTGTTCAGTCTTCTAGGCTTGAGGAAGATGATGGAGATGTGGCAATGAGTGACGCCCAGGATGGTCCCCGCGTACGATAGTAAGTGACCAATTGGTCTGCTTTAAATTTAGTAACCCACTAGATTATTGTCCTTGTCATTGCTCTTCCCATCTAGAAGAGTGATAAACATGTCAAGACCAGCTTAATGGTTGAACTGTCTTTAACTGTAGTCTGGCTAACAGTGCAGGATGGTTTTTTCTAGTAGTTACGAACTTTTAATTCTCTACTTCCCCACAGCAACCCTTATGCCTCCCGACCTAACCGTCGGGGTGACACTTGGCATGATCGAGATCGCATTCACATTACTGTGCAGAGAGACAGAGCTCCTCCAGAGAGAGGAGGGGCTGGCACCAGCCAGGATGGATCCTCAAAGAACTGGTTCAGGATTACAGTGAGTACCTTGGGAAATCAGATGGTGGAGGGGCTGGACTCAGAATGAAAATGTTTACTTTTTTCCCCATAAAATTCTTTTTTTTTTTTTTTTTTTTTTTTTTTGGCCATTTACTTCGTAATTATATATCCATTCTTCCTCCTTTAGAAAGTTTCTTTCTTTCCTTTTCTTTTTTTTTTTTTTTTGTTTGCTGGGTGTGTTGCACACCTATAATCCCAGCAACTTTGGCCGGAGGCAGGAGGATCGGCCAGAGACAGGAGGATCACAAATTCAAGGACAGTCTCAGCAGTTTGACAGGACCCTCAGCAACTTAGCGAGAGCCTGTCTCAAAATAAAAATGACTGGAGATATAGCTCAGTGGTAAAATGCTCCTGAGATCATTCCCCAGCCCCCGACCCCCAACTATCTATCTATCTATCTATATATATTTTTGTTTGTTTGTTTGTTTTGTTTGTTTGTTTGTTTGTTTGTTTTGGTACCGGGGATTGAACTCAGGGGCACTCGACCACTGGGCCACATCCCCAGCCCTTTGTTGTTATTTTATTTAGAGACAGGGTCTTACTGAGTTGCTGAGTGCCCCGCCATTGCTGAGGCTGGCTTCGAACTCGCGATCCTCCTGCCTCAGCCTCCCAAGTGCTGGGATTATAGGCGTGCGCCACTGCACCCGACAAACAATATATTTTTTTTTTTTTCCTTTTTTTCTTTCAGTCCTGGGGATTGAATCCAGAGAATTACACATGCTAGGCAAGTGATGTACCCACTGAGCTACATCCCCAACTAGAATCACTATGTTAGAACACTAGATGGCAGGTTCAAGGAAAGTTTAGGGGGGGATAGACAGCAGAATAGAATGAAAATATGAAAACTGGTTGAGAGGTAGAGTAACTCCTCTGGATAGCCTTATTTGGTTCAAGTTGAGTGTAGGGCTTGAAGTTCTGTAAGGTGTAGGCAAGGTATAAATAATACCTTGGAGTTTTTAGAATTAAAAAAATAATGCTTTTGAGTGATAATAAGTGTAAGTGAACAGAAAGGAGGTTAAGAAATTCACATGTGTCTTAGGTGGAAAACTTGTGACTGATTTTTTTTTTTTTTTTTTTTTTTTTGCTCTTGCTAAGAATTGAATTTAGGGCCTCATGCATGCGGAGGCAAGTGTTGTACCACTGAGCTGCATCCATGCCATTTTATTTTATTTTATTTTTGAGATAGGGTCTTGCTAAATTGCCTAGGCTGGCCACAAACTCGTGATCCTCCTGTCTCAGCCTCCCAAGTAGTTAGATTGCCGACTTGTGCCACCACGCCTGACCAACTAATCTTTTCTTTACAAACCTTTTTTTATTTCCCATTCATTTATGATACTGGGAATTGAACCCAGTGGTGTTCTCCCACTGAGCTACATCCCCAGCCTTTTTTATTTTTTTATTTTGAGACAAAGTCTTACTAAATTGCCTATGCTGGCCTGGAACTTGAGAACCTCCTGCCTCAGCCTCCCAAGTTGCTGGGGTTGCAGGTGTGTATGACCACGCCCTGCCTTTTTTCCTTTGTGTGGTGCTGGGAATGTGCTCAGGACCTTGAGCCTTTTAGGCACCTGCTCTACCACTGACCTATGCTCCCTGCCCTAGAAAAAAAAAATTTAAAGGTTGGCAGAAGGTACAAAAAGGAGTGCTGGGTTGAGACAGCTGCTCAACCTTAGTTACATAGTTTTCTGTTTTGCTTTCTCTCACTTCTAGATTCCATATGGCAAAAAGTATGACAAAGCTTGGCTTTTAAACACGATTCAGAGCAAGTGCAGTGTCCCTTTCACCCCCATTGAGGTAACATAAAGACTGAGTGGCTGACTGGGCACCAGGGAGGGTATGGGCCCAGCTGGGTAAGGTGCTCTTGATGCAAGTCTAATTACTCTTGTTTCCTCTTCTTAGTTTCACTATGAGAACATGCGGGCCCAGTTTTTTGTGGAGGATGCCAGCACTGCCTCTGCATTAAAGGCTGTCAACTATAAGATTGTGGATCCGGATAACCGAAGAGTAGGTGTAAAAGCCCTGGCTTGGCTGGTGGTGGGAACTGGTACACAGGACAGGGACCAATTCTTGATCCTGGGGATTTCCCTAGTGTTTACTTTCTCTTTGTGTCTTCTCTCCAGATATGTATCATCATCAACTCCTGTGCTCCACCCCATATTGTACAAAATGAACTGAAGCCAGAACAAGTAGAGCAGTTAAAGGTGAGGCCAGCTCAAGTAACATGTGTTTCAACCAAGTCTTACTTCTCATACCCACCCACCCCAACACACCCAATACACCCACACAGTTCTATTGACCACTAAATCCTTTGTCTTCCTGTATAGCTTATTATGAGCAAACGTTATGATGGTTCCCAACAAGCACTTGATCTCAAGGGCCTCCGTTCAGACCCAGGTATGCCTGACAGCAGATTCTCAGCTAGGTGGAGACAGAGTGGGATTTGTCACCCAGGGAAAGTTTGAAGATGATTTAGTGCTGATGCTGATGTGGCAAGCCGTCTCAGACTTTGCTGTTTTTCTGCTTTCTGAAGATTTGGTGGCCCAGAACATTGATGTTGTCCTGCATCGTAGAAGCTGTATGGCGACTACCTTACGAATCATTGAAGAAAACATCCCTGAGGTGAGGCTCTGGGCCCAGTATTAAGCATGAGGAAGCTGGGAGGGAGAGTTAGGAGGAGGTAGGTGATCTACTCACTGCCTACCCTTCTTCTAAACTCTTTTTTACCCACAGCTTTTATCTTTGAACTTGAGCAACAACAGGCTCTACAAGCTGGATGACCTGTCCAGCATTGTGCAGAAGGCGTCCAACCTGAAGATCTTAAACCTCTCTGGAAATGAAGTGAGGATTGATAGCCTGATGTGGTTTTAATGGGGTAGCAGAGGGTGGGGAGGGCTAGCTTGACTAGCAACAGGCAAGAGGGAGACCTTAGAGAGGAAGATAGGGATTGGAGGTCTAAGGATCCACCTGCTTTCCTCATCACATCCATTTTCTCCCTTTTTTTCTCCTTCTTTGCAGTTGAAGTCTGAGCGGGAGTTGGATAAGATAAAAGGGCTGAAGCTGGAAGAGCTGTGGCTTGATGGAAATCCCCTGTGTGATACCTTCCGAGACCAGTCTACCTACATCAGGTCAGTCATAGCCTCTGTTTCCCCTCCTGGGGACCTTCACCCCCTGGGAGGCTGAGTTAATGCACCCTGACCAGTGCCCGTCTGCAGGAGATGTGCAGCCCTGAGCTGGAACCACCTGTCCTTTGGGAGGACCACACGCTCCTCCTTTTCGTCTGTCTGTGTCTCAGCTTTCCCAAGATCTCTTCTTTCTTCCCACCTGATTACTGTTTGCTGATTCTATGGCCTTTCTCCTTCCTTCCTGAACATAGCCTTTTCTAGAATCTCCCTACCCTATTGTTCCAGGAAGGACACCTCATTTCTACTTTGACTTGGGGGTGTCTTGTATATTCCCCATCTGTGGGGTTACCTTGGGCTAAGAGCCTGGTATCGTCAGGCTGAGAAAGCCCTCCCTAACTGGGACTTCCTGCTAAGATGGGCCTTTCTAAACCCTTTGTCCTCTTGCATTGTACCCCTCTTGCATTGTACCAAGAGGGACACTAATCTCACAAGCTACTTGTCAAAGGCTGCAGCCTGGGCTTTCCTGCCCATGCTGAGGTTGAAGCCTCCTGGAGGCTGGTACCATGCCATATGTCTCTCTCACCCAGTGCTGTGAACTGGGCCCTCCCTGGAGAAGAAACCTGGGTTCCCCAAAACCTGTGACCAGAGCCGGGGCCCCGCCAGCAGGCGAGGGGACCCTAAGGCAGATGCTGGGCGTGGAGGCCACGGGGGCATTGGCTACCAGGGAGACAAGAGAACTGACCCTCTCGGGGGCAGTGCCTCTCCCTCACTCGCACACCTCACGTCACCCTGTTTGGCCCCGGAGGATGGCTGGTTAGCCAGAGACGGGTAAGATTCCTCAGGGAAGGAACAACCTAAGACAGGCACAGTCGCAGAGGGGCCATCAGGAGAGAACTTGGGGGCCAACAGAGGTGGGGCACAGACCCTCACCCCCCCAACTTTGCAGGGGCCTGAACCCTCGCCCCTTCTGAGGGAGGTCTCCTGCCCCCATGGCTGCTTTGCTTCCCACGCCCAGCTCAGATCGGGACCCAGATCGGGACCCAGGTAGCAGACAGAGACCTGGCCAACAGCAGCCGCCCACCAGCTACCGCAGGATTTGCTTTCTAATTTTACCTTGGACCACAGGGAAAGGGCAGCTGAAGGAAAGGGCTATGTTAGGATGTCTTTCTTGTTTTCCCCCTTCTCTTCTGTATGCCTCTTTGCCTGTAGTTCTTCCCCTTTTTCTTTGCTTTCTCTTTCCTTTTCCTCTCTTATATCTCCCATCTTTCCCTTGCCCCTGCTCCATCCTACCTTTATTCCGTTCTCTTCTTCTTTCCTCTCTTTCCTTGCCTTCTCTGCTCCTGAGCCCCACCTTGCTCATCTCCCTGCCCCAACATCCTGTGCCATCCCTGTGGTGTGTTCTGGTCTTGGCGAAGGCCAGACCTGGCAGAACCGATGGATACCTGGTGAGGCAGCGGAGCCCATGGGCTCCCACCCCATTCCCTCCTCCCGGGGCTGCACAGGTGAGTAGGTGGAAGGTAAGGGGGGCAAGAAGGGGGATGGAGGTCCTGGGCTTAAAGCCTGGGCTGTGGGAGTGCTGCTCCTGTGGCACTCGGGGTCAGGCAGAGAGAAAAGAGACAGCCTTCAAGGCAGTCGAGTCTGGGTGCCCCAGGTGAGGTGGGGAATGGGGCTGCTTTTCTCTAAGTACAAGCTGGGGAGGAGCCGGGCGATGAGCAATGGGACGGGCTGTCCCTTGGGTGTTGATGTTATTTGTTCCTAGAGCAGCCCAGGAGGCATTGGTGGCTCTGAAGCATCACTCACTTCTGTCCCGTTCTTGACAGCGCCATTCGCGAACGATTTCCCAAGTTACTACGCCTGGTAAGTCTAAACTTCTCATTCTCTTCTAATAAGCATGGCATCTTCCACTCCCAAGATTGTCCCTACATGACCATTAATTTGGAGTCATGAATCCCTTTGAGAATTTGATGAAGATGATAATCCTTCCCAGAGAAATGCGTGTAGGCTGAAGTTGCATATGTCAGGATTCCTGGACACTTTTCATGCTTCTTTAACACTCGACTGCTGACCCTTCACTCTTTTTTTTTTTTTTTTTTTTTTTTTTGTGGTACCGGGGATTGAACTCAGGGGCACTCGACCACTGGGCCACATCCCCAGCCCTTTTTTGTATTTTATTTAGAGACAGGGTCTCACTGAGTTGCTAAGTGCCTCGCCATTGCTGAGGCTGGCTTTGAACTCGCGATCCTCCTGCCTCAGCCTCCCAAAGTGCTGGGATTACAGGCATGCGCCACCGCGCCCGGCAACCCTTCACTCTTAACTCTTCCATCTTCTTACACATCTAGCTTTTTTTCTTGAGTTTACACTCAGTTTTCATTTCTTCCACAGGATGGCCATGAATTACCCCCACCAATTGCCTTTGATGTCGAAGCCCCCACGATGTTGCCACCTTGCAAGGTGAGGAGTGGGAATGGAGTTAGAACGTATGTGGGGAGAGAACTGCTTCCATGTTCCTAATGTCTGTTGGGTTCCAGGGAAGCTATTTTGGAACGGAGAACCTGAAGAGTCTGGTTCTACACTTCCTGCAGCAGTAAGTATCCTGGGGCCTTTGAGGCTAGGCAAAGTGTCCGGCCCAAGCACAGCTCACTTTTGGGAGCTACTGTGTCCCTTTGTGACTCTAAACCACAGAGCTCAGACTTTTCCTTTTTTTTTTTTTTTTTCCCCTCATAGGTACTATGCAATTTATGATTCTGGAGACCGGCAAGGGCTTTTGGATGCCTACCATGATGGGGCCTGCTGCTCACTAAGCATTCCATTCATCCCCCAGAACCCTGCCCGGTGAGTCTCATATCCCAGCACCTGCCCAGGTCCGCAGGATTTCCCCAGCAGATAGATAGGCCACACTGCTCTGACCACCACTTCCTTTCCCTCCTTTTCCCACAGAAGCAACATGGCTGAATACTTCAAGGACAGCAGAAATGTGAAGAAGCTTAAAGACCCAAGTAAGTGTGTGATATGGGCAAGATAGGATGGGAGTAGAAAATGGGAAAGAATCTGAGATCTCAGGTGTACGTGGCTGCCCCAACTTTGCTTTCTCCTCCCTCTGCCCATAGCCCTGCGGTTCCGGCTGCTGAAACATACACGTCTCAATGTTGTCGCCTTCCTCAATGAGTTGCCCAAAACTCAGCATGACATCAATTCCTTTGTGGTAGACATAAGTGCCCAGACAGTAAGCACGTACTTCTGTCCTTATAGAAGCCTAGCATTAGGTTGGGGGGCATGTAGAGGGCGCAGCGATTACAAAGTGGGGTAGGTGTGCTCAGGCTCTGGCTGGAAATCTATCACACCTGGTGCTTCTTCTCTTCCAGAGCACATTGCTGTGTTTCTCTGTCAATGGGGTCTTCAAGGAAGGTGAGAATCTTTTCTGAGTTTGTGGTATGGTTCCTCCCCCAGCAAAAGAATCTTTCTTGGCACCCTTAGCTTTTCAACTACCTTCTCGTTCCTTTTCTTCCCTGGCCTCCTTCACCATTCAGCCCAAGCCATTTTTGTTTAGCCTTCCTTCTTTACCTGTCTTGTCTGCAACATGGGAAAAGCCTGGGAATTAGGTGGATCCAGACTGTGAAGTCAGGCAGGTCTTAGTTTCCATCCAATCTTGGTTCTATGGGTCTGTGGGAAAACTGCATTAACTCTGAGTTCCAGATGTTTTATTTGTAAGATGGGGTTAATAATAACCCTCTCATAGTGGTGTGAAGTGACTAGAAAGTGCTTAACCTAAGACCTGGCATGTGTGTTCTCTTAGAGGGTTGGTAGTTGTTATTGTCCTCTCTGACCTTTCACCCAACCATTGCTCCCCTGTACATACACAGTCATCCCTATTAGGCCCTCTTAGTATTCTTTGTATCAAAGACCACAATTTTTTAAAAAAATATTTATTTGCTTTAGTTGTACACGATGCCTTTATTTGTATGTGGTGCTGAGGATTGAACCCGGGCCGTGCACGTGCTAGGCATGCGCTCTACCACTGAGCCACAACCCCAGCCCCCAAAGATCACAATTTGAGAACCTGATTGTTAACATAAAACATGAGTGATCCTAAGCTGTCATTGCTGCTGTTCTTACTGCAGTGGATGGAAAATCTCGAGATTCTTTGAGAGCCTTCACGAGGACATTCATCGCTGTTCCTGCCAGCAATTCAGGGTAAGTGTTCTGCTTACCACACTGGGTACAATCCCAGTACCTGGTCAGCAGTGTGGTAACTGGAAGGTAGTCAATCCTCAGGGTATTTTCAAAATTTCACAAAGGCAGCAGGAATCAGAGAGGAGGCTGTTGTAGTGGTTAAGTGCTTGGAACTCTAGTGTTAGATCATCTGGGTTTTCATAGTGGCTCCATCACTTTTAGCTACAGCCAACTTTCTTCATCTGGAAATTTTTATAACAATATTCACTGCCTAAGTTTGTTATAAAAATAAACAAAAGAGGGGCTAGGGTTGTGCCTCAGCAGTAGAGCACTCGCCTAGCACGTGTGCAGCCCGGGTTTGATCCTCAGCACCACATAAAAACAAAGGCAGTGTGTACAACTAAAATAAATATTTTTTAAAAAATTAAAAAGAAGAAAAAAAAAAAACGAAAGAATAACAACTATCCATGGGTTGGGGGAGAATGTGTGATTCTAGTGTTTGGGAGATAATCCTTCTAACATGGAGTCCATGAGAAAAAGGGGTAAATGATAAACGGTAACAGCTAAGAGTGGGAGGGGACCATTGAAAAAAACCTTGAGTGTCAAATGTCAGAGAATAGCAATAATGGGGGTTGGTGAGGTTATTTGTCCATCCAGCTGTTTAAGGTGCTCTTTGTCCCCAAGGTTATGTATTGTAAATGATGAGCTATTTGTGCGGAATGCCAGCCCTGAAGAGATCCAAAGAGCCTTCGCCATGCCTGCACCCACACCTTCCTCCAGCCCTGTGCCCACCCTTTCCCCAGAGCAGCAGGAAATGTTACAGGCATTCTCTACCCAGTCTGGCATGAACCTCGAATGGTCCCAGAAGTAAGTGCTGTGCCTATGTAGGGACAGGGGTAAACTGAGGTGGGACTGGTAGAGAATGATGCGTGCTCCTGAAATTTTAAAAAGGCAAAACTTTTTAGTTCCTTAAAATATAAACCGAGTGAGGTGGCCCATTCCAGAAATCCCAGTGGCTTGGGAGGCTGAGGCAGGAGTATTGTAAGTTCAAGGCTAGCCTCAGCAATTTAGTGGGATCCTCTCTCAGAAATAAGGGCTGGGGATATAGCTCAGTTGGTAGAGTGCTTGTCTCGCATGCACAAGGCCCTAAGTTCAATTCCCAGCACCACCAAAAAAAGAAAAGAACTAGGGATGTAGCTCAGTGCTGAAGTGCCCTGAATTCAACCCCTAGTGCCGAAAATCTGTCACAGTGGTCCATGCATGGAAACTGAGCAACTGAGCTACTTGGGAGACTAAAGCAGGAGGATCCCAAGTTTGAGGCCAGCCTGGGCAACTTGTCAAAATAAAAAGTGCTAGTATGAGCCGGGCGCGGTGGCGCTTGCCTGTAATTCCAGCACTTGGGAGGCTGAGACAGGAGGATTGCGAGTTCAAAGCCAGCCTCAGCAATGGCGAGGCACTTAGCAACTCAATGAGACCCTGTCACTAATAAAATACAAAAAAGGGCTGGGGATGTGACCCAGTGGTTGAGTGCCCCTGAGTTCAATCCCTGGTACAAAAAAAAAAAAAAAAAAGTGCTAGTATGTAGCTCAGTGGTAGAGAGTCCCTGAGTTTAATTCACTATACTGGGAATAAAGTGAAGTGGGGTGGTGCGTGCTTGTTATCGCAGCTACTTGGAAGGCTAAGGCAAGGGGGTTCACAAGTTGAAGGCCAGCCTGTGCAACTTAGTGAGATCTCATCTCAAAACAAGGCTGAAGTAACATTTGGATTTTTATTCATTGTTCATTTGTGTAAGTGCCATAGTGTATATAATTGTTGGTGGTGAGTGTCTCTGTAGGATGGCTTCTGAAGTGGCCCTTAGTGTTCAGGGTGAGTGCATTTTGGTTCTCATGGAGCTTCCTGTTCTTCCATTCTAGGTGCCTTCAGGACAACAACTGGGACTATACCAGATCTGCCCAAGCCTTCACACATCTCAAGGTAAGATTTGGGAATACAGTGGCAAAAAGACAGGGCTCTCTGAGCCTTGGAGGTGAAGTGAGGGTCAAATGAGTGAGGCATTGGGGGCAGGAAATGGACACCTCGTTGTACTTAACCTTTTAATTTTTTCCAGGCCAAGGGTGAGATCCCAGAAGTGGCATTCATGAAGTGATACATAGTTGTGCCCCAGAAGTGCGTGTGTAAATAGCCCTTGGATATTATTGTATGGTTGTCATCCGTCGTCTTCTGCCCGGCCGGAGGCCACCCTGTGACTGTGACCGAGGAGGGAGGTCTGTGGATCCCGCTCCTCACGTGCCTTCTGGAAGACTTCCTGAAGACTTCCAGAAGATTGAGCCTCACTGGTGCCAGGAAGCCAAAGCTCACTTTGTAGAACTGACACTAAACTACCCGAAGGACTTAGGTGCTTTGTGTACTTAGCCCCAGGATTCCCTTTACTTTTTAAGATAAAGAGTGATATTGTATTTTGCCTCAGAGTACTGGGTTGCTTCTCGTGGTGGGTGGGGCCTCGACAGGAAGTCCCGCCTCTGAAGCGGAAGTGGCTGGCCCGCCATGGTGGCTCCTCGGCGGTGGCCTCATGGGCTGCTTGTGGCCCTACGACTCCTGCCCACGCGTCAGGCCCTGCACCAGGCCACCCCGGCCCAGGATGTGCTACTCTTTGAGCATGAACGGGGCCGCTTCTTCACCATCCTCGGGCTCTTCTGCGCCGGCCAGGGCATCTTCTGGGCCTCCCTGGCCATGACAGCTTGGTCTGCACCCCCGGTCCGGGCCAGGCCCCGTGATGCAGAGACCCCAGACAGCGGCCGCTTGGACCTGCGCGCTGTGCTCTGGCGCTACGGACTGGCTATCAGCTGCGGAGCCATCGGTAAGGCGTGCGGCGGCTTCCCTCCCTGGAACAAGGCAGTGGGCTCAAGGCTCAGGCAGGAGAGGGCAGGGTTTCAGTCCTCCCAGATGAGCAGAAGGGGGTGCTGCACTCAGGCGTGCAGAACACTGCAGTCCTTGGGCTCTACACCCTCTCTCAGCGCTCTGACCTTAAGCATAGTAAGCCCTTTTCCTGACTTTCAAAATGGAGGACATTGCCTAGAAGTTTGTTAGGTGGGAAAAATTAACAATATATTCTAAGATATAAGAGAAACATAAAAGTGTTAGTCACACTAATTTCTTTTACTCAAAGGGAAAGGCTTGGTGTGTAGCCTTGCAGTGAACACACCTCACCCCACTGCTGTGCTCTTCTGTAGGGACCCTGATACTGGGTGCTGGTCTTCTCTTCTCTCTCCGATCTGTGCGTTCAGTGATGCTTCGAGCAGGAGGGCAGCAGGTGACCCTGACCACTCATGCCCCTTTTGGTTTGGGGGCCCCTTTCACTGTCCCCTTGAACCAGGTATCCTGCATGGCCCACCGAGGAGAAGTCCCTGCCATGCTGCCTCTGAAGATTAAAGGCCATCGCTTCTATTTCCTCTTGGACAAAGCTGGACACTTCCCCAATGTTCAGCTCTTTGACAACACTGTGGGTGCCTATCGGAGCTTGTAAAGAAACCACCTTGGCCGGGCACAGTGGCGCATAACTGTAATCCCAGCACTTGGGAGGCTGAGGCAGGAGGATTGTGAGTTCAAAGCCAGCCTCAGCTGTGGCGAGGCACTTAGCAACTCAGTGAAACCCTGTCTCTAATAAAATACAAAAAAGGGCTGGGGATGTGGCCCAGTGCCCCTGAGTTCAATCCCCAGTACCAAGAAAAAAAGAAAAAGAAAAAGCAACCACCTTGGGTCTTTCACTCCCAAAAAAAAAAAGAGTTGAACCTTTTGGATGGGGTGACAACCAGGGTCTCCAAGGCTGAACCTAAGATTCAGTAGTTACAATTTAAAAAGGCATTGTTCAAAGGGAAGCTGCCCAATCCATGCCTATTTAGCCTTCACTCCTTCCTACCACCTACTTGTTTTAACATCAAGAACACAATACCAAGATGAAGAAAGTAATATAATATTTTGGTACAAAAACAGCTATAGGAAGAGAGAGGCCTGATACTTTCCCTCCTGGAGGGAAAACTGAGGCTTTCAGCACAAACAGGGCTGTGTGGGGACAAGAGGATTACTGGTGCTTGGGCATAAAGTCTTTGGCTGCAGAATGCACTATTTGGTTACTCTTCAGGAATGGGACAGGCGTGGCCCAACAAGAACATCTGTCTCAGAGCTCCACTCAGGGTCTCCCCTCTCCAGAGGTCGGTATGGGGTGGCTTCAGACTTCCACTGCATGACCTGGAGCACCAAGACCACACACCATAATACCAGATTCACCCATGAAGAGGTCTGTGGGAGACAGAACAGGAATGTGAGGAGTCAGGCCATCTCAGATCCAGTTCTTCCACCCACACACCAGTCTGTCACTCTGACAAGCCCCTCAGCTCCTCTTAGCTTGTCAGTGGTAGGCCAAGCTCATATACATTGGTGAGCACCCTTATAGCTACAAATACTTATATGAATCTTTCAGTGTATCTCTGAGTCTCACTTCAGCATTATGTAGGTTGGAGTAAAACTGTAGAGCTGTTCCAGGGGGTGTCCATGGGATTTTCTGAGCTTCAGAGCAGCTGTGAGGTCAAAGAGACATTTATGAGAAAGAAGGGGGAATATACCCTAAGCACATCTGTGCCTAGGTCCCCTTTGGGGTCGAGAGCAACACACAGGGATGAAATGGGAGGTTATAGGACTCCCCCTCTGCAGAAGGAAGGTAGCCCCAGCCAGGCTTCCCTCCCTCCCCATTACCTAATTGTACTGTTCAGGGAGATGATGGAATTGCAGAAAGATCTCGTGCCAAATCGAAGGATACAGGCAGACACTAAGACCAGGAAGATGGCTATAGCTGAGATGGCCAGTGCAATGCGGAGCCCTATAAAACCTCTAGGGGAGAGAACAAACCTTGTGGTTGAGATGGCTTCATCCCACCTCAGCCCCTGGTCCTTAGGGTGGGACATTCACCTTTGTGAATCCTCGATGCAGCTGCTGTAGACCCAGAAGAGCAGAAGCAGGAGGCAGTAGAGGGCCAGGAAGCCAGAGGCCCCTGCCACAAAGTAGCAAAGGGATGGGGCCGAGGAATGGGATAAGGCCAGGAAGGAGCCATTCAGGGTGGTCACACCATACAACGGACAGCTACCCCTGAAGGAGCCCTGTGGAGAGAAGCTGCTGAGTCTCAGATTTCAGTCAGTGCCTCAGGATGCAGATTCCTGGCAGGTGTTAGGAATAACAGGGCCACTCTAGAAAGTTATGTGTTTATTGTTAGTTCCTGTTTCTGGCATGGGAAACTTGATGTAGAGGGCCCACTGGGTAAATGGCAGTGGCCAGAATGATCAGGAAGTAGGGAGTGGTTGTAGAAGACAAAGGACTTCAGAAGTCTCACAAACTCTGGTCTCCCTTTGTGCAGAAATCCCAAAGTAAACCCTGACCTTGTGTAACCTTCGACAAGTATCTCCAGTGTCCTCTAATCTATAAGAGGCATACTAGTGACTACATTATAGTGGTTTAATGTTCCCATGCTTAACAGGATTGCCTGACAGTAGTAAACAATTCAAGCGTTTTCTACATGGCTGCTGTCACTTAACACAGATGCAAGTGTGGGTGCTTGATCATCTTCACTACACTATGCTTTATTTCTCTAATAGCGCAGCACAAATGGGTCCTGATTCATCCGAAGAACGCAGGGCCCGGGCTGACCTCTCTTTCAGAACCAGGGCAAGGTTACGCAGAGGGAAGCACTGGATTTATCTGGTGCAGCACGACGCTCCTGGCATCTGGTCCTTTTGTCGAGGGAACGACGTCGGTAGGACCTGATCGGGCCGAGCCAGGGCAGAGTGAACGTCGCTGCATTCCAGCTGCAGGCCAGCCCTCGCCGGGCCGGAGAGCCGAAGCCCCCCTGGTCACCCGCCCGGCCCCGCCCCCAGCCGCACCTGGGTCCGGGTGAGCGCCGCGGCCGCCACGGCGCCGCACAGGAAGGCGGCAGCGAACAGCGCGAGCTCGACGCGCTGCAGCCAGGGAAGCGCCATGGCGCCCAGGCCCCTGGAAGTAGCGCCGCGGAACCTGCCGCCCAGCCCCGCCTCGTCCGGCGCGACCCACGGACGCGGAGTCATCACTTCCGGGCGCGACATTTATTTGGGAGGCGGGGACGGGCAGCCTCAGAGCGGTAGGTACAGCGAGTAGTCCGAGAGCGCCCAGCGGCGGGCCGGGCGGCCGGTGCGGCCGATCATGGGCAGCTTCTGCACGTAGCGGGAGGCCGGGCTGGGCCCGTAGGGCGCGGGGAAGGCAGTTTGGAAGAGGCGCCCGCGGCAGCGCCGCCCGGCCTGCCGCCCGGCGATAATAAAACGGAAGTGGGGGGCGCTGCGCGGGGCGAAACGGCTCTTCTGGAAGACGTCGCGCGTGCCGGCGCCCGGGCCCTGCTGCCGGGGCGCTCCCCGCGCCCGGTGCACGCGCGGCAGCGGCCTGCTCTCAGAGGGCGCGGGCGCCGAGGCCGATGGGGGACCGCCGCCTCCCCGAGGGCTCTCGTCGCCCTGCGGGCTGACCACGGCACTGGCCGTCAACTGCGGCATTTTCCGCACTGAGTCTGGGGCGGCTGCCGGCTCTTTCTTCTCCCCGGGCGGCCTCGGGGCGGTGGGCGCAGGCTGGCCGGTGCCGAACCGGATGGCCAAGCTGTCACCGAAGAAGGCGTAGAGCTCCCGATAGATGTCCGCTAGGGTCACGGAAGGAAAAGGGTCCTCAGGCCCCGCTGCCCCTGGTGGCAGTGGGAGGCCAGACCCAAAGTTCGGCTCTGTACCGCCCCCGGAGGGAGACTCTTGGAGGAGAAGGCTGTCCCAAGGCAGGTCTTCGGAACGCCGGAACCCCCTGCGGCCTGGGCCACCCTCGCTGGGCTCTGCTGCGTGTGCCTTCATCTTCAAGAGTCGCTCTACAGCCACCTGCAAGGGGAAGGGACTAAGATGAACCTAAGCCCATCAAGTACTCCAAAGTAAGCGTGCTGAGTTCATTCTGGGAAAGGAGGCTAGAAGGGGCGGATACCCACCAGAATGGCTCCATAAACTTTGTGTCCATCTGCTTTGACTTGGGCATTAGATACCGAGTAATCATCTAGCACAGCCTGCAGGTTTGTCCAGTAAGTAGACAGATGTGGGTACAGGACTCTTTCTACTGCCTGGAAAGAAGAAATGCAATAAGCTTCTTTGTTGTGTTGCTTACTGCCTCTCAAGTACCCTTTCCTAGGAAAGACCTAATTTTATCTCTGATTCTAGAGAGGGCTCAATCCTCCTAAACTCTGATTGGGATATTCAGCCAACTTTTATTTGGAACCTGCTATATGCCTAAGGCTTTTTAAGCAATGGGGATAAAGATAGGGTACAAAGTCAGACAATTTGAAGTGACCCCACCATCCTGCCATGGTTGCCAGAGGCTAAGAAGAGGGTACATGTTAAAATCATTGCTAACAACACAGATTAACAGTTTGCAAACTACTGGTGAACACAATCATCAGGCAAGTACTGTTTTCATTTAGATGTAAAGTGTAACTCAGTTCAGGCCATCTGCATAAAAACCACCAGAGAAATATACTATGATTATATAATTTTAAATCTTGTCATTAATTTGGGGAAATGCAACTAAGACTTCACAGAGGAGACAATATTTGTTGGACGAGGCAGATTTTGGTCATTCATTCACAGCATGAACTTCTGAAAATGTTGACAAAACTCTCAAATCCAAGCCGGGCGCGGTGGCGCACGCCTGTAATCCCAGCACTTGGGAGGCTGAGGCAGGAGGATCGCGAGTTCAAAGCCAGCCTCAGCCATGGTGAGGCACTTAGCAACTCAGTGAGACCCTGTCTCTAATAAAATACAAAAAAGGGCTGGGGATGTGGCCCAGTGGTCGAGTGCCCCTGAGTTCAATCCCCGTACAAAAAAAAAAAAAAAAAAAAAAAAAAACCTCTCAAATCCATAGAAAAACTTACTGCGACTCACAAAGAAATATGAAAGTTTACATAACTGAAATACATTGAAACAGTAGTTAAAAGTTACAAAGAAAACCATGCCAAAATTTACAAAGATCTACCAAAGTAAAAAAGATTATCTCAATTTAAAAAGCAAATATTTTAAAAAACATTTTTTCTTCATTCTGCGAAAGCAATACAATCCTGATACTGAACCTAGACAATACATGAGAGAAACATGATTGATTTAACTTAATATAAATACTTTTGCCAGGCATGGTGGCACACCCCTATAATCCCAGCAGCTCAGGAGGCTGAAGCAGGAGGATACAGAGTTTAAAGCCAGCAACTCAGTGAGGCCCTAAGCAACTTCGTGAGACCCTGTCTCAAAATATAAAAAGGGCTGGGGATATGGCTCAGTTGTTCAATCCTGGTCCATAAATAAATAAGTAGTTTTAAAGTTTAGCAAACCCCACAGTATAAAAACACAGCATATTCCAATGAAAGTTTGGGGTTTCCGCTAAGACTATACCATGACCAAGTGGAGTTTATCTTAGAAATGTAACAATAGCTTATCAGAAAATCCAGCTGGTGTGATGGTATGCACCTATAGTCCCAGCTGCTCAGAAGGATGAAGCAGGACAATAACTTGAGCACAGGAATTCAGTGCCAGCCAGCCAGAGAAACATGGTGAGACACCATCTCAAAAAAACAACAGCAACAAAAAACCGGCAACAACAACAAAATAATTAGGGTTTAGCTCATTGGTGGAGCACTTGCCTAACAAGCTTGAGGCCCTGGGCTCCATCTCCAGCACTGGAAATTAAAAAAAAAAGAAAAAAATCAATAATCATACTGGCAGATGAAAGCAAGAAAACCTTAGGATCATTTGAAAAGAAGCAGATAGAGCCAAATGCAGTGAATCCTATAATCTCAACAACAGTCTGAAGCAGGAGGATAAGAGGTTCAAAGCCAGCCTTGGCAACTTATTGAGGCCCTAAGCAACTCAGTAAGACCCTGTCTCTAAATAAAATATTAAAAAGGGGGCTGGGGATGCGGCTCAGTGGTGAAGTGTCCCTGGGTTCAATCCTCAGTACCAAAAATTAATTAAAAAGAACAGGGGGACTGGGGTTGTGACTCAGTGTTAAAGCACTTGTCCAGCATGTCTGAGGTGCTGGGTTCTATTCTCAGCACCACATATAAATAAATGAATGCATAAAGCCCATCAACAACTAAAAATATATATAATTTTTTTTTAAGAAAACCAGGGGCTAGAGTTGTAATTCAGTGGTAGAAATTTTCTAGTGCACATGAGTCACTGGGTTCAATCCTCAGCACCACATAAAAATAAAGAAAGAAACGTATTTAAAAATTAAAAAAAAGCTGGGCACAGTGTGGCACACATGTAATTCCAATAACTCAGGAAATTGAGGTAGGAGAATCGGAAGTTCAAGTCCAAACTGAGCAACTAGTGAGAGCCTATCTCATTTAAAAACTTAAAAAAAAAAAAAAATGTTATTTTCTAGCCGGGCGCAGTGGCACACACCTGTAATCCCAGCACTTGGGAGGCTGAGGCAGGAGGATCAAGAGTTCAAAGCTGGCCTCAGCAATGGTGAGGCACTTAGCAACTCAGTGAGACTCTGTCTCTAAATAAAATACAAAAAAGGGCTGTAGATGTGGCCCAGTGGTCGAGTGCCCCTGACTTCAATCCCAGGTACAAAAAAAAAAAAAAAAAAAGGTTATTTTCTTACAGCAATAGTTAATCAGAAAACTATCTGCATTTTTGACGGATGATACTCATCTTCGAGGGATTGATCCCAGGAACCCTCTACCACTGAGCTATATCCTCAACCTTTTTTTTTTTTTTTTTAATATTTATTTATTTGCTTTAGTTGTACACAATGCAACGCATTTATGTTTACGTGGTGCTGAGGATCGAACCCGGGCTGCGCACGTGCTAGGCGAGCGCTCTACCGCTGAGCCACAACCCCAGCCCTATCCTCAACCTTTTTGTTATTTATTTATGTTTATTTATTTTGGTATTGGGGATTGAACCCAGAGCTGATTTACCACTGAGCCACATCCACTTTTTATTTTTTATTTTGACATAGGGTCTCATTAGGTTGCTTAGGGCCTTACTAAATTGGTGAGCCTGTACTCAAAACTTTCAATCCTCCTGCCTCAGCCTCCTGAGTTGCCTGAATTATGGACAAGAAAGTAACATTTTTTAACTAAAAAATCAAATGCAGAAAGGGACTGAGGTTGTGGCTCAGCTGTAGAGCACCTGCCTAGCATGTGCAAAGCGCTGGGTTCGATCCTCAGCACCACATAAATAAATAAAGGTAAAAAAATGCAGAAAAAAATCCAATAAAAGTTCAATGTAACAAAAAAAAAGTAAGAACATACAACAATCGTAATCTGAGAATATGTAATACACATACACAGTAAACATTACCCTAAAATATTGCTTAAGTGGGAAAGGTTATAAACTTTTTTTTTTGTACTGGGGATTGGACCCAGGGGTGCTTAACCACTGAACCACATACACTGTGCTTTTTTGTATTTTATTTAGAAACAGGTCTTCCTAAGTTGTTGAGGCTGGCTTTGAACTCATGACCCTCCTGCCTCAGCGTCCCCAGCCACTGGGATTACAGGCATTCGCTGCTGTGCCTGGCTAGCACCTTTTTTTTTTTTTTTTTTTTTTTTTAAGTTGTAGATGGACACAATACCTTTTATTTATTTATTTATTTGGTGCTGAGGATCAAACCCAGTGCCTCATATGGGCAAGGCAAGAGCTCTGCCACTGAGCCACAATCCCAGCCTGCACTTTTTTTTTTTTTTGTGGTGTAGGAGGGGTAGGTACTACTGAGGATTGAACTCAGGGACACTGGAACACTGAGCCACACCCCCAGACCTATTTTGTATTATATTTAGAGACAGGGTCTCACAGAGTTGCTTAGCACCTCGCTTTTGCTGAGGCTGGCTTTGAACTCATGGTCCTCCTGTCTCAGCCTCCTGAGCTGCTGGGATGATGGGTGTGCCACTGTGCCCCGCCACTTTTTTTTAAACATGGTGCTGAGAATTGAATCCAGGGCCTCATGCATGCTAGGCAAGCTTACTACCATCCAGTTATACACCTTAGCAGTTCTTTGAAAACTGGAAATGACAAAATTATTTTACATATAACAGTACTAGTGATCCTTGCAATAAAATTTTAAAAATATTACAATTACAAAAGAAAAATGTCATTATTTGCACACATCATTATCTACATTAAAACCTCAAAAAGAATTTTCAGTGACAGTTTAGGAAAGTAGCTGGATCAACACCCTAAAGTCAACTGCATTTCTGTATACCAAAAACAACCAATACCATAAAGACACCACTGTAGCAGCATCAAGGACAACAAGGATCTAAGAATACAAGTAATTGGTCCCTGGGTGTGGCAGTGGTGGCGCACGCCTGTAATCCCAGCACTTGGGAGGCTGAGGCAGGAGGATCGCGAGTTCAAAGCCAGCCTCAGCAATGGCAAGGCACTTAGCAACTCAGTGAGACCCTGTCTCTAAATAAAATACAAAAAAGGGCTGGGGATGTGGCCCAGTGGTTGAGTGCCCCTGAGTTCAATCTCCAGTACCAAAAAAACCCTACAAAACCATGTAATTGGGCTGGGGTTGTGGCTCAGTGGTAGAACATTTGCCTTGCATGTGTGAGGCACTGAGTTCAATCCTTGGCATCACACAAAAAAATAAAGTTACTGTGTCCATCTCAACTAAATAATTTTTAAAAAAAGAATAAATGTAGTAAAAGAGGCTGGAAATGTGCCTTAGTGGTGGAACACCTGCTGCCTAACAAACTCATTTGATCTCCAGCATGCAAAAAATATATATGGGGGTGGGGAGTATCCTTTGAGAAATTATGAAAGCAGCCTAAAAGAGAAGACCTAAAAAAAAATGGAAATACATTTCCATGGTCAAGACAATGATGTCACTTTTCTCCAAAACTAATAGATTCTGTATGATTCCAAAATAAATCTCCACAGCAGCAAAGAGAATTATTCCAGGGATGCAAGAATGGCTCAGCATAAAAACCCACTGTCATATTAGAACTAAGACACATAATAATTTGACAATCTCTATAGAGATGCTAAAGATTTGAGAACATTCAGTATCTATTCATGTCTAAAATAATACAAGAGTAACTGAGGGTATTCCTAAGTGGGCAGGAATTTACAAAATGAGGTTATATAAACATCTGCCACAGAGGACTTTTTTGTTTGTTTGTTTGGTACTGGGGATTGAACTCAGGGGCACTCAACCACTGGGCCACATCCCCATCCCTTTTTTGTATTTTCATTTAGAGACAGGGTCTCACTGAGCTTCTAAGTGCCTCGCCATTGCTGAGGCTGGCTTTGAACTCGGGATCCTCCTGCCTCAGCCTCCCAAGTGCTGGGATTACAGGCGTGCGCCACCACGCCCGGCTACAGAGGACTTTTGAAGGGATAAAACATTTAAAAAGTCAAGCTAAGTCTGGCCTAAGACAAGAACTCCAGAGGGGGCAAGGGAATAGGAATAATGGCAGTCTGAGTTATTCATGACTACCCTAAATACATGTATGAAGACACAATTGTTGTAAAAATACTTTATATAAAACCAGCGGGGACTAGGGTTGTGGCTCAGCGGTAGAGCGCTCGCCTAGCACATGCGCAGCCCAGGTTCGAGCCTCAGCACCACGTATACATAAATGCATTGCATTGTGTACAACTAAAGCAAATAAATAAATATTAAAAAAAAAAAAAAAAGCCGGGCGCAGTGGCACACGCCTGTAATCCCAGCACTTTGGGAGGCTGAGGCAGGAGGATCGCGAGTTCAAAGCCAGCCTCAGCAATGGCGAGGCACTTAGCAACTCAGTGAGACCCTGTCTCTAAATAAAATATAAAAAAGGGCTGGGGATGTGACCCAGTGGTCGAGTGCCCCTGAGTTTAATTCCTGGTACCACAAAAAAAAAAAAAAAACCAGCAACTTGAGAAATTGTGCTCTTTATATGTAATATGAAATGAAATGTACTCTGTAAACATGTATAAAAAGTTAAAATAAAAAAATAAATTAAAAAAAAGACAAGAACTCAATACATGGCAACAATAAGCACATATCATTTTCATGATAAAACACACATACCAGTACTATTTTTTTCCAACACAAATGGGAACTCTCATGGCTCTGTAAGAAAGGCCAGGATTCTCACCTTCCAGCCAAGAGCATGCAGCCCCACCACAGCCCCATAGTGAGAGCAGAGAGGCCGTACAGGGTCTGCCAGGACCTTCTGCAGGGAAAGCAGGATCTGCTGATAGAGGCCACTTACAAGGTCCCCATGAGTCCTGTAAGAGCAACATTCAGTCACAGAAAGAAATGAGGCACAGCACTGTACAACTGGCTCAAGACATGGCACACAAAGAGACTAGTATTTGTGTGGCACCCAGGGGCATACAGGGTAAGTGGACGAGGCTGCCAGGGGTGACTGGCCCAGAACCCAAGGGCTGAAGGAACAATACCTCCATATATTTGTAACCTAGTTATAGAATCCCAGTGTGCCACAGCACACCGGCTAGGGAGCTCTAACGAAAGAAGTTCCCATCCTCTAACAGCCTCAGAGCCAGAGGCTTCACTCCACCTCACTACCCCAGCCCACTTGAATACAGCAATCCCACCCTTTGTTAAAGCCCAGTGGCTACCAGAAGATGTGGCTGAGCAAGAGGGCAGCCCCATCCCGCAGCGTCCAGTGGTCATTCAGGGGGTTGATGGAGGCAGCCAGTGGCTCCAAAACGCAGTAAAGGACACTGCCCACCAAGGAGCGGACATAGGGCCCCAGGCAGAGGTGTGGGTTACGAACCAGGCTCCTTGCTACCTGCAGCAGCCGGTGCAGCTGCTCCAGGTCATGGCTTACAGATTTCACCTGTTGATAGAAGAGGGTGGCTTAGAGGGACACAAGGGAGCAGGCAGGAGCCTTCTGGCAATACCTTCAGTGAGCCCTACACACTGCTGGTCATCTCCCCACAAAACATTCTCCCCAGCCGGGCGCGGTGGCGCACGCCTGTAATCCCAGCACTTTGGGAGGCTGAGGCAGGAGGATCGCGAGTTCAAAGCCAGCCTCAGCAATGGCGAGGCACTTAGCAACTCAGTGAGACCCTGTCTCTAAATAAAATACAAGAAAGGGCTGGGGATGTGACCCAGAGGACGAGTGCCCCTGAGTTCAATCCCTGGTACCACAAAAAAAAAAAAAAAAAAAATTCTCCCCACCCATACTGGTCACTTACCCCACTGACCACATAAACAAAGTAAGGCAGGAGTGCTGCAATCTTGGAGTTCGTCTGCAGGTCCTGCAGAGCGACCTGAAAGGAAGGGACCAGGATGCACTAGAACCACCACCCCCAAATTAAAATGCCATGGTTCTGGAGCATAGTTCAGCACCATCTTCACGTATTACTGTTAAATGTTCACACTCTTTGATCCAACAATTCTGTCAATTTAACCTACAGAAACACACTATCATGGGGCCACACACAGTACTGTCTGTAATAATAAAAAAGTGAGGGGCTGGGTCTGTATCTCAGTGGCAAAGTGCTTGCCTTACATGTGTGAGGCACTGGATTCAATCCTTAGCACCACATAAAAATAAATAAAATAGGGGCTGAGGTTGTGGCTCAGTGGTAGAGCACTCACCTAGCATGTGTGTGGGCCTGGGTTTGATCCTCAGCACCACGTAAAAATAAACTCATTGTGTACAACTAAAAGCAAATAAATATCAAAAAATAAATAAATAAAGGCATTCTGTCCATCTACAACTATAAAAATTTTTTTAAATGAATAAAACTTAAATGTCCAACATTTTTGAAAATATTTATTTTCTAGTTGTAGTTGAGCACAATATCTTCATTTTATTTATTATTATTATTATTTTTTTTTTTGGTACCGGCAGTTGAACTCAGGGGTACTCGACCACTGAGCCACATCCCCAGCCCTTTTTTTGTATTTGATTAGAGACAGGGTCTGAGTTGCTAAGTGCCTTGCCATTGCTGAGGCTGGCTTTGAACTCGTGATCCTCCTGCCTCAGCCTCCCAAGTGCTGGGATTACAGGCGTGCACCACCAAGCCCGGCTTATTTTATTTATTTTTATGTGGTGCTGAGAATAGAACCTAGGGCCTCACATGTGCTAGGTGAGCGCTCTATTGCTAAGCCACAATCCCAGCCCTAAATGTCCAACATTTTTAACTAAGAAAAGCAAGTTGTAAAACCAGATGTTTAATATAATGCCACTTAGGTTTATACTAGAGTGACCACACTTTATACACTAGGGAAATATGTTAATGGAGAAATAGGACACTCTACTTTGTTTGTTTGTTTTTATATGTACTTCTTTTTTTTTTTTTTTGGTACCGGCGATTAAACTCAGCGACACTAGACCACTGGGCCACATCCCCAGCCCTTTTTTGTATTTTATTAGAGACAGGGTCTCACTGAGTTGTTAAGTGCCTCGCCATTGCTGAGGCTGGCTTTGAACTCGCGATCCTCCTGGCTTAGCCTCTCAAAGTGCTGGGATTACAGGCGTGCGCCACCGCTGCCCGGCTATTTGTTTTTATATGTACTTCTACAATAAACACATACTGTCATTACTTTTATAGGCAAAAGACATATGTTAGAGTGAGTAAAAGCATCTCAGTCCTGAATCTTTACCAGGTGGACCTTCCAAGCTCCTTTGGAGAAAGGACTTAAATCTAGTAACCATGAAAACAGATAACAGGGGGTGAGAAAGGAGCTCAGTCCCCAGGTCCCAAAGCCAGCCAACTACATTGTAAAAGAGGAAGAGGAACCAAGCTGTTTTTTTTTTTTTTTTTTTTTTCCTTGCAGTGCTGGAATCAAACTCAGAGCCTCACACGTGCTAGGCAAGCACTTTACAACTGAGCTACACCTTCATCTATAAACCAAGTTTTGAAGACAAGAATGAATGATATAGCACTGTTCCTAATTTGGCAAAGGAAATATCTGCAGCCAGATACATGAAAACATGAAGGTTATAAACATTCACATACACTGGGTGAGGCAGCCCACACCCATAATCCCAGCAACTCAGGAGGCTGAGGCAGGAGGATCACAGGCCAGCCTCAGCAATCTAGTAAAACTCTGTCTCAAAATAAAATGGGCTGAGGCTAGAGGCAGTGGCATGCCTGTAATCCCAGTGGCCTGGGAGGCTGAAGCAGGAAGATTACCAAAGCCTGCCTCAGCAACTTAGCAAGACCCTGTCTCTAAATAAAACCTAAAAAAAGGGCTGGGGGCCGGGCAGGGTGGCGCACGCCTATAATCCCAGCACTTGGGAGGCTGAGGCAGGAGGATCACGAGTTCAAAGCCAGCCTCAGCAATGGCGAGGCACTAAGCAACTCAGTGAGAAAAATACAAAAAAAAAGGGGGGGAGGGACGGGGCTGGGATGTGGCTCAGTGGTTAAATGCCCCTGAGTTCAATCCCTAATACCAAATTAATTAATTAATTTTAAAAATGGGCTGGAGATGCAGATCAGCAGCAGAACACTTTTTTTTTTTAATATTCATTTATTTGATTTTTAGTTGTACACAATGCCTTTATTCTTATGTGGTGCTGAGGATCGAACCCCCTCTGCGCACATGCTAACCCAGTGCTCTACCACTGAGCCACAACACCAGCCCAGTAGAACACTTCTTCACATGCACAAGGCCCTGGGTTTAGCCACCCATACCAGGAAAAAAAAAGAAGCGACAAAACAACAACAACAAAAAAACCCCACATGATTGAGCAAACCAACTTCTGTCATAGTCAAATGAGAACTCAATCTCACCTGACTCTGTACAGAAGAGGACAGATGACAGGTGGTGTCCAGGAAGCCCTGTGGAACCCAGAGGCTAAAGCAGCATAGGCTGGTATGAGGCCCGGGTATAAATGCCTCAGAGGAGGCCTGGCCAGGCACACAACCCTGGCCTCTACTATTTGCTTTTCTCCTTTCCTGCCCAAGTCCAGGCAAATAAAGGCTGCAATATGGATGCCTCATTTGACCCCAGGTCAACAGACACCACAAAGAATGAGCTTTAGAATGAAGATGGGAGGGAGTCCCCCCAGGCCCTGCCTAGCTAATCCTTCCCCAAGGAACATCAGAACCTGCTAGAGGATGAAGGGGTTGGGAGTGACAGGAAGGCTGGCTCAGAGCACTATACCCACCCTGAGAACAGCTTCCACCCACAGTTGGTCAGTTGGCCTGGAGAAGCCAGGAACTAGGCAACTGAAATAATTTCATGGTGATTTAAAAGTTTTGACTTTGAGCTCCAACTTGGAACCACTCACTCACCTTCATCAGGTGTGGGTCATCCCCTAGCACAGCCCGTGTCACTTGCTGATAGTACTTGAGCAGGTCATCTGTCAGTGAAGATACCGCACTGGGCACTGCAAGGGGGTGGGCAGGAAGTGGTTGCATGGAGAACTGGCCCAGCCTACCTCTGCAGCCTGCTCCCCCACACCCACCCTGACACATCCACAAGAAGCCCATTCAGACAGAAGAGCCACAGTGCAGAGACTTCAGCTGTGCTCAGCAGCCTGCTCCACCCTGGCCATGCAGGCTCCACACACCTCAGTGCTTTGTCTGCTCTTTCCTAAGTGCTCTCTATCAGGCATTCCTGCTCAGTCTTCAAGCCCCAAATTGATAAGTCTCAGGCTCTGGAGCTTGTTCAGCATCCACTGAAGTGAGACACCTCCCCTCAAGAGACCCCAGCTTGCTGCCTAGATTTCTGTGCTGGCCTCCAACATACTGCATCATGACTGGTTACAGGTCTGGGATCCCACCTCCAACTCAGCCCTCTGAGCAGGGATCAGTATCTGCTCAGAACACAGTACAAAGTAGGCATCACAAAATGCTTGTCAGATGCAGATAGAGGCACAGAAGCCCTACCCTCAGCACCTAAGAGAAGAAAGTTCTGCCAGAGGGCCTGTCCCCGTGCTACCCCTTACCTGATCCTTGAGGTGCCAGGTTCCCTTTGCCATCCAGGTAGGAAACATGAACTAGACCCAGGTCAAAGAGATATGTCAGGCTGGGATTTCCCCCCTTTTCACACCACCTACCCCTCCAAATTCCACCCCATTCACCAGCCAGCCCAACACCACTGCTGACCTCCCAGCTGCTGTCCCCACCCCATGCAGGATCCCAGCAGCCACCTCTGACAGCTGTCTCAGCACAGCCTTTGGGGATGTTGGTAGCCAGGGCCAGCTCCACCAGGTTCACCTCTCGGTCTTCAGGAAAGTAGAGTTCACCTTCCCTGGCAGGGCGCAGAGGCAATGCCTCCTGAGACCCGTAACCACACACAGCCTGAGGAAAGGGGATTAGAGAGTAGCCTGAATCTAGGGAGGGAACAGGTGCCATGAAGGGATCTACTGCTAAAGACAGGGAGCCTGTGTCTGGGAGAAGTCCAGAGGTTCCCAAGAGAAGTAGAGGAAATCTGGGGCTCAGAGCTACTGCTAGGAATTTGGCTGAAGCATCCATGGCTTGCTGGGTCAAGGGGTAAATATGCCCCCTCCTCACATAACTGTAGAGGTTTGGAGCCCCACCCCTAAGCTGCTGGACCTCCTCATTTGCACTTAACCTCTCTGAACACTCACTACTCTCTCCTAATCACACTCATCTCTCAACGCCCTGCCCCAGAACAACTATACAAAGACATGCTAACATCCCACGAATGCTCAGATTCCTCCCTTACCCAGCATTCCCTGTTTTCCTTCAGGATTACATTAAACCAGGTTCAAGTTCTTTGCCCTCCATGAGGCTTAGTTCAAGTCCCACCTCTTCCAAGAAGCCTTCCCTACCCTTGAGGTCCCCAGTGGCCTCCTCTCTACTCTTTTCAGAACTCATACAGCTATGGCCTGGACCCAACACCTGGCATCTGTCCTGCTGTGACCATGTTTGGTATTCACGTCTTATCACATGGCTAACCCTGAGCTGAACGTGGAGGTGAGTTCGTGCTCACGCTACCTGAGTCCTCTGTACCCTGCACCCCTCTTACCTCCACACTGCTCCACCTGAGGGCCCTGTTGAAATCCTCAACTGTCAGCTTCCTCCGTTTGGTGTGCTTCATGAACTGAGAGCTATTCTGGGAGGGGAGAAACCGAACCCAGAGTCAGGAGACAGGGAGTAGCAGGTGTGGAAACCCCCAAGCAAAATGGACTACACTGGGATGGAGGCAAAGGGGACACCACACCAGTGATCAGAGCCTGCATTCCAGCTCAGTTCTTACACAAACAACCCATCCAGTGTCACGTCTCACATGCAGAATGTGACAATGCAGCCACTCTGCCTGTGGGGCTGTTGTGAAGAGTACTAGAAAATGCCTGATGAGCGCTTCATCTGCTGGCAGCCTGGCTGGCTAGATGGGAGCTCTGTCAAGGGCAAGGGCTACCTCAGTGCCCTCAAAGCACAGGGAGGTGCCCAACATGCACTTGCTAAGGAAATCAGTGTGGGAGGAGGTGAGGACGGGAACAAGGAGAGCAGGGGTCTGGGTTCTGAGGGAAGCACCTGTGTGGCTTCTCTGAGACGGTAGCACACATCCTCAGCGAGAAGAGCTGCCACTTCGTCACTCAACTCCAGGCCTGTGCTCTCTGCCATGAGCCGGACTGACTCCCGAGGGATCTCCACAAATCGCCGCTCTTCTCGTTCAGACATGGCCCCAGTGGAGCTGGGAGTAGAGACGGAAGGTTTGAAATGCTGCCCTCAGTATCCCTGAGAATCTAGGAGGACAGGTCAAGACCTCTCAACCAGTCATGCTGCTCTTGCATCACAATCCCTGAACAGGGAGCTCAGAATACCCAGATGAGGAAAAGGAGTTTCAGGGAAGAAAAAGGGCTGGCCAGTGAGCAGATGATAGGGAAGCTAGAGAAAGCACCTGCCCTTTGGGTTCACAGAACTGAGTCCCCACTGGGCCACATCCCCAGCCCTTTTTTTTTTTTTTTTTTTTTTTTTTTTTTGTGGTACCGGGAATTGAAACTCAGGGGCACTCAACCACTGGGCCACATCCCCAGCCCTTTTTTGTATTTTATTAGAGACAGGGTCTCACTGAGTTGCTAAGTGCCTCACCATGGCTGAGGCTGGCTTTGAACTCGCGATCCTCCTGCCTCAGCCTCCCAAAGTGCTGGGATTACAGGCGTGAGCCACCACGCCCGGCTTGGGCCCTGCCACTTACTATGTGAATTTGGCCAGGACCTTCATCAGTTTAAGCACTGGTATTCTAAATAGGGGCAATAATCTTTGCCTTAACTCAGGGTTGCTGTGAAGATAAAATGAATGATATCTGAGAAAATCAGGAAGTAGAACACTACTCCAGGGTTGGGTGTGTAACTTAGTGGTAGAATGCCTGCCTAGCATGCAAAAGGCCCTAGGTTCCACCCCTAGCACACACACACACAAAAGAACCAACCACCACAAAAGGAACAGTAAGTACACCAATGAAAAATGTCATCATTAACTACAAACAAAAATTTCATGTCATTTTTTCATTCTTACTACAACCACCATCAACTAAATTTTTATAAAAAGACTTTAATCCTCACATTTTGTTGCTAAAAAATATCTCTAATGTTCCCCCACTGCTTATGAAAAAAAGTCCAAACTCCCTGGTTTGACATATTACTTTTGGTCACAAATCCCCACATCTATTCACAATGATCCCTCCTCGGTAAAACCAGACTAGCGTCTTCCCACCGTGCCTCATGCCCTTCTACCAGGCCTTTGCTCAGGCTGGTTTCTCTCCCTCTCCTTTTGGTAAGGCAAATCCAGTCTCTAGGATCTTCTGTACCATATGCCATCGGGGCCTGCCAGGCTTTTAGAGGTTGGGCTTTTTGCCCATGTGTCTGGTCTTCCCCAGTTTGGCTGCAAGGCCTAAATGCAGGAACCTGTTCTGTTCATAGGATATGGTAGAATAAGAACCTAACAAAAACAGAACTGATGGTTGACTCTGACAATGCACACTGCAGCTGGGAGGTAGGCCCACACACAATTCAACGTGAGACCACAGCACCGCAGCAAAGCCCTGTTCCAAGGTGACCCACCCAGACACTGCTCCCACTACTCTCCTGTGAGACTCTTGTGTTTTTTTTTTTTTTCCAGTTGTCAATTTGCCTTTACTTATTTATGTGAGGCGCTGAGAATCAAACCCAGTGCCTTATACATGCTAGGCAAGTGCTCTACCACTTAGCTACAACCCCACCCCAAGATGCTTTTCTTTATCCCTAAGTACAATGAGCTTCCTACTTGGCTTCCACAGCTCTCCTCTTGATGGCTCCCAATTGCTTTTTTTTTTTTTTTTTTTTTTTTTTTTTTTTTTTATGATTTTTTAGTACCTTTTATTTTATTGATTTTTATTTGGTGCTGAGGTTCGAACCTAGAGCCTCACACATGCTAGGCGAGTGCTCTACCACTCTACTGCTGAGCCACAACCCCAGCTCCCAATTGCTTGTGAAATAAAGAAAATATCTGGATCATGCCCCAGAGTCCGCATATATTCTGTCTTGTGTTCTGCATTCCCACCCATACCCCCCACCTTATTTCAGGATCTTTGTAAGTTATTTCTTCTGTTGAAGCTCTCCTTGTCTTCCACCCTGATCTCTTTGTCTAGTGAATTCCTACTCACTCCTTTGATCTCAGTTCAAATGTTACTTTCTCAGGGAAGTTTTCCCAGATTCCCTAAATGTTCCTGTACTCTGTCTTCAAAGCAGTTATAAAAGTTTTTAGAAGCCGGGTACAATAGCTCACACCTGTAATCTCAAACCCTGTCTCTAACTTAAAACTAAAAAGGGTTGGGGACAGGGCTGGTGTTGTGGCTCAGTGGTAGAGTGCTTGCCTCACCCATGTGAGGCACTGGGTTCGATCCTCAGCACCACATAAAAATAAATAAAATAAACAATTTTTTTTTAAAGGGCTAGGGACGTGGGTCAGTGATTAAGCACCCTGGGTTCAATCCAGGTACTCACCCTCCAAAAGAAAAAGTTTGTAGACATCTGTGTGACTTTTTAATTAACACCTACTTACCCACTAGACTATATAAGCTCCATGACAGCGAGGACCATGTCGGTTTGCTCACCTTTGCATCCCCAGCATCCAGCAGTGTCACCACATACTAGGCCCTCAATAAACACTTGCTGAAAGAAGGAAGAAAGAATGGCTATTTTACTAAGCACATAAATTTCCTGAGGTACTAAGCTAAACACTATCCACTACCTTATTGGATCCTCCTTGACAATGGTATACATGTTATATATGTTGTCATCTCACAGCCAAGGTAATCAAACCTGAGAGAGGTAAATGTTACATGGCTGGTCCAAGCGAGCGCAAGTAAGGAGCAAGGACTCACAACTCTTTTTCCTAATCATTCCACAGCACTGCACTCAGGCACTGCCAGCTTGTGTGGGGAAGAAGGCCAGGATTCGCAACCCAAAGAAACTGGCGTTGGAGACCCACCACTTGGTGACCCTCGGTCCTCCAGTTTCCCGATCTGTAAAATGGGAGCACTAAGTCTTGCTGTTGCGGAAGTTTCCCTAATATAGGCCCCTATTGGGACCCCGTAAGGTCCGGCCTATGACCAAGGTCTTTCGCTCCTCAGGCTCCTCTCCTGCACGTCCCCAGCCATCAGTTACTCTAGTAGGCGGCGGGGGAACTGACCTCTACGGTCCAGCAGATGCCAGTCCTCCCACCCAGCCCGGCTCAACCCAAACGCAGAGGGCGTGGGGTGGGGGTAGGAGGTCAAAGTTCACGGAACTTGGGTCACGTGTGCAGCGCAGTGGGCGGGCCCCAGAAGAGCGGGATCGGAGACCGTGAGGGTGCAGTCCGTGGAGCGACGGGGAGCCCTTGGACTCGGCCAGGGCCTGCTCACCTGAGAACTTCCGCGTGGCGAGAGAAGCTACCTAGGCGACGGCTGTGGCACCAGCTCCCACTCACCCTGCTCGCACTAATTCCCTCTCTCCGCGCCCAGGCACCACCCTCCACGAGCCTAGCCAATCGCCGGCCGTCTGGAGAAGTTCCCGCCCTCCGGGAGCCTTCCCGCCGCGTGATTAGCCAGTGAGAACGCGCGTTACAGACGCTGGGCGCCGGAGATCACGTGATGCTGAAGGATCTAGCTTCTTAAAGCAACAGCTCTTGCTAGTTTGTGAAGCAGGTGTGTATGATTTGCCATACGTTGGATAAGCATGTTCTCTAACCCCAGCTACTCAGGAGGCTGAGGCAAAAAGATCGCAAGTGCAAGACTGAAGCGAGTCTCAGCAGCTTGGTGAGCCACTGTCTCAAAACAAAAAATAGAGGACTGGGGGATGTAGTTCAGTGGTAGGGCATCTCTGGGTCCAATCCCCAATACCAAAAAAAAAAAAGTGTTTTTGTGGAAAAGCATTTCCATTCCCTTGATTTTGTCTGCTCCCCACTTTCCCACCACTTTCAGTTTTGCGACTGTAGTAAAAAGCTTCAGATTTTGGTGTCTGGCTTAAGTTTTCCTGCTCAACCTACCTCTCCAACATCACCTAACCTGCCTCTTCCTCTTCCTGAAAGGTAAGTGGGGCTTCTGGCAGCTGTTCTCTGCAGACAGAAGAAACTTTTAAATTTTTTTTTTTTTTTTTAGTTGTTGATAGACCTTTACTTTGTTTATTTATACGCGGTGCTGAGAATTGAACCCGGTGCCTCACACATGCCGGGCAAGTGCACTACCGCTGAGCCCTATATAGCCCCATCCCCAGAAGAAACTTTTGACAGGGCCAAACACCAGTTGCAATCTTTGAATTCTGTCCAGTGAGCCACATATGAGCGCTCACCTGCCCCCATACTTATTGGCCAATTTACAGGAACGTACTACCCTGAGAGCTCCCTTTTCTGACCTCCCACTGTGACTAAAGCCACTCAGTTCTCAACTGATTAAAAAGTGGGCTTAATGAATAAACTATGGTATTTGGGACCACCGACTTGAGTTCCCAATTTCTGACATGCCTTGGGGTAAATTACCTAATCGTGTTTCCCCTCAAGTACAAAATGAGGTAGCAATGCCCGGCTCATAAGTTTGTTGTAGATTCAATAATGTCTGTGAGGGCTGGGGTTGTGACTCAGTGGTGGAGCTCTCGCCTAGCACACGTGAGGCTCTGGGTTCAATCCTTGGCACCAGGTAAAAATGAAATAAATATAGCCGGGCGTGGTGGTGCACGCCTGTAATCCTGTTGCTGCCTGAAGCGATGGCCGCTTGGAGCAACGAAGCCGCGGGAAGAAGTTTAGAGGCAAACTGGAGACAAACAGCTTTTTATTTTGATAACTTTTCTCTCTGGCTCTAACAACGACTAACACGCGCAGCACACACCACCAAAATGGTGCTGACCCGATCAGCAATCTCGGCCAAGTCACTGAGATCCCGGGCCAAGTCCCGTGAGACTACGGAAGGCGACAATGCCCAAAAATCTCCGTGGCCCATAGTCAACCGCAATTCAAGCCATCTCCCCAAACAGGGCTCCTGCATAATCCCAGCACTTTGGGAGGCTGAGACAGGAGGATCACGAGTTCAAAGCCAGCCTCAGCAATGGAGAGGCACTTAGCAACTCAGTGAGACCCTGTCTCTCTAATAAAATACAAAAAAGGGCTAGGGATGTGACCCAGTGGTCGAGTGTCCCTGAGTTCAATCCCCGGTACCACAAAAAAAAAAAAAAAAAGAAAGAAAGAAAGAAAGAGAAATATATTGTGTCCACCTGCAACTAAAAAATAAATATTAAAAAAAAATAATAATGTCTGTGAAAGCACCTGGCACAGAGGAGACTGAACTGCCACTGACAATGGAGACAGTGACTTGCTTTCACCCTCACCCAAGATCGGGTAGTTTGCACGGGGCTATTCTCCCTAATCCCCTACTAATGCAGTTTGAACCCAGGGGCACTCTACCACTGAGCTATTTTTTGAGACAGGGTCTTGCTAAATTGCTGAGGCTGGCCTTTGGAGTCGCTTAGATTAAAAACCTGCAACACTAAACCTGGCTTAATTCGTTTTTCATCTTTATTATTTATTTGGAAATTATTTGCAGTGTATAGGATTGAACCCAGGGCATTCTACCACTGAGCTACACCTCCAGCCCTTTTATTATTTTAGTTCTAGAAGGGAACTTTCTACAGGGGAGTATGTGTGTATATATCCTCCCCCACCCTTCCTCCTCCTCAGAGCTAGATGCTCTTGCCTAGAAAAGAAAATCCTCTGGGACTTGGTGCTGTGAAAACTTGACGGATGTAACTAGGATTGCTATAGCAACCCCATCTGAGGAGACTGACCCCGCTAGTCTCTTCCAGTTATATTCAAAGTAACATTGGAGTGGTTTCGTGCTTCAATGCTGGAGTGTCTGTCCACCTCTGTGCGAAAGGAAGGAGAGAGGAGGCCCTCCTGAAGGTGTGAGTCTGATTATCAGCTCAGCCTCACTTGGGCTGCTGGTGGATCTCCTAAGGTTTATTGGTCTGGACAGCAACTGACAGCCTTGGAGGCAGGAGGGGATGGAGGAAAGCCTGGCTTGGCAGATGCTGTGAAGCTGTATCCAACCTGTTTAGGGTTCATTTTTGCCCAGTTAAAATAGAGGCAGAGACCAGGGAAGGCAGCAGTAAGAGCCACATGGCCAGAGATGGGAGAAAGATGGCTACCACTCACTTCCTCCACACCTAGTACCTGGCAAGAAATATAATGGTTTTGGAATCAGACTTAAAAAAAAAAAAAAAAAAAAAAAAAAAGAAAATCATAACTCCACTGCTCATTAGCTGTGTAACCTTAGGCACACTAATTCAGGTGGCCAGCTTAATTAACTGTAAGGCAGGATGTCTATTTCATGGAATTGTTGTGAAGATTTAGTAATGTGTATAAGTTACTTAACGTGTTACTACGCGCATGGTATTTTACTATTAGCCTGTGACATCTTTAAGAGGCTGTAACTTGCCAGGCATGGTGGTGGACACCTGTAATCCAAGCGACTCAGGAGGCCGAGGCCAGCGGAACACAAATTCAAGAACAGCCTTTCGGTGGGCAGGTGTTGTGGCTCAGCTGTAGAGCGCTCGCCTAGGGTTCAATCCTCAGCACCACGTAAAAATAAAGGCATTGTGTACAACTAAAACAAATAAATATATATTTAAAAAAAAAAAAGAACAGCCTTTCTGCAACTTAGATCCTGTCTCAAAGTTTTAAAATGTAATAATTTTTTAAAAAATTATAACAAAAAAAAAACAGGCCATAACTTTTTTTTTTTTTTTGTATTAGGACTTGAACCCAGGGGTACTTTGCCACTGAGTTATATCCCAGCCCTTTTTGTTTCATAATTACTTCTTTATGTTGAGACAGGGTCTTTCTTACTAAGTTGCCCAGACTGGCCTCAAACTTGCAATCCTCCTGCCTCAGCCTCCAGAGTTGCTGATTACAAGTGTGAACCCTAGCACTTAGCCAAGTCTCCCTTAGTACCAAATTCAAAAAATCAGAAGAGCTGCACATGGTAGATACATGTCTGTAATCCTAGTGACTCAGGAGCCTGAGGGAGGAGGATAACAAGTTCATGGCCAACCTGGGCAATTTAATGAGACCCTACCCTGTCTTGAAAAAAAAATTTTTTTTTCAGAATAATTCTGGAGACCATTTTCATCTTCAGGCCACCCCCACATGCCCTCTTGCCCACACAGTGCCAGCCTTAGTACCATACTAAGACTCCATGAGCAACTTCTCCATCCCTTTCTCCAAGGCTTGGGGTCACTTCTCTTTTTTTTTTTTTTTTTTTGTACCAGGGATTGAACTCAGGGGCACTCGACCACTGGACCACATTCCCAGCCCTATTTTGTATTTTATTAGAGACAGGGTCTCACTTGAGTTGCTAAGTGCCTCACCATTGCTGAGGCTGGTTTTGAACTGGCGATCGTCCTACCTCAGCCTCCCAAGTGCTGGGATTACAGGTGTGCACCAGCACTGCGCCCAGCAGCTGGTTCTATTTGAGAACCTGAGAGTTTTAGTTTGAATTTAGGAGCTAGAAAAAAAATTCTCTAACTTCTGTAAGCAATTCATAAAACAGTGGAGTGTTACAATAATAGCTATACCTGTTTTCATTGAAATGTTCATTTCAAGTCAAGCACAAAACTTTCTAGTCAGCAAATTTGAATATAGCACAATGCTGACATCTGGATATACAAATATGAAAGGGATACATGTAAGCCTGTAACTTTCTCAATAAAATTTCCATTAAAACTTTCACATAAAAGCCGGGCGCGGTGGCGCACGCCTGTAATCCCAGCACTTTGGGAGGCTGAGGCAGGAGGATCGTGAGTTCAAAGCCAGCCTCAGCAATGGCGAGGCACTTAGCAACTCAGTGAGACCCTGTCTCTAACAAAATACAAAAAAAGGGCTGGGGATGTGGCCCAGTGGTCGAGTGCCGCTGAGTTCAATCCCCAGTACCAAAAAAAAAAAAAAACTTTCACATAAATAAAAAATGAAGACACAATAACATAGTTTGAGGTATAATGAGGTTTTTTGTTTTTGTTTGTTTGTTTTAGTACTAGGGATTGAACCCAGGGGTGTTTAAAACAGCACATCCCCTACCCTTTATAGATTTTATTTTGATACAGGGTCTTCTTAAGTTGTTGAGGCCAGCTTTGAACTTGGGATCCTCTTGCCTCAGCCTCTCCAGCCACTGGGATTACAGGCGTGCACCACCACACCCACCAAGAAATTGAAAGAGCTTACATCTGTTGAGTGGTGCAAACTGAGGGGAAGAAAAGCACATTCAAGCACCTTTCTTTTACCACGTTCCAGGTATTATTTTCCATGCTTCATCTTATTATTTTGGTTTGTTTTATATTTTGTAATGAGGATTAAACCCAGGGCCTGGCATATACTAGACAAGTGATTACCAGTGAGCTACATCTCAAGCCTGGCTTTTTGGACCTCAGCACAATTTACATGAGGCCAGGGGGCTATCCTGTATACTGATATTAAGCAGCATTCTTGACCTCTGCCCCCCAGGAGCATCCTCCTACCACTTAGCACAGCCAAAAATGTCTCCAGTCATTTCCAAATGTCCGTTGGGGCCAAAATGACCCTTCAGGTGCATTATTATTTTTTTCCCTTTTTTTTGTTTTTGATTGAACCCAGTGACACATAAACACTGAACCACATCCCCAGCTCTTTTTTCTTTTGAGACAGGGTCTCACTAGGTTGCTTATAGCCTTGCTAAGTTGCTGAGGCTAGCTTCAAACCTGCAATCCTCCTGCCTCAGCCTCCCAAGTTGCTGGGATTACAGATGTGCACCAATACCACCAGCTCAGGTGCATTATATAAACCATACCAAAAAAACTATTGGGGGGGCTGGGATTATGGCTCAGCGGTAGAGCACTTGCCTAGCACATGCGTGGCCCGGTTCAATTCCCAACACCATGTAGAAAAAAAAAAACACATTGTGTACAACTAAAGCAAATAAATAAATATAAAAAAAAACAAAACTATTGGGGGCAGCCATAACCATGTACTTCCCATCCAAAAGGTATATGGCCTAGGTCTTCCAGACAGAATTAGAATTTCTCATGTCTGACTCAGGCATGAAACCTAATATCTACTCCCTATTGTGGCATCAAGGTTCTACGCTAGCCACTTGAAAATATAATATACAGCAACCTCCAAAGAGGATTCTATGCCCATTCTACAATGAAGAAACAAAGCCACTTAGCTAAGACTGAAACCAGTTCTACATCATTCCAAATATCATGCCTTTTGCTACATACCTGTTTGCAAAGGAAGTTAGGGAAAGAGGGGCACGGGGGCATAATTGAACAGATTTGACAGATTAGTAGGTAACAAATAGGCAAGCTGGAAAAGGACATTTCAAGGTGGAGAAAGTCTTTTTTTTTTTTTTTTTTTTTTTAAGTTGTAGATGGACACAATACCTTTATTTTATTTATTTTTATGTGGTGCTGAGGATCAAACCCAGGTTCTCACACATGCTGGGCAAATGTGCTACCACTGAGCCACAACCACAGCCCATCATGTTTGTTTAACCTTGTAGGCATCTCATGTATTTTTTTGACCCTAATTAGATTATAAACTCTTTACAGCTTCAGTTCTATTTAGTGTAGTAATTAATTTGCAAATAAACACCTCTATTGTTTATATACCCATTTTAGGAAGGAATGTGTTAGAGCCAGGTACAGTGGCACACAACTGTAATCCCAGCAACTAAGAAGACTAAAGCAGGAGGATCACAAGTTCAAGGCCAGCCTCAGCAACTTGCAAAACCCTGTCTCAAAAAATAGAGGCTGGAGCAGGGTGCAGTGGCGCATGCCTATAATCCCAGCCCTTGGGAAGCCGAGGTAGGAGGATCACGAGTTCAAAGCCAGCCTCACAAATGGCAAGGCACATAGCAACTCAGTGAGACCCTGTCTCTAATAAAATACAAAAAGGGCTGGCTAGGGATATAGCTCAAGTTAGTAGAGCATTTGCCTCGAATGCACAAGTCCCTGGGTTCAATCCACAGCACCATTGAAAAAAAAAGGGGGCTGGGGATGTGGCCCAGTGGTAGAGTGTTTGCCTAGCATGTGTGAGGCACTGGGTTTGAGTCTTAGCACTGCATATAAATAAATAAAATAAAGGTCCATCAAAAACTAAAATAGTGGGGCTGGGGCTGAGCGGTAGAGCACTCGCCTAGCACGTGCGCGGCCCGGGTTCGATCCTCAGCACCACGTAAACTTAAATAAGGGCATTGTGTACAACTAAAATAAATAAATATTAAAAAAAAAAAAACTAAAATATTTAATAAAATAGATAAAAAGGGCTAGTGATATAGCTCAGTGGTACAGTTCCCATGTTCAATCTCCAGTACCACAAAAAATAAAAGGGATGTGTTGAGACCCCTTAATCTGTGTTGTTACTCTCCTCTTGTTCATCTCTCCTTATCTGTTGTCTCTTCCCCCCTTTCCCTGTTATACTCTTGGACCCGTTTAAGGTCATGGGAAAGGGAAACACTCTGATACTAGATTAAGACTCTGAATGGCTGTATGATGGTTTTCATTTACTGAAAGTCAATGATCCAATATCAGTTTTCCTACAATGAGGTCAACTTCAGACCTTAGCAAAAGGGTTTGTCAAGTTCCCTAGGCGGCTGAGGACAGTTGCAGTATCAGGCCAAGGAAAAGGTCTAGTGAGTAACTGGCTAATGGCCTTTTTAAAAAAGAGTGTTGCTCCTACCCCAAAATAACATGAGGGCTGGGGATATAGCTCAGTTGGTAGAGTGTTTGCTTTGCATGCACAAGGCCCTGGGTTTGATTCCCCCCCTCCCCAAGGGAAAAAAAAAAGAATATGACACTTGCATGAGAACCAAGGACCTTTTATGGTTAAAACACAGAGTCAAGCAGCTACTAAGCTGGAAGAAGCACCAGATGTCTTCAGGGACAAAGAACTTCCCTTGCCTCCCCAACAACAGCCAGTGGGAGCCTCTAGACAACCCAGCAAGTATTAAAGTAACATTTCCTAAACCAGGGCCACACATGGTAGGAGGCTCCCATGCTCAGCTCACAAGCCCTGTGAAAATAGGAAAGGTACATCAGTTATACCCAGAGCTCAGGGGCAGCCACAAGCACCTACTTTCCATCCCAAGGGCACAGGTCCTAGATCTTCCAAGCAGACAGAATAAAAATTTCTTATGTCTCTGACCCAGGCATTAAATTCTATATCCACTTCCCTCTTGTACACACCCACTCTCCAGGAAACCACCCTGTCACCACAAATCAGGCACTCACCCAAGTAATCATCCATCAGGGAGCCGATGGCAAACTGCAGGAAAGTAAATAAAGTGAAATGAGGACAAGGCAAGAACAGAACCTCCTCCACCCAACAAGCCCCAGGCCTTCTGCCACCCAGAAGAGCACAGAACCCGTGGGAACTGTGGGTGGTAAAGAAGTCCCCCGCATTCAGTTCTGCCTGGTATGGAAGGCAAGCAGGCAAGAGACTCACAATGTCATTCTTGTCCACACGGGTCCCCACAATCTTCAAGCGGATGTCATCCTCCTGCTGAATCACAATGTCCTAAGGAGAGGAGACAACAGTGAACTCACACATCCCAGGGCAATACTCTTCCCTCAGCCCAGCTATTCCCACCTCTGCCTTCCTCCTGCCCACTCACCTCATCCATTGTCTTGTAACATGGAGGGTTAGAGTTAGGATCAAATTCCATCTCTGATGGGATGGACTGAAAGGAAAAGTGAGACTGGTCAGCACTTTGCTTATTTATTTTTGTGGTGCTGGGGATCAAATCCAAGGCTTCACATATGCTTTACCACTGAGCTACACCCCCAGCCTGTGAATAGACAATTAATTATATCCCCTCCCCCAACCTCCACCACCGTTTTTTGACATAGGGTCTTGCTAATTAGCTCAGGCTGGCTTCAAATTTGCCATCCTGACTCAGCCTCCCAAGTAGCTGGGATTATAGTCGCATAGCACAGTGCCAGGCTAGGTCAGCATTTTTTTTTTTTCTCCCTGAGGATTAAACTCAGGGAAGCTTTACCACTGAACTACTTCCCCAGCCCTTTTTATTTTGAGACAGGGTCTTACTAAGTTGCTGAGGTTGACCTCAAATTTGCAATCCTCCTGTCTTGGCCTCCTGAGTCCCTGGTATTACAGGCATGTGCCGCCACACCCAGTGGGGTCAGCAAATTGAATGTTTCAGTAGACCATCATGAATGGGTCTCTCTCTTCCTTAGCCCCACCCCAACGTGTCTAGACTTACATGTCGAGAAATGAAGCAAGACATGGGCCCAATTTCTGTGAAGAGTCCAACCTAGGAGGAAAATGAATTATCATGCTTTTCTTTTCTCCCTCAAATCCTTTTAAGTTTTCTATCTGTTTAGGTTTAGATATAAGGTTGTTCCCAAAAGCTCAACATTAGACAATCATTAGGTGCAATGATTGGGCTGTGAGCCCTAACCTAATCAGTATGTTATTCCACTTGAATGGATGAACAGGATCGTAACTGTAGGCAGGTAGGGTGTGGCTGAAGGAGGTAGGCTACTGGGGATGTGCTTTGGGGGCTTATATCTTTTCCCTGTTGAGTGGAACTCAGCTTCCTGATTGCCTTCACCTGAACTGCTTTCCTCCCCCACTCCCTTCTGCCTTACCCAGGCCTACAGCAACAGAGTTGGCTGTCTGTGGACTGAGACCTCTGAAACCACGAGGGCCAAATAAACTTTTCCTCTTCTAAAGTTGCTCTTATCAGGTCTTTTGGTCATAGTGGCGAAAAGGCTGACCAAGCCACCATCTGAACATTTGCTTTTTTTTTTTAATTGATTCCAGTATTGAACACAGGGGCACTATACCACTAAGATATATCTCCATTCCATTTTACTTTGAAAGTCTCACTAAGTTCATTGGGCTGGTCTTCAATTTATGATACTCCTGTCTCAGCTTCCAGAGTAGATGGGATTACAGGCCTGTACCACCATGCCCAGAACAACCTTTCATTTAAATTAAGCAAATGTAGTGTAGTTGTAAAGAATTTAAGCCTAGGACTTATTAGCCCAAGATATAAACCCTTGTTGGCCACAGCATCTTGGCCAGTGCATTTCTGTAAGCTTCAGTGTCTGTACACAGGGATAGAAGCACAGTCACTGTGGGACTTTGTACAATACTTGGTCCACAGTAACTACTCAGTCAATGTAGGCTCCTATTGTAATTATTCACAGTGACTCACATGCCCCTGAGTATTTTGACAGGCGAGGAAACTGAAGTACAAAGAAGTGACTGGGCTAAGGTACAGAATTAGTAAGTGGAATGGGGATGCATCTCAGATCTTTTGAGGATCCACACCATGGGCTCCCTATGAATGGTCTTACCTTGTTGACCTGAGTGACCACAGCATCCACAACCTCGCCTTTAAAAGGCCGGAAAACAATGGCCTTGTACTTAACTGGATAAAGAACAAAACCTCGGCCTGGCTGGATCACACCAGCACCAATGTTGTCAATAGTGGTGACAGCAATTACAAAGCCATACCTACAAGGAAGACAAAAAGAAAAAGGCACTGTATGTGCAAGAACCTCTAAAGCCATCTGCAGAAACAGTCACTGAGCCTAAGGGGAGGAGAGGGAAAGATGTCACCTCTGACCCTCAGATTTTTATGACCAAGAGAAAGGACACAGATAAATATGTGTAAGCTCAAATGCTGCTTTCAAAATTTTAAAACCAATGTCCAAGAATTAAGCAGTTCTGAGTTAATGGACCTCAATCTTTGTTATGCCTCAGAATCACCTGGAAGGAACTTTTAAAATGGAGATTCTCTTGAAGGCTCTTAGGCAGTCCTGATTCTGTAGGGAAAAAAGCAGCTAAGGAACCAGCATGATCAAGAGATGCCCCAGAGGGGCTGGGGTTGTGGCTCAGTGGCAGAGCGCTCGCCTCACACGTGCGCGGCCCGGGTTCGATCCTCAGCACCACGTAAACATAAATGTATTGCATTGTGTACAACTAAAGTAAATAAATAAATATTAAAAAAAAAAAAAAAAAAAAAAAGAGATGCCCCAGAAGCCTGGGTATGGTGGTGCATGTAATCCCCAGTGGCTTGGGAGGCTGAGGATCTCCAGTTCAAAGCCAGCCTCAGCAACTCAGTGAGACCCTGTATCTAAATAAAATACAGAAAAGGGCTGGGAGCTGGGCGCAGCGGCACACACCCATAATCCCAACACTTGGGATGCTGAGGCGGGAGGATCAGGAGTTCAAAGCCAGCCTCAGCAATGGTGAGGCACTTAGCAACTCAGTGAGACCCTATCTCTAATAAAATACAAAAAAAGGGCTGGGGATGTGGCCCAGTGGTTGAGTGCCCCTGAGTTCAATCCCTGGCACCAAAAAAAAAAAAAAAAAGAAAAGGGCTGGGGATGTGGCACATGTGGGTCCAATCCCTGGTACCACCACCACCACCATCATCATCATTATCATCATCGTCGTCATCATCATCATAAAAATTTTAAAAGGGCTGGGGGATGTGGGTTGGTATTTAAGCACCAAAGTTCAATCCCCAGTACTAAAAAAATTTAAAAACTGTCTCAGTGATGTTGCTCAGTGATAAAAGACCCCTGGATTCAATTCCCAGTCTGGCAAAAAGAAAAAGAAAAAACAAACTTGTTAAGAAAATTAATTTTTAAAAAATTTTAAGCCGGGCGCGGTGGCGCACGCCTGTAATCCCAGCACTTTGGGAGGCTGAGGCAGGAGGATCACGAGTTCAAAGCCAGCCTCAGCAATGGCGAGGCACTTAGCAACTCAGTGAGACTCTGTCTCTAAATAAAAATACAAAAAAAAAAAGGTCTGGGGATGTGGCCCAGTGGTCGAGTGCCCCTGAGTTCAATCCCTGGTACCAAAAAAAAAAAAAAAAAAAAAAAAATTTTTAAAAGAACAGCCTGCCAGGCATGGTGGGTATCCCAGAAACTCAGAAGCCTGAGGCAGGAGGATCACAAGTTCAAGGCCAGTCTTATCAAATTAAAAAGGCCCTCACGGGAGTATTGCAAGTTCAAAGCCAGTTTTCAAAACAATAGTGAGACCCTCAGCAATTTATTGAGATCCTGTCTCAAAAAAAAGAGCAAGGGATGTGGCTCAGTGGTTAAGCACCCCAGTGTTCAATCCCCATACAAAAAAAAAAAAAAAAAACAGCCCTAGGTTATTCTGATGCTGGAAGCCCAAAGACTCTACTACCGTGGACTGAATCCCAGCCCACTCATAAGGGTCTGTGGGAGTCCCCTCTTTGCAAAACTCAGAGAAGTCAAGTCTCAGCCCTATTCCTTCTCATAAACTCTCAATATGCTTTTTCAGGTCATTCATTCAGAAAACACTGAGGCCCATGATGTGCCATGCCAGGTCCCTGGGCACAGGGTATAGAGAAACCCAGCAGAATCACAGGAGAGCACACACAGGAACAATGATCAGATTCTGAGCTCTACGAGGACTGACCTAATTCTGTTTTCCTCACTGCAAGTTCGTAAAGTCCAATACAACGTCCTGACACACAACAGGAGCTTTGAAAGTGTTTGCAGACTAAAGGAAATGTCCAGTGTCAACTGAGGAAAGTCTTATTACCCAACTTTGCAGAGGGCGCCTTGGGAATGAAGCAGCTGGCTGCCTGGGGCGCCTGGGAGAGTGAGAGGGCTCCCCAGAGTGGGTGGCAGGTCCTTACAAGATGAGTAGGACCTGGGTAGAGATGTGTAGGCATGGGGCGCTGTGTGCTCAATGAGCGCGGCGGGAGCGAACTCACTTTCCGGTGCAGGTTCCCTCCACCTCGGTGAAAAGCTTCTGCTTCACGGTATTGAGCAAGTTGGGGCCGAAGTAGCGCGGGTGCAGCAGGATCTCATGCTCCAGGGAGATCTGCGGGGAAAGGAGGATGGAGCCTGAGCCAAGAGCGACGAGGGCATGGGGCGAGAAGAGGCCGCGGCGCCCAGCCTCGCTGCACCTCGAGACCCAACCCTCGTCGCCAGCCGGCGCCTACTCACGTGGTAGAACATCTTCCCGGAGGGGAAAGGACCGAGGCGTCCACAACTGGGACAACAGCCTCTCAGTCTCCTCCGGAAGTGCACGCTACAACCCCAACCTCGCTTCCGGGTCCCTCCGCCGATATGATTGGACCTCACTGTAGTGGGCGGGGACGCGTTAAACTCTGCCCCTGCAGCCCCACCAACCACGGCAGGCGGTCAAACCTTAGATCCTCGTAAAATATCCTGTAGTAGATGCTCAGTAAATACTTATCCCCACATGTTTTTTTTTTTTTAATATTTATTTATTTGCTTTAGTTGTACACAATGCAATGCGTTTATGTTTACGTGGTGCTGAGGATCGAACCCTGGCCGCGCCTGTGCTAGGCGAAGCTCTACCGCTGAGCCACAACCCAAGCCCCTCCCCACATGTTTTTATTGATGCATTATAATGGTGGGATTCGTTAGTACATATGCGTAAATGCTCAGTAGACACTTTTAATCGGTGTTATTAGTGAAAATTACATAATTAAAGCACTTTAATAAAAACAAAGGTACAGTCTGCAAATATTTAAAGACTGCTTTTCTCATGGTGACTGTTTCATCGCATTTAATCTACACACCAACGCCGGTGGGCAGGCTCTATTGTTATTCCCACTTACAGATGAGATCCCAAGCTCAAAGGGTTGTAGCCATTCAGTACTGGGATTCAAATTCGTGCTGTCCAATTCCAAGGCGCTTGCAAATTCAGTCATTCCGAATATTTATGCATTCATTTATTCCTTCAACAAACATTTACTGAGCACCCACTACATGACTTGCTCCCTGGAAAGGAAACCTTATTATTGTACTTCTGGGGCACGCGAACACCAGAGTGGGACCGGGATGGGGGGGATGCTACAGAACTGGGAATCCCTTTTCTGTTCCCTCAACTCTGCGATTACTCCTTCCTCTCCCCCTTTCCAGGAGAGCCTCCCTGCAAGGACCTTATCAGCTGTCGTTCAATGTGCTGGAGCTGGCTAGTACTGGGTAGCAATAACCAATCGCTAAAATTTTAGGAATTAGCCAGGTGCGGTGGTGCACGCGGTGGTGCACGCCTATAATCCCAACACTTGAGAGGCTGAGGCAGGAGGATCCGAGTTCAAAGCCAGCCTCAGCCATGGCGAGGCACTTAGCAACTCAATGAGACCCTGTCTCTAATAAAATACAGAAAAAGGGCTGTAGATGTGGCCCAGTGGTCGAGTGCCCCTGAGTTCAATCCAGGAATTAGGCAAACTGGTCTTTAAACACAGCCATTATTCAAAAGTAAATCATTTGTCAGGCATGGTAGTGCACGCCTTTTATCTCAACAGGACTGAGGCAGGAGGATCGCAAGTGCGAGGCCAGCCTGGACAATTTAGTGAGTAACTCAGCAAGGTAAGGAGACTCTGTTTTTTTTTTGTTGTTGTTGTTTTGTTTTTTTTTTTTTTTAATTTTTGTAGTTGTAGATAGACAGCATGACTTTATTTAATTTGCTTATTTTTGTATGTGGTGCTGAGGATTGAACCCAGTGCCTCACATGTGCCAGGCAAGCACTCTGCCACTGAGCCACGACCCCAACCGGGGGACTCTGTTTTAAAATAAAAAAATACAAATAATAAAATACAAAATAGGGCAGGGGGTGCGGATGTGAACAGGAGAGAGAAAGGGAAACAAAGGAAATATACACTTAAAACTCATCACTTCCTAGTTACTTTACCTACTTACTATTGTAAGTATGGGTTTTTTCTTTTGGGTTTTTGTTTGTTATGCTATAAATAAAACCCAGTAGGGTGTAACTTTTGAGATACATCTCCAGATGGTTTTGTTTTTTATTTCTTTTTCTTTTTCTTTTTTTCTTTTTCTTTTTTTTTTTTTTTTTGGTACCGGGGATTGAACTCAGGGGCACTCAACCACTGGGCCACATCCCCAGCCCTATTTTGTATTTTATTAGAGACAGGGTCTCACTGAGTTGCTAAGTGCCTTGCCATTGCTGAGGCTGGCTTTGAACTCGTGATCCTCCTGCCTCAGCCTCCCAAGTGCTGGGATTACAGGTGTGCGCCACCGCACCCAGCTATTTCTTTTTTAATATATATATTTTTTTTACTTGTAGATGGACACAATACCTTTATTTTATTTATGTGGTGCTAAGTCGAACTGAAGGCTTCACACGAGTGCTCTACTGCTGAACCATAGCCCCAGGCCCTGTTTTTTATTTTTTTAAATTAATTTTGAGACAGTGTCTTCAGATGCCCCAGCTGACCTCAAAATTGCAATCCTCCTACCTCAACCTCCTGAGTTGCTGGAATTATAGGCTTATTGCCAATGCCCTATTCAATTATCAGTGTTCTTGAGGTTATTTGTATTTATTGCATCTGTGTGGTGTATTATATAATTTATGTGTTAGAGTTCTGGTTGCTCTAATTTCTTCATCAGCACTAGGTATCTGCAGCATTTTTCATTAGTTTGGTTTATTCTGACTTCTAAAATGCTTCAATCTTTGGAGTTATGATTGATCTTTTGTATGCTAATGAGATAACTGGTGATTGGGGGCCTCCAAGTAGCTTCAGGATGGAGACTGGTTACCAAAAAGACTGTGGCAGCTTGGTAGCTGGGTGTGGTGACACAGGCCTGTAATACCAGCAACTCTGGAGGCTGAGGCAGGCGGATCACAAGATAAAGGCCAAACTCAGCAATTTAATGAGGCCCTGTCTCAAAATAAAAAACAAAAAGAACTGGAGAGGGATGAAGTTTTGTCTCAGTGGTAGAGCATTTGCCTGGCATATGTGAGGCACTGGGTTTAATTCTCAGCACCATATATAAATAAATAAATGAAATGTCCATCAACAATTAAAAATATATATATTAAAAAAAAATCCTGCTGGGCGCAGTGGCACATGCCTGTAATCCCAGCACCTGGGAGGCTGAGGCAGGAGGACCGCGAGTTCAAAGCCAGCCTCAGCAATGGCAAAGCACTTAGCAACTCAGTGAGACCTGTCTCTAAATAAAATACAAAAAAGGGCTGGAGATGTGGCCCAGTAGTTGAGTGCCCCTGAGTTCAATCCCCGGTACCAAAAAAAAATTAAATAAAATAGGGCTGGGGGTGGGCTGGGACTGTGGCTTAGTGGTAGCACACTTGCCTAGCAAGTGTGAGGTACTGTATTCGCTTCTCAGCACCACATATAAATAAATAAAATAAAGATCTATCAACAACTAAGAAAAAAATATTTTAAAAAATAGGGTTGGAGGGGCTGGGGTTGTGGCTCAGCGGTAGAGCGCTCGCCTAGCACGTGCGCGGCCCGGGTTCAATCCTCAGCACCACGTAAAAATGAAGACACTGTATACAACTACAACTAAAATAAATAAATAAATATTTAAAAAAAAAAAATAGGGTTGGAGGGCTGGGGTTGTGGCTCAGCGGCAGGGCGCTCGCCTCACATGTGCGCGGCCCGGGTTCAATCCTCTGCACCACGTAAACATAAATGCATTGCATTGTGTACAACTAAAGTAAATAAATAAATATTTAAAAAAAAAAATAGGGTTGGAGCCGGGCGCGATGGCGCATGCCTGTAATCCCAGCACTTGGGAGGCTGAGACAGGAGAATCGCGAGTTCAAAGCCAGCCTCAGCAATGGCGAGGCACTTAGCAACTCAGTGAGACCCTGTCTCTAAATAAAATACAAAAAAGGGCTGGGGATGTGGCCCAGTGGTCGAGTGCCCCTGAGTTCAATCTCCGGTACCACAAAAAAATAAATAAATAAATAAATAAATAAAAATAGGGTTGGGGATGTGGCTCAGTGGTTGAGTGCTGCTGAGTTCAATGCCCAGTACTGCCCCAACATCCCCCTCCAAAAAAAAACAAAAACAAAGCCCTCTCCTCAAAGTCTATGCCTGAGAACTTAGGATAGCAGGCCTCAAAGGGTGGTCTGGGACAGAAACTTTCTATTTTGGGGAGAGTAGATGGGTACTGGGAATTGAGTGCTTTACTACTGAGCTCAGTTCTTTTTTTATTTTTTATCTTTTTAAGTTTATTTTTGCTACTGAGGATTTAACTCAGGGGCAATGAGCCACTAAGTCAAATCTCCAGCCCTATTTTGTGTTTTATTTAGAGACAGGGTCTCACTGAGTTGCTTAGCCCCTTGCCATTTCTGGGGCTGACTTTGAACTCAAGATCCTCCTGCATCAGCCTCCTGAGCTGCTGGGATTGCAGGCGTGCACCATCGCTCCTGGCTCTTTTTTATTGTATAAAATTTTTTTAAAGCATTCTTTTTTTACTCAACCTTTATTTATTTATTTATTTATATGTGTTGCTGTGGATCAAACCCAGTGCCTCAGACGTGCTAGGCAAGTGCTCTACCACTAAGCCACAAACCCAGCCCCTTATTTTTTATTTTGAGACACATCTGGCTAAATTGCCCAGCCTGCCTTCAATCTGTGATTCTCCTGACTCATCCTTCCAATTTCCTGGGATTGCAGATGTGCTGCTTCTGAGTCAGTCCAAAAAGACACTTCCAAAAGATTGGTGGGATCCTCTTTTAGTTACACATCTGCAAGATCAGAGTTTCTTCATGTACTCCAATCAAAACAGTATATCAGCAGGGTTCAGTGGTGCATGCCTGTAATTCCAACGGCTTGGGAGGCTGAGGCAGGAGAATCACGAGTTCAAAGCCTCTGCAAAAGCAAAGCGCTAAACCACTCAGTGAGAACCTGTTTCTAAATAAAATACAAAATAGCGCTGGGGATGCGGCTCAGGGGCCGAGTGCCCCTGAGTTCAATCCCTGGTACCAATAACAAACAAAAAACCAATATATCATAATAGATGAAAACAGAAGCAGATGTGAAAATATAGCTTTCTTCTATTAACCTAGACATTACAGAGATTTGAAAAAATGCAAACCAATGCCACTTAATCTCACGACAGATTTTTTAAATTTTGGTTAATATAGTTATTTTTCATAAAAAATGAAAATATTAGGGTTGGGCACCTATAGTTCAGTAGTAGTGTATGTGCTTAGCATGAGCAAGGCCCTGGGTCAAATCCCATACCCCACCCACCCAAAAAAAGCTGGTAGTTGGCTTATTGTCATCATTTTGTAATGGATTAACAAGTAAATTTTTAAAAGTTTATTTTTTAAAAAAAATGTTTATTTATTTAGTTGTACACATTGCCTTTATTTATTTTTACATGGTGCTGAGGATTGAACCCGGGCTGCACTAGTGCTAGGTGAGCGTTTTACCGCTGAGCCTCAACCCCAACCCTTAAAAGTTTCTTTAGTATGGCTTGTGAGAATGGGTAAAATAGAGGTGTGATCTCAAGGTAAGATGCTTGTATCTATCACAAGGATGCTGGATAGAGGAACACTCCCTAATTCTGGTTGGGTCTGTTTGGAGGTTTGACTGCAGAACAAAATGGAGATGCTTGCTGGCGCGGTGGCGCACGCCTGTAATCCCAGCACTTTGGGAGGCTGAGGCAGGAGGATCACGAGTTCAAAGCCAGCCTCAGCAATGGCGAGGCACTTAGCAACTCAGTGAAACCCTGTCTCTTAATAAAATACAAAAAAAAAAAAAAAAAAAAGAGCTGGGGATGTGGCCCAGTGGTCGAGTGCCCCTGAGTTCAATCCCCGGTACCAAAAAAAAAAAAAAAAAAAAAAAAAAAAAAGGAGATGCTTGGTGTGGTGGGTGAAGGAGACAGGAGGACTGAGATACTTCTCTGAAAATGCTACCAACCACATTGCTGCTGGAGTCAGACTGGAGGCAGGAAAACACCAGCTCACAGTGTACAGCCCTTTCCTCTGCATGTCTGGAAACTGAAAAATTCTGAGATATTTCTTCAGAAGCAGCCATGTTTTAATTTATTTTTTCATGGCACTGGGGATTAAACTCAGGGACACTCAGCTGCTGAGCTACATCTCCAGCCACTACCACCCATGTTTAAAAATTTTATCAGGGTCCTGCTAAATTGCCAAGCCTGGCCTTGGACTTGAGATCCTGCTGCCTCAGACTCAATCACTGGGATTACAGGCGTGACTACAGAGGTACCTGGCACTCAGCCCTTTTTATTTTGGGACAGAATCTTGCCAAATTGCCCAGGCTGGCCTCGATTTTTCCATCCTTCACTGGAATTAAAGTCGTGCACCAGGGCGCCCAGCCAGAAGTAGCTACATTTTAAAATCTCCTGTCCTGGGACATTTATTATTTATATGCTTTGTTTATTTATTTGTTTATTTATTTATTTTAGTGATGGGGATTGAAACCAGGGGCGCTCTACTGCTGAGCTACATCTGAGGCCGGTTTTGTTTTGTTTTTTGGAAACAGGATTTTCCTAAATTGCCCAGGCTGGCCTCCCTCTTGGGACCCACCAGCCTCAACCTTGAGTGGCTGGGGTTACAGTCATGTGCCACCAGGCTCCCTTGTTCTGGGATATTGTAAAGCCCTGACCCTTTCCTATCAGCACCTGCCCAGTACCTCTGGACACAGAGGGCAGTCTATCCTCTTCATTTTAAGTTGCCCATAAAGTCTAGGCTAAGGACACCACAACATTCTCACAGCTGCTAGATCCTTGACACCACCATTACTGAGTCAGGAGTCCTGGGGATCAAACCCAGTGCCTCAGACGCGCTAGGCAAGTGCTCTACCGCGGAGCCACAAACCCAGCCATTAGATTGGAGGAGTGGAGCAGTTGGGGGCATCAAGGAACGTTTCAGGAAAGGACCTTCAGGAGATTACTGCGGGTCAACTGAGGATTGGCCAAACGTCCACTGTCCCATTCCTCTCTGGCCGGCGTGTCCAAGTGGGTGCTCGGGTCCTTCGCTCAGACAGCTAGGACAGCTCTTGCCCACGTTTTGGGCAGAGCCTAAGACCGGGTCTCCAGGGTACCACATTGGTATGTTGTTCCTCCTTTTTTCCCGGTCACCCTATAGTAAGGTGACGTGCTGTTCACTCCCTCACAACTTGGTGCAATTGCTGATTTAGTGCCCTTTGGGGTCCCAGCCCGCCTGCTGCCTCAGGTAGACGGAGAAGCTCAGCCAATCCCGAGGGCTCTGAGGCAAAGAAGGCGGGACAAAGAGGAAAAGTTCAAGACAGGAGTGATAACCAATCGGACTCCTCGCTGTCTGAGCGATGGACCGGAGCACCCACTTGGATAGGCCGGCCGAGACGGGTGGGACAGTGGACATTCGACCAATCCTCAAGGAGGAAAGGAGAGCTTGAGCCAATTAAGACTGAGAAGGTGGGAAGGGGCGGAGCTCGCCTGGTGGCTGCTCGCTAGTGGGTGAGGGATCAGCTTTCTCGGCTAGTTCCCACTCCAGGAGTCTTTAGCACCTGAAAAGCGAAAGGGAGAGGCTCAGGGAGTTCTCGCAGTGGAGCGTAAAGGCATCGCTCGGGAAAGCCTGGAAGCGAAACAGATTCCTAGTTGGAGGAGCCGCTGGAAGCTACCGGGTGGGCATCGAGGAAGCCGAGGCTGGGTAGGGGGCGGGACTTCCGGGGGCAGGGCCTTTTCCGACCGGAGGCGGGGCCTGATCCTAAGGTTAGTTTGAGGGGGCGGAGCTAGTAGGAGATCTTTGGGTGCGACGTAGGAAAAAGAAGGGTAGAAACTTAAAGGGAGCGTCTTGGGGTGGGGTCTGTGTTGCCAGAGGCTTTGGGGTGGCCAGCGGTATTTAAGGACTGACGTTAAGGCTGCTGGGGAAGTTACCTGCCCTAACCCACTGTCCTTTCTTCCCAGGGAGCCACTGGTGGGGACCTTACTTAGGCGCCCTTTCTTTCGTGGGGTGCTATGGAGTTCCCAGAACACAGTCAACAGCTGCTGCAGAGCCTCCGGGAGCAGCGGTCCCAGGGTTTCCTTTGTGACTGCACCGTGATGGTGGGTAGCACCCAGTTCTTGGCACATCGGGCTGTGCTGGCCTCCTGCAGCCCATTCTTTCAGCTTTTTTACAAGGAGCGGGAATTGGACAAGAGGGATCTGGTGTGTATTCACAACGAGATTGTCACGGCCCCTGCTTTTGGGCTGCTTCTGGACTTTATGTATGCTGGCCAGCTGGCCCTGAGGGGAGATACTCCTCTTGAGGATATGTTGGCAGCTGCCAGCTACTTGCATATGAATGACATCGTAAAGGTGTGTAAGCAGAGGCTGCAAGCCCGGGCCCTGGCAGAGGCAGACAGTACCAAGAAGGAGGAGGAAACCAATTCACAGCCCCCTAGTTTGGAGTTTTTGTCCAGCACTTCCCATGGTCCCCGGCCTTTGTTGGCATCCCCTGAGACATCAGGCCATTGGGGCAAAGAGGAATGGAAAAGCCTGGCTGATCCCTTACCTACTGTCCGTCCTCCTGATGAACCACCATTGCCTGGTGGGGCTGATACTACACAGCCTGGCATGGAGGTCGACTCACCACATCTGCGGGCACCTCCACTACCAGTAGTTGATGTCTCTGTCTCTCTTGCCAGTCCCAGTAGCTCCACAGAAACCATTCCTACAAACTACTTCTCTTCTGGCCTCCCAACAGTTTCAGTGGAGCCCCTGACTCCTCTTGATGTGGGTCCTGAGAGTCTGAGGGTGGTGGAACCAAGGGATACTGGAGGACCTTTGCAAAGCTTCTATCCTCCAGCTTCAGCTTCAGCTCCAGCTCCAGCCCCAGCCCCAGCCCCAGTCCCAGTCCCAGTCCCAGTCCCAGTCTCAGCCCCAGTTCCATCCCAGGCTCCAGCTCCGGCAGAAGCTGAGCTGGTCCAGGTGAAAGTAGAAGCTATTGTGATCTCTGATGAAGAGACTGATGTAACAGAGGATCAGACTAAGGGTCCTGAGGGACTGTTCCCACCTGAAAGACCAATGTATGGGGGACAGTCCTCCCAGCCAGAGGCTTTTGAGGAACCAGGGGCAACAGGACTGGAGGAGGGGCCAAGCGACCACTTCATGCCTACAGACCCTCATCTACCTTACTATCTGCTGCCTGGTCCAGGGCAATATCATCGAGGACTGGTGACCTCACCCCTGCCTGCACCCCCAGCCCTACATGAGCCACTTTACCCACCTTCTGAGTATGAAGCAGCCCCAGGAAACTTTGGGGTTTTTACTGAGGATGCTCTCACCTGCAAGACATGTGGAAAGACCTTCTCATGCTCTTACACACTGCGGAGACATGCCACTGTGCACACACGCGAGCGACCCTACGAGTGCCGCTACTGTCTGCGCAGCTACACGCAGTCAGGGGACCTCTACCGCCACATCCGCAAGGCTCACAATGAGGATCTGGCCAAACGCAGCAAACCAGATCCAGAAGCTGGCTCCGTTCTAGGGGTGCAGCCCCTCCCAGGTTCTCCAACAGCAGAGAGACAGAGCAGTGGTGGACCGCCCAAAGATTTTGTACTTGGCTCCAAAAACTAACATCTGGGTGAGCATGAGCCAACACTAGCCCTGCTCTTCCCATCATTAGATGGCAGCACAGAAGGTTGGAAGCATCTCCTCACTCCTGCTGAGTGACAAATAAAGGTTCTGCCTGGGCTGAAGGTTCCTACTGTTTGCTTTATCCATCCAGATAAGCAGGACTTTATGGGCCAGAACAGATCAGCCAGCTTTCCCCAAGGGCACTGGGAATTTTCCTGAGGTGTAATCACTTCTCATTCCATATTCTGGAACATAAAACTAGCAGTGAAATTATCTCTTTGAACTGTTGTTGGTTTGTTTCTTCCATAAACCTGTGTGGCTTCGTTATCTTTTGTCTGGTTCTTTAGCTGACATTTGTACTTGGGGAAGGGGTGGGGCCTGATCACTTATGAGAAAAAAAAGTGAGATAGCACAGGACAGTGTAAACTTTACAAATTGGGGAATCTTACACAATTATGGTTTATTATAGTTGAGCTCTTGTGTTTTGGGCTGTATTGGGTACTTCATAGAAAAATCTTACTTCTCCACTTTGTGGGGTGGGGTTTTAGCCATCTCCCCCTATTTTTTTCAGACGAGGAAACTTGAGGCTTAAAAACACCCAAGTTAGCTGGGCGCGGTGGCGCACGCCTGTAATCCCAGCACTTTGGGAGGCTGAGGCAGGAGGATTGCGGGTTCAAAGCCAGCCTCAGCAATGGCGAGGCACTTAGCAACTCAGTGAGACCCTGTCTCTAATAAAATACAAAAAAGGGCTGGGGATGTGGCCCAGTGGTCAAGTGCCCCTGAGTTCAATCCCCAGTACCAAAAAAAAAAAAACACCCAAGTTAGCCAGTCATGGTGACACACACGAGTAATCCCAGTGGCTCAGGAAGTTGAAACCCTGTCTCTAAATAAAATACAAAAAAGATCTGAGGATGTGGCTCAGTGGTTAAGCACCCCTGCATTCAATCCCAGGTACCAAAACCAAACCAAAACAAAAAAGCCCCAAGTTAAACTTGTTCAAGGTCACAGAATTGATTAAAGGGCAAGTCAGGATTTGAACCTGGCTTTTGATCCCAGGCACCATGTGTGGTATGCTGGTCTAAAATATTGTTGAACATTGTTAGCCAAGAACTGGAAATTGTTTTCTTGTTCTTTTAAGTGTTTGGTTTTGTTCCCTTGTCACTTTTGCTGTCCGTGTAGAAAGAACTTTGGTTGAGTGTTTCAATGACAGATACTGTGTTGAAGACTTAAAAATTCGGGGCTGGGGTAGTGGCTCAGCGGTAGAGCGCTCACCTAGCACGTGCGCAGCCCAGGTTCGATTCTCAGCACCACATAAAAAATAAACGCATTGTGTACAACTAAAGCAAATAAATAAATATTTTAAAAAAGACTTGAAAATTCTGCCTACATGTTGTAAATATGAACTGAGGTGTCCAAACATGAGAAATTGAAAGGCACAAAACAGTAAGCCTCGTGGTGGTGGAACTGTGCAGGGAGGTTGAGGGCCTGTTGAGATTAGAAATAGTGGCTGCTTGGGATAGCTAAAGCAAGACACTGTGCATGAGAAGATATTACAGTTGATCTAGTCCCATTCCTTCACTTCAAAAGCAAGGTAACAGCACCCTAGAGAGATTTTATTAGTCACCCAAAGTCATATAGGTGGCTGTTGTCAATGGAGGGAGCAAAGAAATGGGAATTTGGGGTGTTGATGTCAGGTGGGAAAAAGAGCTCTAGAAATGTAGAAGAAAGGGTCTGCCAGGCGGTGGAAAGAGTGGTCTGTAGAACTGATGAGATGTCTCCCTACAAACCTCTTCTCAGCACGCAGGGACCTGAGTGCAAATAAAGCAGGGGGGGAAAGGTGAAAAACAAAAAAAAACAACAAAAAAACCCCTTTCTTTTCTTTTTGGGCCCATATGTCATAGTCTGCACTATAAATTCTTCCTAGCAAACTGTTTTGAATTATAGCAAGGAGAAAGAGCTGAGCTACAAAGACTGGGTGCTAGAAAGCCCCTTCACTGCCAGACACAGTGGTGTACACCTGAAATCTCAGCTACTCACAGGCTGAATGAAGTAGAAGGATCCCAAGTTCAAGGCCAGCGTGGGTAACTTAGAGAGACCCCCATCTCAAGATAAAAAGGGCCGGGGGTGGAGCTCAATGGTAGAGCACTTGCCTAGCTTGTGCAAGGCCCTGGGTTCATTCCCCAGTCTTGAAGAAAAACAAATGAAAGCTGCTTCACTAGGCCACTATGGGAAGTGAAAGTTGACAAGGTTTAACATTTTCATTGCTGAGTGAATTCTAAAGCCAGACATGGTGGTACACACCTTTAGTCCCAGAGACACAGGAGGCTGAAGCAGGCGGATCGCTGGAGTATAAGAGTTTAAGGCCAGCCTGGGTAACATAATGAGATCCTGTCTCTAAAAATTTAAATAAAAATACATACTAAAAAAAAAAAATTTTTTTTTAATATTTTTTAGTTGTAGATGGGCACAATACCTTTATTTTTATGTGGTGCTGAGGACTGAACTCAGTGCCTCACATGTGCAAGGCAAGCGTTCTACCACTGAGCCACAAACCCAGCCCCCCCAATTTTTTTTTTGTTTGTTCTACAGTATTAGGAACCAAACCCAGGGCCTAGCATGTGCTAGGCACTCTCACTGAGCTATACCAGCCTGGAAATAAAGTAATGACAGCCAGGCGCAGTGGTACACACCTGTAATCCCAGCACTTGGGAGGCTGAGGCAGGAGGACCACAAGTTCAAAGCAGCCTCAGCAATGGCAAAGCACTTCGCAACTCAATGAGACCCTGTCTCTAATAAAATACAAAAAAGGACTGGAGATGTGGCCCAGTGGTTGAGTACCCTGAGTTCAATCCCTGGTACCAAAAAAAAAAAAAAAAAATGAATAAATAAAGTAGTGACTACATATTAGTATAGGGTTTAGGCAAACTGTGAAGGTGGTGGTTCTGAATTTGGGAAACAAAGTTTCTTACTGTCTTACATGTACTTAAGTATGACTCTTCATATCACCATGAATGCTTTGTCCTCATTCAAGGTCTTTAAATCCTGTGTGGAAACAATTAAGGTGTGGTAAAGAGAGTGGCCTCCCCTTCCACAAACTTTTGAATACAGAGATTTAGGGATCCCTGGCCAATTCCATCAGGATGCAGGCTTGTCAGAACCCCTCAAGACCTGCATCTGACTGCATTCCTTTGTCCACTTTTCTGCTCACTAACATTTTCATTAAGAGCCAGCCTCTTAAATAAAAACTGAAATGTAACCTAAGCACTGTGCTATCTCTTAGTAGTGCTGAGAATTAATGAAATAAATTTCTAAAATGCATTTTTAAATACCAGTTTTATTTTTTCCTCATTGATACAGAAAACAGCTTACTGTAACATTGTTTCTGAGAAAATTTAAAATTCAACAGAACATCATAAAGCAAAACCCCAAACAAAACATGCAACCATGATAAAATTAAAAAAAAAAAAAAATTAAAGCATAGTAAGGCATACTATATTCATGGGGTCATGTCAATTGGTATAGGAACCACTGTAACCAAGTCTTTCAGTGGAGGACGACAGAGATTGGACTTAATTCCAACTCGAACAAGGACAAGTAGGGATTTATACTCTATGGGAAGGGTGGGAATCAGTGGATGGAAAATTACTAGAGGAAACATCAAGGATAAACTAGCTAAACAGACTTGATAAGAATTCACCATGACAAAATTTTGTCATAACCCTAAATTTTTGTTAGTTCTGTCTTTGGACTTCATATGATTATTTGGTAGAAAAGCTTTCTGCTGTAAGCTGATGGTCATGTTATTTAAAGGTATAGAGAGGACTAAAGAGGAGTTAATGCACTGGGAGAGGAGTGTTATTGATAAGGGACTAGGGTGTTTAGTTTTTTCTTTTCTGAAATTTCTTTTCTGAAATGTTTTGTTTTCTGGTTCTATACTGGCTAATGGCACATGCTTATTACCTCTGCTTATAAAGGTGGAGTCTGTGATGTATGGTCTCACCTACTATTTAGTACCTGCATCATCACAGAAATTATCCACAATGAGTAAATAGAATGACAAATACTGAGCCAAAACAGCACTAGATCTGCAACCTGCACCACTGCCTAACAGCTTCCAGAGAGTTCCATCAGGTGCTTTAAAGACACCAAACAATAACAACTCTTCCTTATTGTTTCCCTCCTCCATAAGGACCTGTGTTCTTACAAAAAACAAGGACAGGCAAAGAAGGTATTAAAGTTTTTATCCTGCTCTATCATGGTATCGTTTCTAGAAGACTTGGTAATATAGCCTAAGTTTTTTAGAGAAACAAGCATACTATAGCTGTGCACCTATTAGAAATTAAAACATTTACCCGGGCTTTTTTTTTTTTTGGTACTGGGGATTGAACTCAGGGGCACTCAACCACTGAGCCACATCCTCAGCCCTATTTTGTATTTTATTTAGAGACAGGGTCTCACTGAGTTGCTAAGTGCCTCGCCATTGCTGAGGCTGGCTTTGAACTCGTGATCCTCCTGCCTCAGCCTCCCAAAGTGCTGGGATTACAGGCGTGCGCCACCGCGCCCAGCTCGGGCTTTTTTTTTTTTTTTTTGATGGAAGGTACAAGGGCTGAAAGGTTATTAAATAAATACTTAAATGCATGACTCCAAAGCTTTTAAGAGTAGAAGCAAAAGCAAGACCTAGAATTACAAGGGGAAAAAGAGAAAGTAGATATACTTTTGTAGGGGAAAAAGAATCTGAGGGGCTGGGGTTGTGGCTCAGCAGTAGAGCGTTTGCCTAGCATGCGTGCAGCCCAGGTTCGATCCTCAGTACCACGTAAACATGAAATGCATTGCATTGTGTACAACTAAAGCAAATAAATAAATATTAAAAAAAAAAAAAGAATCTGAATGCTTGTGAAATATGAAGGAGAAGAAGGAATTAATTTAAATAAAAATGATTAATTTCAAATCTTTCATTTAAATACATTTGGGCCCAATTTATAATTGTCTAGTTCCACAAAAAACATATTTTCCTGTTTGGCTTTGGGTATCTGAGAAAACAAAGGAAGAACTGCTTTCTGCCTATCCTTACCATTTCGTCCTCTGTTGGCATTCTCCTCTGAAAATGAATACACCTAGCAACATCTATCATTAAATCTATGCCAGAAATATGATTAATTCCACCTGTAGCTGATGAATGTTTTCTGGTGTAGTTTTCAAGGCAAACATTGCCAACAATAACATATATTGAGAGTTAACGCAAATAAACAGATGGATAGACAAAAAAAAAAAGACAGACACAGATGGTCTAAGTAGTACAGAGTTTGTGCAGAATAGGAAACAAAACAGAAATCCACCTGGTCAGAGGTATATGGTTAATTTCTCTTGCTCAGGCTCAGGTTTCCCCTTGATGGGTCTTTACTGGTTCACCTAAGTTCAAGTGGAGGAGCATCATTCTTCTTTGTTAACCAAACATGCCCAGGTACAGCTGCTTCTCCTTCCTGTGGTAGCTGCTGAGTTCTGACTGCGTTAACTGAAGGTACCTCCGGACATTGGCATCTTGGAAGATGATTGAGAAGGCAGTTAAAGAGTTAGACCATAATTGCACTCTAGGATTAGAGAGGATTGTTAAAACACTCCCATTCATTTTCTATCTCCAAAATCTGAATATATCACAATTATTCTATTCAATAGTAAATTCCATTGATTAATGCCACTTTGAATTCTTCAAAAATTAACTGGGCACTGTGGCACATGCCTGTAATCTCAGCAACTCAGGAGGCTGAGGCAGGAGGACTGCAAGTTTGAGGCCAGCCTCAGCAACTTAGGGAGACCCTGTCTCAAAAAAAATAAAAAGGGCTGGGAATGTAGCTCAGTGGTAGAGCATTTCCCTATGATGCAAGAAGCCCTGAGTTCAAACCCCAGTACCCACCCCCACACGTAATCTCTGTGTAGGGCTGGATTGGTTGATAATTTTATAATGCAAAGGAGTTTGATAAAATAGTTATTACTACCATAGCAGAGTTTCTAAAGATACTATTTGCATTGGTGGTACCTAATCTATGTAATTGAAAGTTAAGAAACATGAACTAATGGTTTAAATTTTATATATTTATGAGTTCATAGTGGGTTTGACATGCATTTAAATGTACATTTCTTTTTTGTGTGTGTGTGTGGTGTTGGGGATTGAACCCAGGGCCTTGTGCATGCAAGGCAAGCACTCTACCAACTGAGCTATATCCCCAGCCCAACATTTAAAAAAGCTAGAAGGATCTGAAAGTTTTCACTATAGAGAAATAATAAGGGGCTGGGGTTGTGGCTCAGTGATAGAGTGCTTGCCTAGCACATGTGAGGCACTGGGTTTGATCCCCAACATCACACAAAAATAAATAAAATAAAGGCATTGTGCCCATCTACAACTAAAAATATTTAAAAAAAAAAAAATAAATAATAAAAAAAGGAAGAGAGATGTTCAACCTAATTTAAACATGACATAACATTCCAAAACATTACATGTTGCCAGGTGGTCCACACCTTAATCAAATGATCTAGGAGGCTAAGGCAGGAGGATTGAAAGTTTGAGGCCAGCCTGGGCAATTTTGCAAGACCCTTTTTTTTTTTTTTTTTTTTTTGTGGTACCGGGGATTGAACTCAGGGGCACTCGACCACTGGGCCACATCCCAGCCCTTTTATTTTTTTGTATTTTTTTTTTAATATTTTTATTTATTTGCTTTTAGTTATACACAATGCGTTTTATTTGTATGTGGTGCTGAGGATCGATCCCGGGTCGCCCGGGTGCTAGGTGAGCGCTCTACCGCTGAGCCACAATCCCAGCCCTTTTGTATTTTATTTAGAGACAAGGTCTCACTGAGTTGCTAAGTGCCTCGCCATTGCTGAGGCTGGCTTTGAACTCACGATCCTCCTGTCTCAGCCTCCCAAAGTGCTGGGATTACAGGCGTGCGCCACCGCGCCCGGCTAAGACCCTTAACATCTAAATGAAATCCTATATCAAAATTTTAAACGGGGGTAGGGCTGTAGCTCAGTGGTAGAGTGCTTCCCTCATACCTGTGAGGCACTGGGTTCAATCCTCAGCACCACACAAAATTTTTTTTTTTTTTTAATATTTATTTGTTTATTTACTTACTTTAGTTGTACACAATGCAATGCATTCATGTTTACGTGGTGCTGAGGATCGAACCCGGGCCGCGCACGCGCGAGGCGAGCGCTCTGCCGCTGAGCCACAACCCCAGCCCACAAAATTTTTTTTTAATTTAATTTTTACATGTGGGTTAAAAAATAAGGCTGGAGGGGCCGGGATTGTGGCTCCATGGTACAGTGCTTGCCTAGAATGCATCAGGCACTGGGTTCGATCCCTGGCACCATATAAACAAATAAAAACAAATAAAATAAAGGTATTATGTCCATCTACAAATAAAAAATAATAATAATAAGGCTGGAGTGCTTAGGGATGTGGCTCAGTGGTAGAGCGCTCACCTAGCATGTGTGAGGCACTGGGTTTGATTCTCAGTACCACATAAAAATAAAGGTATTGTGTTCATCTACAACTAAAACAATTTTTTAAAAATAAGGCTGGAGGGCCAGGCTTGTAGCTCAGTGGTAGAGCGCTTGCCTAACATGTGTGAGGCACTGAGTTCGATTCTCAGCACCACATATAAACAAACAAATAAAGGTCCATTAATAACTAATAAAAATTAAAAAAAAAAAAAATAAGGCTGGAGGTGTAGCTCATTGGTCGAGTACATACTTAACATGTGCAAAGCCCTGGGTTAAAAATCTCAGTGCAAGCTGGGTGCAGTGCTGCATGCCTGTAACCCCAGCAGCTTGGGAGGCTGAGACAGGAGGATCTTGAGTACAAAGCCAGCCTCAGCAATTTAGTGAGGCCCTAAGCAACTCAGTGAGATCCTGTCTCTAAATGAAATACAGAAAAGGGTTGGGGGGCTGGGGCCATAGCTCAGTGGCAGAGTGCTTGCCTAGCATGTGTGAGGCACTGAATTTGATTCTTACCACCATACAAAATATAAGTTAATAAACAAAGATATTGTGTGTCCCTCTACAATTAAAAAAAAAGGGGGGGTGGGGTGGGGGAATGTGGTTCAGTGGTTAAGTGCCTGAATTCAATCCCCAGTACAAAAAAGAAAAGAAAAACCTCAGTGGGGAAAAAAAAAAAAAAAAAAAAATCCCTGCCACGGTGGAGGGTGGTGGTAGATATTTTACAGAATATGTACACATGTATGAATAAGTGTAATAAAAGAAGACTTTACATATAAAAATAGCCATATAGGCCGGGTGGTGGCACACACCTGTAATCCCAGCACTTGGGAGGCTGAGGCAGGAGGATTGAGAGTTCAAAGCCAGCCTCAGCAATGGCGAGGCACTTGGCAACTCAGTGAGACCCCTGTCTCTAATAAAATACAAAAAAGGGCCGAGGATGTGGCCCAGTGGTCAAGTGTCCCAGAGTTCGATCCCCAGTACCTAAATAAATAAATAAATAAATGTTGCTTTTCTCTTGAAATAAGAATACAGAAGTGGAAGAAGGTGTTTCACTGCATACTTTTTTTTTTAAATATTTTTTTATTTGTCAATGGACCTTTATTTTATTTATTGATATGCGGTGCTGAGAATTGAACCCAGGGCCTCACACATGCTAGGTAAGCGCTCTGCCACTGAGCCACAACTCCTTTTTTTTTTGGTACTGGGGATTAAACTCAGGGGCACTCAACCACTGAGCCACATCCCTAGCCCTATTTTGAATTTTATTTGGATACAGGGTCTCACTAAGTTGCCAAGGCTGGCCTCAAACTTGTGATCCTCCTGCCTTGGCTATTGAGTTGCTGGGATTATATGCTTGTGCCACAGTGCCTGGCTAGCAGGACAGTTTTATTTGTCCTCACCACTTCAACCCCCTCCTCACTCACCTTTAGGCTGCCTATTGACAGCAGCCAGGAGGTAGTGCTGAGCCTGGTCATAGTCCTGCAGATGAAAGAAGGCTACCCCGGCCCGATACAAGGCCTTCGCATTATCAGGCTGCCGTTCCAGGACTTTCTGACTGTATTCTCTCACTCGTTCGTAGTTCACTGGCTCCATCTGAAGGAGACAGGCTAATAGGCCAAAATTAAAGGTGGAAAGAAGGAGGAGGAAAGCCTTATTATACTGATTCCACTACCAACTCCAGGCAGTATCCAACAAAGATGATCTCAAAGTTCACTCATTCAACAAATACGAAGTGTCTCCCATTTGCCACACACTCTTCCAGGCACTGTAGATATAGCAGGGAATAAAAGGTTTATAGACTTGCAATCTTTGAGATCTACCAGTTGCCCTCTTCATACCTAGCACTGGGTTAGGCCCAGTTATAAGACCAGAAGGAACATTCTTTACAATTTTATTTAAAACACTTCTTCATTTTACCTGTTCTACCTATGGCTGCATCCTGAATCCTGTATTCACCACAGTTCTAGTACTGCCATTTTGTTAAAAACAGTGGTTGTGAGCTGGGGCTAAGTGAAGCTCTTGCCTAGCATGCAGGAGACCCTGGGTTGAATTGCCAGCAAAAACAAACAAAATAATAACAACACTGGTTGTTATTAATTGTGAGAAAACAACAAGCATTGTTCTATGTGTTTGGTATACTTTTATCTTCTTCAATTTTCTCACCCACACTATTACTACTTAATGGATAAAGAAATCAAGGCTCAGCCAGGCGCGGTGGCGCACACCTGTAATCCTAGCACTTTGGGAGGCTGAGGCAGGAGGATCGCGAGTTCAAAGCCAGCCTCAGCAATGGTGAGGCACTTAGCAACTCAGTGAGACCCTGTCTCTAATAAAAATACAAAAACCGGCTGGGGATGTGACCCAGTGGTCGAGTGCCCTGAGTTCACTCCCCGGTACCAAAAAAAAGAAAGAAATCAAGGCTCTTAGAATTTAAGCAACTTGTCCAAAATCTCACAGCTGTTAGGTGCAATGATTATGAAATTTGAATCAAATTCTAACTCCAAAATAAGCATCATTCTCAATGACAGTATATCACTTCATTATTCTCTTGGATAATTTAATAGAACCTCAAAATATAAAATGCTTAGGAGGCAATATTCAGTTTTTCTCTCTTTTTTTTTTTTTTCTTCTTCCCTGTACTGGGGATTAAACCTAGGGCTTCATGCATGCTAGGCAAGCAAGTACTCTACCACTGAACCACATCCCCACCCCACCCCATCCCCCCTTTTTTGGGCAGTGCTAGAGATTGAACCCAGGGCCTTGTACATATGAGGCAAGCACTCTACCAACTGAGCTATATCCCCAATCCCCTAGTCCCAGTCCCTTTCTATAATGAAAAGAAGGAAGGGTGCAGTGGCCTATGCCTGTAATCCCAGCAACTCCGGAGGCTGATGCAAGATGATTGCCAAGTTGAAGACCAGCCATCAGCAACTAAGGAAGGCCCTAAGCAACTTACTGAGACCCTGTCTCAAAGAATAAAAAAAGGGTTGGGAATGTGATTCAGTGGTAAAGTCTCCTGGGTTCAATCCCTGATACCAAAAAGGGAAGGGAAATATATTCCCCATTTCACAACTGTGGAAATTAAGCACACTATTACTAAATCATGATGCAAAGGTGGACCAAAATTCAAGGATGAGGAGGATATTAAAGGGCCTAGGCTTATGTCTGTATCCCTCCAGAACATCCCCACCAAGTGGTTGTATGGTTTATATGTACATGTTCACTCAGCAGTCAACTAATCCATCATTAATTCCTTTGACAACTAGCAACTGAGTATGACCATGTGCTAGACACTGAACTAGGAGCAAAAGATAAAAGGAACAAAGTAGACACCTTGTTAAATAAAACTTATGTGTCCTAGTCCCAAAGTGGGAGGAATACATAATAAACAAATGAAATTTTAAAAGTCTTTTTTTTTTTTTTTTTTTTTTTTTTTTTTTTGTGGTACCAGGGATTGAACTCAGGGGCACTCAACCTCTGGGCCACATCCCCAGCCCTTTTTTGTATTTTATTTAGAGACAGGGTCTCACTGAGTTGCTAAGTGCCTCACTATTGCTGAGGCAGGCTTTGAACTCGTGATCCTCCTGCCTCAGCCTCCCAAAGTGCTGGGATTACAGGCGTGCGCCACTGCGCCCGGCTTTAAAAGTATTTTGAAGAAAATAAAACTGTTGGGATAGACAGTGAATGAAGTTAGAGTGCTGCTTGATTACCAAAGGCTTCTCTAAGAAAGTGACAGTCTGGGACTGGGGATGTAGCTCAGTGGCACAGTGCTTGCATTGCACATGAAAGGTTCTGATTTCAATGTCCAGTGCAGCAAAAAAAAAAAAAGAAAGTGACTTTTGAGCCAAGATCTGAATGACAGGGATCATTCAAAGGACAGGGTATCCTAGTCTTGTAGAGAGCCCACAAGTCTGAAAGTGGAAATTTGCTTTTGGCTTTCTGGGCCCTCTTTTATTTTATTTTTTTAAATTTTTATTAATTATTGACAGACCTTTATTTATTTGTTTGTTTGTACGTGGTGCTGAGAATAGAACCCAGTGCCTCACACATGCTAGGCAAGCATTCTATCACTGAGCCAAAACCCCAGCCCCGCTTTTTTATTTTTTGAAACAGGGTTGCTCAAAGTTGCTTAGGGTCTCACCAAGTTGCTAAGGCTGGCTCTGAACTTGCCAGCCTACCTCAACCTTCCAAGACACACCAGGCCAATTCAGTGCATCTTAATGGAACATCTACCAAGTATCCCCAGAGGCTCTAGAGATGCCTAAAGCACAGTCCCAAAAGACCACCTAAAGAGTCAAGGCAACATATATTTAATCAGAGATGGGAAATGAACAGAATAACATATGATATATTAGATGGTGATGAGTATTTACAAGTACCATATCTAAAACATCTTCTTCTTTTTTTTTTTTAAATCAATTCCCTAATATGCATTCTATTCTTTAATATGTACAGTATTCAGGTCTAGAGGTATATCTCAGACGTAGAGCACCTGCCTAGCATGTGCCAGCACCAAGAAAAAAAAGTACAGAATTCTATAACAATTTAAGCTCTGGCCAGGTGCAGTGGCATGCACCTGTAATTCCAGCAACTGGGCAGGTTGAGGCAGGAGGAGCACAAGTTCCAGGCCAGTCTAAGCAACTTGGGGAGATCTTGTCTCAAAACTAAAAAAATAAAAGGGACTGGGGGTGTAGTTCAGTGATAAACTACTCCTGGGTTCAATCTCTGTACCAAAAAAAAAAAAAAAAAAAAAAAAAAAAAGAAAGAATTTAAGCTCTGGAATTAAGACTGACTAGGTAGAATTTCAGTCCCACCACATTCTGTTTGTTTCCTAAAACTTCCTCAAAGGACATTGTGGCACAAAAATTAGTATATGTAAAGGGCTTAAATAGTATCTGTTCATGTATTTAATAAATGTCACCTTTATGAGACCTCCCTAACCATCCTATTTATTTATTTGGTACAGGGAATTGAACTCAGGGGCACTCAACCACTGGGCCACATCCACAGCCCTTTTTTGTATTTTATTTAGAGACAGGGTCTCACTGAGTTGCTAAGTGCCTCACCATTGCTGAGGCTGGCTTTGAACTCGCAATCCTCCTACCTCAGCCTCCCAAGTGCTGGGATTACAGGCATGTGCCACGTCACTGTGCCCGGCCCTAACCATCCTTTTTAAAACTGAACACCTCCATACCTGTGCATGAGTACAGGGACATCTCTCTTCCTTTTTCTTTTTTTCCAGTACTGGGTATCAAACCTAAGTACTTGGCGGGGTGTGGTGGCGCATGCCTGTAATCCTAGCAGCTTGGGAGACTGAGACAGGAGATCAGGAGTTTAAAGCCAGCCTCAGCAACAGTGAAGTGATAAGTAACTCAGTGAGACCCTGTCTCTAATAAAATACAAAAATTGGGCCGAGAGCATGAGAAGATTAGATGAACTCTAGATAGACCAAAGGGGAGGGAGGGTAAGAGAGGGACCATGGGGGAATGCCAATGCACGATGGAATGAGATGGACATCATTACCCTAAGTATATGTATGAAGACATGAATGGTGTGACTCTAATTTGTGTACAACTAGAGATATGAAAAATTGTGCTCTATATGTATAATATGAATTGTAATGAATTCTGCTGTCATAAATAACAAATTAGAATTAAAAAAAAAAATTGGACTGGGGATGTGGCTCAGTGGTTGAGTGCCCCGGAGTTCAACCCCTGGTAACTGCCCTCCACCAAAAAAACCCAAAAACCTAAGTACTATATCACTGAACTATACTCAAAGCCTGTGTACAGGGATTTTTTTTTTTAATTTTTTTAGTTTTCAATGGATGTTTATTTTATTTATTTATATGCGGTGCTGAGACTCAAACCCAGGGCCTCACACATGGTAGGCAAGTGCTCTACCACTGAGCCACAACCACAGCCCATGTACAGGGATCTTTATGTGTTTTATTACTCTGCTAATCCTCAGCACCTTATAATTGTTGACTTAATTAAAACAAGCTACAGTCATTGCTATTATTGTTACTTGAGTCTAAGAGTAGCACAGGACACACATTTATAAAAAGAATTAGGTTTTCAACAATCCATTGCTAATAAGTATTGTTAACTAGATTTTTTTAAAAAATCACTTTATATAGCTAAGGGTGTGGCCAAGTGATACAGCCTTTGCCCTGGGTTCCATCTCCAGCGCTGTGAAAAAAGAAAAATCCCTCTTTAAACAATTACGAAACATAAAAACTGCTCCTAATAATTTGTGGGGCCTGAGCTTGGGACTGTTAAAACATTTTAACCTTTTTTTTTTGGTACCGGGGATTGAACTCAGGGGCACTTGACCACTGGGCCACATCCCCAGCCCGTTTTTTTTTTTTTTTTTTTTTTTTTGTATTTTATTAGAAGCAGGGTCTCACTGAGTTACTAAGTGCCTCGCCATTGCTGAGGCTGGCTTTGAACTCGAGATCCTCCTGCCTCAGCCTCCCAAAGTGCTGGGATTACAGGCGTGCGCCACCGCGCCCGGCTAACATTTTAACCTTTTTAAAAAAATATTTATTTTTTAGTTATAGGTGGACACAATGTCTTTATTTTACTTTATGTGGTGCTGAGAGGATCGAACCCAGTGCCTCACGCATGCTAGGCGGGCACTCTACCACTGAGCCACAGTCCCAGGCCCTGTTAAAACATATTAATATATTGCAAAATAAGTTAATTGGTTCTATGATTATTTTGCTTGTCACAGAACAAACTTAAGAAGTCTTCTTTCTCTTAGTAAGTTAGTCCTAGTCATACTATGGCATCCATCTCTTCACTCAAGGCCATCGGAGACAGTAGATACTAGTTATCAAAGTTATGTGGTTTACAAGAAAGAGGAAAAGCCCTTCAAACTACCAAGTAACAAGTCTCCCAAATATTAAATTTTTTTAACGAAACAACGCCAGTTTTTCTCTATAGTGTGTAAACTACTCTAAAGATATCAGCATCACTGAAGAACTTACAAGAATCATATTAGTAAGACTCACACCCCAGACCAATTAAATCGGAATTTCTGAGGGTTAATTAGATTTTTGAAAAGTCGCTTTTTATAGCTAAGGGTGTGGAAGGAAATTGTATTTTCACATAGTCCAAGTGAATTTGAGAAGCCCTGCTCTATAGCAACTCAATGAGTGCTCTATAGATTGGAAATAGATTTCTTTTTTCTTTCTTTTTTTTTGGAAATAGATTTCAATTCACGTTCGAATAACTGGATGAAATAATAACTGGATAGAAAAGAATGCTCAGGGATCTCCCCGCCCCCAGGTTCACAGTTTTATGTTCCTGCCTTTGATGTTCCCTATCCACCCTTCAACCTTGTTCTTACCAGCTAGATTGTTGTAGCAGTCTGTCTGGGTCGTGTGCAGGATATTTTCTTGTTCAGGTGTGAGAGCCGGGCCCTGAGGTCCTAGATTAGGTATCGGGGAGGGAAGACTTGGATCCAGACCCCGCAGCTGAAGCAGAGCTCGATGGTACCTACTCACTGCATCACGGTACTTCCCTTCCCGATAGCGCTGGTTCCCTTCCTCCTTGTATAGCTGAGCCTCCTGCAGGCGTTTCTCCATAACTCTCGGTCGCCCACTGCTCTTGTGGAATTGGGAAGTGAAAGAGCACTGAAGCTCTGGGCTTGGGATCAAAACAATTGATTTTGGTAGTCGACTTAAGAAAGCAGTTGATAACTCTTCTCCAGGAAAGCCCCCGGGAGGGAAGCTTTGCTTGTTTCTACCCACCCCCAACACCACCTCTCTGCAGTCTTTTTCAATCTCCAGAAGTGCAGGAAACTAGTTAGGAAAAGGATGTGGGCATAATGAGGCCAAAGATTAAATGATTTCCTAAAGAAGCAATCCCGGGGAGAGGAGACTCCGCAAAAAAACTATAAAGGCCGTACTAGGGAAAAGCGGTAGGCGTGAGAACGCCGGCAGGATCCGCTTCCTCCTTTCTTATGGACACACCCCCCTGACCTGGAAGAAGAAGGGAGTAGGCGGTGACAGCTGCTAAAAGACAAGGGGGCTTCCCTCCACCCCCGCTCTTTAGTTGTCCTATTCAACAGGCATTTGTCGATGTCTGTGCTGTGAGTTGAAGATCCGAGGTGAATGAGATCCGTGCTCCCTACCCGGCAGGCGAGGCCAAGGAGGCCTCATAAGCGTCCCAACTGCAAGGCACCAGTTTATGGCGCCCAGCAGATGCCCAAGCCCGGAAGTCTCCTTTCAGGTTTCAGTTTAAGGGCGGGAGTCCGGAGAGGAAAGGGTCTACCCTCCTGGCAGTTTGGTAGCTAAAGGGTCGCGCGCATTGAGCCACACCATCCAATCAGAAGCGGCTCCGGAAAAGTAATCCCGCAGAAACGACCCCGCCTACCCTAGCGGACCAACCCGAAAAAAAAAAGATCCTCCTGGTCTCTCCGCCAATTGGAAAAATCCGGCCGATCACGGACGACCAATCAGAGCGGCAGACGACGATTCAAGCTGGCCAATGAGAGATACATAAGGCGGGGTCAGGGAGTCTGTTGCTAGGTAGAAGTTGAGAGGTTCATAGAAAAGGAAGGCCAGGGAATAGTGTATTCCCTGGTTCTGGAAAACCTTTTGGCTACTAGTCGCTAAAACAACTGCTTTCATGTTGCAACAACTCCCTTTCCAACCTCTTGTTGTTACTGTCAAGACACTGCTGCATACACAAGAATAAGGAATACAAGTCGCCGAGCAAGCAGTTCTAAGACGCCGCGGCGACTGGAAGTGAAGCAGGAGTACGAGTGGTGAGAGGGTTGGAGAGGCGCTTGATAGGGAAGCTGCGGGCGGCTGCGCAAACCCGTGGCTGAAGTACGGAAAGACGAGCGCGCACACGCTTCCGTCCTACGAGGCACTTGATCCGCAGCCAGCCTTGCCCGTCTCAGACCCTGCTGCGGCTGCGCGGTAAAGCCATCGTCGCTGATTGGCCCGGGGAGCAACAGGGGCGGGAGGAGGAGAAGGAAGGGAACTCCGTCGTCCTAGGCGCGCACCCGCCTGCGGTAGGGAAACCGAAGGGCTGGAAGGGAAGCTGCTCCCTGTTGCGTTGTTTTGGGCTCTTTGAGGCGAAAGGGGGAGGGGAGGAAGAAGGCGACATAAACACTACGCAGCGGGGACTGCGCGGCCTCCGCCACTGCGTGCGTGCGTGCGCTCGCTCGCGCGGGCCCAGTGCTGGCGCGTGAGGCAGAGGCGGGCGGCGGCGGCGCCTGCGCGGTCGGTCTCGGTCGACGGTTCGCAGGGGAGGAGGCGGCGGGAGGCGGAGGAGGCGGCGGCGGCGATGGAGGTGAAGCGGCTGAAAGTGACCGAGCTGCGGTCTGAGCTGCAGCGGCGGGGCCTGGACTCGCGCGGCCTCAAGATGGATCTGGCGCAGCGGCTGCAGGAGGCGCTGGACGCCGAGATGCTCGAGGACGAGGCTGGCGGTGGCGGGGCCGGGCCCGGCGGGGCCTGCAAGGCGGAGCCTCGGCCTGTGGCCGCGCCGGGCGGCGGCCCGGGCGGGGACGAGGAGGAGGACGAAGAAGAGGAGGAGGAGGACGAGGAGGCGCTGCTTGAGGACGAGGACGAGGAACCACCCCCTGCTCAGGCCTCGGGCCAGGCCGCGCAGCCGCCGCCAGAGCCCCCGGAGGCGGCAGCCATGGAGGCCGCGGCCGAGCCCGATGCTTCCGAGAAGCCGGCAGAGGCCACCGCCGGGTCAGGTGGCGTAAATGGTGGCGAAGAGCAGGGCACCGGCAAAGGAGAGGAAGACGAACCCGAGGAGCGGAGCGGAGATGAGACGCCGGGATCCGAGGCTCCGGGTGACAAAGCCGCAGAGGAACAGGGTGAGGAGCTAGCGGTGCCCGACTCTAACATGCTGGGTGCACCTTGCCCCACATCGCGGGTTCGATCCCTTGTTCCCTTTTACCTAGAAGTGCACGATTTCCAACGCTATTTGATAGGATTCCCTAAGGATGGTGTCCTTCATCCTCTGCCCACCTTTCTGAGTGGTTTGGCCACTTCTGTGGCTCCACTATTTGTAGGAGGTTAAGTTCCAGCCTAACTTGGTTCCTTAGTACTAATGGACGAAAGAGTTATTTTGCCTCAGAATTGCTTGGGAGCTACCTGTGGAGCAATCTCTCCCAGTGTTCCTTACCATTTTCTTAGCCGAGGAATTGGTGATTACGGGGGCCACTTGACTGGCAGTTGCAGGCTTAGGCCTTTGGGCTGACTGTTGACTTTCTCACTGTAAAAATATTAAGCAATAAATTGAGTCGTCAAAGTTCTCTGTGTCAAAAGCATATTGAGGGCTGGGGTTGTGGCTCAGTAGCAGAGCACTTGCCTAGCATGTGTGAGGCACTGGGTTCAGTTCTCAGCACCGCATATAAATAAATAAAGTCCATTGAAAACTAAGAAAATATTTTTTTTTTTAAATGCATATTGATAGAGCTTGAGCCAAACAGAGAATCTGGAAATTTAACCTTGCTCCTTGCTTGAGCAGTAGGGGACAGCCTCTAGTGTGAGCATGTTGAGCTTAATAGTTAACTAGCGGAGAAAGTCTTAATCTGGTGCAATTGGAACAAGTTATTTGGTGCATTTGGAACAAGTTACTTGCCTGTATTCTTAGGACTAAAATTGAATCATCTTACTGAGTCAGTGAATGGGCATATTTATAGATTTACTGTACAATTGCACTAGACTTTTACATTTCAGGTTCCTGACTTCCTGGATTGAAATGATTGAGGTTCTGGTGGGCCCCTTGAGTAACCTGGTGGAAGAGACTTTGTAGAGACTCCACAAAGAGTTAGTGACCTTTCTCCTTTTGAAGTGATTGGATGGATAGAGTTGATCCATAACAGTATCTATCAGGGAGGGAAGCTAGAGCTCCTTCCTAGTCTTACTATAAAGTGGGTTGCCTTAGTTCTTTTATAATGTTTTTTAGACTACTATCAAGTTACTGTGGTATAATTGGAATCTGTTTTACAACAGTCACACACATCTTGCAGATTTTGTCTGATCTCCTGGAACAAAAAATCACATTACATAACCTTTGACTTGTGTGTACTCAGCACATAAAAAACATTGAAGGATAAAAGACTGCTTTAAAAAAATTATTAAAAGCTTTCTTAGGTTGGAAGTATAGCTCAGTGGTAAAGGGCTTGCCTGGTATGGAGGAAGCTCTGGGTTTGATCCCAGCACCACAAAACAAATAAATAAAAGCCTTTTTAGTGTTGCGAAATACAAAAGCCTAAGGAAAAACTGTCCCCCCCCCCTCCCTTTTGTAATGAATGTTGCTAAATATATGGCAACACCTTTCTGCCCCAAATTACCTGCAGTAAAGTTGCGGTATTATTTATGGGTCTCTTGTGACTTGATGGTTTGCTCTTGCAACTTTCAGTAGAAAAAGATCCCTGATTAAGAATATAGTTATGAGCCAGGCGCAGTGGCGCACGCCTGTAATCCCAGCACTTGGGAGGCTGAGGCAGGAGGATCATGAGTTCAAAGCCAGCCTCAGCAATGGCGAGGCACTTAGCAACTCAGTGAGACCCTGTCTCTAAATAAAATACAAAAAAGGGCTGGAAGCCGGGCGCGGTGGCGCACGCCTGTAATCCCAGCACTTTGGGAGGCTGAGGCAGGAGGATCGCGAGTTCAAAGCCAGCCTCAGCAATGGTGAGGCACTTAGCAACTCAGTGAGACCCTGTCTCTAATAAAATACAAAAAAGGGCTGGGGATGTGGCCCAGTGGTTGAGTGCCCCTGAGTTCAATCCCTGGTTCAAAAAAAAAAAAAAAAAAAAAGAATATAGTTATGTATCATGTACTTGAGTTTATTTGCTGTGTAAGCCAGCCATGAGCAGCTGTGCACTTTACTGCAGGAAAGTCAGATTCTATTTAAGCCATTTATATCATGAATCTGTGGGAAAATATTAGGAAATATCATGTTCCTACCTTCAGATCTGGTCAGAATTGAAATAAAATTAACGTGAAGCTCTTTTAAAGATCTAGGAGTATTTTTGTGTGTGTGTCGTAGTAATGGGGAAATCTGCAAGTTTGACCTGATTTAAGCAGATAAATTTAGAATGTAAAAATTGTCCAATTTTTATCTACTGCTTGACTGTAATTAGTCCATAATGTCCTCCTTCCCCCACCATAAAATTCCAGCCAATGACAGAAAGATAATCTTTGGAAATAAAGTGTTCTATGGATGCAGTGAGAATAACCTGACTATTTTGATTAGACAGATCCTCAGATCTCCTTTAGTTTCTATTGGTCTGAGCTTATTCTACACTCCAGTATGAAAAACTGCTGATTTTCTTTCCCTCCTTTTTGTAGGAGATGATCAAGATAGTGAAAAGTCAAAACCAGCAGGCTCAGATGGTGAGCGGCGGGGGGTAAAGAGACAGCGGGATGAGAAGGATGAACATGGCCGAGCTTACTATGAATTCCGAGAGGAGGCTTACCACAGCCGGTGAGGGAAACAGTCCCTTTCCTTGAAGGGAGTGTCTATACTCTAATTTTGGTATACCTGGTGTTGATTGCAGAGTCTGGAAGGAGGGGTGGATTAAAAATGGAATAGGTTTTTGTAGGCATAAATTTTTAGATTGAACCTACCATAGAAGCTCCTATTGCCCTTTCTCATTTATTGAAAGAAGCTGTCTGCTGGATTTGATATTCACTGAGAGTTTAAAATGGACATAATGTCCTGAAGACACCCCTCAAAGAACAGGACTTTGGTTACATTGTATTTGCTTTTCTCTCCTGTGTATAGCTCAAAGTCTCCACCACCTCCAGAAGAAGAGGCAAAAGATGAGGAAGAAGATCAAACTCTTGTGAACCTGGACACATGTATGTCTAAGGCAGATAGATTGGGGTTTTTAACTTATCTCCTAAAAATGATTCTGGAGATTAAAACTTCATGGCTAACAAATTCCAAGAGACTTTGTGTCCATTAGTAACAAATGGGTATATTTGCACTCTTTTGGTAGATATCATGTCATAGCCATTACAGTAAACCAATTTCATCTTTTCTTTCTTAATAGATACCTCGGATCTCCATTTCCAAGTAAGCAAAGACCGCTATGGAGGGCAGCCACTCTTCTCAGAGAAGTTCCCCACCCTTTGGTCTGGGGCAAGGAGTACTTATGGAGTAACAAAGGGAAAAGTCTGCTTTGAGGCCAAGGTAATAGCTCACAAGGATCATTCATTTATCAGTGTATTTATTAAACTATCTCGTGTCAAAGAGATTGTCCTTCATGGCTTTGGTTTAAGTTCAGTGAAAGTTATTCCAATATTGAGTTGTAATAGTTGTCATTTTTGGTTTGTATAAAAATTGTCTTTTAAACTGGGCATGGTGGCACATTGCCTATAGTCCCAGTGACTTTGGAGGCTGAGACAGAAGGATCACAAGTTCAAGATCAGCCTCAGCAACTTATTGAGACCCAGTCTCAAAATAAAAAGGAATGGAGATATGGCTTAGTGGTAGAGTGCCCTGGATTCAGTCCCCAATAACACCCAAAAAAAATGTGTATTTCTAACTCAGACTTTGCTCCTGAGTTAGAGTATTTAAGAATTCCTTTTCTGACTTAACCAGGTAACCCAGAATCTCCCAATGAAAGAAGGCTGCACAGAGGTTTCTCTCCTTCGAGTTGGGTGGTCTATTGATTTTTCCCGTCCACAACTCGGTAACATTATTTTGTAACTTCCTTGCTACCATATTGCTTAGTCTATGGGAACTTTGGGAATAGGTGACTAATTTGTTAACTGTTCTAGGTGAGGATGAATTCTCTTATGGTTTTGATGGACGGGGACTCAAGGCAGAGAATGGGCAGTTTGAGGAATTTGGCCAGACTTTTGGGGAGAATGATGTCATTGGCTGCTTTGCTGTAAGTATTCCTGAAACTGTACATTGACAACAAGGGGTGGATAAAGTGCCCTGGAAATTTACGTCTGCTTCCCATCAACAGTTACCTTTTATGCATTTGATGCATTACTTTTTTAGTTATGTAGCAGTCTGAGTGTCAAAAAAGATTAAAGGAAGATTTAATCTACCTCAAACCCGGTTACCCATAAGTTCTCATGTCTTTTAACCTTAATAGAATTTTGAAACTGAAGAAGTAGAACTTTCTTTCTCCAAGAATGGAGAAGACCTAGGAGTGGCATTCCGGATCAACAAGGAATCCCTGGCGGACCGGGCCCTTCTACCCCATGTCCTCTGCAAAAATTGTGTTGTAGAATTAAACTTTGGTCAGAAGGAGGAGCCCTTCTTCCCACCACCTGAAGAGTATGTGTTTATCCATGCTGTGCCTGTTGAGGAGCGTGTTCGCACTGCAGTCCCTCCCAAGACCATAGAGGAGTGTGAGGTATGCCAAACACTATGCACAAACTTATGGTCTACATTTCTCTAAGCATTAACAAACTGGTTTTGGGGTAGATGTTCTTAAATTGGATTTTATAAAGGGGCCTACATTCCATTATGATCCTGGTTCTCTTTACTTAACAGGTGATTCTGATGGTGGGACTACCTGGATCTGGAAAGACCCAGTGGGCACTGAAATACGCAAAAGAAAACCCTGAGAAAAGATACAATGTCCTGGGAGCTGAGACTGTGCTTAATCAAATGAGGGTGAGTTGTTGGGGATTAATCAAATGTATACTGTATACTATGGGGGTGCCAATAAACTCCTATAACCTGTTGTTAGTGAGAGTTGGTCTTTGAAGTGTCTGAGAACAAGAGTACCCCAGAGTAGTAAAGTTTTCTCTGTGTATGGGTAGTGGGTTTTATAATTTGTTTGTTCATTTGTTTTTGGTGCTGGAGATTATACCCAGGAGCAGTTTACCATTGAACTACAACCTCTCTCCCAACCTCCAATTTTTTTTTTTTTTTTTTTTTTTTTTTTTTCCCTTTATGTTTTGAGACAGGGTCTTGCTAAATTTCTGAGATTGGCCTTGAATTTGTAATCCTACTGCCTCAGCCTTCTGAGATGCTGGGATTACAGACATGCACTACTGCACCCAGCTATGTGTGTTTTAAGTGAAAAAAAGTTTTTTTCCCTCTGCTGTGTTGTCAAATTTCTGAATACAGATAAAATCTGAACTATATCATCCAGGTTGACTGGAAATAGACAACATTCTTATAACTGAGAGAGAGGAATGAATCGATGTGATAGAAGAACATTTAAAGCAGTGGCAGTGACTCTTGGGCTTTAACTTGCTGCCTAACTCCTTGCTTTCCTCTTCCCTTCCCTTATGTTTACCAGATGAAGGGGCTTGAGGAGCCAGAGATGGACCCTAAAAGCCGAGACCTTTTAGTTCAGCAAGCTTCCCAGTGCCTTAGTAAGCTGGTCCAGATTGCTTCCCGGACAAAAAGGAACTTCATTCTTGATCAGGTATTGTTCAAACATTCAGAAGAAACCTGATTTTATAGAAGATGCAAAGATGAAAATTTGGCACCCAGTTAAGTTGATAAAACTGTCTATCGTCAAAGTGGGGTGTATATATATACAGATGCTGAATTAAGGAGCAGAATTAGGTTACCTAATATGACTAACTGGTTGTGAGTTACGGTTTTAATGTTTGTGGAACTTTATAGAGTTATCTCAAATTAGTGTTTTTGGCTGAGAATATGTGGACCCATATAATAGAGGCAATGGAAAGAGAATTAGAGCTCATTTGAGTTCATGACTCTTATCACTTATTAGATTTGTGATCTTGTACAAGTTTCTCAACCTTACCTGAACCTCAGTTTTCCTGATATACAAAACAAGGTAGTACCTGTCACATAGAGTTCGAAAAATTTAAGGAGATCATATATGTTGAGACCTGATCTGATTTGGTTGAAGTTGAGTGGTGTTTTTAATTCCTAAACATCTGTTATTCCTCCTGATCCTAGTGTAATGTGTACAACTCTGGCCAGCGGCGGAAGCTACTGCTGTTCAAGACCTTCACCCGGAAAGTGGTGGTGGTTGTTCCTAATGAGGAAGATTGGAAGAAGAGGCTGGAATTGCGCAAGGAAGTGGAGGGAGATGATGTGCCTGAGTCTATAATGCTAGAGATGAAAGGTGGGCTAAAATTATAACTTAGGGATCCTGACCCTGGTCAGCGCACACTGTATTGGGATCTTTTAGTACCAGGAATGACTCTCCACATCTGAAGTGTAAATCTAAAGTGCAACTTAATTGATGTGAGCACTTGAATAAATGATTGAGCAGAGTAAATGGAGAAGCAGTAACCCCTTGACTCATCCTGTGTAAGACACAAAATGGGGAAAATGGTAATAGATAACGGGATAATTAAAACTCATGTAAGGACTGGGGATGTAGTTGAGTGGTAGAGTTCTCACCTAGTATGCATAAGGTCTTGAGTTCCATCCCACCACCACAAAAACATAAAAGTAATAAATTAAGACTTCCTTGAGTTAGCTATTAATGGAGTCAATATTTATGGCATGTCTACTGTTTGTCCAGCACAGTCCTAGACTTAAGGAAATACCATAAAAACTCTGCCTTCATGGAATTTGTATTCCATGGAAAGGGAGTAGGGTTGTGGTTCAGATTAAAATGTGGTGATTGGAGTATCTTGATTTCTGGTATTGGTAGGCTTACATTTTGTTGCTCATTTGCTTTTGTGTGTGTGTGCGTGCACACGTGCGTGTATGTAGGGCTTGGTTTTGTTTTGCTTTGTGATCCTGGGGATTGAACCCAGGAGCACTCAGCTACATCCCCAGCCCTGTTTATTTTGTATTTTGAGACAGTGTCTCACAAAATTGCAGAAACTGGCCTTAAACATGACATCCTCCTGCCTCAGTCTCCTAAGTTGTTGGAAATACACATGTGTGTCTCTGTGCCCAACTTTTGTCATATTGAATGAAATCATTAATGCATTACAAAGCCTGAGAGCAAGGTCCACACAAGCCAACCTTAGCTATCTTAGCTATTTTGATTGACCCCTCTTCCTACTCTTTGCTTAGGATTGTGCTTTTTTCCCTTTTTTTTTTTTTTTTTTTTTTTTTTTTTTTTTTTTGGTAGTTTTACAGAATGCCTTTATTTTATTTGTATATGGTGCTAAGGATTGAACCTAGTGCCTCACACATGCTAGGCAAGCGCTCTGCCACTGAGCTACAGCCCCAGCCCTTTTATTTTATTTTATTTATTTTTATTTTCTTTAAATATTTATGTATCTAGCTTTAGTTGTACACAATGCCTTCATTTTTACATGGTGCTTAGGATCAAACCCAGGCCGTGCATGTGCTAGGCGAGCACTCTACCGCTGAGCCACAACCCCAGCCCTTTTTTTTTTTTTTTTTTTTTTTTTTTTTTAATATTTATGTTTTAGTTGTAGTTGGACACAGTACCTTTATTTATTTTCATGTGGTGCTGAGGATCAAACCCAGGGCATCGAATGTGCTAGGCAAGCACTCTTCCTCTGAGCCACAACCCCAGCCCCCCTTGCTGTCTCATATGATGGCATCATACCTTCCCTGTCAACTGCTAGCCCTTTATATTCTGATATTCTCCAGCCACAGGAACTGGTTTACACATCTGTAGGCCAGATCCTCCAAGTTTATACAGAATGAACTATGCCAGTGCATAACTGATAATCAGGTAATCGGGAATTTAGTTCATAGCCACATACCAGGTACCAGGATATGTATGAATCTGCTCAAGCAAAGAAACCACATCTGGTATAGCAGCTGCAGTTGGAGTCATCATCTGACTAAGCTTACAATTTAAAAAAAAGAAAGGCCGGGCGCAGTGGGGCACACCTGTAATCCCAGCACTTGGGAGGCTGAGGCAGGAGGATCCGTGAGTTCAAAGCCAGCCTCAGCAATGGTGAAGCACTTAGCAACTCAGCGAGACCCTGTATCTAATAAAAATACAAAAAAGGGCTGGGGATGTGGCCCAGTGGTCAGTGCCCATGAGTTCAACCCCTGGTACAAAAAATTTAAAAACTATCATTCTCCAAGACTCATCTCTCTTTTAGTTTTATAAAACAGGGCTAGCTGGATTTTCTTAAAAACCATAGGCTTCCTTTTGAAATTAATTCTGCTCAGACTTAGCCTATGAACTTAATGTCCAGAGACTGGCAGATGTGCTCTCCAGTTTTGTACAGGTGATAAATGAGAGCCTTTGTACTCTTGTTTTCTGTTGTCCTTATAGATGAATAGATTCTTTTGGGCTTGAATTTCTTTTAAAATGTTAACCTCTTAGCATCATATCTATTCAACACCAAAACCTTCTCAGTTACTTTTAGCTTCTGTTACTTCTGTCCTGATAAGAAACTGTAATCAGTTCACTACTGATTTGTTATGGATCACTTGAGAACTTGTAAATCTACTGTCAGCAGATAACTCTTTGCCTAAGACTAATAGACTGGGGAAACTTAGGGAAGAGAAAGTGAATTTGATTATTTAAATGTGAGAGTGGGTATGATCCCAATATATTTTTGTTCATTACTAAATGAGGCTTAGAAAGTCTTGCTTCCTGTACTAAATTTTTCATAATGAGTTCTTACCCATCTATGCACTTTTCAGGCCCACAAGCTTCTCTCTTACTCTTATAGCCAACTTCTCTCTGCCTGAAAAATGCGATTATATGGATGAGGTGACATATGGAGAGCTGGAGAAGGAAGAAGCTCAGCCCATTGTCACCAAGTACAAGGAAGAGGCAAGAAAGCTGCTGCCCCCCTCCGAGAAGCGAACAAACCGCCGAAACAACCGGAACAAGCGTAACCGGCAGAACCGAAGCCGAGGCCAAGGCTATGGTGAGTCCTGGAACCTGCCAGCCCCCAACCTCAGTCTGTCCTTTGTGCTGAGTACAGCAAGACCCTCTGAAAGCCAGGAAACCAAGACAGGTTATTAACAACAAGGAAGTGCCTTCTTTATGGAGCTTATTTCTTCCTTTGTCATTTATCCCCAGCTGCTTCTTATATGTTTTTTCCATAACCCTCCAACACAAAAAATCACTTTTCAACAAAAATGTTTCTTTGAAAAGCAGTGCTGTGCCTTCTGGTCTATCTAGTTTTCACATTAATATGGGTTCTCCCACTTCACTGTGTTTGTGTGTTAGGAGGATTCATGCAGTGAAATCTCATTTTTTTTTTTTTTTTTTTTTTTTGCTGCTTTGTCTTTGGGTCAACCCAGCTGTATAGATCAGAAAGTGAATGCATTATTTGGTAATTTTGGGGGGTTACAAAGCAAGCTAGACTATTAATGAAATTTCCCACATTGAATGGCTAGTTTATAATCTAAACCTCCATTGTGCATTCATTGCTCTTTTAAAATGTGCATGCATGCGTCTCTGTGTGTGTGTGTGTGTGTGTGTGTGTGTGTGTGTGTGTAAAACTATAAGTCAACAGAAGTTTTAAGTGCCTGCTACATGCTGAAAACTAGAAAATATTACCACCCTCAAGAAAAGGAGTATATTGAGCCGGGCATGGTGGCATACGCCTGTAATCCCAGCACTTGGGAGGCTGAGGCAGGAGGATCGTGAGTTCAAAGCCAGCCTCAGCAATGGCGAGGCACTTACTCAGTGAGACCCTGTCTCTAATAAAATACAAAAAAAGGGCTGGGGATGTGGCCCAGTGGTCGAGTGCCCCTGAGTTCAATCCCTGGTACCAAAAAAAAAAAAAGTATATTGTATAGACTTTGTTTCCTTTGTATAAAATGATGGATCTGAGTTGTATGATATCTTGGGGCTTCCAGGGCTGAGTCTGTGACTTGAAAATGGCAGTTTTTACTTGTGTTTCTAACTCTGCCATGTATCCTTCTGCCATCTTAAATGTTTTGCAGGAAATGGGGAGCTTCAAAAACAAGGTGGCTTGGTATTCTTGTGTCTCTGATTCCTCTGCCCTCCCGCCCCCAGACTTTTTTAAAGATCCTGGCTGGTGCTTTAAGTAACATTGTGTGAGCCTGGCCCAAGCAGGCTTCCTATTCTCCCAGAATTGCCTTTGGCTCCACCTTTTTGATTTACACTCAGACGTGGAGCCAGGACCCCACGCCAGCTGTCTGAGCGCGCTCTCCGTTTCTCTTCCAGTGGGCGGGCAGCGCCGAGGCTACGACAACCGGGCCTACGGGCAGCAGTACTGGGGGCAGTCTGGAAACAGAGGGGTGAGTGCAGCTCTCCTTCTGCTCTTCCCTCTGGCCTGTGATAGCCATTCCTATTGGCTTGGGGGAGCAGAGGGGTTTGGGCTGTTTTCTCAGGGCTTAGGGTTTTGCCCTTTAATGTATTCATCTGGAAGAATTTATCCTGGGAAAAGTATTTGCTGTATTTATAATGTCAAACTAAGACATGAGATGTTTAAGAGGGGGTAATGGTGGTCATGCTGCTGCTAAAAACTCATAAATCTATTCCTCCTCTCTTCTCAGGGTTACCGTAATTTCTATGATCGATACAGGGGAGACTATGATCGATTCTATGGGCGAGATTATGAGTACAACAGATACAGAGACTATTACAGACAATACAATCGGGATGTGAGTATCTTCCTGGCATAGGGGGTGGGGGGCAGGACCAGAAGGATGAGTGTTGTGTTCCCTCATCCTCAATCAGCTCTGGCTCCAAGTGATGGGGTTTCACCTCTCTTCTAGTGGCAGAATTACTACTACCACCACCCCCAGGACAGAGACCGATACTACAGGAACTACTACGGTTACCAAGGGTATCGGTGAAGCCCCTGCTGTTGACGCCTGTCAGCCGTGAAGCTGAATCTCTGGGGGTGCCAGGCACCCCCCAAAACACAACCAAGGAAAACAGGGGCTGTCGGGGTGGGGCTGAGCTGCCGGGGAGGGTGGTGGGGGGGGGGGTGCGCAAGCAGGGGTTGGGGGTGGGAGGTGGAAACAAACAACAAAACTGTACATTTTTTTTAAAGTTTGTTGAAAAGAATATTGTCTTATTCTATAAAACATTTCAAACCTAGTTAGATATTTGTAATCAAAAAACATTTGCGCAGAAAGCAGCACTTAGGGCTGCCTGTTCTATACCCTGCAGTTGGACAGGAAAAGAACTGAAAATGTCACCCTTCTGACATTCTGAGGCAGCTGGACTGGCAGCCAAGAAAGGGACAGTGGTGCTGTGGTGTGGGGAGAAGGGGAACAGTGTGAGAGTACCTTCCATAGCAGGTAGGAGCAGGCAGGAGTGGGGACAGAGGGAGCGCTTGTGACCGGGGCAGTGAAAATAAACGATTGGCTCTTATCAATCACTTGCACCAACTAACCGTTTGTATTTTCTTTACCGACCTTTCCCTCTTGGGATATCTGGTCTGGTGGGCTGGGAGGCCACAGTGTCCCAGTGTCCACTTTGCTGTGCCTTTGTCCTGCTTGGCTGAGGCACAGAGACTTCTAGTTGGGTGGTTCTATTATATAGGATTCCCAGGCCAAGGAGGCACGGGATCTGTTCTAGATTGCAGAGCAGAATAGCTTGTCCCCTGTATGTACCCATTAATGAATTCCCATAAAGTTTGGGGAGAGTGGGGTCACAGCCCTCAGCCTGAAGATTGTGATTTGCCAGTCTCTAGTCTCTGTCTTCCGAGGTTGAAAGAGGTAGGAGGTCTCTGAAATCATCTGTAAGAGTGTCTGCCTCTTATAGTGTGAGAGAAGGAACGTTTCTCAGGGTTTCAGCTCACAGAAATGCAGCAGGACTCTGTTCACTGCAGCAGGATATGTATATAGGTGAATCCTGTGGTGTGGGCTCCCAGGCCCAGGTGCTGAGAATAGCAACTATTTTATACAGTATGGGGGCTCTGCCCTGCTGGTTTTTTTGATACACAGGTAGAGAATGAATAGAAAAGGGGGGTGGGGGTGGGAGGCAGCTCAGTGGGGCTGCTGAAACTTGGGCAGAGTGAGTGTGAATGTGTGTGCACATGTGTGTGAAAGGGAGCACCCCTACTCAACTTCCTGAAACAGGATTCCTTCTGGGGTGCTTTCCCTGTGTGTCCCCAGAGAGGCCTCTAGCCAAGAGACTTCAGTTGGGATCATTTAGTTTAATTTTACCAACACCTTCCCAGTTCTTGACAAAATAGCTGCAGGTTGCTGGGTTCAAGAATATGGGTGGGATATGGAAATGCTCTTTCAATATTCAGCTTCAGTTTTTAATTCATCTTCCTGCTCAGCTTTGTGTCAGCCAAGAGCTTACTCAGCAAACAATGGATTGCAGCACTCCCTAGTGAGAAAACCCTGGGTTGTGCTACTAGAAAATGCTTCACTTCCACTTCCTCACCTGACAGTTCTCTTGTTTAAACTTTTGTGCTGAGATTTGATCTCTTCTCCCTCTGTCCCTGCCGTGCAGAGCCCTTCTCTAGGTGTGCAGACCCTCATTCTGGCCCTCTAGTCCTCCCTGTCTGTAATGACACACCCTTCTGCTTAAGCACCTCTGACCCTGAGGCTGGAACAGGGGGCTGGTAGGAAATAAATTTGCTTGCTCATAATGATGTCTTCTTCTCTTGGCACCTGCTTCCTTGTGGTGCCATCAAATGGGTTTGTGTGTGGCGGTGGGTGAATTGATTGCATGAACTTTTCTATAACCCACTTTTTATTATTAAGGACTTTTAAGAAAGCTTAGCTCCGTAGTGTCAGGGCAAGGAGGTTAAAACTGGAGCCCAAAGAAATTCCCTTAGGGTGAGATTATGTTAAAATAGAGAACTGAATTTCCTGAGGTAGAGGCTGCCCCACCCCACCCCCTTAGATACTCAGTCCTCCAGCATATAGCATCTTAGAGTCAGTGACATGGATGGTGGTCCTCAGGAACAATGGGACAAAGCTTAAACCACTCTGAGGGTTTTGTTCTGGGTGGTGATAAGGGAAGTACTTGCTGTTGATTTTTGACACTAGAAAGTCATCTTTTTTAAAAAGCTGTTTTTTCTAGGTGGGTAGAGAGTGAAACTGCCACATCCTTGTTGGGTCAGTCTAAGAGATCACTCAAGAAACAGTGGATGTCTGGGTTTTGTTTCTGTTTTGTCTGTCTATTATGAAAAAACAAATGTTAAGGGGGGAAATGTGGATTATGGTAACAGGAGGAGGGATCCCTAGCCTTGTTTTCCTTAGAAGACTTTTTAGTGTTTTATCAGATGTCTGTTGTAGTTGTAGATGGAAAAGCTTGTGAGAAAAACACCACATGGAGCCTGTAAATGTTTTTGCACAACCTGTAAAGCATTCTTGGAAGTGGCCAGTAAAAAAGGGTTTTACCATTTAAAAAAAAAAAAAAAATGTAACTGTGTCATTGTTTACATCTGTAACTTTTTCCTCCCCTGTTCTCATCACAACATTCTGGCAAAAATGTAGGCACAGTAGCTTCCAGTTTTAGAATAAATAACCATTTGGATTGAATTCACCCTTTCTCCTGTGGCTGCACTGACTGGGGTAGAGTGTGTCATTGGGGTGTGTTTACTCGTTTTTTTTTGGTTTTTTGGTTTTTTTAAAGCTTATTTCTCATGTTGTACTGGGTTCAACCAAGGATGGCTTTCCCTGGCATGGTGCTGCTCCCTTTTCTACCATGCTTCACATGGGAGCCAGCCATGCATTGGGGTGAGGGGGCCAGGGTTCTTAGCTCTTGATTATAGTAAGAGCTTGAGCCATTAGAATAGAAGAAAATAAATTTTAATTCCACCTTTGTGTACTTGGACTATGATAAAATCATTGGATATTTGGGATTAAATGTAAGGGTCCATATGTGAAGGGAAATAAGTTTATTCATGAGTGATGGCTACGTAGGAGGGAAAACCCACTGATTCGACAGATGTTTGGGGGTGTTTTATAGTGAATTTGCAAATTAAGAAGGTAAATTAAAGTACTCTATTGTGTTGCTAGCACTGAACTACTGAACTGATTGTAATTGTACTGAGGATGGAACCCAGGGCCTAGTGCATGCTAGGCCAGCAGCACTCTACCACTGAGCCAAACTCCCAGCCCTGTAACTGCAGTTTCTAGTGGTGGGATTGTTCATCATTAAGACTGACAGATCGTAGGCTCTTGGTATACCATGTCTGGGTGGCATTTTTTAAAAAATATTTTTTAGTTGTAGTTGGACACAATACCTTTATTTTATTTATTTTTACGTGGTGCTGAGGATCAAACCCAGGGTTGCGCACATGCTAGGCAAGCACTCTACTGCTGAGCCACAACCCCAGCCCCTGAGTGATGTTAATGTAGGTACTGTTTTAACAAAACCTCCCTTCTGTAGGTGACACATTCAGATTCCAGTGTCTTAAAATTTTGTGCCCCAGGGGCTGGGGTTGTGGCTCAGTGGTAAAACACTTGCCTCGAAGGTGGGAGGCACTGGATTTGATCCTCAGTACCACATAAAATAAATAAAGGTATTGTGTCCATTTAAAACTTTTAAAAAAATTGTGCCCTAAATGCCATCTTTTATTTTGATCACTGCCTATTCACTAGGCATTTATTGTTAGAGCTAGATTAATCATCACCCCACCCTGGTGCTAGGGTTTGAACCCCTAGTCTCATAAATGTTAGGCAAGTGTGGTACCACTGAGCCATTCCCCTAGCCCTAATTAGTTGTTTTTAATAACTAGTTTTAATAATTAGTTGTTTAAAATAACTTGTGCCTGTCTCTATTTTCCCCCCAACCAGAATTTTTTTATTTTTTTTAACCTAATGTCAAGGTTATATTTATTGAGTACGTTTGGCTTTTTTCCAAGTCTGAACTGGTATGGAAATTTTCAGTTACTCTCCTGGAATTTGCCCAACACTGTGATGCAGTAGGAAAAGGGAAGGGTTCTTAGTCTCTATGCTCTGCTTGTCACTTAACAGTACAATCTATTCATTGAGTATTTGAGTGGCCGCTATGTGCCAGGCATTGTCAGCGTGCAGGAGTTTTGACAGACCTGAACCTTCCTGGAGTTTTCACAAGTAACAGAATGAACTAAGCAGATTCCTGAACAGAATAGGGATTGGTCCCCATTCTAAGAGTGCAACCAGGTTATTTTCTGTTTCTTCATCTATAGGGTGAGGGAATTAGATGACCTCCATAATCTGTTAGGGCTCAGAAATTCCATCAACAGTGAAATGCTGCTGTTCCTGGTGTCCCACGTTCATTGGGTACCCTTGGAGCTCATGAGGTCATCTTTAGGAATTGCTGGTTAGAATACCCTTTATTCCTTTAGCTTCCTCTCTTCCTCTGCCCTTGTTGATTTCCTGTGAGAAGGTGTGGGGAAGCTGGATACAGGTCACTTTACTACTACAGCACGTCAGCCTCCCTATACCCCAAAAATGTCCAGGCACAAAACAAGAATTGGCCTAGGCTTTTCCCAGGAAGGATGTTCAGGTAAGTTATGCACCCAGAAAGTTAGATCTTGATCCATGAGAAATATTCTGGGTTTGTTAACCTTCTTTGCCTTGGCTCAGCTCCCACTGAAGTTTATGTTCATCTTTGGAAGAAAAAGGCTTTTTTAGGAGGGTTCGGGGGACTCTGCCTCCACCAAGTTTTGAGTTCTGAGGTTCTCATGAGTCTTCAGCTCTGGCCAGGCAGCTTGCTGGACCCTTGGAAAGGGTGGTAGAAACACTAGAGGCAAGCCGGGCGCTGTGGCGCACGCCTGTAATCCCAGCACTTGGGAGGCTGAGGCGGGAGGATCACGAGTTCAAAGCCAGCCTCAGCAATGGCGAGGCACTTAGCAACTCAGTGAGACCCTGTCTCTAATAAAATACAAAAAAGGGCTGGGGATGTGGCCCAGTGGTCGAGTGCCCCTGAGTTCAATCCCCGGTACCAAAAAAAAAAAAAAAGAAAAAAGAAACACTAGAGGCTGGGGACATTGCATTTTGGAAGATGTGGGGTAAATGAAAGCAAATCGGTCACCCAGGAAACCCAAACTGAAAAATTCGGGCTTATTCAGCTCCTGGGACCAGGAAGCAACCAAGGAATGGCTCTCCAAGATGGTGCCAGGAAGAGACTCCTATTTTGCATTGCCGCTTCAGAGGGAATCTCTACTTGGAAAGATACAGAAACCTTCATTTTCCTCCTAAAATCCAAGCGACCAGCGCCGGCCACGCCGTGCTTACTGGGGCCCTCTTGTTCCATGATCCTTCGTAATGGCTGCCCGTGTGCCTTGGACACGTTGTGGCAGTCGTCAGGGTCAAGACTCCGGGTGCGGGAAGCGGGCACAGATTTCGTGAGGGTAGGAGCAGCCATTTTGAGATCGACGAACACGGAAGGGTCCATACTGGGAACGCCCGATGTTCGGGCGCCGCCATTTTGAGAGCATCCCGTACGGCGGGCCACCCGACGTGGAGGCCGCCATGCTGGCGCGGCCTGGTGGCGGCCATCTTGAATGACGCACAGCGGACGCAGCCATCTTAGCACGAAGCGGCTCCTGGAGCTGTGCGCGGTCCGCCCCGCCCCGCGCGCCCCGCCCCTCCGCTCCTAAGGGTCGGTCCGCCTGCAGCAACCTTCCCGCAGCCCCCTGAGCCCACCCTGTTCGATCTGTTTTCTGCTTACTTGCCTTCCTTACGCGCGCGCGCGGGTGTGGGTGTAGACCGCCGCAGCTTCTGAGTGTCCGCTGTAACAATTCTCCCAGCGGCGATGCGCCGCCGCCCCGACCCCGCTGAGCCCCCATCCTTGACAATGTCTAACCTTCTTTGGCTCTGATTCCTGGGTATGGCAATCTGTTGACTAAGGATCCTCTACCCCAAGAACGCTAACACAGGAGCTGCCCCGAGGCTCTGGATGACTTTATTCTTTAAATGGCTTTAACCTTCCAGTAGCTCCCAGTGAGACTGAGAGCAAGCACCCCGCGCATCCCTCTCTCCATTGTCTGAACGGGTCACAGAGGGACGTGGACAGGACGCTGGCAGTCTGGCAGAAACCTCTCTGATCGTGGAGCTAAGAGTGCCCGAGTCACAGGGTGCTTAGGGTTGCCCGCAGAGGGCGAGGAGAGGGGTCGATGTGGGTGAGGAGGGTCTTGTGCTTCAGATAACCTCACAGGGTGGGGCAAGGGTAGGAATGGGCAGCAGGGAGCCTCAGAAGCTCTCCACAGTTACCGACCTAAGGAAGGGCCCAGAGAGGGAAAGGTAGAAACTAGGTAGCTCAGAGGAGGGCACAGAAAAACTTCTTTTCTCTGAAGGGGTTCTCCGAAGTGGGCACAGGAGTGATGAGGGGATCCTCACAGGCGTGGGCATCACAGTAAGTCATCAGGTCTGCTGCTGCCTTGGACACCTGGGGCACAGCCGGAAGAAGGGAAGTTAGCCAGAACCTCTGAAAGGGAGTACAGCCTCTCTTTCCAAAGGAGGTATCTTTTACCATGGGTGTCTTCTCCCTCATCCCCACAGAAACCTGGGATCAGCTCTCTTAGCAGAGCCCCAGACTCCTCCCCTGACCTCAGGGAGTCAAAGAAAGAAGCAGCTCTTATCAGGAGGTTTGGAAACCTACCGCATGATAAGGCCTGGCCAACTAATGAGAGCCAAGGGTCCCACCCACCTTTATCCGGCACAGGCTGGCCTCAATCTTAAGCTGTTCCACCATCTTGCGCGCTTGCCCAATACTCATGGTGCTGTTCACAGGAGTCTCCCCTTTCATCCTGGAGAAAAGAGAGTGACAGTTCAGAGTACTGTCTCAGCCGAAAGCCCCCCTCTGTGCTCACTCCTCACCAACCTTTACAAGGGTGGAGTCATGCCCCAATATTTTGTTTCCCTCTTATTCCAGCCCTTCTCTGGTGCCTGTCCCAACCCTGTCTTCCTCAGTGGAGAAATAGGAGAGGGTGGACCACATAGCCTGGGCCCCAGGTCATCAAACATGCTAAGGCTTTTTCAGTCTTTCAAGCCATGTGTTCCCAGTTCTAAAAGCCTCAACCAGAAAGAGCCCCACCCTGAGGAGGAGGGCATATCACCCTCACCTACCCTCCTTGAATCCCAAAGGGAGAAAAACAGGCTGCTCCCTACTCACCTGAAGTGACAGGCGCAGCAGCAGCCTCAGCCCTGGAGTGTAGTAAGGTCAGTGGTGGGGGGAGGGGGCACCAAAAACTGCCTCAGATGCAAAAGGGGGGGGGGGCGGATTGCAGCTGCAAATGTCTGATGCAGAAATAGCTAATACAGAAAAGGCTACTGAGGAATGGTCAGGCCTGAGGTCGGTGAAAGGGTGGTCTCAGTTTCTGCAGCTGAAGCAGTGCCTAGATGCCTGATACCTGAAGGATGAAGGATGCTAGAAGGAGCTGCTCAAATCCTGGAGCATACCAACTGCCTGACCAGTGGGGGAGCCTGGCTGCCACTTGCATCCCCTGAGCACACCCCCACTGTTACTGTCTCACTACCTGCCCCTCCCCCACTGCAGGCATCCCAAGCCTGGACTAGAGCCCTCCCCAAAGGAGCTAAGGCCGAAGCAGACTCCCCCCTCAAATGGGGTGGTCTAGGCCTGTGACAGCCCCTGCAGTAGAGTCTCTACTGGCTGTGGGGGACCCTGCTCATTTGAAAATCTGACATCAGCTGGGCAGTCGCCCCCCTCCTCCCTTCCTCTCTACCCTGACACAGCACTTAGCACCTGAATCTTCGTTTCTCTCCCAGGAACCTGCCATTCCCCATATCCAGGAAAATGTGACGCGCTACAGGTGATCAGCTTCTAGATCGCCACGGTCTAGCCACAAGTGACTTGAGTCGGAGATCCAGGGACAGCGACATCAGGAAGATGTCTAAAGAAATGGCAGATCAAAGAGAAGGAGAAGCTGGAGGCAAAGAGGTGTGCGGAGACCAAATCAAAGGATCGGACAAAGATGAGGTAAGAGGCCTTGTTTGGGAGTCAGTGGAAATATTTTGGAAATAGGTGGGCTTGGGGGGCGGTTAGCGAGGGGAGGGTGTATTGATTTGGAAAATTTTCAGACATTTTGAATAGGTACCTCCCACGCCTGCAGCATTATGAGAAGAAGTACGTACGCACGTTTGGTTTTGCGAAGTGAAGGACCTTATGTGGGGGTAATTAGATACAAAATATAAGACGCCACCTGCCAAGACCTAAACTAATGTTTTAGGGAGAGTGCGTCCACTTAGGGTCAGAGGAGGCTGATCACGCACTATACGAACTGGAGACCAAAGGCGAGACTGCAGTATTGACAGGCTTGTAAATAGCGGACAGCAGGCCGGCCACCTGCGCAACACCCGAGATGGACAGGTTCCCGCAGAATACGACATTCCCTCAACAAATACTCCCCACCTTGGACACCTACTGTTTCTAAGAGATGTGGGGGATAAAAATCCGTGCCCGCGTCGCCCCCCCCACACCCCCCCCCCCCCGCTTCGGGAGTTAAATGGCCAGTGGTGAAAGGTGAAAGCTTTGGGCAAAGGGCCGGGATTGCGGCCTCGAGCAGAAGGCTGAGGGGACTGCTGAGTCAGAGCATTCCCTGGGGCATATCTTGGAGCCTGGAGGGGGGCGCCTTGCGCCTTTGGTCCAGACAAACCGGGGGTAAAGGGCTGCAGAGAGACTGGGGGGGCCGGAGACACAGGGCCCCCGCCCCCTGTCAGGACACGCCCCCGATGAGGCCCCGCCCCTAGACTGCAAAGGCTGACGGCAGAAAGGGGCGGGACTTCTCCGGCAGCCGGAAGTCCCTTCTCGCCGTTGCCCCGGCAGCGCGCGAGGCTGGTGAGTCTGCAGAGCTGTGGCGGCGGGCGGGCTGGTTTCCATGGTGGCGCAGTTAGGTGGGGGTTCCCGCGCCGCGCCCACCGCCGAGCCCGAGGGGACTGGCGGAGAGCAGCCGTTGGCTGCAGGACGCCCTGCCGGGCGTGTGGAGCACCCATCCGGAGCAAGCGCAGCTGGAGGTGGAGAGAAGCTCGGGAGGCAATTGTGACTGCTCTTAAGCTGCTGGCTTTGAGTCCTGCTGTGCGACCTTAGGCAAGTCGTGCATCCTCTCCGTGCAGCCACCTGCCTGGCACTGTGGTTTCGTGTCATCGTGTGGGTTAAAGAGATGATCGAACCCAGGGTCACTCTACCACTAAGCTACACCCCCAGCCCTTGTTTGTTTGTTTGAGACAGGGTCTCTGTAAATTGCTGGCTTCAGCCTCCAAGTAGCTGGAATTATAGGCAGGCACACTGTCTGGCATTAAATTGCTTTGAGAGAATTTTAAGATGCTCATTCTCTGTGTTATGTATTGCTCACTATAAATGAGTATCAAGCATCAAAATCAGGTGTTCTTGGGGGAAGAGTTCAACTGAGAAGCCCTGGCACTAGGGCAAAGGTATCAAAGGGAAGGGAAGACAAGAGAAAGGAAGGAATAATTGGCTGGGAAGCCCAACTACTTGGAGAAAGGCCATATGAAACAATGACTTTGCTTTATCCTGCTATCTCTGGTTCCCCAGTCTAGTAAACTTGCCTTTTTTTGTCCCCACCTGCTTGCGGGAAGGAATCATTTTTTTGTTTTTGTTTTTTCTTTTTCCAGGAACCGCCAGCTGCCTCATCCCATGGCCAGGGGTGGCGTCCAGGTGGCAGAGCACCTAAGAACGCAAGACCTGAACCTGGGGCTAGAGCCCCTGCTCTCCCTGCCATGGTCAATGATCCACCATTACCTGCCTTACTGTGGGCCCAGGAAGTGGGCCACGTCTTGGCAGGCCGTGCCCGCAGGCTGCTGCTGCAGTTTGGGGTACTCTTCTGCACCATCCTCCTCCTGCTCTGGGTGTCTGTCTTTCTCTATGGCTCCTTCTACTATTCCTACATGCCGACAGTCAGCCACCTCAGCCCTGTGCATTTCTACTACAGGTGAGAGGGGTCTTCTGTCAGAATGGAGGAATCCTGTGTGAGAATTGCTGCAAGGACTTTTGGAGCTTATTCAGTTCAGTCCCCTCATTTACAGAAGAGGAAACTTGAGCCTGTTGTGCTTACAGAACTTCTCACCTACCACACCCAAGGCTGGATCAGGTCTGGGCTGGTAGGATTTTAGGGTGCTAGTTTTACCTGTGGTCACTTATTTCTGGTTAAAAAAACAAGAGTCAGTTCTATTTAGGTTCTATCAAACCTCTCTCAGGGCCACTGTAGAAGTTTGAGCCAATCCAACCCATTGGGCATCTCAAAACTCACTTGGCTTTCAGCAGAAGAGGTATTAGGAAATATTTCCTTTGCCTTTTACTTTACTGCCGCCTATCCTGAGTAGTCTGCTGCACAACAGATTGTGGAAACACAAGGTGATTGGGTACAAAAACTTGCCTGGCCCCTTTTTCTTTCCCATTGCATACACTGCCAGATTCTCTGTCTTTCTTAAGAATGGGTGTAGGACCAATCAGCCGAAGGGGGCATTATTATCAATGGTCCAATATCTTTTTTAAATTTTTTTCCTGTCCTGAATCCCTAGTCATGCACTAAATTTCTAAGGTAGAACTTAAACTTTTAGAGGACATGGATCCTAAGAAACCTATGATTTTTCCTGCCATAAAAATGTATGTACATGCCCAGGTGTACATTGCATACCCACATACCATATGGAGTTTTCCCTACAATTTGATCAGTTTCATGAGCCCTTTTTTTTTGTACCGGGGATTGAACTCAGGGCACTCGACCACTGGGCCACATCCCCAGCCCTTTTTTGTATTGTATTAGAGACAGGGTCTCACTGAGTTGCTAAGTGCCTCACCATTGCTGAGGCTGGCTTTGAACTTGAGATCCTCCTGCCTCAGCCTCCCAAGTGCTGGGATTACAGGCATGCACCACCACACCCAGCTCTTCATGAGCCCTTTAAAAGTCTCCTATAGACCAGTTTGGGGAATTTTCTCAAAACAGGGACCAGACCATAACTACTGATTCAGAATCTCTGGGCTGGGACTCTGGAATCTATATTTTATCAAGTTCTTCAAAGGAGTCTTTAGAAACACCATATCCATAGGTTCCCATCTAAGAATATCTGCTCTAATGAGAGGAAATAAATTGAAGTATCAGGAAGAGAATGGGGGGGGAAAGTCTGAAAAAAATTGTTTTTAGTATCTTGAATCTCCTGGCCACATTTGTTTTCTACCTGTCTAACAGAAAGGATCAGGGAGAGCCAGGCGTGGTGGCACACGCCTGTAATCCCAGCACTTGGGAGGCTGAGGCAGGAGGATCGCAAGTTCAAAGCCAGCCTCAGCAATGCTAAGGCACTTAGCAACTCAGTGAGACCTTGTCTCTAATAAAATACAAAAAAAGGGTTGGGGATGTGGCCCAGTGGTCGAGTGCCCCGAATTTAATCCCTGGTACCAAAAAAAAAAAAAAAAAAAAAAAAAGAAAGAAAGAAAAGAAAGGATTGGGTAGAGGAAGGAGCCCTAGGAAGCCAAAAGAATTGCAGTTACAAGTAAGGGGGACTCTAACTTAGCAGAGTATCATTCCCCCTTCTCATTTAGGACCGATTGTGATTCCTCCACCACCTCACTCTGCTCCTTTCCTGTTGCCAATGTCTCGCTGGCTAAAAGTGGACGTGATCGGGTGAGTATGAGAGATACAGGGAAGTTTAATTAGAGTTTTGATGACTTGAGATAGTAGGGCTTAAGATGGGGAGAGCAGAGAATGAGCAAAAGACAAGATGAGAGAAAGGAAAGGGAAGTTGAAGAAAAATTAGAATTTAAATGAACAGTGTGTTTTGATCTTTCTGCAGCAGACATTAGGAATATTCTCATTCTCAACAGATCAGAGGAGACATGGCTTATTTCAGAAAGATCATATCTGTTAGATAATGTCAGTATCAGTAGTGTTTTATATTTAAATGAATAAGTCAGCTGTTTCATTGTAATAGAATGGCATCCACCCAAGAGTTTTAAAGGCTTGTATATAAAATTATGAAATAGTTGATAAATAAGTGTGACCTGTTATTTCAAAGGGTATTGTGCCAGAGGAGTGGCCAGATACCATTGTGACTTCAACAAAACTGAGAATTCTTTTTTTATTTTTTTTTTAGTAGTAGGCTTTTTAATTTTTGTATACATATATTTTTAGTTGTTGAACCTTTATTTATTTATATGTGGTGCTGAAAATCGAACCCAGTGCCTCACACATGCTGGGCAAGCACTCTACCACTAAGCCACAATCCCAGCCCAAAACTGAGAATTCTGATACATGCATACAAAAACTCAACCTTCTATACTAAGCAAGCTGGTGGAAGTTCTGATAAAGGATAGAATCCCTGAACTTAAAAAGGATCTTGATGCCGGCGCAGTGGCGCACTCCTGTAATCCCAGCACTTTGGGAGGCTGAGGCAGGAGGATCACGAGTTCAAAGCCAGCCTCAGCAATGGCGAGGCACTTAGCAACTCAGTGAGACCCTGTCTCTAATAAAATACCAAAAAGGTCTGGGGATGTGACCCAGTGGTCGAGTGCCCCTGAGTTCAATCCCCGGTACCACACACACAAAAAAAAGATCTTGAAAGCTGGGCATGGTGATGCATACCTGTTATCTCAGCAACTCCACAGACTGAGGCAGGAAGATATGAGTTCAAAGCCAGCCTCAGCAATTTAGCTGAACTCGTTCTCCTTTTTTTAGTACTAGGGATTGAACCCAGGGACACTCAACCACTAAAAACATCTCCAGCCATTTTTACTTTTTATTTTGAGACAAGGTCTCACTAAATTACCTAGGACCTCACTAAATTGCTGAGGCTGGCCTTGAAATTGCGATCCTCCTGCCTCAACTGCTTGAGTTGCTGGGATTACATGTGTGCACTACCATGCCTGACTAGTCCTGTGTTCTTATATACCACCCTGAGTAGTCATGCTGATAGATAAGAATCATTAAAGGGGGTTGGAGGGGCTTGGGGTAAAGTTCAATGTTAGAGCATGTGCTTAGTATATTTGAGGCCCTGGGTTCAATTCCTAGCATCAAAAAATAAATACATGCTGGGCGCGGTGGCGCACGCCTGTAATCCCAGCACTTTGGGAGGCTGAGGCAGGAGGATCGCGAGTTCAAAGCCAGCCTCAGCAATGGTGAGGCACTTAGCAACTCAGTGAGACCCTGTCTCTAATAAAAATACAAAAAAAAGGGCTGGGGATGTGACCCAGTGGTCAAGTGCCCCTGAGTTCACTCCCCGATACCAAAAAAAAAAAAAAAAATACATGATTCGATTAGATGAATATAGGAATGGTCAGGAAAAAGTAGGATATTTTTGGAGGCAAAACTTTTAACATTTTGAGGTTTAGCCCAGTAAAGAACTCCCATTGTGGGAGACAGGAGGGGTGGTGGTAGGCACTTACCAGCAGAACCAAGATAAGGGACTCAAACCCCAGACTATGGTGTATAATCCTGGCTCCTTAGAAGGCTGAGGCGGGAAGATAACCTGACCCAGGAGTTTAGAGCCAGCCTGGGCAACTTAGACCTTATCTCAAAAAAAAAGGGGGGGGGGTGCTGGGGGTGTAGTTCAGTGGTAGAGTGCTTGCCTAGCATGAATGAGGCACTAGGTTCCATCCTCAGCACCACATAAAAATAAATAAATAAAATAAAGTTATTTTTAAAAAATATTTGGGACTCAGAATGACATAAAGATGTTGCTGCTACAATGATTATGAGAGAGCTGGCTAGGGAGGCTGAGCACTTCTGGTGCTTGATTAATTAATAATATTGAGGGCAGGCTAGTCCCAAGAGGGACAGCCTCACCAGTATACAGGCCTGAGTCACAGATGGCCCAGTTGGCAACAAGATGATTCACTTTTGGGAAAGAAATATGAACAGAGCCTTTTGGGACTGATTCAGAAGAGCCAATAGGATATGGAAGTGGAGGCATCCAGCCACCAGAAGGGGGCAGCACCTTCTCTGGACAAACAGTTGGAAGGCCTATTGGGCTAACCAAGGGGGTGGCAGAATATTTGGAAGATGGAGCTTGGACAGTATAATTTAAAAAAAAAAAAAAAAGTTTTTGAAATGAAATGGGGGCTACTTTGGGCAGGTGCTGATGTATGGACAGCCATATCGCATCACCTTAGAGCTTGAGTTGCCAGAGTCTCCTGTGAATCAAGATTTGGGCATGTTCTTGGTCACTGTTTCATGCTACACCAGAGGCGGCCGAATCATCTCCACCTCTTCCCGCTCCGTAAGTGTTCGTAGCCTGTCTGGGAAGTTGTGAAGAATGATGGCAGAGTCAGAATATCTGGGTAGGGCTTCAGGAGAAAATCTTGGCACTAAGGTCAGAGACACGTCAGGATAAGAGAGGAGAAATCTGCTTACCAAGACAGAAACATTTTCCAAACTCCCCAGTGTGTCATGAGCACATCCATCTTTGGAGTAGACGTGAAGAGTGGAGCTGCTCTAAAAGAACAGATCTAGAGCCATGCGGACATGTCCTCCCCAGAAACATGCCAGCCGCAGAACATCTGACAGCTCCCGAGGCATAAAGTAGTGTAAAATGGGTACCATAGCAACTGCCTCATTCAGGACCGTAGGAGGAAATGTGAATGAAGTTCTTACTCACACGTGGCAGATGTTTAATCAACGTGGGGATCTCCCTGTTACATGAATTGTCAGGAGAACCACATCATGAATGTCTGCCTTGGGGAAAGCAGATGATGTGCTTGGACTTGGATCCCACCCTGGATGACAGAACTATTGGGGGGGAAGGCAGAGGCAATGTTGCACTTCACTTGGGAAGGTGTCTTAGAGGAGGGGCCCTCGTGGTACTAGAATGGAGAAATGTGGTCAATCGTGGGCAGAGGTTGAGTAGGTGGAATGGTTTAGTGGAGATGGGGGAGCAAGAAGCAGGGGGCCTGAGGGAGGAGCAGCCTGCATGGACGGCTCAGTGATGGGAGAAGGCTATGGGAGCCTGGGTACCTGTCCCCAATCTCTGCCTCCTGGCCCTGGCAGGTGATGCTCCATTACCGCTCAGACCTGCTCCAGATGCTTGACACGCTGGTCTTCTCTAGCCTCCTCCTGTTTGGCTTTGCTGAGCAGAAGCAGCTCCTGGAGGTGGAACTCTATGCTGACTATAGAGAGAATTCGGTAAGTGAGGTGAAGGCTGACCAGGAGACCGCCCTCTTGTCAGCCCAGAATTGCATCCCAGGAGCCTCTGGTCTCAGAGCAGGCCTCAGATTGGGCTGGTACGATCAAGAGTGGCAGCATTAGCCGGGCGCGGTGGCACACGCCTGTAATCCCAGCACTTTGGGAGGCTGAGGCAGGAGGATCGCGAGTTCAAAGCCAGCCTCAGCCATGGCGAGGCACTTAGCAACTCAGTGAGACCCTGTCTCTAATAAAATACAAAAAAAGGGCTGGGGATGTGGCCCAGGGGCCAAGGGCCCCTGAGTTCAATCCCTGGTACAAAAAAAAAAAAAAAAAAAAAAAAGTAAAAGTGTCAGCATTGGGGCTGGGGATATAGCTCAGTTGATAGAGTGCTTGCCTTGCATGCACAAGGCCCTGGGTTTGATCCCCAACACCACAAAGGAAAAAAAAGAGTGGCAGCATCAAAACCCTGGCTTGATGCTGCCCTCTCCCTATTCCTTATAGTATGTGCCGACAACCGGAGCAATTATTGAGATACACAGCAAGCGCATCCAGATGTACGGAGCCTACCTCCGCATCCATGCCCATTTCACTGGGCTCAGGTGAGGAACCACTGAAATGGACATCCTGGGTACTGTCCTTAAATGAAGAGTTTCCCAAGCAAAGGTAATAAGTAAACAGAGCAGCACTGGTTTGAGTTTTATAAAGGCCAGAGATTCTTACCCTGGCTGCATATTAGCATATTGGTTCTCTGGGGAATGTTAAAAATACCTATATGAGCAGGGCGCGGTGGCCGCACGCCTGTAATCCCAGCACTTTGGGAGGCTGAGGCAGGAGGATCGCGAGTTCAAAGCCAGCCTCAGCAATGGTGAGGCACTTAGCAACTCAGTGAGACCCTGTCTCTAATAAAATACAAAAAGGGCTGGGGATGTGGCCCAGTGGTCGAGTGCCCCTGAGTTCAATCCCTAGTACCACACACACACACAAAAAAAAAACCTATATGAACCTGACATTGTGGTACATGCCTAAATCCCAGCTACTTGGGAGGCTGAGGCAGAAAGATTACAAATTCAAGGTCAGCCTGAGCAACATAGTAAGACCCCCATCTCAAAAATAAGGTAAAATGTTCATACATAATACTGTCTTGATTCATTTGCTTAGCAGAGTTGGGGTGACTTGAAAACCACAATTGAGGCCATTGCCTGCGGCCCTGCAATGCTGAGGCTATCCAAAGACCTTAGTCTTTATTAGAACTTGATGCAGTGGGGTCTGATAACTGTGAGGGGGTGGGCAGGGAACATGGAGGCAGAGGCTGGCTCTAACTACTCACTTGAGTTGCTTGGGAAATTAGAAGGCTGGTGCTGTCTACTGATGGCTGCTCCTCTCCTGTTGCTGTTTCCTGCCTCAGGTACCTGCTGTACAACTTCCCGATGACCTGCGCCTTCATAGGTGTTGCCAGCAACTTCACCTTCCTCAGCGTCATTGTGCTCTTCAGCTACATGCAGTGGGTGTGGGGGGGCATCTGGCCCCGACACCGCTTCTCTTTGCAGGTCGCAAGGGGCAATGACCCCCTTTTTTTCCCTTCAGGATCTTTCTCTGGGTGGGCAGGGACATCTCTGGTGAGGAAAGTCAGTCCGCAGTGCTCAGTCCTTTCTCTTCTACAGGTTAATATCCGAAAAAGAGAGACTTCCCGGAAGGAAGGCCAACGAAGGATCTCTACCCACCAGCCTGGTAAAGGTGTTTGGGGGGCTGTTAGGGAGGTGAGGTGGGTTAGGCAAGAGGAACTGCCTGCCCCCGCTGTGAGGCATAAGGCACTCAATGCTGAGCTAAGGGTGGAAGGAGAGGCTGAAGGAGGTGAAGTAGGCGCTGCCCTCCAGGCACAGCCACCGTGCCCATCCTGTCCTCTACTTGCTTTGGAGGAGCAGGGCCTGAAGGACAGGAGGAGTCAACTCAACTGTCAGATGTGACAGAGGATGGTGAGAGCCCTGAAGATCCCTCAGGGACAGGTATGGTGCAGCAGCAATAGTCCCTCCCTGCTGACATCTCAGCCCTCTCCTTCAGCACCTGGGTCTGATTCAACCCTCCTCTTTTGGCTGCAGAGGGTCAGCTGTCTGAGGAGGAGAAACCAGACCAGCAGCCCCTGAGTGGAGAGGAGGAGCTGGAGCGGGAGGCCAGTGATGGTGAGGGGCACCCTGGAATGGATGGGCTGGAGTAGAACCCTGGATTAATTTGATATTGCACTTTGAGATTTTGTTGCTTTTTCCTTTCTTGGCCCAGGTTCAGGCTCCTGGGAAGATGCTGCTCTGCTGACTGAGACCAACCTGCCTGCTTCTGCCCCTGCCCCTGCCTCTGCCTCTGCCCCAGAGACTCTGGGCAGCTCTGAGCCCTCCGTGGGTGCTCTGAGGCAGCGCCCCACCTGCTCTAGCTCCTAAAGAAAAGAGGACACATTCCTCACATTCCAGCACTTTCCCACCTGGGCCCTCCCCTTGTGTTCCCTTCAATAAACTATTTTGTGCCAGCTGTTTCCCTGACTCTTTTTTTTTTTTTTTTTTTTTTGGTACCAAGGATTGAACTCAAGGGTACTCGACCACTGGGCCACATCCCCAGCCCTTTTTTGTATTTTATTAGAGACAGGGTCTCACTGAGTTGCCAAGTGCCTCGCCATGGCTGAGGCTGGCTTTGACCTCGCGATCCTCCTGCCTCAGCCTCCCAAGTGCTGGGATTACAGGCGTGCGCCACCGCGCCCCCGGCTCTCCCTGACTCTTTGAAATGGATTTAGGCCCATTTGAAACCCTGTGTCCAGCCAGGCATGGAGACATAGCCTATAGGTCAGCAATTCTAATCCCATCTGAGGCAGAAGGATCACAAGTTCAAGGCCAGCCTCAGCAACTTACTGAGACCCTGTCTCAAAATAAAAAGTAAAGCCAGGGGTGGTGGCACATGCCTGTAATCCCAGTGGCTTGGGAGGCTGAGACAGGAGGATCATGAGTTCAAAGCCAGCCTCAGCAATGGCGAGGCATTAAGCAACTCAGTGAGACCCTGTCTCTAAATAAAATAGAAAATAGGGCTGGGGATGTGGCTCAGTGATTCAAGTGCCCCTGAGTTCAATCCCCAGTACCAAAAAATAAAAAGGGCTGGGGATGTAGCTCAGTGATAAAGTGACCTGGGTTCAATCCCCACTACCAAAAGAAAGAAGGGCAGCCATGTGTGTCCCAGACACCTTTAGCCCTGCTCCTTAAAGGAGCTGTGCCTGTGGAAGACCTGCAGACCTGGACTGTTTCAGGCACAGCTGTTTCCATAGTCTAAGAAGTGCAAGGAGAAAATTTATTCTGCCCGCTAGCAGGCTTCCCGCTTCATCTATGTGACTCTTGTCTCAGGGAAGGGGGATAATTTAGGGCGGGTCTGGAAAGCTGGAATACATCATTCTGGCCCCTAACCCCTCCCATCTCTGTCCATTGGGAGGCAGAAGACAGGAAATGACTGCCATACGTGTGGTATGATTTTTTACCAAAACAGCATTTTGTAACCCAGGCCCCATGCTGTCCACAGCTGTTTTCCTCTCATACCAGCCAGGTGGCCCTCTCCAATATAACCCTCCCTATCCCTTCACATGACTTCAGCCTTTGAATTCTCAGCTCCTGGCCACTTTCCACATTCCACTCCTCTGTCAGAACCCAGGCATCCTGGCTTCCAGCTAAAACCGCTGTGCATGGCTTTCTCCACCCCTGGCCCCGTGACTCAGGCCCTCTGAGCGGAGCAGCCCTCGTCTTGGCACTCACTGGGGAGGGGAGTGGAGAAGGGGGCCAGGTGGTGACATCAGAATTGAGGGTATAAAAGCTTTCAGCCAAAGGAGAATTGAAAATACAACCTGACAGTGCAGCAGCGCAGCCTGCTATCCTTAGGACTCCTCAACCTGATAGCCGCAGACATCTGGTGGCAGATTCCCACTCCCTCAAGGCCTACCCAATAGTGAGGGCCTGCTGTGTGCCAGAACGTGATCAGGGGCGTCCTGGACTCCTTGGACAGGATTCACAGAGATAACAGGTAGGGAGTGAAGAGTCCAGGGTCCTTGTTTCCTCCTCCTGTTCCATCTTTTTTCACTTTGGTCTTCTGCTGAGTTTTTGCATGTCTTGCTGACTGATCCTCGGTTTACTTAGATCTTTTCTCTGGGTGGCAGCTGGGAATTCTACCACTTTTCTTGGCTGAGTAAATCCTTTCCCCTCTCCTTTTCCTCCCAGCACTTTATTTATTCATTAACTTTCTAGCATTTCGCATGTTGCCGGTCATGTGTGTTTCTCTGATCTATCAGACCATAGTTTCATTTTGTCCAAAATCAAACGTGTAATTTGGAACATTTGTCAACAGAAGCTGGTCTTTTATGATCTTGGTCCCCAGTTGTGTTTAGGTTCTGTCCAGGCAGGGGGCCTGGAAGGCAGGGGTGACAGCCTTTTAAGTATGAGTAAAGGCCAGATCTGTCCCTTTCCCTTTCAGACTCCATGCGGGGCTCTCACTGCCTTCTGTGGCTCCTGGCCTTGACCTTCTCGGTTCCCAGAGCTCAGTCCTTGGCTCCCCAAGACTTCGAGGAAGAGGACGAAGATGAGACGGCCAGCACACCTTTGCTGGCTGTCCCTTGCGACTACGACCGTTGCCGCCACCTGCAGGTGCCCTGCAGCCAGCTGCAGAAGGCCAGGCCGGTGGCCTGCCTGTGCCCGGGACTGTCCAGCCCAGCCCGGCCTCCAGACCCGCCACGCCTAGGAGAAGTGCGCATGGTGGCCGAGGAGGGCCGCGCCGTGGTCCACTGGTGTGCCCCCTCCTCTCCGGTCCACCACTACCAGCTGCTGCTCTGGGAAGGCAGCGGGGCTCCGCAGAAGGGCCCCCTACTCAACACTACGGTCCGCAGAGCAGAACTGAAGGGACTGAAGCCTGGGGGCGCTTATGTGGTTTGCGTGGTGGCTGGTAACGAGGCCGGGGAGAGCCGCGTGTCCCAGGCAGGTGGGGAGGACCTCGAGGGGGTATCCTTCCCGGCCTTCGGGCCCTGCGGCCAGTTTACCGTGCCACCCAAACCAGTCACCCTAGTCCACGCGGCCGTGGGAGTGGGCACAGCCCTGGCTCTGCTAAGCTGCGTCGCCCTGATCTGGCACTTCTGCCTCCGCGAGCGCTGGGGCTGTCCGCGCCGCCCAGCCACCGCCCGAGCCGCAGGGGCGCTCTGATGAGGGTCTGGGCGACTTCCGCGCAGTCCAGCCCCACCTGGAGCGCCCAGCCCGCTCCCAGAAGTGTCAGCCCGCCGCCGCCTGGAGCCAGCTGTCCTGGGAGCTGGGCCCAGACAACTGGGCCGCAGCTGGGGTCTCTGAACTGAGAGTTTATTTAGGTCGGGGTTGCCACTTTGCTCCTGCCTGAGAGCTAGGCAGAAGTAAAGAGGGTCGGAGAGCAAGTAGGATTTGCATATTTAAGAGAATAACATTGAGGATATTATGTAGGTACTTATCTAGTCATTTAAAATGTAACCATTAAAAAATGTAAAACCTATTCTTAGCTCATGGGTCTTACATGTCCGTGAGCAGGCCAGGTTTGTCCCTTTGGTGCAGTAAGTCAGCCCCTGTCATACACTCCCAAAAGGGTTCTGCTGCTGGGCTTGGTGGCACACGCTTTGTAACCCCAACTACTCAGGAGGCTGAGTCAGGAGGTTCCCAAGCATAAGATCAGCCTGGGCAATTTTTTTTGGGGGGGGGGGGGTACTGGGGATTGAACTCAGGGGCACTCGACCACTGGGCCACACCCCCAGCCATTTTTTTGTATTTTTATTAGAGACAGGGTCTCACTGAGTTGCTAAGTGCCTTGCCATTGCTGAGGCTGGCTTTGAACTCACGATCCTCCTACCTCAGCCTCCCAAGTGCTGGGATTACAGGCGTGCGCCACAGCCACCCCCCCCCCCCCCCCCCCCCCCCCCCCCCCCCCCCCCCCCCCCCCCCCCCCCCCCCCCCCCCCCCCCCCCCCCCCCCCCCCCCCCCCCCCCCCCCCCCCCCCCCCCCCCCCCCCCCCCCCCCCCCCCCCCCCCCCCCCCCCCCCCCCCCCCCCCCCCCCCCCCCCCCCCCCCCCCCCCCCCCCCCCCCCCCCCCCCCCCCCCCCCCCCCCCCCCCCCCCCCCCCCCCCCCCCCCCCCCCCCCCCCCCCCCCCCCCCCCCCCCCCTCCCGGCCAGCCTGGGCAATTTAACAAGACCGTTTTAAACTACAAAACAAGAAAAGGACTGGGGAAGTAGCTCAGGTAGAGTATCCCTGGATTTAATCCTCAGAAGGGGGTGGGGGAGACACTGCCACTGTGGGTACCTTAAGTAGCATTTGATAATAAGCTTTTTCAGGATAAGATTTCTGATTGGAGCCACGCTCTTCTCCTTTGACCTTTCTTTAAGTGATTCAGGAGGAGCATACCTGGGTCACAGTCTGTGTCTGAGGAAGGTGGAGATTAAGGACTGAGATGGGATACAGAAGAGAAGGAAGCCCCAAGCCTTTGTCTGGCACAAGTTTGTGCTCTTGCTATTAAAACAAGACAAACCAACAGTAATACCAAGGAATCCCCCCATTTGTGTTTATTATATATCAACTGTGATAACATTAAAGGAAACTTAAAAGACATTGTCACTTTTCTTGATCCCTTCAATTCTCCGTGTACATACCTATTTATCTATACTTTCAAATCATTTATTTATTTATTTATTTATTTATTTATTGGTAATGGGGATTGAATCCAGTGTACTTAGCTACTGAGCCACATCCCCAGCCCTTTTAATTTTTATTTTGAGACAGGGCCTGCTAAATTGCTTAGGGCCTCACTAAATGGCTGAGGCTGCCTTAAACTTGTAATCCTCCTGCCTCAGCCTCCCAAGCCACTGAGATTACAGGCATGCACCAGGCAATCACACCTTGAATTTATTTTTCAATTAAGTGAATGTAGCACCTATAATTCCAGCTACTGTAAGCTGGGGTGAAAAGATCACAAGTTTGAGGCCAGCCTCTGCAAGTTAGGGAAGGCTTGTTTCAAAATAAAAAGTTTTTTTAAAAAAGGGATAGGGTTGTAGCTCAGTGGCAGAACATTTGCCTAGCATGTGTGAAGCACTGGGTTCGATCCTCAGCACCACATACAAATAAATAAATAAAATAAAGATAATGTGTCCATCTACAGCTAAAAAAATATTTTACCACCGGGCACAGTGGCACATGCCTGTAATCCCAGCACTTGGGAGGCTGAGGCAGGAGGATCTCAAGTTCAAAGCCAGCCTCAGCAATGGCGAGGCACTTAGCAACTCAGTGAGACCCTGTCTCTAATAAAATACAAAAAAGGGCTGGGGATGTGGCCCAGTAGGACAAGTGCTTCTGAGTTCAATCCCTGGTACCAAACAAAAAACAAACAAACAAAAACCCTGGGTTTAATCCCCCAGCACCACAAATAAATAAATAAATTAAAAAGTGTTGGGAATGTAGGTCAGTTGAAGAGCACCCCTGGGTTTAATCCCCAGAACTGGAAAAAAGAAAGGAAAGAAAGAAAAAAAAAAAAAAAAAAAAAACCTGGATATAGAAAAGCCTGGTTTGGGGGCTGGGATTGTGGCTCAGCGGTAGAGCACTTGCCTAGCACGCGGGCGACCCGGGTTCGATCCTCAGCACCACGTACAAATAAAAAAAAAATGCATTGTGTACAACTAAAAGCAAATAAATAAAAATATTAAAAAAAAAAAAAAAAAAGAAAAGCCTGTTTTGTGTTGCTACATACTATAAACCTCACCTTTACTGGTCTTACAACTTTTCTTCCATCCCCCAACCCCCAATCCCAGAAGAGCTGGGGATGGAACCAAGGGCCTTGTGCATGCTAGGAAAGCATTCTACCACAGTTATACCCTGGCCCTAACTTTTATTTATTTAATTGTAAAACAAACACAAGTTTCAAGTAATACTGACAAGTACAAAGTGAAACTTCTCTTCCTTAATTGCCCTTGCTGGGGGTGTACTTAAGTTCTAGGGCACTTGCCTAGCATAAAAGAGGGCCTGGGTTAGATCCCCACCTAAACAAAAAAATATGTAAAAAAAAAAAAAAAAAAAAAATTAGGCTGGGAGTGTAGCTCAGTCGTAAAGTGCTTGCCTCCAATGCACAAGGCTCTTGGTTTGATGTGCAGCAAAAGACATAATTGCCCTTAGCACAGCAGTTTTTTTGTTTTGTTTTGGTTTGGTTTTGGTACTGGGAATTGAATCCAGGGTACTTAAACACTGAGCTACATCCCCAGCTCTTTTTAATATTTTATTTAGAGACAAGTCTTGCTGAGTGGCTTAGGGCCTCAATAAGTTGTTGAGGCTGGCTTTAAAAACTAACAATCCTCTTGCCTCAGCCTCCCAAGTGCTGGGATTACAGGCGTGCGCCACCGCGCCCGGCTCCTTTTTTGTATTTTTATTAGAGACAGGGTCTCACTGAATTGCTAAGTGCCTCGCCATTGCTGAGGCTGGCTTTGAACTGGCGATCCTCCTGACTCAGCCTCCCAAGTGCTGGGATTACAGGCGTGCACCACGGCGCCCGGCTTGCGACTTTTTTTTAAATGACTATTTCCTCAGCATTCATTCACTTATGAATGAGGAGACACACTCTATCATTAGTAAAAAATGCTTTACGGGGCTGGGATGTGGCTCAGTGGTAGGGCGCTCGCCTAGCACATGTGCAACCGGGTTCAATCCTCAGCACCACGTAAAAATGCATGCATTGTGTACAACTAAAGTAAATAAATAAATATTTAAAAAAAGAAGTATTTGAACCTGTTAAAAAAAAAAAAAGAATGCTTTACATGTATTCTCACTTAATCCTTACCAAGAACATTCCAAGAGATACTGTCACCTTTTCTTTTTTTCTTTTTACTTTTTTTTTTTTTTTTTGTGTGGTACAGGGGATTGAACTCAGGGGCACTCAACCACTGGGTCACATCCCCAGTCCTTTTTTGTATTTTATTTAGAGAGAGGGTCTCACTGAGTTGCTAAGTGCCTCGCCATTGCTGAGGCTGGCTTTGAACTCGCGATCCTCCTGCCTCAGCCTCCCAAAGTGCTGGGATTACAGACGTGCGCCACCACGCCTGGCTCACCTTTTCTTTTTTTAAAAAAAAATTTTTTTTTTAGTTGTAGTTGGACACAATACCTTTATTTATTTATTTATTTATGTATATGTGGTGCTGAGGATTGAACCCAGCACCTCACATGTGCTAGGCAAGCAGTTTACCACTGAGCCACAACCCCAGCCCCAAGTATCACCTTTTCACTGATGAGAGATTTGAAGTTCTAAAGGGTTTGAAATTACAACTAAGGAGGTCAGTTAGGATTCCTGCTTAAATTGCCCAACTCAAAAGCTCTTCACTTTACTATGGAGAGGGGCAACAAAGCATAGTGGTTTAGTGAAACAACACATGGGTGGAATTCTAGCTCTAATACTTTTTTTTTTTTTTTGTATCCAGGATTGGACTCAGGGGCACTTGATCCCTGGGCCACATCCCCAGCCCTTTTTTTTGTATTTTATTAGAGACAGGGTCTCACTGAGTTGCTAAGTGCCTCGCCATTGCTGAGGCTGGCTTTGAACTCATGATCCCAAGTGCTGGGATCACAGGTGTGCGCCACTGCGCCCGGCGCCTCTACTACTTTCTACTGCCTTTATGATCTTAGATAAAATTATCTCATTTTTATGTGCCTGTTTCCTATGACTAATAATATTACTTACATCATAGGGATTGTTATGATTAAATATAAATTAATCAACTAAGGCTCAAGTACATGTAACTAAAAGCTCGGTCCTCGTCCTCAACACTAATCCAATAATGAAGACAAGGTCTTGAGAAAAAGGAAAAAGTTTTATTGCTTTGCTATCAAAGGAGAAACACAGGGGGACTCCTGTCCCAAAGGCTGTGATTCCGCCCATCCCGAGGAAGAGGGGGCTTTTATAGAGGTGATTCAGAGAAAATGAGATTAGGGAGGAGAGATCAGGAAGGAGAAGATCAGGGAAAAGAAGATGGGGAGTGGGGAGAGAGATCAGGAAGAAGAAGGTTAGGGAAAAAGAAAAAAACATGTAAGTTTCAAAGCAACAAGAGATATAGTCAAAGCATCAATCGAACCCGTTACATACTATGTTCTCAAAATGAGTAACTTTTTAATTTCTTAGTTGTTGATGGACATTTATTTTTAATTTATATGTGGTGCTGAGAATTGAACCCAGTGCCTCACACATGCCAGGCAAGCTCTTTTCCACTGAGCTACAACCCTGTCTGTCAATATAAGTAACTCATTATTATTAGTCTATCTCCTAAATAAATATGCTTTGTAATTTTATTTTTGAGCACTAGAGATTTAACCCAGAGGAGCTTTACCACAGAGCTCCATCCCCCACCCCCCAGTCTTTTTTTTTTTTTTTTTTTTTTCTTTAGATAGGGTCTCACTGAGTTTCTTAGGGGGGGTCTCACTAAATTGCTGAGTCTGGCCTTGAACTTCAGTCCGGAGTCTTGAAAAACAACTAGAAGTTAACTAAGCTGAGAGAAGAGGCCGGGCATCCCAGGCAGAGGAGCTGGTAGGTGCAAAGGCCAAAATGAGGTGTAGGTCCTATTTCTTTCTTTCTTTCTTTCTTTCTTTTCTTTTTTTTTTTTTTTTTTTTTTTTTTTTTTTTGTACCGGGGATTGAACTCAGAGGCACTCGACCAGTGGGCCACATCCCCAGCCTTTTTTTTGTATTTTATTTGGAGACAGGGTCTCACTGAGTTGCTAAGTGCCTCACCATTGCTGAGGCTGGCTTTGAACTCGCGATCCTCCAGCCTCAGCCTTCCAAAGTGCTGGGATTACAGGCGTGGGCCACCGCGCCCGGCCTTAGGTCATATTTCACAACATGCACGTTACCCTCAAGTTGTAGAAAATGAAACTGTTCAGTAACTACCATACTGTCTTGCAAGGCATCTACATAGCTGTCATCATTATGTCCATTTTATAGATGGGGCTCTTAAAACCAAAACATGGGGGCAAGAGAAAGTCAGCATTTGAGGTTGCATTAGATGGACCAGGGTGACATGGAAAAATTTTAAGCAGGGAGGTGATGACCCAGGTTCAGACATTGCGTTTTGCAAAGATTCCTTTGGCAATCGGGCACAGGTTGGCTCAATTCCCCGAAGATGAATGGATCAAAGAGCATGCACATTTCCATGGCTCCTGATAAACACTGACAAACAACTTTCAACAGGTTGCATTAAGGGGCCACAGTTCTAATTTTTTAAAAAATATTTTTATTTATTTGCTTTAGTTGTACACAATGCGTTTTATTTGTACGTGGTGCTGAGGATGGAACCCGGGTCGCCCATGTGCTAGGTGAGCGCTCTATGCTGAGCCACAATCCCAGCCCCCACAGTTCTAATTTTTTTTTTTTTTTTTTTTTTTTTTTTTTTTGTACCGGGGATTGAACTCAGGGGCACTCGACCACTGGGTCACATCCCCAGCCCTTTTTTGTATTTTATTAGAGACAGGGTCTCACTAAGTGCCTCGCCATTGCTGAGGCTGGCTTTGAACTCGCGATCCTCCTGCCTCAGCCTCCCAAAGTGCTGGGATTACAGGCGTGCGCCACCGCGCCCGGCCACAGTTCTAATTTTTAAGGAAGGCGAAGCAGTGTCAAACTCTGGGAATTGGCTTCATTCTGCTCACGGGTCTCCACGCCGCAAGGCCGCTTCTTCGGCACTGTGGGGGAGCACTGAGGTTTGGCAGGTCTCCTTCCGCCCACGCAAAGCTTTGGCGGCAGGCCAGCGAGTTTTCTGGCACTCCGCGGCATCCGTCCACGCCCGTCCCCACGTGACCCAAACAGATTCGGGCACTTCCGCTTCCCTTCGCCTTTCTTCTCGTCGGTGTCCCCGGCGGGTCCCCAGCCGGGTGAGTGAACGAGCGCCGGGTCGGTGGTGTCGGGGGCAGGGTTCCCTTGCGTTGACCTTTCCCACCCTCCTTCTTGCCACATCAGGTCCCCGCGGAAGCGGCGGCGGCGGCGCCATGGCGGAGCTGACGGCTCTGGAGAGTCTAATCGAGATGGGCTTCCCCAGGGGACGCGCGTAAGGGAGCACCCCAACCCCGGCCCGCCAGCGTGGGGGTCCGCGGACCTGTTTGGGCCTTTACCCCAGCCTAGCACCGACGTGATCGCCACGATGGTCCGTGGGCGCTATTCACGGTGTTTCTGCCCGCAGGGAGAAGGCTCTGACCCTCACAGGGAACCAGGGCATCGAGGCTGCGATGGACTGGTGAGCGATCAGACCCGGTGGCGGAGGATTGGGGGCTGCTGGGAGGAGCAGCCTCATGCTGACTTCACTGCCGACTTTCCCTGGCAGGCTGATGGAGCACGAAGATGACCCTGATGTGGATGAGCCTCTAGAGACTCCCCTTGGACATGTCCTGGGACGGGAACCCACCCCCTCAGAACAAGTTGGCCCTGAAGGTTCTCACTGGGAGAAGTGGTGTGATTATTCAGGCGGGCCCGAAGAGGAGCTGACGGGGTAATAATACTGGTTGTTTGTAGGACCTGGAACGGCTGCCGGAGAAAGCAAACCCGTTTTGACCGAAGAGGAAAGACAAGAACAGACAAAGAGGTAAAGTAACTTTGTTGTTGTTGGTTTTTTTGTTGTTGTTGGTGGTGCTGGGGATTGAACCCAGGGCCTTGTACATGCTAAGCAAGCGCTCTACCAACAGAGCTATATCCCCCAGGGTCATCTTCCACCCTTCCCTAATACATACAGAAGTCTGGTTGAAGAACCTTGACTTTTTTCTATTCCCTATTTTCTTTTCTTTTTTTTTTTTTTTTTTTTAAATCCAGAACTTAAGTATGCAAAACACTTATTTACTGAGCTATATTGTTATCCTTGTTCTTTCTTGGCATTTCCTTTCATTTCTTTCATCTATTTTGGGACACATGAGCCAATTCTGTTCTGTCCCTTCCTACTGCCTGTGCATTTCTCTTGAACTCTGTCCTTTTTGCAACGTAGGATGTTGGAGCTGGTAGCCCAGAAGCAGCGGGAACGTGAAGAAAGAGAGGAGCGCGAAGCATTGGAGCGAGAAAAACAGCGCAGGAGACAAGGTCAAGAGCTGTCAGCAGCACGTCAGAGACTACAGGAAGATGAGATGCGAAGAGCTGCTGAGGAGCGGAGGAGGGAAAAGGCAGAAGAGTTAGCAGCCAGGTCTGGGTGATGGGCATGTTGGTTAACAGTTACAAGAAAAAAAATCAAGATTTGCTTTGTTGAGGTCTGACCTATTTTCTTCCTGTCTGCATTCCAGACAGAGGGTTCGAGAAAAGATCGAAAGGGACAAAGCAGAGAGAGCCAAGAAGGTGGGTGTTGAAAAGACAGTAGTTATAATGGAAAAGGCACACTAATACCCTTTTCCAACTTCAAAGGGAAAACATCAGTAAATACCACCCATGCCACCCATTTCCAGAGGGTGGGTAAGTGCCTGATTCAATGTTTTACTTTGTCCTCCAGTATGGTGGTAGCGTGGGTTCTCAGCCATCCCCACCAGTGACGGAGCCAGGTCCTGTTCCCTCCTCTCCCAGCCAGGAACCTCCTACCAAGCGGGAATATGACCAGTGTCGCATACAGGTACTGATTCTGATTCCTGTTTTGCTCCTGGAACCCCTTTGTTGGCCTATAAGGTACCCAGCTCAGACCTTTTTTCAGTTACATTCCCTTTGCCAAATCTCTCCCTTCTTTGTATGTGACTTGAAATCCTACCTATTCCACTCTTAGGAAAGATATCAAATTTCACCTGCTCCAGTCATATTTAAATCCATACCTCCTTCTTACTCAGCATTTATCCTATTACTTACAATGTTTTCACTTGGTTTATTACACAGCTGCTTTCACAATGTGGAATTTATCCTGGTATTTTTTATATAATCTTGTCTTAAATTGTGAGAGGCTGGGGCCACTTGTTCAAACTTAGTAAGGGAGAGCATAAGTGTTGTTCATTAGGTTCTTTAAATAGTAGTAGTACTGGTTTAATCTAAGAAGAAGGAGGGGCCAACTTTAACTCTTCTTTTCCTTATTGGTTAACTCACTCAGTTTTTTTTTTTTTTAATATTTATTTATTTACTTTAGTTGTACACAATGCAATGTATTTATGTTTATGTGGTGCTGAGGATCGAACCCGGGCCGCGCAGGCGCGAGGTGAACGCTCTGCCGCTGAGCCATAACCCCAGCCCAACTCACTCAGTTTTTGTTTTTTTTTTTTTTTTTGGTACCGGGGATTGAACTCAGGGGCACTCGTCCACTGGGTCACATCCCCAGCCCTTTTTTGTCTTTATTAGAGACAGGGTCTCACTGAGTTGCTAAGTGCCTCACCATTGCTGAGGCTGGCTTTGAACTCGTGATCCTCCTGCCTCAGCCTCCCAAAGTGCTGGGATTACAGGCGTGCGCCACCGCGCCCGGCTCACTCAGTTTTGATGCTTAACAATACTGGAAATCTCTCTTGCCCTTAGGTCAGGTTGCCAGATGGGACTTCATTAACCCAGACATTTCGGGCTCGGGAACAGCTGGCAGCAGTGAGGCTCTATGTGGAGCTCCACCGTGGGGAGGAACCTGGAGGGGGCCAGGATCCAGTGCAATTGCTCAGTGGCTTTCCCAGACGGGCCTTCTCAGAAGCTGACATGGAACGGCCTCTGCAGGAGCTGGGTATGGCACATGAGACCAGAAACCAGGATTTGGAGGAATGGGGGTGGGGGCGGGGCGGGGCGGAAGAAGGGACATAAAGAAGGGATTTGTGGAGATGGCATGAATCCAAGAGTTTGGGGAGCAACAAGCAAGTATACTTGTGGTTCAAGCCTGTTGTTTTTTTTTTTTTTTTTCCATCTTCAGGACTTGTGCCTTCTGCTGTCCTCATTGTGGCCAAGAAATGCCCCAGCTGAGGGGCCTTTATTTCACCATCGTTCCTTGACCTCTTCATCTTTGATAAAGCACTGACATCTCCTTCCAAATAAATAGACCCTGAGTTCTGTATATGGCTGGCTCCTTCCTGAGTGGCTGGGAGGGACAAAACCAAGGCAGAGGAAGAAGCTAAAGGGAAGGCGTTTGGAGAAGATCCCCTTCCTCTCCAACAGAGACTTGTTTCTAAATCTCTGGGTCTTGGCTGCCTAAGAGGTGGAGGGGAGAGGTGCTGAGCCAGGAAGGAGAGAATACATCACAAAAGCCTTTTGCTTCTATAGGTAAAGTGGTGCATGAACTTTAAATCCTGACTAGTTGTGTGCCTTGACTTCTTTGAACATAGTTTCTTCAGTAGAATATGAATAATAGCCGGGCGCCGTGGCGCACGCCTGTAATCCCAGCACTTTGGGAGGCTGAGGCAGGAGGAATGCGAGTTCAAAGCCAGCCTCAGCAATGGCGAGGCACTTAGCAACTCAGTGAGACCATGTCTCTAATAAAATACAAAAAAGGGCCTGAGTTCAATCCCTGGTACCACCAAAAAAAAAAAAAAAAAAAAAAAAAAAAGAATATGAATAATAGTACATATTTCTTGGGGTTGTCCTACGGGTTACATAATACTGACATGTGCTTTACACAGTGCCTCACACTTAGTAAGTTCTTAGTAAGTATTAGCAACTAAAAGTGTAGTTTTTTGATGTGGCGATCCATAATTGGAAGGAACGTTAGAGTGACCTTTGCAAGTGCATCTGTTGTAAAGAATAAGTCAACCACATTCTGATGCTTTCCTAGACACTAAAAGGTGTTAAACTGGGCATGGTCACACATGCCTGTAATCTCAGCGAGTCAGGAGGTTGAGGCAGGAGTATCATGAGTTCAAGGCTAGCCTCAGCAATTGAGGGAGGACCTAAGGAAATTAGTGAGTCCCTGCCTCAAAATAAGAAATAAAGAATATTGACGTACTTCAGTGGTAATGTGTCCCTAGGTTCAATCCTCAGTACCAAAAAATAAAAGGTGTTATGTATTTCATGTGTACACTTTTTCAGAGGGGAGATTAGTTTTGTTTTGGCTCTAGGGATTTTTTTTTTTTTTTTTTTTTTTTTTGTACCGGGGATTGAACTCGGGCACTCGACCACTGGGTCACATCCCCAGCCCTTTTTTGTATTTTAACAGAGACAGGGTCTCACTGAGTTGCTAAGTGCCTTGCCATTGCTGAGGCTGGCTTTGAACCTGCGATCCTGCCTCAGGCTCCCAAGTGCTGGGATTACAGGCGTGCGCCACCGCGCCTGGCTGGTACTAGGGGTTGAACCCAGGCCTGTGCATGCTAGGCAAGTAAATGCTCTTAACACCAAGCTATACTCCCAGCTCTCTTTTTTCCTTGTACTGGGTATTGAGCTCAGGTGTGCTTATCACTGAGCTATATCTCAGCTCTTTTTTTATTTTAATTTTTGAGACAGTTGCTGAGACTGACTTCAAACCTTCACTCTTGCAATCCTCTTGCCTCAGCCTCCTGAGTTGTAGCATGTGGTACAGTGCCAGCCACCCCCAGCCCTTTTTAAATTTTATTTCCAGACGGCATCTAGGTTGCCCTTGACCTCACAGTCATGCCTAAGCTCCCTGAGTAGCTGGGATTACACGTGGTTTTAAGCTTTATAGATAATAACATGAAAGCACTATTTGTTATCTAGGTGTTGGTATTTCCACTTAGAGACCAGGATACCAAAGTACAATTTCCTTTCCCAAAGTGACACTGGTAGCAATTTCTAGACTCTGCATACCCATATGGAAGATTGACTTGGGCTCAGGTCTTGACTCACCAAGCCATGATGGTCTCTGACTGCTGCTACATCATTTTAGTTTAGTGTCCATTCAAAGAGCTACTGACTTTTTCCTCATTTCCTGGGCATACTGAAGAAGCCAGTTATACCATAAAGATCACAACAAATGAATTGAGCATGACTCTACCATCCAGCAGCTGAAAAAAGCATCAACGTTAATCTCTGGTTATAAACTGTTCATCACAGTGTTATACGACTTTTATTTATTGTTTTGACTTTATTGAATAAAAGCAGCCTTTTCTGTCAATTGCAATCTTGCTTGGGAACCACAAGGTATAAAACAAAGGTGGGGCTGGGGTTGTGGCTCAGTGGTAGAGTGCTCGTCTAGCAGGCATGATCCTCAGCACCACAGAAAGATATTGCATCCACCTAAAACTAAAAAATAAGCAAAAAGGAGGCTGGAGAGTATAATTCAGTAGTAGAGCATGTGCTTAGCATGCCTGAGGACCTAGATTTAAACACTTCCAGCACCAAAAATAAACAAAAGGGGAGTGACCGGACTGACTACAATGGGGCTGCAACCCCAATGATTAATCTCGTTTTCTCAGTGGCATTTCCAACAGGTCCTATAACTGGATTTGGAGGTTCAGAACCGCAGTGAAAACCCTCAGAGGAGAGAGGACCCATTATGTTGACTGAGGAACTGCTATGTCAGGCCCTTTACGTTTCTAAAAAAAATTTTTTTTCCCCCTCTAGTACTGGGGATTGAACTCTGAGGCCTTGCACATGTTAGGCAAATGCTCTATCACTAAGCAATATCTCAGTCCTTTTACATTTTTATTTTGAGACAGGGTCTCTGGCTAAATTGCCCAGGCTGGCCTGGAACTTGAGATCCTCCTACGTCAGCCTCCTGAGATGGGACTACAGCTGTGCACCACTATGCAGGCTATCCTTTTTTAAAATTTGCAGTATCAGGAATTGAACCCAGGAGTACCATGGAGCAACATTCCTAGCCCCTTTATTTATTTATATTGTTTGGTACTGAGGATTGAACCAACAGGTACTTTGTTACTAAGCCACATCCTCAGTCCTTTTTATATTTTACTTTGAGACAGGGTTTCCACTACGTTGCAGAAGCTGGCCTTGAGCTTGTGATCCTCCTGCCTCAGCCTCCCAAATCGCTGGGAATACAGGTGTGGGCAACAGGGTTAGGTTAGGGATAATCTATTGATAACCCTGAAGTTAGTTATGGCCTATTACAGAATAGAGCAGACTCAGGTTTTCTAACATTCAGGAGTTGAACTAGATCTTTTTTTTTTTTTTTTTTTTTTTTTTGGTACTGGGGATTGGACTCAGGGGCACTCGACCACTGGGTCACATCCCTAGCCCTTTTTTGTATTTTATTAGACAGGGTCTCACTGAGTTGCTAAGTGCCTCACCATTGCTGAGGCTGGCTTTGAACTCGTGATCCTCCTGCCTCAGCCTCCCAAAGTGCTGGGATTACAGGCGTGCGCCACCACGCCCGGCTTGAACTAGATCTTGACTAAAAGTATGCTGCTTTCACCATCCCTAGTAAGTCAGCCTCTCTAAGCGTCTTTAACCAGAGATTAAGTAACGGCCACAAAAGGCATATGTTAAGTGCTAGATGCCACTCTCCAACCTCCCTCAAAGAACAGAAGTCTTTTACAAGTATCCATTGTTAACAAGCCTTTCCAGAATCGTTTCGATTTCGGGAATGTCTCTTGGTATCCCCAAAAGTAACTCTTCGATCACAAGACCTGTTTTGAAAATGTGGTTACTACGCCCATAGAACTTCAGGCTCTCTTATGGGGCGGGGCAGGCCGCAGCCCTGCTCAGCCGAGTTTCTCTAGCTTGCCTAAGCGCTGACCCGGCACAGCTCTCAGCACCGGTAGGCGTGAGACTGCGCGGCTCACTTGGGAAGCACAGAATTTATTGGTTCTTTCTGTTCACCACATCCGACCCCGGACACGACCTTGGCAGACGACGTGGACGTTAAAGCAATCAGCGCAGAGTTGGAGGGGGTAGGGTGCTCACCCGGCGGCAGCTCTCCGGGACCTGGAGTCTTGAGTGTGGCATCCGAGGTCCGGATTCCCCGCCAGTCTCTCGGAGTTGAAAGGCTGCCTGTAATCTGCACTCAAGCCCAGGTCGTAGCGATCACTCGGGTAGGTCTGGCATTACGCGGATCTCCCGTCGCCGCCAACCAACCAGTTCTTCCTCCACGCTACATTCTCCTGCGTGGCCGCGGCCTCCTGCAGCGTGGCCATCACTAGCTGCTGGTTCCTCTTCGCTTCATCCCTGCGTCGCGGGTCCTGCTCTGGCATCTCCTGCGAACAGGAAGGGAGTTCACAGACCAGGACCCCAGTCCAGGGTTCTCCGTACGCCCGCTCCTCCTCGGAATTCTCAGTTGTACCTACCTTCAGCATCGCCTGCTTCTGCAGCTCTCCTGGGGTTACCAGAGCAAAGAGCGCGGACCCCACGCCAGCCCCAGCGCCCAGCACCGCTCCTACGATCAGCACCTTCCGCACGGTCTGCATGGCTGACGGCGTAACCAGCGAGACAACCTCCCTAGTCTCGGGCACCCTAGAAGGGTAGCTACGACGTCTCACCGGCCCCTGCGCATGCTAGAGCGACCTGTAGAAACCATAGAGAAGCAGCCGGGGTATAGAGAGCCTGGCCATTAGAACGTTTAGAATCCAGAGCGCCTGGGTCTTAAAAGTTGGGGATGTTGAGCATATCTTTTAAGTGCTGGTACACTGCTGGGCGTGGTGGCGCGCCCCCTGCAGTCCCATCGAGCCAGGAACCTGAGGCAGGAGGATCGCAAGTTCGAAGCCAGCCTTAGCAATTTAGAGACCCAGCCTCAAAATAAAAATAAAAAGGATTGGGTGTATGGCTCAGCGGTAGAGCGCTCTGGGTTCGATACCTGGTGCCAATAATAACAATAATATAAAAATTGTTGGCACCAAGGACTAAGCCCCGTGCCCATCATCCAGAGTGGGATGCCTAAGAGCTAGACGGAGAACGCATGTCTATATGGTTATTGTGGATTTTACAATCTCCTGTTTTCTGCCCTCCGAAGTTTTCCAATCAGTAATAGACTGCTTTCGTTTCCTGTAGTATTTTGTGCGTTTTCAATACAGCACAAAGCCATCCTCCAGATATGTACACACATCAATCGATTGGCCCCTCCCAATCCTCTTAACTCTGAAACAACTCAGTACTAGGTGGGAAACGGGTATGATTTTGTATTTTTTATTTATCTTACAAATGAGTTAATATTTTTCCTCAAGCCATATACACTTGGCTTGGACCTTTGTTTAGTTTTTAACCACAAAAATCTGTGGAATTCGTGTAATATACCAAATTCTAGTTCGGAGATGAAAATACCCGAACTGTGTAGCTATGTGACTAAGAAAATCATTTAAGTTCCTTGCCCCAGATTTTTTTTTTTTTTTTTTTTTTTTTTTTTTTTTTTTTGCATCGGGATTGAACTCAGGGGCACTGGACCACTGGGCCACATCCCCAGCCTTTTTTTTTTTTTTTTTTTTTTTTTTTTTTTTTTTTTGTATTTTATTAGAGACAGGGTCTCACTGAGTTGCTTAGTGCCTCGCCATTGCTGAGGCTGGCTTTGAACTGGCGATCCTCCTGTCTCAGCCTCCCAAGTGCTGGGATTACAGGCATGCGCCACCACGCCCAGTTTGCCCCAGATTTCTGCATTGGAAAATGACTCCTAAGAGTAACAATCTCAGTTTTAAGATAACTGAGTTTATATGTAAAGCAGGTTAAAGAGTGGGGTGGTCAAGCTGGGCGCGGTGGCGCAAGCCTGTAATCCCAGTACTTGGGAGGCAGAGGCAGGAGGATCGCAAGTTCAAAGCCAGCCTCAGCAATGGCGAGGCACTTAGCAACTCAGTGAGACCCTGTCTCTAATAAAATACAAAAAAAGGGCTGGGGATGTGGCCCAGTGGTCGAGTGCCCCTGAGTTCAATCCCCGGTACAAAAAAAAAAAAAAAAAAAAAAAAAAGAGTGGGGTGGTCACACACACCTGTAATCCCAGCGATTGGAGAGGCTGAGGCAGAAGGATCACAAATTCGAGGCCAGCTGCAGCAATTTAGTAAAGCCCTAAGCAATTTAAAGACTGTCTCAAAATAAATAGCCCAGAATGGTGGCATACGCCTGTAATCCCAGCACTTGGGAGGCTGAGGCAGGAGGATCGCCGGTTCAAAGCCAGCCTCAGCAATGGCGAGGCACTTAGCAACTCAGTGAGACCCAGTATCTAATAAAATACAAAAAAAGGGCTGGGGATGTGACCCAGTGGTTGAGTGCCCCCTGAGTTCAATCCCTAGTATTAAAAAAAAAAAAAAAAAAAAAAAAAAAAACCAGGCTCCTGAATTGGTGGTGCGCCACCACGACCAGCTCTAGGTTAGTTTTTTTTTTTTTTTTTTAATATTGTTTTAGTCATCAACGGACCTTTATTTATGTATATATGGTGCTGAGAATTGAATCCAGTGCCTCACACATGCTAGGCAAGCTCTCTATCACCGAGGTACAACCCCAGCCCCACCTAGGTTAGTTTCTTTTTTAAAAAATATTTATCTGCTTTTAGTTGTACACAATGCGTTTATTTTTATGTGGTGCTGAGGATTGAACCCGGGCCGCCCACGTGCTAGGGGAGCACTCTACAGCTGAGCCACAATCCCAGACCCTCTAGGTTTTTTTTTTTTTTTTGATACCAGGGATTGAACTCAGGGGCATTCGTTCACTGGGCCACATCCACAGCCCTTTTTTTGTATTTTATTAGAGACAGGGTCTCACTGAGTTGCTAAGTGCCTCACCATTGCTGAGGCTGGCTTTGAACTCGTGATCCTCCTGCCTCAGCCTCCCAAGTGCTGGGATTACAGGCGTGTGCGCTCGGCTCTAGGTTAGTTTTTGAAGCTCTTATTTCTATTCATCCTGTCTTCCCCTCTTTTTAAAATTTTTTCAATGCCTTTATTAATTTTACGTGGTGCTGAGGATTGAACCTGGGGCCATGCACATGCTAGACATGCACTCTTTCGCTGAGCCACAATCCCAGCCCCTGTCTTCCCCTCTTGTAGATGAGAAAAACGAGGCTTAGAGGTTAGGTGACCCAATCACAAGCCAATGCTGGGAGTTAGATTCAGTTCCTATCTGCTACTTTGAGCAGCTTAGTTGGATGGGAGAATGATCCATTTCCAATGCCTGGGATCACTTCCAGCCCAGCCATGCATTTTCCTAAGACGGGAGTTCTTTCCCAACAGAGAACACTAAGGCCAAGACTAAAATCTTTAATGAGAGCCTCTAACCAAGTAAGCAAAGTAGGTGATGCCCCTGAAAGGGCCCAACTCCTGCACAGTCACAATCCTACCATGACATCTTTGCTCTAGGCAGGGCAGTCGCACATCAGGGTCCTCATCTGAGAACTGAATTAGGGTCCCTTTAGGGCTTAGGACCCTCAAACATTCTGATAGCAGCTGGTGAGCTCCAGGCAGACCACCACGTGCAACAGCATCCCAGGTGCCCTTGTCTAGCAACAGCTGGAAGGAGCCTGAGGCAGCCACAGGTGCAAGATTTTGGGCATCAACTTGCATGAAGTGGAGGTGGGAGTCAGGGTGCCCAGGGCATAGGGGTGGTTGACCTTGGCCACCTTGCAGAAGGTTGTTCATGTGGGCCACAGCCACAGGGGAGAAGTCCACCCCTAGAACATTGACAGGGTATGGGGACTGGGTGTAGAGGCCTGTGCACAGGCTGGAGGTCCCACAGCCCACATCCAGCACCCGCGGTGGAGAGGGAGCTAGTGTCCCTTGCAGTAGTGGAAGTAGGAGTTCCTGAACTTCCTCGTATCCAAAGAACCAGTCAAAGGTGGGGCCATAGCCCGGAGGCTGAGCATGGAGCCGATCCCAGAGGCAGCGGTCTGCCAGGCAACTACTGGCAAGGGAACCTATGAACAAGGGTGGAGGAAGGTATGTCACAAGTGCTGGAATTTTATCTCACCGCTGCAAAAAACGGTGCCTATGCATGACTTTTACGTAGTGGGGATATAGAGAAGGGACTTCTACAAGTCCTCTACAACTGAGATATCTGGGTTTTAAAAGACACAATTTCAGGTACTAGATCACTAGTCACTAATCCTTCTTACCCGCCAAGGCACGGCTGGGCCCCGTTAGTAGGAGTATTCGGCGCAGCGCAGCCATCCAGAAGTCCCAGCAAAGTCAAGGTCAGCCTAAGAACCTTGCCTTAGGTGCACTCTGCGCCGCAACAAGGCCTGAGCTCCAAGGGAAGATCTGCAAATTCCGTGTCACAGAAAAATGCGTACAGCCTCTACGAAATCAGCAGCCTGGTGGGGGGGGGGGTAATAAAAACGAAACAAAACAAAAACAAAAAAGCACACAAAGACCTAACAGTAAGAAGAACATTTATTGGTTGCAACGACGAATGGGAGAGAGGGCAGACGGCAGCTCATGCTCTTGCGGTGGCATTCGCAGACCTGAAACTAAAGAAGATGGCGTGAGCACCCGGTCGAGACCGCTGGACCTCAGTTCTGTGCTGCTCCAAGGAGAACCGTGTCCCGGCGCTTGAGGATAGAACCGGCAGACGGGAAACCGCCGGCACCGAAGACATGACGCCGAGGGGCTAGAACCCTTTCCTTCTGCCTCCGTACATAACGGGAAACAGGACCGCACGCCCGGTTCCCGCCAAGAAAAGGAGGGTCCGCAAGCCCATCCAGAAAACACCTCAGCCCAGCCTCGCGATCCTAGCGAAAACCCCACACTTACTGGGTAGATGCTCTCCGAAAGACAGCAAGCCCCGCGGAGCTCCCTTATATAGGCCCAGAACCGCCACCGAGCTCCGATTGGCTCGCGGAAGGCGGGGGGCGGGGGGTGGAGCCCTGCGGAAGTGGCGTATGCGGAAGTGCGGCCCGCGGACAGGCTACAGGATGCACTCATGGGGGGTCCTGGGGGGAAGATCAACCGGCCCCGAACGGTGATTTTTGTGGGACTGCGACTTTGTTTCTCCAAGCTTCTCGGAGCCCGCTTCGCTCGCCCGGGATGGGATTAATGGGGGACTGGGTCGACGGGTGTGGGGTACTGGGAGGCCGTGCGCGGCCTCAGCCTGATTCGCACCTTTATCCCCCGCAGGAGCTGAAGAAGAAGCTGTTCAAGCGCCGGCGGGTGTTGAACCGGGAGAAGCGACTGAGGCATCAGGTGGTCGGGGCTGTGATAGACGAAGGGCTGATCACGCGGCATCACCTCAAGAAGCGGGCGTGAGTACTAGACCCTTCTGCCGTGGGTCCCACCGTCGTCGCCTACGCCCTCCTGCCCAAGCTGCAGAGCAGCCACCCCTTCTCAGCTTTCCTTGTACATTCCCTGTTATGTAGGGAACTTTGTCGGCTCTTCGTTCCTAAATTCTGCCTTTCTTTGGCTCTTCGACCCTAATGAGAATCCCAGGAAAGCTGTTGACTCTCCCAACCGCTAGTAACAATGTATAGTAATTTAGGTATTGATAAGTAAATCTGCGCAAACGCACCCCCCCCCCTTTTTTTCTTTAGGTACCGGGGATTGAACTCAGGGGCACTCGACCATTGGAGGGTCTCACTGAGTTGATAAGTGCCTCGCCATTGCTGAGGCTGGCTTTGAACTCGCTATCTTCCTACCTCAGCCTCCCAAATGCTGGGATTACAGGCGTGCGCCACCACGCCTGGCCCCTATTTTCTTTAAGGGAGGGGTACCAGGGATTGAACTCGGGCACGCGACTACTGAGCCACATCCCCAGCCCCATTTTGCATTTTTTTAGAGACAGGGTCTCACTGAGTTTCTTAGCACCTCGCTAAATGGCTGAGGCTGGCTTTGAATTCCTGATCCTCTTGCCACAGCCTCCCGAGCCGCTGGGATTACAGTCGTGTACCACCACGCCTGGCACACATGCTTCTTAATTCCAGCGACTCTGGAGGCTGAGGCAGGAGAATTGCAAGTTCCAGGTCAGCCTCAGCAATTTAGCAAGAACCCTTCTCTAAATAAAATATAAAAAGGGAGGGCTGGGGTTGTGGCTCAGCGGTAGAGTGCTGGCCTAGCACGTGTGCGACCCGGGTTTGATCCTCAGCACCACGTAAATGCATTGCATTGTGTACAACTAAAGCAAATAAATAAATATTTAAAAATATATATGAAAAGGGCTCGGAGGGGTGGGGGATATAGCTCAGTTGGTAGAGTGCTTGCCTTGCGTGCACAAGGCCTGGGTTCAATCCCCAGCACTACACACACAAAAAAAGGGCTCAGGATATAGTCAGTGGTTAAGCACCCCTAGGTTCAATCACTAGTTCTAAAAAGAAAAAAAAAAATTTTTTTTTTTTCTTTTACATAAAGAAAACAAGCCAGGTGTGGTGGTGCATGCCTGTAATCCCAGCACTTGAGAGGCTGAGGCAGGAGGATGCGATTTCAAAGCCAGCCTCAGCAATGGTGAGGCACTTAGCAACTCAGTGAGACCCTGTTTCTAATAAAATACAAAAAAGGGCTGGGGATGTGGCCCAGTGGTCAGGGGCCCCTGAGTTCAATCCCCAGTACCAAAAACAAAGAAAGAAAACAGAAAAGTACGTAGATGAGTGTGCACAACTTGAATTTCCTCACAGATACCCCTAGGATTTTTCATACAAGTTTCAAGGCCAGTGAGTCTTGGGAAAGAGTACCCATTCCATTAATTACTTTGTTTGTTTTTAGAACTGGGGATTAAACCCAGGGGCCTTGACCTCTGAGCTTTGTCCCATCCCTTTTAAAATATCTTGTTTTGAGAAAGGATCTGATTAGGTTGTTGAGTATGGCCTCGAAGCTGCAATCCTCCTGCTTTGGCTTCCAGATTCACTGGGATCACAGGCCTGTGCCATCATGGCCAGCCCAGTAATTACTTTCTTTTTCTTTTTTTGGTACCAGGGATTGAGCCTCAGGGCACTGAAACACTGAGCTACTTCCTGGCCCTGTTTTTTTTTTTTTTTAAATTTTGAGACAGGTTCTTACTAGGTTGTTTTATAGCCTTGCTAAGTTGCTAAGGCTGCCTTGGAACCTGCCATCCTCCTGCCTTAGTCTCCTGAGCTACTGGGATCACAGGTCTGGGTCACCACCCACACCCGGCCCTGTAGAATTACTTTGTACATCCTTTCATTGGCTTTTTAAAAATATTTAGTGTACCTACTACAAACTAAATTTTAATATTTAACTACTTTCTTTAATATTTGGTCCTGAGGAATGTGTTGAGATTATTTATTTATTTTTAACATTTATTTATTTGCTTTTAGTTGTACACAATGCGTTTATTTTTATGTAGTGCTGAGGGTTGAACCCTGGCCGCGCACGAGCTAGGCAAGCGCTCTACTGCTGAGCCACAACCCCAGCCCCTGTGTTGAGATTTAGATCAAGTAAAGCATGTTAAAATCTAGAGTTATGTGATTTGAATATAAAAACACTTTCCATAGCCAGAAATACTTTTGTGACCTAGGTTGGTTCAGGTTAACTTGTGTATCTTTGCTCCTACCTACCATTCAGATCCAGTGCACGTGCCAATATTACTCTGTCAGGAAAGAAACGCAGAAAACTCCTGCAGCAGATCCGGCTTGCCCAGAAAGAGAAGGCAGCAATGGAAGGTGACAGTAGGGCACAGAAGAAGGGTGATGGGGAACATGGATTTATTTGGGTCCTTAACGCTTTCTCTTTCCTTTTGCTCAGTGGAAGTCCCTTCAAAACCAGCCAGGACTAGTGAACCACAGCCCAAACGACAAAAGAAGATAACCTCCCCCCAGGATGTAGACATGGAGAATCTTGAGGATGAGAGCTAAGGTTCTTGCCTCTTCCACCAGATTTTCAACTGAAGCCAACAGGATTTGGTGTTTGCTTAGAGCTTTTTGGTGAAAGTATTACCTGCTATCACTCATCCCAGTTCCTCTTACATGATGGCTTACTGACTTCCACTGGAGGGATATGTTGGGAGGGAAGAAGGTACAAAAGAAAGATTCAAGGTACAAAAGAAAGATTCCATTTATAATAAATCCCTAGAGCTTTGGCTGACGTATGTGATAAAGTATAAGAATAGGGGGTGGGCGATGAAAAGAGTTTTACGGGTATGGATGGAGGCAGTCTAAAAACAGAACCCAGAGAGCTTATTTGAGCAAAAACAGTGAGAAGCTAGTCTCTGGTGACCTGGTCTCTCTCAAACTTTCCATTTCTGACAATAATAGAGATTATTGTAGGGATGACAGGGCTAAAGATCCAGATCCCAGTCTTGCCTTGTGCCTGTGTGACAGGATGGGCAGGTCACTTTACTTCATGTTTGTATTGCTTCCTTTGCTGGATTATGTTTTTAATAAAATAAATACCAAATATATTTATATATGTATATATATATATATTTTTTTTTTTTTTCCCTTTCTTTTTTCTGGGGGGGGGGTGCCAGGGATTGAACTCAGGGGCACTTGACCACTGGGCCACATCCCCAGCCCTTTTTTGGTATTTTATTAGAGACAGGGTCTCACTGAGTTGCTAAGTGCTTTGCCATTGCTGAGGCTGGCTTTGAACTTGCGATCCTCCTGCCTCAGCCTCCCAAGTGCTGGGATTACAGGCGTGCGCCACTGCGCCCGGCTTCCTTTATTTTCTTAAGTGAGTGCTAAGAAGAAAACCCAGAGCTTCACATTGCCAGGCAAGTGATCTACCGCTAAGCTACATCTTCAGCCCTTTTAATTATTTTATTTTGGGACACAATCTAAGCTGCCCAGATTGGCCTCCAACTTGTGATCCTCCTGCCTTGTCCCCCTGAGTAGCTGGGATCACAGGCCTGCTGATCGGACCTGGCCTATATTTTCCTTTTAACTTTTAAAACAGTAGGAAGCTGTGGTTGAGGTATTAAGAGCAAAGCTGCCTATGCAGAAGTACATTCAACTGAAGAAAGGCATGGGCCTGGGGATATGCACAAGGCCCTGGGTTCAATCCCCAGCACCACCAAAATAAATAAATAAATAAATAAATAAATAAATAAATAAATAAAATGCATATTCTTCCCTGCCCTGTTTAATCAGTACTATCTGGATGAGGCTGGATTAGGGAGGGTTTAAGTCTGTTGTCACCCCTCCCTCAGGGTTTTGGTTTTTTTTTTTTTTTTTTTTTTTTGGTAGTTGTAGATGGACAGCATGTCTTTCTTTTATTTGTTTATTTTATGCAGTGCTAAAATAAACAAACCCAGTGCCTCACACTTGCTAGGCAAGCTCTCTGCCACCAATCCACCTCAGTCCCCCTCCCTCAGCTTTATAGTAAAGTTCACAGATAAGTACAATGAACCTTTGTATACCCTTTACTTAGATTGACTAGTTAACATTTTCCTACACTTATCTCTTTCTGTAGAAATATGTGTGTGTTGTCCTAGCTGAATCAAATCATTGAAAGTCTAGTACAGGTTTTTTTTTTTTTTTTTTTAACTTTTTTTTTTAATATTTATTTATTTGCTTTAGTTGTACACAATGCCTTTGTTTTTATGTGGTGCTGAGGATTGAACCCGGGCTGCTCACGTGCTGGGCAAGTGCTCTACCGCTGAGCCACAATCCCAGCCCCCTAGTACAGATTTTATCCCTAAGAACATTCTTCTATACAGCCAAATACTATTACCACACCTATGATTTTTTAAAAATTATTTTTTAAAATGTTGATGGACCTTTTATTTTATTCATTTATTTATATGTGGTGCTGAGTATCGAACCCAGGGCCTCACACATGCTAGGCAAGTGCTCTTACCACTGAGCCACAACTCCAGCCCCCACGCCTATGATTTAAAAAAAAATTTTTTTTTTTTAATGTGGTGCTGAGGATCAAACCCAGTGCCTCACATGTGTGAGGCAAGTGCTCTACCGATGAGCTATAACCCCAAGCCCTGTGATTTTTTTTTTTTTTTTTTTTTTTGGTACTGGGGATTGAACTCATGGGCACTTGACCACTGGGCCACATCCCCAGCCCTTTTTTGTATTTTATTAGAAGCAGGGTCTCACTGAGTTACTAAGTGCCTGGCCATTGCTGAGGCTGGCTTTGAACTCGCGATCCTCCTGCCTCAGCCTCCCAAAGTGCTGGGATTACAGGCGTGCGCCACCGCGCCCGGCTCCCTGTGATTTTTTTTTAAAAAAAAATTTATTTATTTGCTTTAGTTGTACACAATACCTTTATTTTTAAATTGGTGCTGAGGATTGAATCCGGGCTGCACATGTGCTAGGCGAGTGCTCTACTGCTGAACCACAATCCCAGCCTCCCTGTGATTTTTTTTTTTTTTTTTTTTTGGTACTGGGGATTGAACTCAGGGGCACTCAACTGGGGTCACATCCCCAGCCCTTTTTTGTATTTTATTAGAGACAGGGTCTCACTGAGTTGTTAAGTGCCTCGCCATTGCTGAGGCTGGCTTTGAACTGGTGATCCTGCTCCCTCAGCCTCCCAAGTGCTGGGATTACCTGCATGCGCCACCGCGCCCGGCTTGATTTTTAATATTGATAAAATAGCTAGTTTTGGGGCTGGGGTTGTGGTTCAGTGATAGAGTGCTCTGCTAGCACGTGCGAGGCCATGTAAAAATAAATAAAGTTTTTGTGCTCATCCACAACTTAAAATATATAGACATATTTTGAAAAATAGGTAGTTATTTCCTATTCAAATGTCCTATTCTTTCAATAACATTCTTTCTCATTTTTCTCCCCCCACAATCCAGGAGCCAATCAAGGATTGCATATTGCTTTTGTCATGTCTTTTTAGTCTTTAATCCAGAACCGTACTCCCTTAGCTTGTCTTAGATGACAGTTTTGAAGAGTATAACCTAATTTTATTTGAGAATATTCCAGAGTCTGGTTTTGTCTGCATTTTTATGAATATTCCTTTTGATTTAGGATAAATATTTTGTATAAAAGGTACATAAATAATATTATATACTTCCCTGTTATAATGTTAGTTTGTTTCATTAATGGTAACTGTAAGCGGCAAGGGAAAATACACTTTCTCTTTGTAGTTAATCTATGGATTACTTATTAACCCATCGGAATTAATGAGTATGAATATTCATCAATGACATCACTCAGTGTGGTAATATCCATGATGATCTTTACCTGGATTTGTTATTACTGTGCTGCAAAATAGTGATTTTCTAATTCTGTGATTCATTGATATTATTCCTATGATAGTCTGTAAAGAAGAGCCCTTACCCTGCCTTTTAGAATTACTGTGGATTTAGATTTTTTTCAGTGTGTTAACATTGCATTATCATCATTTTTTCATGCTCATTGTGCCAAAGTTGGTCAGTGCTTGCTTGTTCAATGTGGTCCCTGTGACTTTTTACACAATTACTGTCTTTGAGCTCTTCCTTGCTTTCTATTGCAGTATGTTCCAGACTCACCTAGCATTTTCCTCTGTCCAGGTGTTTTTGTTTTGTGGTGCTGGGGATGATATTCAGGGCCTCACAAATGCTAGGCAAGTGCTCTACCACTGAGCTTCATCCTTTGCCCTTCCGTTTTGAACATAGAAAGGAAAAATAGTTGTTTGAAACAACTGTGGCAGGTATGGTGGCACATGCCTGTGATCCCAGTGACTTGAAAGATTCTGTCTCAAATAAATAAATAAATAAACATTGGAGATGTAGCTGGGATGTAGTTTAGTGGTGAAGTGGCTCTGGGTTCAATCCCCAGTACCCACACTGGGAAGAAAAAAAAAAAAATACCGTATTCCTTGGTAGTAATGAGAGGAAGGGAGGGTATGTCGCCGCCTGAAGCGCTTGGAGCAACGGAGCCGTGGGAAGAACTTCAGAAGCAAACTGGAGACAAACAGCTTTTTATTCTGATAACTTTTCTCTCTGGTTCTAACAACAACTAACACACGCCAAACACACCACTAAAATGGCGCTGACCCGATCAGCAATTTCGGCCAAGTCACTCGAGATCCCGCAACAAATCCCGTGAGACTACGGGTGGCGACAATGGCCAAATCTCCACGGCTCATAGTCAACTGCAATTCAAGTCAATCCCCAAACAGGGCTCCTGCATTTCCCCCTTTTTGTTTTAAAAGAGGTAATGCTCTAGGACGTCTATGTGCAACCAACTTTCTTACCCGTCATCGGATAATCAAGGCTGTGCCCTTGACTCCTGTCTTAGGTTGATATGTCGGCCACATGAGACTGTCCCGTGCGACTGTGCCTGTCTTAGGTTGTCCCCCTCTGGGGATCTTACCCGTCATTGGCTAACCAGCCATCCAATGGAGCCCTTTAGGATCGACTATATATGATAACTAACAGCCGTCCAATTGTGAGGAGATGTTGCGGCTTTAAGGCGACAAGCCTTTTGGTGATGAGCCAAATTGCATAGCATATCAAATTGTTTAAACAAATCAGCTGCCCTAAGTTCCATCAAGTAACACACTGAATTCTCTAGACAAATACCCGCAAGGCATTGTCCCGTAAAGTCCCAAACAATGAAAGATCAAAATGTCCATTTGTTATTAAACATGTTGATGTAGGAGGCCCCATGCATGTAGAGCAGAGGCCACACTGTTGGTGAGGTTGTTTGATGGTTTGAGCAGCAGACGTCTTTTTTATGTTTAGACAATGCCACCGGCAAATCTTCAGGGCCCGCTACCTAGAAACTCAAGCATCAATTATTAAAGGAAAGGCAGTGCTATTGCAGCACTGAGTCAAGAGGCGAGTTGTCAAACTACAAAATAGAATAATTAGATTAGAAAATTAAAGTTGATTTTTATTCACATACATCGCTGGTTGAGCTTCTACAAACATAAGTTGGAAAAATGTCATATTTAGAACAAAACAAAGAAAGACTGAGGGTAATTACTGCATTAAAGATAGATTAAAGAAAAGGTAAAGGCACTTGAGAGAAATAATTTGTTAGCTGGAACCCTTGAGTCTCTATACAGAGCAATTTTTTACCTGTTGAGATAATTGAAATTAATGAGCTATTAAACAAATAATGTTAATAACAAATAAACAATCTTAAGTCAAAACACCCAAATATCAGGTTTTATAGCACTAGTCATATTGTTTGCTAAAGAGAAGTCCCAGGGACACCTATAAATCAAAATTGAAAGTACCTTCATTTATAAAATTATTTACCTAAATTGAATACTCTTAACCTAAAATGAATTAAAGTTATTTGGATCCATATATATATATATATATATATATATATATATATATATATTTTTCTTTTTCATAAGTGCTTTGTTCTTTGTGACGTCACACTGGACAGACGAACAAACATACAAACATATATTTGTGACGTCACATTAACATGAAATATAGACAAATGTACAGACATAAAGACATGTATAAAAAAGAAAAGAAAAAAAAAAATACAATTGTGTGCACACTAAAGAGAGATCTCCTCATCCCGGCCGGGAGGAATGACACTTAAGTTGTGAAATATTTTGAAGGACTCTTTTGAGGGAATCATTCTATACCTTCATCTTGGTCCTCTTGATTTTGTACCTTTTTTATTAATCTTGATTCTTCAATAACTTCATCTTGATCATTTTGATGTGGTACCTGTTTTATTAATCTAGATGGTATCCATATTGGAGAGGATTCGTCTTTTGGAAAAACACAAACAGATCCTCTTCCCCAAATTAATACTGGATCTGGACCCTTCCATGTACCTGAAAGAACATCCTTCCAGTAAACCAAAGGTTTATGTTGTTGGTGTGGATTCCAATGTCTGTCTCCAGCAGAATAACCATTAGAGTCTAAAGTTAAAAAATTTAAGGTAAACAGGGCAACTGCCAATCTGTCCTTAGGACTTTTCCAATTTCCTTCTTTTTGTTTTAATAACATAATTTTCAGTGTTCGGTTTGCTCTTTCAATAATGCCCTGACCCTGAGGATTGTATGGGATGCCTGTTTTATGGGATATATTGAATTTTGCGCAAAACTGTTTGAAAGATGAGGACGTATATGCGGGGCCATTATCTGTTTTAAGCATTTTGGGGATGCCCAATGCAGCAAAAGCTTGCAAACAATAAGATGTAACATCTTTAACTTTTTCTCCAGAATGTAAGGAAGCAAAAATCATGCCTGAACATGTATCTATGGTCACATGAATAAATCGCAATTTTCCAAAACTTGGCTCATGAGTAACATCCATCTGCCACAAATGATTGGGCATTAATCCTCTAGGGTTAACTCCGAAATGAGGATTGGGCAAATGTGTCATACAAGATTTACAATCTTTTACAATTGTTCTGGCTTGCTCCTTTGTGATTTTAAACCTACGTTGCAAGGTGGTGCTGTTGACATGAAACTGGGAATGAAATAAAGTAGCTTGTTGTAGCGCTGAAAGTATAAATACTGTTTTTGTAAGTTCATCAGCCTTTTGATTACCTTCATGGAGGGGACCAGGCAAATTAGTATGTGCTCTAATATGGCCTACGAATAGAGGTTCTTTTCTTGCCCACAAAAGTTTTTGTATTTGATAAAAACAATTTAAAGGCTGGAGTATGAGGTGCTATTGGTCCTGCTAACTCTAATTTTGGGACGGCTTGTACAATATAGTGGCTATCTGAAAAAATGTTTACGGGCTGGTCCCTAAAATTTTCCAGAGCTCTTACCACAGCTTCCAGTTCCACTAGTTGAGCTGATTTGTGTGCAGTTATGTAAGTCATATTTTCTTTTTTAGTGACTACTGTAGCAGTACCATTTGAGGACCCATCTGTAAATACATTAAATGCCTTAGGAATAGGTTGATTTTTTATTACCTGTGGAAATATAATAGGATGATTAATACAAAAAGATAATATAGGGGACTTAGGAAGATGATTATCAAAATTTGCAGAAGTAGAGCATTTAACTATAGCCCAATCATTATCATTGAAGCATAAGTATTCAATCTGTGATGATGAATAGGAGTAATAATAGTAGCAGGGTGAATGCCAAATATTTTAGTAGAAGTCTTAAGTCCTTGAAGAATAAGTTTAGCCACCATGGAGGTATAAGATTCAATTATACTTTTAGGAGAGACGGGCAAATGTATCCATAATAAAGGCCCTTGTTGCCAAAATACTCCTGTGGGTGTATATTGTGAAGAAATAATAATCAACATCAGCAGTTGAGTTAAATCAAATCTATCACAATGAGCTCCTTCGATGGCTTTTTCTACTAACTTTAAAGCTTTCCTAGCATCAGGAGTCAATGTTCGTGGTGAAGATGGATCAGGATCTCCACGAAGGATGTCAAATAAAGGTTTTAGTTGGCCAGTAGTGAGATTTAGTGTAGGGCGAAGCCAATTAATGTCTCCCAGTAGTTTTTGGAAATCATTGAGGGTGGTCAAATGTTCTTTATTTATTAAAATTTTTTGGGGTCTAACAAAAGTATCCATGATTTTAAATCCTAAATATAATATGGGAGATCTGGTTTGAACTTTTTCTTCTGCTATATATAATCCATATTTTTTTAAATTTTCTACCACATCACTGAATATATTAAATAAGATTTTTTGATTAGGGTGGGCCAATAAAATATCATCCATGTAATGTAGACACATGAGGTTTGGATATTTATTTTTAATGGGTTGGATAGCCTTGTCCACATATATTTGGCATATGGTGGGGCTATTAGCCATTCCCTGTGGTAAAACCTTCCATTGATATCTCTGATCAGGGCCATTATTGTTCATAGAAGGAACGGAAAAAGCAAACCTGGGGGCATCCAGAGGATGTAGGGGAATAGAAAAGAAGCAATCCTTTATATCAAGAGTAATAAGATGGAAATTTTTTGGAATAGCTACGGGACTAGGAAGTCCAGGTTGAGTAGGCCCCATAACTTGCATGGTTTTATTGATTTGTCTAAGATCATGTAACAATCGCCATTTTCCTGACTTTTTCTTGATCACAAATATGGGGGAATTCCAGGGAGAGGTGGAAGGTTCTATATGACCTGCTTCTAATTGTTCCTGAACTAATTGGTGGGCCGCTTGTAATTTCTCTTTAGATAGGGGCCACTGAGGGACCCACACTGGCTTATCAGAAAGCCATGGTATTTTCAAAATTATTTTCTCAGTGGCCCCGAAAAAAATATCTTTTTCCTTTATGACAATGATTACTTTTAGGGTTAAGATTACTCTGTACTTTTTGATAATGAGTTCTTTTATGGTTAAGATTACCCTGTAGGTTTTCACATTTAACATCTGCAGGCTTGGTTGCAAGGTGTACTCCCATTTGTTGCAAAATATCTCTTCCCCATAAAGTAACCGGTAGATTAGGTAAAACATAAGGCTGAAATGTTCCTTTATGGCCTTCATCATCCTCCCATTTTAAAATTACTGCACTTTTATCTGGGAGGTTATTATATCCCAAGCCTCTTAAACTGGTTGAAGCTTTTTGCAGAGGCCAGTGCTTGGGCCATTGGCGTAAGTTAATAATGGAAGAGTCAGCTCCAGTATCTATTAATCCCTCCATTTCTATTCCTTGGATTTTTATTTTACACATAGGCCTCCTTGAACAGTCTCGAACCCAGCAAGCCATGGGACTTGAGTCAGTGGAACAAAATCCTCTATTGTTCCCTTCTTGAGGCATACCCATTTTAAATGAATTATGTAAATTGGGAAGGAGAAGCAACTGAGCAATTCTATCTCCTTGATTAACAGAACTTATACTTTGGGGTGAGCTAAGCATTATTTTTATTTCCCCTTTGTAGTCTGAGTTTATTACACCTGGGGTCACTTGCAAACCTAATAAGCTTTTAGGACTACGCCCGATAATAAGTCCTACAGTCCCTGAGGGAAGAGGTCCCCTGACTCCTGTGGGAATCAGTTGAACCCCCATTTCAGGTGTTAACACTATTCGGGCGGTGGAACAGAGGTCTAATCCTGCATTTCCTCTTGTTCCTCTGGCGAGGGAGTGGATGGGTAGTAGGGATTGTGTCGGGGAAGCATCTGAGTGGATGCTTGAGGATACTCCTTCTGCAATGCCCCGTACATTTGTGGGCCCCGGGGTATTGGGCCCCGTGCCCCGTTTTTTTGAATTCCTGAACAAAGGATTTCCATGGATGTCAAATTTTGAATGGCATTTATTGGCCCAATGATTTCCCTTTTTACACCTGGGGCAGCGGCCTGGGGCACGATATGAGCTTGGTCTTATTTCTCTTTTGGGATTTTGCCTAGAATTGCCTGATTGATTATGATAATTTTGCCTGGAATATCCTGATTGATTATAATATCTACATTTAGCCTTTGTGAAATTTCGAGAGGAAGCACCTCTCATTGAGGCTGCAATCACTTTTCCTGTGACAAAGGCGTCATTTATATCTTTACATAGTTGTATATATACGGAAAGATCCTTTTTAGTTCTCCATGGCCTGATGGCTGCTTGGCACCATTTATTTGCATTTTCATAAGCTAATTGAACAACTAATGGCATAGCTTGGTCAACATCTGCAAACACACTACCTGCAGTTCTCAAAAGTCGATCAGCAAAGTCGGCATATGGCTCATTAGGTCCTTGAATCACTTTTGACAAGCTACCTTGTAGATCCCCAGGTCCTTGTACAGTTTTCCATGCCTCTAAGGCAGCTGCATTTATCTGAGCATATATATCTGGGTCATAATCTGTTTGAGCCTGTAAGTCTGCGAATTGCCCTTCTCCTGTGAGCATGTCTATATTATAGTTTTCAAACCCTGCAGCCGCGTTTCTTTTAGCCGTTTCTATACAAAGTTCTTGGAATTGCGATCGCCAAACCAAGAATTGCCCCCCGCTTAATGTTGCTTTACATAGACTTTTCCAGTCTGAGGGGGTTAAGCTAAAGGTGTTAAGGGACTCCAGCATACTCAACGTGAAAGGAGCTTGGGGCCCATAAGTCATTACTGCCTCTTTGAGATTTTTTATTGTTTTGAAATCTACTGACTGATGGACACTCTGTCCATTTTTCTTTTCAAATGCTGGCGGTTCCCAATGTATCTGTGAGTTGCCCTCGAGAGCGCATAAGCGATCAGAAAGACTTTTTATTTCTGTTTCTAGGGTATGCAAATGCCTAGTAATACCCTTCATATTTTCTGTAATGGATTCCACCCATGGGGGAGTAGAGGACACAAGTGACTCCTCTGCCTGACGGACCTTTTTCTCGGTCTTTTTAAATTTCTTTTTCCTCATTTTCTCAGGATCACTTTTACTAGATTCCTCACCACTGCTAATTTCACTGACAGCAATATCCTGAGGCCCAGGTTCCAGTGAGAGCAAGTATCCTTCAGCTTTCGCCAATAACTCCCGAATAGCTTTAATAGCTTGGATTTTTGTCATTTTTGGGTCTCTTCTAATACTCTCTTTACTGGTCTCAGTTGGCCCAGTGGAATCTACACTTTTTTGATCACTTTCACTTTTGTCTATATACTCCTCACTGAGAACAGAGTCAGGTATATCAAGGAGTCTTTGCATAGCCTCTATCACTTGGGATTCAGTTATATTCGAACCCATCTTTAGAGACCTTCAGTTCTTACCTGTCCGCTCCGAAGTCCCCGTACGGGCCGCCACCTGTTGCCGCCTGAAGATTTGGAGCAACGGAGCTGCGGGAAAAACTTCAGAGGCGAACTGGAGACAAACAGCTTTTTATTCTGATAACTTTTCTCTCTGGTTCTAACAACAACTAACACACGCCAAACACACCACTAAAATGGCGCTGACCCGATCAGCAATTTCGGCCAAGTCACTCGAGATCCCGCAACAAATCCCGTGAGACTACGGGTGGCGACAATGGCCAAATCTCCACGGCTCATAGTCAACTGCAATTCAAGTCAATCCCCAAACAGGGCTCCTGCAAGGGTACATCCATACCTCATACTTTTTTTTCCCTTCCACTCTTTATATTTTGACTCCTGTGCTTAGTGCCAAACAGGAGCATCCTGTGTTCTTAGGCTGGGGATATAGCTCAGTTGGTAGAGTGCTTGCCTTGCATGCACTAAGGCCCTGGGTTCTAATCCCCAGCACCACCACACACACACAAAAAAAGGAAATTACCTGTATTCTTAGAACTGTCTACTCTAGAGTAGCTTAGAGTGAAGTGATAAAAGGGGAGGTGGAAAAGCACCACCACAGCAGGATTTTTTATTTATTTTTTATTTTTGTTTTGAGACAGGATCTCTTAAAGTGCAAAAGGCTGGCCTCAAACATGTGGATCCTCTTAGCCTCAGCCTCCTGAATGGCTGGGATTATATGCATGTGCGATCTAACCCAGCTTTAACAAGTATTTCTTAAGAACATACTAATTCGGGCTGGGATTGTGGCTCAGTGGTAGAGCGCTCGAGTAGCACGTGTGCGGCCCCGGGTTCGATCCTCAGCACCACATAAGAATAAAGGCATTAGCCAGGCGCGGTGGCGCACGCCTGTAATCCTAGCACTTTGGGAGGCTGAGGCAGGAGGATCGCGAGTTCAAAGGCAGCCATCAGCAATGGCGAGGTACTTAGCAACTCAGTGAGACCCTGTCTCTAATAAAATACAAAAAAAGGGCTGGGGATGTGGCCCAGTGGTCAAGTGCCCCTGAGTTCAATCCCCGGTACCACACAAAACAACAACAACAAAAAAAAAGAATAAAGGCATTGTGTACAGCTAAAACAAATAATAATAATAATAATAAAAAAAAAACTAATTCCAGGGAGACACTATTTTTTGCAGTATTCGGCCTTAAATCCAGGATCTGGTGTATGACAGGCAAGTGTTCTATCACTGAGCTATACTCCCAGCCCCAAGAGTATTGCTTTTGACAAAACAGGAGCTGGGTATGCATTTCATTGATAGAGCATTTACCCAGTATGCTCCAGGCCCTGGGTTTTAGCCCAAGCATGACCAAGAAAAAGAGAGAAAAGGTTAGGTTCTTATTGTCAAAGAGCTTTTTTGTTCAACAAATACAGTAAAAATAGCTAATATTTTATAGTGCTTTACCATTGCAGGCATTAAAGTTATATACAGTGAATGTTTTACCTCATTTCAATTTTCCTAACATCTCTGTGAGTTGGTTGTATTATTGCCTTTTCATTTCTAGAAGAGGAAAACAGGCGTGAAGAGGTCATGTAGAGTACACAGCTAAGAAGGCTGGGGATGTAGCTCAGTTGGTAGAGTGCTCACAGTGCATGCACTAAGGCCTTGGGTTCAATCCCCAGTACCACCTGAGCGGACACACACACAGCCAATGAGTTGAATAGCTGGGAATTGATCTAATTGATCTAGGTAGACCAGCTAAACTTGGGGGCTCTTGCTGAAATGTACTGGCTCCATATGTACATAACATCATACATACATGTGTTATGTAGCTCTGTTTTTGCCAGGTGTGGGAATAAGTCAGAGGAAGGTCTCCATGTTGATGTGTAGCAAGGAAGACTCAGAAAATTGTTTAGCCCAATTTGTTTCGGTCTCTGTTTCTCTTCTTTTATGAATTTCTTCTTTCTTTCCTTCTCTTTTCCGCTTTCCCCTTCTGAAATTGCTTTTTAGTTTTTAGTTTTGTTGGTGCTGGGAGCCAGCGCTTCGTGCATGCTAGGCAAGTGGTCTACTGCTGAGTTACATCCCAAGGCGTGGTTCTTCTTCTTCTTTTTTTTTTTAAATGAGGTTATTGATTTTATTTTATTCATTTATTTTTACGTGGTACTGAGGATCAAAGCCAGGGCTGCCCACGCGCTGGGCGAGAGCTCTTCCGCTGAGCCACAACCCCAGCCGATGGTGGTGCTTCATTTTTTTAAGAAAATATTTATTTATTTGCTTTGGTAGTACACTATGCGTTTATTTGTACGTGGTGCCGAGGATCAAACCCGGGCCGCGCACGTGCTAGGCGAGCGCTCTACCGCTGAGCCACAACCCCAGCCCATGGTGGTGCTTCACTTTTGAAAAATAAAAAATAAAAAATAATTTATTTTATTTTATTTTACTTTTAGTTCTATGAACCTTTTTCCTTTCTTTTTTTTTTTTTTTTAACTTATTTATATGCGGTGCTGAGATTCGAAGCCAGGCCCTCACCCCGTGCCAGGCAAGCGCTGAGCCACAACCCCAGTCCAGGGTGCTTCATTTTTTAAAAGCTCGCGAGTTGTACATTCGTATTTTCGGCTTCAGGAAAAATAAATCTCGTGAACGGCCACAGCCAGCTTAATTGAGTCCATAGCCCTTTCAGAAAAAGAGTCTGCCTTGAGGCGGGTCAGCTTCCCGCTATCAAGGATGCGATGCGGAACCAATGTACCAGGGTCGCGGACATAGCCGGATGAGTTTTCCTGAGAGGCCTCGTCGCGGGTTTCTTTCGCGTTTTCCGTCCGCGCGCATGCGCTGCCTACTCTGCCGCTCCCGCGTCGGGCTTGGGGTAGGGCTGCGGGATGTCCGCGTTGTGCGACCCTCCCGGGGCCCCAGGGCCTCCCGGGCCTGCCCCCGTCACCCACGGTCCCGCGCCTCTCAGGTAGTCAGAGCCCCTGGTGTCTTCCCCCATCACGCGGCTCCGCGCGGATCCCTAGCGTTCTCGGCAGAAACCCGGATCCTACCTCGAGAACTCGCGTCAGGTTCTCAGAGATTCCTGGTCGCGTCCTCCCAGAACTCAGGGACTGTGTCACCAAAAGTCTGGGCTCCAGTGCCCTCTCTCCCAAGAACTGGGCCCTGCCTCTCCTTAGACCCCTATACCTAGCTACCCCAGACCCTGGCCTTGCTCTCCTAAGAGTCGGGGATATCAGAACCCTTGGGAGCCCAGTCGCCTTTCCCCTTGTAGACCCGTAGAGACAGACTCAGGACTCTGACTTCGTGGAGAGTCCCTGAGAACCCAGGCCCAGAAACCATCTGAATGCTTCCGCCAACCGTTCTCTTGCACATTCCCTTCCTCTTGGGTGGTTTTTGTTTTCTTTGGAACCCGAGAAGAATGGCCCACTGAGAGCCTATACCTACCCCCCAATCCCTGCTCCCGCCACATCCCATCCTTCTTTGACAGAAAAAGCGATAAGAGGAAGGGGATTTTGCCTTTTTCCATAGCACTGCTTTCTGAATTTCCAAGACAGAACCCATATGTTTCAGAAGGGGAAGGGTTGAAAGGCATTACCTTGGGCTCTGAGACACCCTGATTCCCAGGCACACTGAGGGTGTTGGGTAGGTGGTGGTTGTTGATTTGGTGGTGAGTGATTAGGATTCTTGTGCATGTGGGAAGAAACAGGTATTTGGGAGGGTGAGCCCTTAATAAGGGGCTTACGATTTTTTTTCCATTAAAAGTCAATTTCCAGAGTGCTTGGGTTGGGGGATTTGCATTAAAGTTGGGAATTTTTTTTTTTTTTTAATGGGGATTGAACCCAGGGGTGCTCTATCACCGAGCTATATCCCCAGTTCTATTTACTTATTTATTGTACCAGGGACTGAACCCAGGGGTGCTTAACTACTGAGCCATATCCCCAGAATGTTTTTTAAATATTTTATTTAGAGACAGGGTCTCACTAAGTTGATTAGGGCCTTGCTGAGTTGCTTAGGGCCTCTCTAAATTGCTTAGGGCCTCTCTTAAATTTCTGAGGCTGCCTTTGAAATTGGGATCCTCTTGCCTCAGGCTCCTGGGCTGGTGGGATTACAGGGGTGTGACACCATGCCCAGCTTTTAAAATTTCTTTTATTTTGAGATAAGTTCTCACTAAATTCCTGAGGCTCTCACTAAGTTGCTGAGCCTGGTCTTGAACTGGTGATCCTCCTGCCTTAGCCTTCCAAGTTGCTGTGTTTACAGGTCTGCACCACCACTCCTATCTTGGAAAGGTACTTTTTTAAAAAATTTACTTATTTGCTTTAGTTGTACACAATGCATTTTTATTTTTACGTGGTGCTGAGGATCGAACCAGGGCCACGCACGGTGCTAGGTGAGCACTCTACCGCTGAGCCACAACCCCAGTGGGAAAGAGATATTATAGAAACACAAAATATGCTTAATTAATTCAACAAATATTTATTGAGTACGTCCTGTACATCAGGCACCTTAATGGAAGGAGATTCAGTGCTAAAGAGCACAGAAATGGTATCTATCCTTTTGGAACATATAGTGTGATTGCTTGACCTTTATTTCCTTACCTGCAAAATGAGACCATAGTAGTCCTACCTTATTGAACTGTTGTCAGGACTGAAATAATACATGCCAAGTACTTAAAAGAACACTTGGCCTGGCTATAAAGTAGTTTAGTGGCACAGCACATGCTTAGCATGTGCAAGGCTCTGGGTTCAGTCCCCAGCATTAACAAAAGTATATGACCATTTTAAGAATTATTGAGGCTGGGAGCCACCAGCCTCAGCAATGTAGTGAGACCCTATCTCAAAATAAAAAGGGCTGAGGAGTATAGCTCAGTGGTTGAGCAACCCTGGGCTAATTCCCCAGTACTGGGGGGAAAAAAAGTTATTGTTGTCATGGGGGAAAAAGCATTTATGGTGTGATTAGTGTGAGCCAGGTATGGCACATAAGTGCTTTAAAAACTCGTAGTGGGGGGCTGGGATTGTGGCTCGGCGGTGGAGCGCTCGCCTAGCACGCGGGCGTCCCGGGTTCGATCCTCAGCACCACGTACAAATAAAACACATTGTGTACAACTAAAAGCAAAAAAAAAAAAAAAAAAAAAAAAAAAAAAAAAAAAAAACGTAGTAGTGGGGTGGGGTTGTAGCTCAGTGGTAGAGTGCTTGCCTATCATGTGTAAGGTACTGGGTTCAATTCTCAGCACCACATATAAATAAATAAAGGTACATTGACAAAAAAAAAATTAAAAAAAACCCTTAGGTATAGTTATTAACTTTATTTTACATAGAAAGAAACTGACGTTCACAGTGGAAATAAAGCTTGTCTAACATCACCCAACATTCCTTTTGCTTCCTTATAGTGCTCAGGAGCTGTCCCAGGAAATCAAGGCTTTTCTGACTGGCGTAGATCCCATTCTGGGCCACCAGCTCTCAGCCCGGGAACATGCTCGCTGTGGTCTTCTCCTGCTCCGGTCTTTGCCACCTGCTCGTGCTGCCGTGCTTGACCACTTAAGAGGTGTTTTTGATGAGAGTGTCAGGGCCCATCTGGCTGCTCTAGATGAAAGCCCTGTGTCTGGTCCACCTCACCTTCGTCCATCTCCATCCTCCCATGTCCCTGCTGGGGGACCTGGTCTAGAGGATGTGGTGCAGGAAGTACAGCAGGTGCTGTCTGAGTTTATTCGGGCCAACCCAAAGGCCTGGGCACCTGTGATTAGTGCATGGTCCATTGACCTCATGGGACAACTGAGCAGCACATATTCAGGCCAGCATCAGCGTGTGCCCCATGCTACTGGCTCTCTCAATGAACTGCTGCAGCTGTGGATGGGGTGTAGGGCCACCCGCACATTAATGGACATCTATGTGCAGTGCCTCTCTGCTCTCATTGGTAGCTGCCCAGATGCATGCGTGGATGCCTTGCTGGATACTTCTGTCCAGCATTCCCCACATTTTGACTGGGTTGTAGCACATATTGGCTCCTCTTTTCCTGGCACCATCATCTCCCGAGTCCTCTCCTGTGGCCTTAAGGACTTCTGTGTCCATGGTGGGGCTGGAGGTGGAACTGGTGGTAGTGGTGGAAACTCTTCTCAAACCCCCTCTACGGACCCCTTCCCTGGATCTCCTGCCATTCCTGGGGAGAAACGGGTACCCAAGATTGCCTCTGTTGTAGGCATCCTAGGGCACCTGGCCTCCCGCCATGGAGACAGCATCCGACGGGAGCTTCTGAGAATGTTTCATGATAGCCTGGCAGGGGGTACTGGGGGCCGGAGTGGGGACCCCTCTCTTCAGGCCACAGTTCCCTTCCTTTTGCAGCTGGCAGTCATGTCACCAGCTTTGCTGGGCACAGTCTCTGGAGAGCTCGTGGATTGCCTCAAGCCCCCAACTGTGCTGAGCCAGCTGCAGCAACATCTGCAGGGATTCCCCCGAGAGGAGCTGGACAACATGCTGAACCTGGCTGTGCATCTGGTGAGCCAGGCCTCTGGGGCAGGTGCCTACCGCCTGCTGCAGTTCCTGGTAGACACAGCTATGCCTGCTTCAGTCATTACCACCCAGGGTCTGGCTGTGCCAGACACTGTACGAGAGGCCTGTGACCGGCTGATCCAACTCCTGCTACTGCACCTGCAAAAACTGGTTCATCATCGAGGAGGGTCTCCTGGGGAAGGGGTACTGGGCCCACCCCCACCCCCCCCGTCCAGTGCCCTTTCTAGATGCTCTGAGAAACCATGTTGGAGAGCTGTGTGGAGAGACGTTACGGCTGGAACGGAAGCGCTTCCTCTGGCAGCACCAGCTCCTAGGTCTGCTGTCTGTCTATACCCGGCCTAGCTGTGGACCTGACGCCTTGGGTCATCTACTGAGTCGAGCCCGAAGCCCTGAAGAGTTAAGCTTGGCCACCCAGTTATATGCAGGGCTGGTGGTCAGTCTCTCTGGCCTTCTCCCTCTGGCTTTCCGAAGCTGCCTGACTCGCGTACATGCAGGGATTTTACAGCCTCCGTTCACAGCCCGGTTCCTGCGCAACTTGGCACTGCTAGTGGGGTGGGAACAGCAGGGTGGTGAGGGCCCTGCAGCCCTAGGGGCTCGGTTTGGGGAGTCTGCCTCAGCCCATTTATCTGACCTGGCTCCTCTCCTGCTACATCCTGAGGAGGAAGTAGCTGAAGCTGCTGCCTCCCTTCTGGCTATTTGTCCCTTTCCTCTGGAAGCCCTTTCCCCCTCCCAACTCCTAGGACTGGTGAGGGCTGGAGTGCACCGCTTCTTTGCCTCTCTGAGGCTGCATGGCCCTCCAGGTGTGGCCTCAGCCTCTCAGCTTCTCACCCGCCTGTCTCAGACCTCCCCAGCTGGTCTCAAGGCTGTCTTGCAGCTCCTAGTTGAGGGAGCCTTACATCGGGGCAATACAGAACTGTTTGGAGGGGAAATAGATGGAGACAATGAGACTCTATCAGTTACGTCAGCTCCTTTGGCTTCTGCCTCTCTGCTGGACACTAACCGTCGACACACTGCAGCTGTGCCAGGTCCTGGAGGGATCTGGTCAGTTTTCCATGCTGGAGTCATTGGCCGTGGCTTAAAGCCACCCAAGTTTGTCCAGTCGCGAAACCAGCAGGAGGTGATCTATAACACCCAGAGCCTCCTCAGTCTCCTGGTACACTGCTGCAGTGCCCCTGGGGGCACTGAATATGGGGGCTGTTGGGGGGCTCCCACCCTGAGCCCAGAGGCAGCCAAAGCAGTTGCAGTGACCTTGGTGGAAAGTGTTTGTCCTGATGCAGCTGGTGCTGAGCTGGCCTGGCCTCCAGAGGATCATGCCCGGGCCACTGTGGAGCGGGATCTCCGCATTGGCCGGCGCTTTCGGGAACAGCCCCTGCTCTTTGAGCTGTTAAAGCTGGTAGCAGCTGCTCCTCCAGCCCTGTGCTACTGTTCTGTGCTGCTACGGGGGCTGCTGGCTGCCCTCTTAGGCCACTGGGAAGCCTCTAGGCACCCCGATACAGCCCACTCCCCCTGGCACCTGGAGGCATCCTGCACCCTGGTGGCTGTCATGGCTGAAGGATGCCTTTTGCCACCAGCCCTGGGTAATATGCACGAAGTATTTAGACAACTAGCACCTTTTGAGGTGCGTTTGCTGCTGCTTAGTGTCTGGGGCTTTCTCCGGGAGCATGGGCCTTTGCCCCAGAAGTTCATCTTCCAGTCCGAGCGAGGCCGCTTCATCCGGGACTTCTCCAGAGAGGGTGGGGGTGAAGGAGGACCGCATCTGACCGTGCTGCACAGTGTCCTCCATCGCAACATCGATCGTCTAGGCCTTTTCTCTGGCCGTTTCCAGGCACCTTCACCATCTACTCTACTTCGGCAGGGGACATAACCCTTTTCCTCTCCAGAAGCTGAGGGAAATTGAGCAATGGGAGAAGAGCCCAAGGTGCTACAGAAAGGTGGAGGCTTAAGTCCTGGCCTAATGAGCGCTGTCACTTTTTTCTTATCCTACCATTTTTTTTTCTAAATAAAATTTGGCGAGTTGAGACAAACAGCCCAGTGCTTCTGTCTGATACTGAGAGCGGTCAAAGTCGGACAGTAACTAACTCTTGGACCACCCTGTCCCTGACCTCAAGCCCCGCCCCTAGCCACGCCTCCAAGGGCATTTAGCGTGTAGCTCTGCCAAAGAAACATGAGTTGGCTATGTTCCTGTCGGGCCAATCAAAAAGCCGGAAGGGGTGGGCACTATGCTACGTGGCTCAACGTGCGCAGAGGGTGGGGAAATTCGGGGTCAAAGAGCAAACCCGGCACAAGATGGCGGCGGTAGCGGCAGTGGCGGCGCGTAGGAGGCGGTGAGGAGCCGGGAACCCGGGGGCACGTCCGGACGCCCCTAGATCCCCCAAGCCCGCTATTGCTCTTTTCTGTTTATCTTTCTACCACCCCTGGCCTCGCGGCAGCCCTTTATCCTTCTGAAGGCGGTCTCTGGCTCCTTCAGCTTCTCCGCGGTAGATTCTAGCGTTGTTGGCGGCCCTTGCTTCTGGGGCTCTTAGCTTTCTCCCGGCGGCTCAGAAAGGTCGCAGCCAAGTGCTCTGTTTGGCCTTGACCGGTCGCAGCCGTCGTTCTGCCCTGGCGGCTCGTCGCGGTCAGCGCCGCTGCCTCCTTCCTGCAGTGCGCAGGGCCGTCGGGGGAGGTAGAATGGGGGGAGGAGACGCAGGCGGGCTTCAGGGAAAGCTGCCTGTTGTCCTACTACTGCCCCTCTGCCAGGCGGGAAGCACCGTGGCCAGCAGTACATCCTATACTACCCCTACTCCCAGCCCTGCCGTTGTCTTGTCTTCACGTGGGCAACAGCCCTGGCTAATTCATGTCCACGGTTGCTGGGCACGGCTGGGGCAAGATCCAGTAAGTTCATAATCTGTTTGGACGATGTTGCTCAAACACAACATGTAATCGAATAGTTTGGTCTGCTCTTTCGAGTTTATAATACCAAGAAGAAGAAGAAAAGTTCTAAACACATCAACTCCACAAAGTGTTTACCAGAACCTAACGGATGTAGTGAGGTTGAAGAGACTGTACTGCCCGTCCTCAGTAGTGAAGAAAGCCTGTGATTTGAAACAGCAGGTGCAAATTGCCCTGCAGCTCATTCTTAACCTTGGCTGCTTCTTGTTTGAGGTGTCCAAGACGTCCCTGAATCCCCAGGACTTTCCAACAGGTCATAACTGAGAGGTCCTTTAGAAAACTTATCCCCGTGGCATCTCTCCAAATCTATCATATAGACTGAAAATAGGGCTCTAGTTTGGCCTCCGACACAGTATGTAATTCGCTGAACTGATGACTGCTGCTTTGGGCTACTAATGTGCCTTGTGGTAATCACCCCTTAGTACTTGGTCTGCATGTCTTGCTGTTGAGTTTTCTGGTAACAGTTCTTTTGCTTGTTTTGCTTGTAATTATTCCTACTTGGCCTATTCACGCAGTGCTTATCATTTTCCTCAGTTTTCTGACAGGCCTGGTGTAGAGTGCTTGCCTTGCAAATTCTGACACTAGAGAGCTTACTGTGTTCTGTGATCTTCATTCTGGTAATTTTTTTTTTTTTTTTTTTTTTTAATTTTGCGTTGCTGGGGTACAAACTGAGGGCCTCTCACATGCTAGGCAAGTGCTGTATCACTGATCAACATCTCTAGTCCTCTGGTAATTTTCTTTGCCTTTAGCTTCCAAGCAGATACTGAGATTAATGCTACCTACAATGTGTATAGTAGACCCTGCCTTTAGTTATGCTATTATAGGTTTCAAAGTTATATTGCTTAGAGGAAACTTGTGTCCTTCTGCCTCACCCTGCCCTCTTTGGAACACTCCCCTGAGTGTCCTCTGGACTACTCACATCAGAGTCATCAGAAGAGCATCTTTAATACTCAGGAGGCTATGCAGGAGGATCGCAAGTTTGAGGCTAGCCTGGACAACGTAGTGAGTCCCTGTCTCAAAATAAAAAGGACTGGGTAGGTAGTTCAGTGGTAGAGCACCACTGGGTTCAATCTGCTGTACTGGGCGGGGACATGATTAAAATGCACATGTTAAAGTGTGGGGATGTAGCTCAGTGTTAGAGTGCTTTCCTGGCATGCACAACCCTTGAGTTTCATCCCCAGGACCACACACACAAAAAAGCACATGTCCAAATTTTGGTAATTTTATTTAGTAAGCACTGCAGGTGTGGGCTGGGGTTGTGGCTCAGTGGTAGAGCGCTTGCCTAGCACACGGGAGGCACTGCGTTCAATCCTCAGTACCACATAAGAATAAATAAAATAAAGGTATTGTGTCCATCTACAACTAAAAAAAAAATTGTTTTTTAAAAAAAGCACTGGAGTGCTGGGTGCGGTGGTGCACGCCTGTAACCCCAGCACTTGGGAGGCTGAGGCAGGAGGATCGCGAGTTCAAAGCTAGCCTCAGCAATGGTGAGGCACTTAGCAACTCAGTGAGACCCTGTCTCTAAATAAAAATACAAAAAAAAAAAAAAAAAAAAAGGGCTGGGGATGTGGCCGAGTGCCCCTGAGTTCAATCCCCAGTACCAAAAAAAAAAAAAAAAAAAAAAAAAAAAAAAACACTGCAGGTGTTTCTTAACACTAAATTTGAGAATCCCTGTTTACTCTGAATAGATGAATATATCCTTCAAGCCAACTTATTTAAATAAACCTACTAGTCCCTTGTCCCTTGTCTTTCATTTAAGCATATTGGGAAACTTGGGGTAATAGTCTTCAATGAGACAGGCCTTTTGTGAAACAGTTCATCCTGCCTATGATTAGTGTGTTGTATTGCGCATTATGTTGAAGTACATAGGCCCCAGAGTCAGAAGAACTGGGTTCAGTTTGGTAACTGGGGGCTGTAGGAGAATGCCACTACATCAGCTAAGGAGCTTTTAAAACTGATGCCCAGCCGGGTGCAGTGGCACACGCCTATAATCCCAGGTGCTGGAGAGGCTGAGACAGGAGGTTGTGAGTTCAAAGCCAGCCTCAGCAACAATGAGGTGCTAAGCAACTCAGTGAGACACTGTTTTTAAATAAAATACAAATAGGGTTGGGGATATGGCTCAGTGGTCTAGTATCCCAGGGTTCAATCCCCAGTATAAAAAAAAAAAAAAAAACAAAAACAAAAAACACGTATGCCCAGATGGGTTGTAGTAGCTTACGCTTGTACTCCTGGTGACTGGGAAGGCTGAGGTAGGAGGATTACAAGTTTGAGGCCAGCCTCAGCAATTTAATGAAGCCCTAAACAACTGAGTGAGACCCTGTCTAAAATAAATAAATAAACAAAAGATAAGAAAAGCTGAAGGTGTAGCTCAGTAGTAAAACATTCCTGTGTTTAACCCTCAGTACAAAAAAGAAAAAAAACAAAAAAACTAAACTGTATTCGTAGTAACAGTAGCAAAGGACGGTACATCCATACTTCATAATTTTCCCCCTCCCATCATATTTTTCTTCTAATCTCTGTGTCTAGTGCAGAAAAGGAGCTTGCTATGTTCTCAGAACTGTCAGAACTCTAGTGTAGCTCAGAGTGAAGTGATCAAAAGGGAAACTGAAAAATGATGAAGTTAGAGAGGGAGGCAAGGGTCATAAAACTTAGGTTCTGTATGAAATTTGGAAAATAAACAAACTGATGCTCAGGCCCTACTCCAAGCCAAATATGTAACAATCTCTGAGGATGAGACCAGGACTTTGATACTTTACAGAGTACAGGCAGAATGGAAAGCTAGAGATACAAAGTAACCAGGCCCTGAGAATGCATTAGGACATGATACTGTTTTTACCTGTTGTTCTTTCAAACCTTAGGGTAATGATAGTGGTGATTTGTTTTTTGTTTTTTGGGGTACTGGGGATTGAACCCACTATACCACTGAGTTATATCCACAGCCCTTTTTATTTTATATTTGGAGACAGGGTCTCACTAAATCCCTGAGAGCCTTCCTAAGTTGCTGAGGGTGGTCTTGAACTTGGAGTCCTCCTGCCTCAGGCTTCTGAGTGGTTGGGATTACAAGCTTAGCCAGTGATCTATTTTAAAGATGCGAAAGTAGAGATTAGAGGAACAGGATGCCTAGGGTGCTAGAGAAGTTAGGACACTAGGAATTGTAACCAGTAGTCTAGCTAAGAAGATATTAATGTTTTTACTTTTTTTTCCTCCTTTGTGTGTGTCTTTAGAGAGGGCACTAGGGATTGAACCCAGGGCCTTGCACATGCTAGGCAAGTGCTTTACAACTGAGCCACATCCACAGCCCTCAGGCTGAGGCAGGAAGATCATGAGTTCATAGCCAGCCTCAGCAATTTAGCAAGACACTAAACAACTCAGTGAGACCCTGTCTCTAAACAAAATATTTTTTTAAAAAAAGGGGAGGGGCCGGGGATGTGGCTCAGTGGTTGAGTGCCCCTGGGTTCAATCCTCAGTACCAAAAAAAAAAAAAAAGGCATAGCTTGCTTTGTTTCTCTAATCCACACTCCTTACCACTATTTCCTTTGGGATTGGCTGTTACTGCTTCTTTCCAGGAGAGGCTGATGTAACCAGAGACAATAACAGGGCTTCTTTTTTTTTTTGGTACCGGGGATTGAACTCAGGGGCACTCAACCACTGGGCCACATCCCCAGCCCTTTTTGTATTTTAGTAGAGACAGGGTCTCACTGAGTTGCTAAGTGCCTCGCCATTGCTGAGGTTGGCTTTGAACTCATGATCCTCCTGCCTCAGCCTCCCAAGTGCTAGGATTACAGGTGTGCGCCACCACGCCCGGCAATAACAGGGCTTCTTAAGACCAGAGATGCTCTCTGCCCACTTTCTCTGCTTTCAGTTATTTATTTACTTGCAGTTCAGGGGATTGAACCCAGTGTCCACTGAACTGCATCCTCGGCTCTTCTCTGCCGTTTGAAGGCAAGGTGTTGGTGTATCAGCTCCCCAGGCCTGACCCTTCACCTTGTGTCCACTCTGCCTTCTTTCCTATTTAATATGACTCTGTCCTTCTCCCCTCTTTCTTTCTTTCTTTCTTTTTTTTTTTTTTTTTAATATTTTTTAGGTATAAATGCATCTTTTTAAAAAATATTTATTTATTTACTTTAGTTGTACACAATGCAATGCATTTATGTTTACGTGGTGCTGAGGATCGAACCCGGGCCGCGCACGTGTGAGGCGAGCGCTCTGCTGCTGAGCCACAACCCCAGCCCATAAATGCATCTTTTATTTTATTTATTTATATGTGGTGCTGAGGCTCGAACCCTGGGCCTCACACATGCCAGGCTTTACCACTGAGCCACAACTCCAGCCCCTTCTCCCCTCTTTCTGAAGCTGTCTTTCTAAAGCTGTGACAGGAAGGTGGGGCTTTCCTGACTCCCATGTTGATTGTTCCCTCTTTATCTTTTTTCTCCCTAGGTCTTGGGAAAGTTTGGCACTTGCATGTTTAGGAGTCTGCCTGGGGATTACCTTTGCTGTGGATAGAAGCAACTTTAAGACCTGTGAAGAGAGTTCCTTCTGCAAGTATGTTATTTCTAGGAGGGTGGAATGGAAAGTAGTGTGATGTGAGAAGTGTCTGTGGCAGATGGGTAGCCTAAGGACACTGTAGGTGATAAAGGTGCTTAGAACATTGGGGTGCCCTCCCACCTTACTTCCCAACCATTGCATTTGGCAGGCGGCAACGAAGTATACGGCCAGGCCTCTCTCCTTACCGTGCCTTGCTGGACACTCTACATCTTGGTCCTGATGGCCTTACAGTCCATCTGATCCATGAGGTCACTAAGGTCAGGCAAGACAATGAAGATTTGTGGGGAAATGCCTATGGGCTAATTTGGGGAGGGGAAACTTGTAGCTGACTTTCTATGGTGGCCTGATCTTGGGACTTTTACTTGGTGAAGAAATCTGATCTTAGGTCCCTCAGGCAAAGGGCTCCTAGGCCTTGGGTCCACAGGACTTTGCATGATACAGCCCCTCCCCCTTCTCCAGATCCAAACTTGTATCCCCTTAGGTATTACTGGTGCTGGAGCTCCAAGGGCTTCAAAAGAACATGACTCGGATCAGGATTGATGAGCTGGAGCCCCGTCGGCCCCGATACCGTGTGCCAGATGTTTTGGTGGCTGATCCTCCCACAGCCCGGTAAATTTTTCCTGAGAAACATCTGTCTTTTTTGTTTGCATATTTGTAGTACTAGGGGTGAAACCTAGGACCTTGTTTATGGTAGGGATGTACTCTATCACTGAGTACACTCCTAAACCAATATATTTGTTTTTATGGCCCTATCTTTTTACTTATTTGCTTTCACTCTTTTTTTCCTCTTTCAGTACTTGGAATTGAACCCAGGGCACTCTACCACTGAGCTACATTTCTAGCCCATTCAATTTTATATTATTTTTATTTTTTTTTTGAGACAGGATCTCACTTATTTTGGAGACTGGCTTCAAACTTGTGGTCCTCCTGGCTCAGCCTTCCAAGTAGCTGAGATTATAGGTGTATGCCACTGCCCCCTGCTCTCTCTTACTCTTTATCTTCCTTCATTCAGTAAATAGATATTGCTCCCTCTTCTGTGGCTGGCCTGGGCTAGGTGTGGTGTCACAAGAAGTAAACAAAGCACAGATCTTATTCTAGTAATGTGCTATTACCCTGGTTCATTCATTGGTCTGTCCCTCCTTCCTCCCCCCTTTTATCCTCCTTTCTTCCTTCCTTTTCCTTTTTTCCCTCAGCTATTCAGAATAGTATTAGTTTCTTGAATCATAATGTACTGTTATCATTGTTCTATATATGATTTTTTTGAGTACTTCATTTAGAAAATACTATAATGTGGGCTGGGGCTGTAGCTCAGTGGCAGAGCACTTGCCTAGCATGTGTGAGGCACTGGGTTTGTTCTTAGCACTACAGAAAATAAAATAAAATAAAATAAAATAAAATAAAGGCATTCTGTCCATCTATATCTACAAAAAATTTTAAAAAGAAAATACTATAATAAACCCTCCATCTCATAAACTGTATAAACTCTCCACCCAACCTAGTCAGATTGTTAACCATACTGTACTGCTAACTCCCTTTCTGAAAGGTGATGTTATTCTGAAATTTATTATTCCTTGCTTTTGTTCTTATATTACATGTATACGTACATATATATCTATGCCTGAGCAGCAAATTATGTGGTTTTGTTTTTGTGCGTTATAGAGAAATATCTTAGAGGTTTTGAGATGTGCTTTCCTGGGATTACCTTTTTTTACATAACTTTAATTTTGTTGCATGTAGGTCTAGTTCATTTTTACTGCTCTATTATGTTATATGAATATATTTGGATTTATTTATCCATTTCTATGTTGATAGGTATTTCAGCTGTTTCCCTTGTTTTAACTATCCAAAGTGTGGGCATGAACATTATTGTACATATCTCCTATTGTCCTTGGCAGGAGTTTCTCTTTGATTTATAGATCAGGAGAGGAACTGCAGAATTGTAGAATTTGGAGATGATCAACTTCCAAAGATAAAGCCAAAGTGGTTTGTTTAACAATTTTCAGTTTCACACCAACAATTTGTAAGTGGCATCATTGATCTAAGTCCTCTCCAACACTTGGTAGGAATGGACTTAATTTTCATCAGTAAAATAGGTGTGTGAAGCCGGGCGCGGGTGGCGCACTGCTGTGATCCCAGCACTTTGGGAGGCTGAGGCAGGAGGATTACGAGTTCAAAGCCAGCCTCAGAAATGGCGAGGCACTTAGCAACTTGGTGAGACCCTGTCTCTAAATAAAATGCAAAAAAGGGCTGCGGATGTGGCCCAGTGGTCAAGTGCCCCTGAGTTCAATCCCCGGTACCAAAAAAAATAGGTGTGTGAAATTGTATCATGTAGTGGTCTTGACTTGGTTGTCTTTCCCAGTTTATTAATGAAATTGTGCATCTTTTCATACATTTGTCATTCTGGCTTAGTAGTCTGTGAGGTGATAGTTTACAACTTTGGCCCGTTATTCTTTTATGTTATTTGTCATTATTGATTTATAAAATTCATAATCTTTTTTTTTTAATTGTTGGTGGACCTTTATTTTATTCATTTATTCATATGCGCTGCTGAGGATCAAACCCAGTGCCTCACACTTGATAGGCAAGTTCTCTACCACTAGGCCACAACCCCATCCCTAAAATTCATAATCTTAATACTCTTTGTCATTATATGTTGTAGCTGTCCTTTCCTAAGTTATACCTTACCTTTTAACCTTCCTAAATGTGTCTTAAAAATATAACTTGGACCAGGTGCAGTGGTGCATGTCTGTAATCCTAGTACCTTGGGCAGCTGAGGCAGGAGGATCACATATTCAAAGCCAGCCTCAGCAACTTAGCGAGGCTCTAAGCAACTTAGTGAGACCCTGTCTCTAAGGTATTTTTTTTTAAAAAGAGCTGGGGATGTGACTCAGTGTTTAAGCACCCCTGGGTTCAATCCCCAGTACCAAAAAAAAAAAACAAAAATTGAGGGCTGGGAATGTGGCTCAGTGGTTGAACATTTGCCTAGCATGTGCAAAGACCTGGGTTCAATTCCTAGAACCACAAAAACAAAAAAACTTGACCTGGGCATGGTAGTGCATGCCAGTAATAACAGCTACTCAGGAGACCAAGGTAGGAGGATCCAAAATGTAGGCTGTCATGAGAATTCCCATATTCCCTGTACTTACTTTGCCCTAATTATTAATTATTGTTAATATTATTCATATTATTTGCCCAACTATTTGCCTTAATAATCGTTAATATTATTGTGGTTCATTTATCACACCTATAAGTCTATATTGTATTTAGATTTTCTTAGTTTCTACCTAGTGTCCTTTTCCATTGATACTATATGACATTTAATTGTCATATCTCCTTAGGCTGCTCTGTTCTGAGACAGCTTCTCAAACTTTCCTTGTTCTTGATGACTCTAAAAGGTGTTGTTTGTTTGTTTTTGTTTTGTTTGCTGTACTGGAGAATGAGCCCAGAACCTTACACCTGCTAGCCAAGTGCTTTGCCACTGAGCTACATGCCTGTCCCTTTTTGGCTTTATTTTGAAGATCTTGCTGAGTTACTCAGGCTAGCCTTGAATTTGAGATCCTCTTGCCTCAGCCTCCCAATTAGCTGAGAATACAGGTGTGTACCAACACTTGTTTAAGTGGGTTATTTTTTTTTTTTTTTTTTTTTTTGGTACTGAGGATTGAACTCAGGGGCACTCGACCACTGGGCCACATCCCCAGTCCTTTTTTTTTTGTATTTTATTAGAGACAGGGTCTCACTGAGTTGCTAAGTGCCTCGCCATGGCTGAGGCTGGCTTTGAACTCGCGATCCTCCTGCCTCAGCCTCCCAAGTGCTAGGATTACAGGCGTGCGCCACCGCGCCCGGCAAGTGGGTTATTTTTGTTTGTTTGTTTGTTTGTTTTGGTATCAGGGATTGAACCCAGGGGTTCTGAACCATTGCGCCACATCCCTGTTTTTATATTTAAATGTATATATTTAAATATATTTTTAAAAAATAAATATATATATTTACTTATTACCAGGGATTAAACCCAGGATCACTTAACCACTGAGTTGCATACCCAGCCCTTTTTATATTTTTATTTTGAGACAGGTCTCATTTAGTAGCTTAGGACCTCACTAAGTTGTTGAGGCTGGCTTTGACTTTGAGATCCTCCTGCCTCAGCCATCTGAGCCACTGGGATTACAAGTGTGTGCCACCATACCTGGCTTTAGGTGTCTTGATAAGTGGGAATTTCTAATGTTCTTAAGATGTTTCAGTCTTTTACCTTCTGGTCTTAGCACATTATGCCTTATTATTATTTTTTTAATTGTAGTTTGACACAATACCTTTATTTTTTTTTAAATATTTATTTATTCACTTTAGTTGTACACAATGCAATGCATTTATGTTTACGTGGTGCTGAGGATCGAACCCGGGCCATGCGTGTGAGAGGCGAGCGCTCCGCCGCTGAGCCACAACTTCAGCCCCCACAATACCTTTATTTTATTTATGTGGTGCTGAGAATCGAACCCAGGGCCTCACACATGCGAGACAAGTGCACTACCACTGAGCCATAGCCCCAGTCCCAGCCTTATGTTTTAATATCTCAGCCAGGCACAGGATTATGCACCGGTAGTCCCAGCTACTCAACAGACAGAGGCAGGAAGATCACTTGAACCAGGTGTTCAAGGTCAGCCTGGGCAACATAATAAGACCCTCTATCAAAAAATAAATTAGCTGGGCACGGTGGCACACGCCTGTAATCCCAGCACTTGGGAGGCTGAGGCAGGAGGATCACGATTTCAAAGCCAGCCTTAGCAATGGTGAGGCACTTGGCAACTCAGTGAGATCCTGTCTCTAATAAAATACAAAAAAGGACTGGGGGGCTGGGGTTGTGGCTCAGCGGCAGAGCGCTCGCCTCACACGTGCGCGGCCCGGGTTTGATTCTCAGCACCACGTAAACATAAATGCATTGCATTGTGTACAACTAAAGTAAATAAATAAATATTAAAAAAAAAAAAAAAAGGACTGGGGATGTGGCCCAGTGGTCGAGTGCCCCTGAGTTTAATCCCTGGCAGTAAAAATAAATGAATAAATAAATTAAATAAGTAAATGAAAGAAAGAAAATTCCTGTGTACCTCAAGGTAAAAAAAAAAAATTTTTTTTGTTTATATATTTTTTAAAAATATTTATTTATTTGCTTTAGTTGTGCACAATGCAATGCATTTATGTTTACGTGGTGCTGAGGATCAAACCCGGGCCGCACACGTGCTAGGCGAGCGCTCCACCGCTGAGCCACAACCCCAGCCCCGTTGTTTATATTTTCTAAAGCTGTTACTTATTAAATTTTAAGTGATAGGACTGAGGATATAGCTCAGTGATAGAGCACTTGCCTAGCATATGCTAGGGCTTGGGTTTAATTCCAATACCAAAATTTTTTTTTTAAATTCATAATCTTTCTAGAGTGGATAAATATCTGGAACAAGGTAAGAATGTGTTAAGTTGGCCACAGTGGTACATACCTGTAATCCCAGCGACTCAGGAGAATGAGGCAAGAGGATCACAAGTTCAAAGCCAATCTCAGCAATTTAGTGAGGCCCTATGTAACTTATGAAACTAAAAAAAAAAAAAAAAAGTATAATTTTTTTTCCTATATGGAAAATTAATTTTTTTATTCTCCTTTCCTTACTGATCTGTGATCTGCCATGCCTCTTTGTTACATTTCAACGTTTTAAGAATGTTTGAGGGGCTAGGGCTATGGCTCAGCAGTAGAGCGCTCGTCTCGCATGTGGTCGCATGTGTGAGCCCCTGGGTTTGATCCTCAGCACCACATAAATACATAAATGAAATAAAGGTATTGTGTCCACCTACAGCAAAAAATATTTAAAAAAAAAAGAATGTTTGGGGCTGGGGTTGTGGCCCAGCGGTAGAGCGCTCGCCTAGCGCGTGCCTGGCCTGGGTTCGAACCTCAGCACCACATTAAAAAAACGCATTGTGTACAACTAAAAGAAAATAAATAAATATTTAAAAAGAATGTTTGAGTCTGTTTCCTGGCTCTTTATTTGGTTCTTTAAATCAGTTTGTCTATCCCAGCATTATTACCCACTGCCTATAGCTTTTAGCAGGTCCTTTCTTCTTCTGAAGTGTTAGCCTTCTCTTGCCTCTTTGCATTTTCTTATATCTCCTTTGATCTCTTTCCCAGGCTTTCTATCTCAGGCCGTGATGACAATAGTGTGGAGCTGACAGTGGCTGAGGGACCCTACAAAATCATCTTGACAGCACAGCCATTCCGCCTTGACCTGTTAGAGGACCGCAGCCTTCTGCTCAGTGTCAATGCCCGAGGACTCATGGAGTTTGAGCACCAGAGGGCCCGCAGGGTCCCGTGAGTGCAGGGGTTGGGACTGCAGGGAATCACCTATTGTGAAAGAGCCTAGGGAGTTTTGTGGAATCTAGCACTGGGTTTCTGGGAGGAGACTGCATAGCAGGATAGCCAGGTAGGGGCTGGGAGAACTTATCAAGAAGTGTAGGAATTAGACCTGAGTCATAGTTTTCTCCATTTCCTGTGTAGACCAGGAGCCAGTCACTTTTGTCCCTGAGCTGTACCCTGGGCACCTCCTCTGGAAGGCCTGCCTGGGTCTGCCTCTCCCTCTTCCCCTTCTCACATCATCACATTTCCCAAGTTTATTTTCTTTCTATTTATTTATTTATTTTGATTTCTTTTTTCCCCCATCTCTGAAAGTTTGTCGACTGAAACTCACGTTTATGTTTCTGTTTTTGTGTTGGTTTTGTGCCTCCTTTTCCCCTTCCCTACTCATCTCCTCCTGCCCCAGTATCTCGGATAAAGTTAGTCTCACGCTCGGTAGCATATGGGATAAGATCAAGAACCTTTTCTCTAGGTAAATCCATGGCCACTGGTACTGTATCTGTTCCTCTGCCCTTACCTATCCTTTACTCTGGCCCTTTGGGGAAGGTGCCCCCAAACCTTTCCATGCCCTGCCCATCACCCCACCCCCTTACCCCATGATGTGGTATTTGTGCCCCTCTTCCTTTTTCCCCTGGCTGGGAGCCCCCCGGAGAAAGAAGTACTGGAAGTCCTTAAGGAATGTAGGGAGTTTATTGCTTTGCCAAGGGGGGTGGAGGGATGCTGCCTAGGGTTCCTGACTTTCAGTTGGGATGTAGCTGAGATTTTGTGCAGAGCTGCTTTCCAGCTGCCCTTGAGAACATTGTTTGGTGGAACCTCTCAAAGTCCCTCTATGTATTTGGAGAGGTTTGCTGTGGTCTGACCCACTTGCCTTTGCAAAACCTTTTGTCAAGCCAGGAGGCTAAACTGCATTGAGGGCATCTGGGGCCAATGTCTCAGTAAAGGCAGCAGAGCTAGGAGTAACATTCAGAATACTGGCCCCTAAATCACCCTGCCTATCTCATCTGGGATGCTGGCAGAGGCTGGTGATTTGGGCCTGTGTGTGGAATACACCTCCTTGTGGCATTTGTTCATTTCCCTTTCTCGGTTCTTTCTCCATCCTTTGAAAATTTACTTGCTCACTGGGGTCCCTCTCCAAGCTTTACATTCAGTCCCTTCCTCCAATTCATTCCTTTGGACCCTTGGCTCTCTATTCCCCTACCCCTCCTTCCACTAGCCCCTCGTCCCTGCCCCCTCTGGATTGGAGCAGACAGCTCTCCTACCTTCCAGGCAAGGATCAAAAGACCCTGCTGAGGGCGATGGGGCCCAGTCCAAGGAAGCGCCTGGGGATGGTGACGAGGCAAGTCGGAGTGGGTGCGTGGTTGGATGATAGGGCTGGCTGGGAGGCTGGAGGGGGAAAGCCCATAAGAAACTTGAGTTTAGTCTCACCATCATGGATGGGATTTAGAAAACAAGTTGGGTAAGAAAGAGCTGGTATATGAATGGGTAGTGGTCCATTTTCCTCTTTACAGCCAGAGGAGACTCAGGGGAAGGAAGAGAAAGATGAGCCAGGAGCCTGGGAGGAGACATTCAAAACTCACTCTGACAGCAAGCCGTATGGTAAGGGGCTTGGAGAGACCTGGGCACGGGTTCAGGGAGTCCTTGCCAAGCAAAAGCTGTAGAGCTCAACCTTTCTTTTCTTCCAGGCCCCACATCTGTGGGTTTGGACTTCTCTCTGCCAGGCATGGAGCATGTGTATGGAATCCCTGAGCATGCAGACAGCTTGAGGCTGAAGGTCACTGAGTGAGTCCCATGCTGATGTCTACATGTGGGAGGAGCCAGGCATGTTGGTGCACACCTGTAACCCAGCTAGTTCGGAGGCTGAGGCAGAAGGATGGCAAATTTGAGGCCAGCCCGGGCAACTTAGTGAGACCCTGTCTCAAAATAAAAAAATAAAGCTGGTATATTAGGCACAGTGACATACAACTGTAATTCCAGCAGTTCAAGAGGATTGCAAGTTCAAGGCCAGCCTCAGCAATTTAGTGAAGCTGTAAGCAATTTAGTAAGACCCTATCTCAAAATAAAAAAATAAAGGAAGGGCTCGGGATCTAGCTTAGTTATAAATTGCTTCTGAGTTAAATTCCCAGTTACTCTGCCCCCAATAAAAATGAAAAAATAAAATGGGGGCGGGGACTAGGGATGTAGCATAGGGGTAAAGTGTCCTTGGGTTCAACCCTAGTACTATAAATTTAAAAAAAATGTGGGAAGGAGGAAGGAGCAGAAGGAAGGAAGTCAGGGCTTTGGGAAATGTGCATGCAGTTGGATATTCCAGACAAACATGGATTATATCCTGTGTCTGGGCCACCTTTGATGTTTAGAAAATTATTTGGGAAGGCCAGAGGAGCCTATTTTCATCTCTCACTGTGTCTGTGGGGTGGGGGTTGCGTGTGCTGTGGCCTGCAGCAAGTTGTAAGCCTGGGTCTATGTATCTACCACCAGGGGTGGGGAGCCGTATCGCCTGTACAACTTGGATGTGTTCCAGTATGAGCTAGATAACCCAATGGCCCTGTATGGGTCTGTGCCTGTGCTCCTTGCACACAACCCTCATCGAGACTTGGGCATCTTCTGGCTCAATGCTGCTGAGACCTGGGTTGATATATCCTCTAATACTGCAGGGAAGGTGAGAACACAGGCGGGGAAGAGACAAGGAGGGAGGGAGTCTGCTGGACCTTGAAATAGTATGTTGGGAGCATGAGTGTGGAGAGGCTGGTGTGGACTGGCTGAAAGAAGGGGCCCTGGGCCTTCTGGGAAGCTTCTTGAGTTCCCTGGTCATTTCCGGATGACACATTTATGACAAAATCATGGCTGTCTCTGGACTGAAAGGTTCCACTTATTATTGGTACATTATATGTTAGGCATTCTTCTAGGTGCTGGGGACATGTTCTTACCAAGCTCGAAAATGTCCTTACTCTCAGGGAGAAAGACATTCAACTAGTAACAAGGCAAGATGAGTTCAGGGTGATTGAGTGCTCGCACTGAATGAGTCATGGGGGTCCTGGGGGGCGGGGCAGGGTTGCTTTAGATAGCTGCTCCATGAAAGCCTCCCTGAGGAGGTGACATTTAATCTCAGACCAAGGTGAGATATTAGGACTCTCCAGAGAAAAATCGTTGCTTTTGTTTGGTGTTGCTATAGACCCTGTTTGGGAAGATGCTGGACTACTTGCAGGGCTCTGGGGAGACCCCACAGACAGATGTTCGCTGGATGTCAGAGAGTGGCATCATTGATGTCTTCCTGATGCTTGGACCCTCAGTCTTTGACATTTTTCGGCAGTATGCTAGTCTTGCAGGTGTGTGTAATGTTACCACTGTCATTTTTCTGCCCTTGTTTTCTTGAGAGGGTTGATTCTGTAACTTTTCAGAAGTCCTGTGTCCCAGGCTATTTTCTAACCCTGCACCCTAGAGCCTTCCACCAGCTTATATCTTCCTGAATTTCTGAATGTCCTCATTAACCCCTGGTTGGGCCTGATCCCCATTATGACCCCCACCCCTCAATGAACCCACAGGAACCCAGGCATTGCCCCCGCTCTTCTCCCTCGGCTACCATCAGAGCCGCTGGAACTACCGGGATGAGGCTGATGTGCTGGAAGTGGATCGGGGTTTTGATGATCACAATCTGCCCTGTGATGTCATCTGGCTGGATATTGAACACGCTGATGGCAAGCGATACTTCACCTGGGACCCCAGCCGCTTCCCTCAGCCACTCACCATGCTTGAGCACTTGGCTTCTAAGAGGCGGAAGGTAAGGAAACTTAACTGCAGCCATGGTTGGTCTTCTCAGGGTAAGGCTGAGACTTGATAGCTCTGGGGAACTCTGACCACCGTCTTCCTTATCCTAGCTGGTAGCCATTGTGGACCCCCACATCAAGATAGACTCTGGATACCGAGTTCACGAAGAGCTGCGGAACCAGAGGCTGTATGTTAAAACCCGGGATGGCTCTGACTACGAGGGCTGGTGCTGGCCAGGTAGGCAGACCCAGAGCTGAAGGAGAGGCAGTTGGGAGGCCAGGGATGTAGAATGGTGGCTTTTTTTTCCCCTTGAGGGATTGAGAGCCACCCTTACCCTCTCCTAGGCTCAGCTGGTTACCCTGACTTTACTAATCCCGTGATGAGGGCCTGGTGGGCTAACATGTTCAGCTTTGACAATTACGAGGTAGGAAAGGCCACAATTCTTTATCTGTTTTCCCCACCCTGTCTCCCTGTGGTGTTTTTGCTTGCTAATTCTGCTTTGGTTGCCTGTGATGTACTGGGGGGCCTTGATGATCCCAGGAGGACCCAAAAAAATACATCTTTCTAGATTCCCAGGAGCTTTTCTGCTCTGCTACTCTGTCTTCTTTCTCCCCTTCATATCCACCTTTTTGCCTATATTCCCAGGGCTCAGCTCCCAACCTCTATGTCTGGAATGACATGAATGAACCATCTGTGTTCAATGGTCCTGAGGTCACCATGCTCAAGGATGCCCAGCATTATGGGGGCTGGGAGCACCGGGACATCCATAACATCTATGGCTTCTATGTGGTAAGAGGCTGAAAGAGTAGAGTTGGTGGAAAGAGGGAAGACAAGGCCCAGAAACTTAGGACCAGGCAACTGCCAACAGATGAGAGATAGCTTTTACTTTCCACTTCCCCTCTTCTTTCTTCTCCCCACCCAGCACATGGCAACTGCTGATGGGTTAATACAGCGCTCCGGTGGCATAGAACGCCCCTTCGTCCTGAGCAGGGCTTTCTTCGCTGGCTCCCAGCGCTTTGGTAAGATTTGGAGAAAAGAGCCAGGTGCAGTGGCACACACCTGTAATACCAGTGGCTCAGGTATCTGAGGCAGGAGAATCACAAGTTCAAGGCCAGCCTTAGCAACTTAGCAAGGCCTTAAGCAACTTGGTGAGACCCTGTCTCAAAAATTAGAAAGGGCTGGGGTTGTGGCTCAGTGGTTAAGTACCCCTGGGTTCACTCCCTGGTACCAAATAAATAAATAAGGTACCGACAAACAAACAAATTTGGAGAAAAGAGTTGTGGCGGAATGATGTGAAAGACCCCTGGCCTGGGCCTGGTTCTTGGCTAGGAACACGCTGCTTCCTTCCAGCTGTGCACTTTGAGGGGAGCCAGAGTGAGTGGGAAATTCAGTTCCTGTTCAAGTGTTCATTTTTTTTAGAAAACTTTTTTGTTGTTGTTTTTTATAAAGACATTTATTCAGCGTCTTAAGAAATATGGAGGGGGGGGGCTGGGGATGTGGCTCAGCGGTAGGGCGCTCGCCTAGCACGTGCGCGGCCCGGGTTCGATCCTCAGCACCACGTAAAAATAAACGCATTGTGTACAACTAAAAGCAAATAAATAAACATTTAAAAAAAAAGAAAAGAAATATGGGGGGTTGGGGTTGTGGCTCAGCGGTAGAGTGCTAGCCTAGCACGTGCGCGGCCCGGGTTCGATCCTCAGCACCACGTAAATGTAAATGCATTGCATTGTGTACAACTAAAGCAAATAAATAAATATTAAAAAAAAAAAGAAAGAAATATGGAATGCTTTACCATTTTGCGTATCATCCTTGCTTAGGGCCATGCTTGCTAATCTTCTCTGTATTGTTCCAATTTTAGTATATGTGCTGCCAAAGTGAGCACTATGAAAAAAAATTTTTTTTTTTTTTGGGGGTGGTTCTGAGGATTGAACCCCGGGCCTTGTGCATGTGAGGCAAGCACTCTACTAACTAAGCTACATCCCCAACCCTCTAGGGGGAAAAAAAAAAGGACACAATACCTTTATTTATTTATTTTCATATGGTGCTGAGGATTCAGCCTAACACATTGCTCTATCACTGAGATACAACCATAGCCCTGTTTAAGTATTCTTGTGAACTCTGTCATCTTCAGAGGATCCTGGGGGCCCAGAGTACATATGGCAGGTCAGAGAGGTCACCTGTATAAAAGACTGAGCCCTTTCTCTATGTATAAGCTCCCTCCCTCTTGTCTTCCTCAGGAGCTGTGTGGACAGGGGACAACACTGCAGAGTGGGGACACTTGAAGATCTCTATCCCTATGTGTCTCAGCCTAGGGCTGGTGGGACTTTCCTTTTGTGGGGGTAAGAGGGGGAGGTATTTGGGGCCTTGGTTAGTGGGAGCAGGGCAAAGTAGAGAGCACAAGACCTAGGCAAGAGCAGAGAGCTGAGAGTCTGGAAGGTGGAGGATGTTTGGGAAGCTCCTTGGACAACATCTCTATTTCACCTTCTTTTTCCATTCTGTTTCTTCTCTCCCCCCTCTCAGCTGATGTGGGGGGCTTCTTCAAGAATCCAGAGCCAGAGTTGCTTGTGCGCTGGTACCAGATGGGTGCCTATCAGCCATTCTTCCGGGCTCATGCCCACTTGGACACTGGGCGACGAGAGCCGTGGCTGTTGTCGTCTGAGTACCAAGACATAATCCGAGATGCCTTAGGCCAGCGATATTCTTTGCTGCCCTTCTGGTACACCCTCTTCTATCAGTCCCATCGTGAAGGGTTTCCTGTCATGAGGTGAGACACTCATTTGGGTAGAGTGGGCTGAGGTGGGTTGCATTTCTGGGCCTGTTTCTTCACTCAACAGAGCCTTGTAAAGGAGGGAATCTGGTTCAAGATCAAGAGTGAAAGGGAAATTATTGGGAATGAATAATATCAGTAAATGTCTAAAGAAGACTCCCAAGAATGACAAGGTCTTGCGGGGCATGGTGGCACACGCCTGTAATCCCAGCACTTGGGAGGCTGAGGGAGGAGGATCACGAGTTCAAAGCCAGCCTCAGCAAGGGCAAATCACTTAGCAACTCAGTGAGACCCTGTCTCTAATAAAATACAAAAAAAAAAGGGCTGAGGATGTGGCCCAGTGGTCGAGTGCCCCTGAGTTCAGTGCCCAGTACCAAAAAAAAAAAAAAAAAAAAAAATCTGTGGTGCGGTGGACTGTGCCTATAATCCCAGTGGCTTGAGAGGTGAGGCAGGAGAATTGCAAGTTTGAGGCCAGCCTCAGCAATAAGTGAGGCTCTAAGCAGCTTAGCGACACCTGTCTCAAAAAAGGGCTGGGGGGCTGGGGTTGTGACTCAGTGGTAGAGCGCTCCCCTAGCACATGCCTGGATTTGATCCTCAGCACCATGTAAAAATAAAGGCATTGTGTACAACTAAAATAAATAAATATTTTAGAAAAAGAGCTGGGGATGTGGCTCAGTGTTAAAGTGCCCCTGGGTTTAATCCTTGGTATAAAAAAAAATACCTAAAGTGGAAATGAGTTTGTTGTGTTTGAGGAATAGAAAAACCCCAGTGAGGGCTGGGGTTGTGGCTCAGCGGCAGAGCGCTCGCCTCGCACATGCATGGCCCGGGTTCGATCCTCAGCACCACATAAACATAAATGCTTTGCATTGTGTACAACTAAAGTAAATAAATAAATATTAAAAAAAGAAAAAAAAAAAAAAAAAGGAAAAAGCCAGTGAGCTTGGGTAGGGAACCAGAGGGAGAGGTTAGATTTGAGGTTATAGAGGAAAATATGATTTGATTCTGAAGAACCTATTGATGTGCCAGGAGACCTCCAGAAAGCTGCTGTGCAGAATGGTTGGCAGAAGAGTGGAGGAAGGAAGGTGGGATAGGAAGTGAAATGAGTAGACAAGGTGGGGTTGCATTGTCAGGACCTGAACCCCAAATGCACCGTCTGGCTGCAAGCTCCTGGATCTTACCCCTGTGCTATTCTCATTGCAGCATTGGGGCAGCATCATTGACTTCTGTTTAATGGCAGGTGTCTTCCTTTCTTTTCTTGCTTATTTCCTAGGCCCCTGTGGGTGCAGTATCCTCAAGATGTGACCACCTTCAGCATAGATGATCAGTTCATGCTTGGTGAGAAATGGGAAGACAAAGAGTGTTGGATTGGGCTGTGGCTGAGATGCACTTGTGGACCTGTGTCTGCAGAGGCCCAGGGAGGGAGGGAGTGTGGCTATTAGTGATCGTGGTGGTGCTTTGGTGTTCTGTGGCCTGGGAACTGATCCCTTCTGCCATGTTGATTCTGGTCTGTTTTAGGGGATGCCTTACTGGTTCACCCTGTGTCAGATCATGGGGCCCATGGTGTGCAGGTCTATCTACCTGGCCAAGGGGAGGTGAGTTATGGAAGTGCATGGTGGAGAAAGATGGTGAAAGCCAAAGGAAGCAAATAGGGCAGATGTCCCTGTGCATTGTGTGACCCAGTGTCTTATCTCTTCTATTACCCATAGGTGTGGTATGACATTCATAGCTACCAGAAGCATTATGGTCCCCAGACCCTCTACCTGCCTGTAACTCTAAGCAGTGTGAGTATGCCTGCCTCATTGTTACCTCTATCTGCTTGTAAATTTCCAGAAGGGATGACAAAGTGCACTTTGTGGTTCAGTACCTGTGAGCACAGATGAACAAGAGTAAAAGATGCTACGGGGTCTACGGGGGGAGGAGGGGGTGGAGTTAGTACCAGCACTGCTTTTACCCTAGATCCCTGTGTTCCAACGTGGAGGGACAATTGTGCCTCGGTGGATGCGTGTACGGCGTTCTTCAGACTGTATGAAGGATGACCCCATCACTCTCTTTGTTGCACTCAGCCCTCAGGTGGGTATGCAGGCAGAGCGTCACCTCAACCATCTGCATGCCTTCCTAGGACCCAGTCCCCTGGGGATGTTTTCCTTGCTCCCTCTTAGCTCAGGTGCTCACCTCTCTTACTTCCTGCTCAGGGTACGGCCCAAGGACAGCTCTTTCTTGATGATGGGCACACATTTAACTATGAGACTCGCAGTGAGTTCCTGCTGCGTCATTTCTCGTTCTCTGGCAACACACTTGTCTCCAGGTAACTGGGTACCCTCTAGGGGGGTGGGAGGACCTTGGGGATGCTCATTGCTCTCTGTACTCTTTTCTCATCTCCTTTCTTTGGCTCTCCTTTTTTCTTCTCTGACATTTTTCCCCTGATGGGCATCTGTTTTTGTCACCTCCAGCTCAGCAGACCCCCAAAGCCACTTTGAGACACCAGTCTGGGTTGAGCGGGTGGTGATAATTGGGGCTGGAAAGCCGGCAGGTGTGGTGCTTCAGACAAAAGGTAAGTGACTGACCTGGCCCCAAGTTAGGGAAAGGGGAAGTAGAGGCGAGATTGGTGAGGTTGGGGATGGTGTCTGTAGGGAAGCAGCTCACTGCTGACAATGGAGCGTTTTCTTCTTCCTCCTCCAGGATCTCCTGAAAGCCAACTATCCTTCCAGTATGACCCTGAGACATCTGTGTTGATACTGCGCAAGCCTGGTGTCAATGTGGCATCTGACTGGAGTATTCACTTACGATAACCCATGGGATGTGTTCTGGTTGAGGGGGGAAGGGGTGTGCCGGTGGTAAGAGTTGCCCTTTCTTCTGCCTTGGAGTTTGACCCTCCTCAGACATCAAAGTTCTTATCCCAAGACCCAGATTCTGCTAACATCTGGACAGGATGAGAGGACTGTGCTTGGGCTCTGAATTCCTCTTGTGACATCCTCACCTCTCCTGCTCTGTTGATTCCAAGTTTTTCCTTTCATCCCCCCAGCATCCTGTGGCTCTGCCTGGAGCACACTCACTTGCTAAGACCTGAGGACCACAGGGCCCTTGCCTCTCTTTCTCTTTCCCTTCCTTAAGGGCCCTGAAATTCCCCCAGACCCTCTCCATTCATGCCTCTTGTGTGTTAATGCCATTTCTTGGAAGAAGATGAGGACAGTGAACTTTAGGGTTCCTCTTCTCCTTCCCTTTCTCCCCCACCAAACTGCCCTCCTCCTTTTACTTCTTCCTCTTGGCTCTACCCTGCCAGCCCTTCCCTTTCTCTGCCCCACTTCTACACTGGGACCACCCCTTAGGACCTGATAAGGGATGGAAGAATGGATCAAAGGAGTGAAGTTGCTGGAAAACATCCTTTTCCCTTTCATCCCAACCTTTTCCTCTCCCCAATTCCTTCTAGGGCTGCTGCATATCTGGCAGGGACAGTTCTACCTCCCCTGTCCCTCGAGGGGAAAATGTTTCCATGCCTCCTTAATTAAGACAGGATGGGCATTGGATTTCTTTTGCCCCCTTCTGGTCCCTTTGGGGCATTCAAAATGGAGAAATCAGTTGTGATTTCATTGACTCATGTCACCTGTATTTATTGCTGGGAGAAGGCTGAGGGTGGGGGGGATGATCATGTATGCCCAAGGTTGGCCAGAGGCCCTGGGTAGGGGGTTGGGGGAGAACTAACAGGGAACCAGGGGAAATATTTGTGGGAATTTTTTTTACTTTCTCTTGGTCCCCAGCTGTGACAGGTTTTGATAAAAGGAGAAACAATAAAGAGATAAACCATAAATAACTTCTAGGTGTCTGAATTCTAGTTGTGGCCTGAGCCACATACCCTAGGAGCCCAAGGGACTGACATTTTCATCTGACTTTAGCATAAGCCCCATCATTTTCAGCAAAAAATGAGCAAGTACGAACCTACCTCAGCTTGCTAGATGGCACAACTTTCACAGCAAAGCTGAGCAAGGCCATTGGTAGACCTAGTTAATGTCATGATCAGAGCTGATGTGGTCTCATGGATGGAAATAGCTGTAAGGTCAGAAGTTCTCACATCAGAGGCTCTTTCTCTTTCTCTTTAGTTAAGAGCACTTTCATATGATCTTTCCAACCTGGAGTGGTGGCCGACATCTGTAATCCCAGCTACTTGGGAGGCTAAGGCAGGAGAATCTCAAATTTAAGGCCTAGGCAACTTAGGGAGAACTTGTCTCAAAAAAGTAAAGGGCTACTGCACAAAACTCAAAGTGGATCCAGGACCTGGGAATTAGACCAGAGACTGTACTTAATAGAAGAAAAAGAAGACCCAAGCCAACAGAATGGGAGAAAATCTACCATATGCACATCAGAGTGCTAATCTCTAGGATATATAAAGAACTCCAAAAACTTAACAAAAGGATGACCCAATCAGCTGGGCGCAGTGGCACACGCCTGTAATCCCAGCACTTGGGAGGCTGAGACAGGAGGATCACTAGTTAAAAGCCAGCCTCTAAATAAAATACAAAAAAAAAGAGTTGGGGATGTGGCCCAGTGGTCGGGTGCCCCTGAGTTCAATTCCTGGTACAAAATAAATAAATAAATAAATGGGCTAAATAAATGAGCAGATACTTCACAGAAGTTATACAGTTGATCAATAAATATATGAAAAAAATGTTCAACATCTCCAGCAACTACGAGAAATGCAAATCAAAAGATTTTATCTCCAGTCAGAATGGCAATTGTCAAGAATTCAAGCAACAATAAGTGCTGGTGAGGATGGGGGCAGGGGGAGGTGGGATTGCAAAATGGTACACATGGAGATTGCTTAGAAAACTTGCAATGGAGCCGGGCGCGGTGGCGCACGCCTGTAATCCCAGCACTTTGGGAGGCTGAGGCAGGAGGATCGCGAGTTCAAAGCCAGCCTAGGCAATGGCGAGGCACTTAGCAACTTAGTGAGACCCTGTCTCTAACTAAAAAACACAAAAAAGGGCTGGGGAGGTGGCCCAGTGGTCGAGTGCCCCTGAGTTCAATCCCCGGTACCACAAAAAAAAAAAAAAAAAAAAAAGAAAAACTTGCAATGGAACCATTTGGCCCATTGACCCAAGCTATCTTACTCCTCTATACCCAAAGGACTTAAAATCAGCATATTACAGTGATGCAACCATCTCAATGTTTACAGCAGCTCAATTCATAATAGCTAACCTGTGGAACAACCTACATTCCCTTCAATAGATGAATGAATAAAAAAACTGGTATATATATGAAGGAGCCCTAATTAGGAAGGGCTGTTGCAGCTAGCTGGAAGCCATAAGTTCCACCTGATATGTATGTGACGCACCTGTAGGCACCCGCAAAGCTGAAGGTATATAACCGGGTGAAAGCGGTCCGAGTTAGGAGAACGGAGAATTCAGTCAGCCGGGCAGTCACTCGGTCGGTCAGAAGAATCAGAGCGGCCAGAACGTAGGCAGAGTGGTTACAGAAGAGAAACCAGATAGAAGACAGAAGAGAAACCAGATAGAAGAAGTAATGACTGGTCAGAGTTAGGCCGAGACTCCTGAGGAAGACAGAAGACAGAAGAAAGAAGGAAGAAAGAAGAGAGAAGAAAGAAGCTCTAATCTTTCTCTAAGCTAAGCTCTATCTTTCTTTCTCTCTAAGAAGCTAAGCTAAGCTCTATCTTTCTTTCTCTCTAAGACTCTAAGCTAAGAAGACAAGAAGAAAAGCTCGCTTTAATCTTTCTCTCTAAAAAATCTTTCTTTCCCTCTCTAAGTTCTAAGAAAGTAGAAGTAAAAGTAATAAAAGCTTAACTCTGCCTCCGAGAGTTTTTCCTCCCGGGTTACGGTACCAGGCAGCTTACATATATACACAACGGAATATTAGCCTTAAAGAAGAATGAAATTATGGCATTTACAGGTAAATGGATGGAGTTGAATATCATGCTAAGCAAAGTAAGCCAATGCCCCCAAACCAAAGGCCAAATGTTTTTTCTGATAAGTGGATGCTGATTCATGATGGGGGTGGTACATAAGGGAATGGGGAGGGCAAAGGAAGAAGGGAGGAACTTTGGATTGGGCAGAGAGGAGGGAGTGGAAGGGGTGTGTGGAGGGGAGATGGTGGAATGAGATGGACATTATTACCCTATCTGTGGGTATGCATGCATGAATGGTGACTCTACTTCATGTACAACCAGAGAAATGAAAAGTTGTGGTCCATTTGTGTAAAAAAAAAAAAAAAGGGGGGGGTGGTGGTGCCTGGGGCTGTAGCATAGTAGCAGAGCGCTTGCCTAGCATGCATGAGGCACTGGGGCACCACATTAAAATAAACAAAATAAAGGCATTCTGTCCATCTACAACTACAAAAAAAAAAAAAAAAAAAGAAAAAAGAAAGAAAGAAAGAAAGAGGAAAGAAAGAAAAAGTGAATGGTTAGAGATGCAGCTTAGTGCTAGAGAACCTCTGGGTTCAATCCCCAATATTAATAAATATATAAAGAAGTCTCTGGGGCTGGGGTTGTGGCTCAGCGGTAGAGCGCTCGCCTAGCACATGCATGGCCTGGGTTCGATCCTCAGCACCACATACAAATAAATGCATCGTGTACAACTAAAGTAAATAAATATTAAAAAAAGAAGGGCTGGGGTTGTGGCTCAGCGGTAGAGTACTCGCCTGGCATGTGCACGGCCCGGGTTCGATCCTCAGCACCACATACAAATAAACCCATTGTGTATTTACAAATAAACCCATTGTGTACAGCTAAAGCAAATAAATATTGAAGAAAAAAAAAAAGTTTCCCATTGTTGGAGGAGCAGTAGACTCAGTGTATAGCATTTACCTGCGTAGCATATGTAAAACCTGAGTTCAATCCCTAACACTGCAAAACAAAATAAAATCTCCTAGAGCCTATAGTCTCATCTACTATGAAAGTTTAAGTAGTAGGTTTGCCTGAGCCCAGAAGTTCACCCTGTGCAGCATAGCCAGACCCTGTTTCAAAGACAAGGGCTTGGGGATGTGGCTCAGTACTAAAATACTTCCCTAGTATGTGAGGCTCTGGGTTCAATTCCCATGCACCCCAAAATGGGGGGAGATAACATTGGGGTTTGGGAGGGAGAGAGATAAATTTGATTTTTAAAAATTTGTTAGTTTTTGTTGTATTGGGAATTAAACCCAGGGGTGCTCTACTACTGAGCTACATCCCCAGCCCTTCTCATATTGTTATTTTGAGACAGGGTATTACTAAATTGCCCAGGCTGTCTACCAACTTGCCACCACCCTGCTTCAGCCTCCTGAAGGAGCTAGGATTACAGACCCGGGCTGCTACCATGCCCAATAGGGAAAAGCTGCATTAACTGTATTAAATTGTAGTTAGGAGAAAAAAGTTCTGGTATTTTATTTCACAGTAGGATAACTATAGATAATGTACTGAACAAAAATTTTTTAGAGCCGGGCGCGGTGGCGCACGCCTGTAATCCCAGCACTTTGGGAGGCTGAGGCAGGAGGATCGCGAGTTCAAAGCCAGCCTCAGCAATGGCAAGGCACTTAGCAACTCAGTGAGACCCTGTCTCTAAATAAAAATACAAAAAAGGGCTGGGGATGTGACCCAGTGGACGAGTGCCCCTGAGTTCAATCCCCAGTACCACAAAAAAAAAAAAAAAAAAAAAAAAAAAAAAAAAAAAAAAAAATTTTTTTAGAAGGAAAAAAAAGCTAAAAAGATTTTGAGTATTTTCACCAAGAATAAATGATCACTGAGTGTTAGAATTTAGGCAAAGTCTCTTACGCAGGGAATGCCATTTTAATAAAAGGGAAGTTTATTAGGGGCCACTCGTGGAAAGGGGAGAAAAAGGGAAAATGGGGGACGGACGGGAACAGGGGCAAGCGCGAACAGAGAGCGGTTTCAGTCCGGGGGTGGCTTAAATAGAGTAGGGGTCATAAAACCCCCCTGGAGTGAGTCCTTGCCTTATAGGCTACCAGAGGTCAGGAGGTAGTGGCCAGGGCACCTGCTGGTCAGTTTTTGCTGAGGATCTTGGGAGCTATAGTTTTTCACAAAGCACCTGGGGAGGTGTGGCCTTTTGCCTGGGAGGCGCAGCCTCTTGCCTGGAATCCAACATTGCCTGCCCACATTTTCCTGTTTTCTTAGGACCCCGGTCGCCCCACGTTCAGCAATCTGGCTGCTTCAGAGCTGAAACACGGGGCGACCCCGGGTTTATGAAAACAGGAGATGTGGGGCAATGTTGGATTCCAGGCAAGAGGCTGCGCCTCCCAGGCAAAAGGCCACACCTCCCCAGGTGCTTTGTGAAAAACTACAGCTCCCAAGATCCTCAGCAAAAACTGACCAGCAGGTGCCCTGGCCACTACCTCCTGACCTCTGGTAGCCTATAAGGCAAGGACTCACTCCAGGGGGGTTTTATGACCCCCTACTCTATTTAAGCCACCCCGGACTGAAACCGCTCTCTGTTCGCACTTGCCCCTGTTCCCATCCGTCCCCCATTTTCCCTTTTTCTCCCCCTTCCACACGTGGCCCCCAATAAACTTCCCTTTTATTAAAATGGCATTCCCTGCGTAAGAGACTTTGCCTAAATTCTAACACTGAGGAGAAAGATTTATTCTGATTTCAATCATTACACAATGTACACATGTATTGAAACATCAGGTATCTCTTAAATTTATACAATTTTTATGTATCACTTCAGAAACTAAAGTCTCCCATTGTTTTAGTGACAGGAAATAGCTTCTTCCCTTTTGTGTGTGTGTGTGTGTGGGGGGTAACCTGGGACTGAACTCAGAGGCACTCAACTATGGAGCCACATCCCCAGCCCTATTTTGTATTTTATTTAGAGTCAGGGTCTCAGGTGCTTAGTGTGTAGCTTTTTGCTAAGGCTGGCTTTGATCTCTCAATCCTCCTGCCTCCGTGTCACCGCACCACCTCGGCCAGCTGCTTCTTCCATTTTGTATACTGACCACGTGTCTTGTGAGATTGTTTTACAAGAACCTGTTTTTTGTCTAAAGAAAAATGACTGCTTGCCGGGCGCGGTGGTGCACGCCTGTAATCCCAGCACTTGGGAAGCTGAGGCAGGAGGATCGCGAGTTCAAAGCCAGCCTCAGTAATGGTGAGGCACTTAGCAACTCAGTGAGACCCTGTCTCTAATAAAATACAAAAAAGGGCTGGGGATGTGGCCCAGTGGTCAAGTGCCCCTGAGCTCAATCCCTGGTACAAAAAAAAAAAAAAAAAAAAAAAAAAAAAGAAAGAAAGAAAGAAAGAAAGAAAAATGACTGCTAAGGGTGGTTTATGCTTGTGAGGTGTTAAGGGATGTGTTCCTGGAATTCCCTAGCTCAGGAAATAATTCCTCAATTCCCTGAAATGTAGACCTATAGTACTCTGCTGAAAAACTGTAGTTTAAAAAGCAAAAACAAATAAACGAAAACCCAGTGGGTCAGAAAAAACAGTATCCTGAAGTAGAGTATTTAAGAAAACTGCCCTATGGCAATTACACCAGTTTTGTCAACTTTAGCTTTTTTATCTATGAAATGGGACAGTGCCATCTAAGAATTACAGTGAGGATTATATAAGACACCAGAGAGACCGGGTAGGCCCTAGATATCATTCATTAATATAACAAGTATTGTGTAACTATTATTGGGTGTTAAAATTGAGCCATGAATGAATCTCCACAGAAAATCTGGGCGCAGAGGCTGGATTCCTTATCCAATTCTACGTTCAAGTGCTGGGTCTGGAAGTCGGGCCCACGTGCTTCCACCCGGCTTCCTAACTACCGGCCACATGTGTTCCACCGGCGGATGTGACGTAAACGTCCCGTGATTCCCGGAACCAACCTGTAGGACCGGAAATTCAGTCGGCGAGGAGCCACCGATGACCGGAAGTGGGCTCCGGGCGGCGCAGCCAGATCCAGCTCCCGGGAGCGGGTCTGGGAGCGCGAGGAAGGCGGGACGCAGGGCGGGGCCGCTTCGGGGGCGGGGCCGGCGGGTTGGGGCCGGGACCCCTCCTCCCCGCCGGACTCCGCCTGCTCCGGCGCCCGCGGCGGCGCGGCCATGAAGCTCAAGCTGAAGAACGTGTTTCTCGCCTACTTCCTGGTGTCGATCGCCGGCCTCCTCTACGCGCTGGTGCAGCTCGGTGAGCGGGGCGGGGCAGGGGTGCGGCGGGCCGGCCCGAGGGCGCCGGCCGCCGCGCATCCCGCCCTGGGGAGGAACCCCGCGCAGACATCATTCATCCCGCTCGGCCCTCTGGACAGTCCTCTGCGGCCGCGGTGCACTACCCTCTAGAACGCTCCGCGGCTCCCCGCCGCACCTCGGATGAAATCAGACTCCTTCCCAGAGCCTGCAAGGCCCCCGCATGATTCTGCGGCCATCCTCCGATCCAACCCCAATTTCCTAACCCCTCTCCCTCCCTCTGCTTCAGCTAGACTGGCTCACTGACAGTTCTTGAGAACCCCGTGCTCTTTGCTCTCTCTAGCTCTTAACCTCCTCCCTCCCTCTGCCTGCGGTGCTTTTTTCCTAGCCCTTAGGTCGCTTTTTTCTCATTCTTTAGCTTGGATGTCACCTCATCAGAGAGGCCTTCCCTGACCACCTTTATTACCACTGACTCTCTTCTATTCTCTATATTTCCTCCATGGCCTTTATCACATTCTGTAGTGATTTATTAATTTGTTTCTTTGTTTAGTGTCTGCTTTCTCCAGTAAAGTGAAAGCTCCGTGAGGGCAGGGACCTGTGTCTGTTTTATTCCCTGCTGTATCCCCAGCACCTAGGGCAGTGCCTCCTAGGAGGACTATTCAATAAATATTTAATCCAATGATGGAATCAGTGAATTTAATGACAAGTCTTTGGTCGTCATTAAGGGAGCAGATTGAACCCTACCTCTTATACAGGGATTTAGGGAGAGTGCCACTTCGTGATCCTCAGGTATTTGAGACAGTCGGACATGCCTGTCATCCCAGCTGCTCAGGAGGTTGAAGTAGGAGGATCACAAGTTCCAGGCCAGCCTGAGCAACTTAGTGTCTCAAAATAAAGGGCTGAGGATGCAGCTCAGGTTAGAGTGCTTACCTACCATGCTTGAGATCCAGGGATTAACCCCCTGCACTAAGAGAAGAAAAGGAAAAAATAAGAGAGAGAGAGAGACTGTCCTATTTAATATCGACCTGTTCCTTATAATTCCAGAGGTAAAATTAGGAACAGTAAAATTAGGGCTAGTAGATAGAAAGGATAGTGCAGATAACCAACTCAATATCCAAATAAAAATGTAACATGACTGAGAATATAGCTCTGGTAAAGCACTTGCCTAGAATTTGCAAGGCCCTGGATTCACCAGTGCCACACACACACACACACACACACACACACACAAATGTAACAGATGGACTTTTAAATGTGGAGGGACTAGGTGTGGTGGTACACACCTGTAATTCCAGTGGCTGGGGAGACCTAGGCAGGAGGATCCCAAATTCAAAGCCAGCCTCAGCAACTTAGTGAGACTAAGCAACTTAACCAGACCCTGTCTCTAAATAAAAAAAATAATAAGGGCTGGGGATATGGCTCAGTGATTAAGCGCCTTGGTTTAATCCCTGGTCCCCCCCCCCCCAAAAAAAAAAAAAAGGTGGAGAGAGACTGCTAAGTGAAGCAGTGAGTTTCCCACCACCAGAGGTATAGAAAAGGCTAAAAGTCACAGACTGGGGATGTAGTTCAGTGGTAGAATGCTTGCCTAACTTGTGCTAAGGCTGTGGGTTTGACCCCCCAGCACTACAAAGGGAAAAAAAAAAAGAAGTTGTAAGGGTGGTCCTGCATTGGCTAGAGGTTAAAGGAGAAGATTTTTGGCCCTTTGGGTTGCTGAACAGACTTGTGTTTCTCTGCCCCCACTCCCTTTCCTTATTGGTGCTTCCTGGGACCAGGCCAGCCATGTGACTGTCTCCCTCCCCTGCGGGCAGCAGCTGAGCAGCTTCGGCAGAAGGATCTGAGGATTTCCGAGCTGCAAGCTGATCTCCGTCGCCCACCCCCAGCCCCTGCCCAGCCCCCTGAACCCGAGGCCCTGCCTACTATCTATGTCATTACCCCCACCTACGCCAGGTATGGGCTTTGGTTTACCCAAGAGGGCTCCTTCAACCAAGAAGTTGGGGTTGATGATGAATTTGGGGAGGCATTGGGCTAGGGGAATGTTACTTAAAAGTAGAGCATGCCAAATGCGTGGATAAAAGAACCATATCTTTACTCAAATGATCTGTGGGAAAATGGTTGTTTTTCTATTAAAATAGATAAGAACACACTAGGACACAGATTATAAAATTCCTGCTAAATTTTAAGATAGAACAACAAAGTTTCAAGTAAAATTTGAGCCTGCCAATGAATTAACTCTCCTTGGTGATCCAATGGTGGAGAAGTTTATAAAACCTTGACTAAAGAAGAGTGCTAGGAATGTAGCTCAGTAGCAGAGCTCTTGCCTAGTATGATCTAAGGCCCTGGGTTCAATTCTCTGCATCACATAAAAATATAGGAAGGGGCTGGACAGTAACACTACAGTCTAGAGATGGTTCCACAAGCTTTTGTTTACAGTGTGTTGCTCTTTACCAGGCACCTTGCTGAATGCTTTACATTGCTTTGTTTTACATCAAAATGTAGCTTTTCTACTGATAAAACCAATTTGGGAATGTAGTTTTGTATCTGTAGCCAAGAGGGCCTGTTAAAAATGCCTCCCTGGAATCAAATGGTTGACCCCTCTACACACAGGTGGCTCTAGAGGCCATCTTCACACACATACCACCAACCCCGGGGCCTGCAGACAGATCTAAATGATAAAGACGCCCAGAAGAGGCTGAACCTCACATTCCCAATGCCTTCTCTAAAATCAAATCAATCTTCCTTCCCTGAAGTGTAATGAGCCAAAGGGCTCCTCTAAAATTCTACTCCCTGGAAACCCAGCACAAAAGGAAAAGACCCTGGTCTACTGGTGTTTTAAAAAAGTCGTTATCTTGGGCTGGAGAATAGCTCTGTTGGTAGAGTGTTTGCCTTGTGTGCACAAGGCTGTGGGTTCTATCCCCAGCACCACAAAAAAAAAAAAAAAAAAAAAAAAAAAAAAAAAGTCATAGCTGGGTATGGTGGCACATGCCTATAATGCCATGCAACTCAGGAGGCTGAAGCGGGAGTTCAAGGCCAGCCTCAGCAACTTAGGTCCTAACCAACCATGAGACCCTGTCTCAAAGAAACAATAACAAAAGGTCATTATCTTCTTTACATTTTAGAACCACAGTATTCCTGTTTTACAGCTGAGTAAATTTGACGCTTAGATTGAGCCATTTCCCAGGGTGTCTCACCTAAGTTTCAGAGCTGGTATTCTAACCCAGATCTGTCTGATACCAAAGACTATACCCTTAATTTTTATAGTCACCCAGCTAGAGTTCTGGAGGTGATGTGGGGGATAGATATGGACTGGAAGGACAGGGCAGGGGAACATCAGCATGGAGCTGACAGTCAAGAAACAGGGAGTCTGGGCACCAGTCAGGGAAAAGCCAGGGGAGAGGCCAGCAAGAGAAGCTATCTGTTGCTGTCCGGGCTGAAGCAGGCCAACGGTACCTGCCCCTTTCCTTCCTGCATCTTTCCCCTGCAGGCTGGTGCAGAAGGCAGAGCTGGTGAGGCTGTCTCAGACCCTGAGCCTGGTTCCCCGGCTGCACTGGTTGTTGGTGGAGGACTCCGATGGCCCTACCCCGCTGGTTTCAGGGCTACTGTCTGCCTCTGGCCTCCTCTTCACACACCTGGCCGTCCTCACCCCCAAGGCCCAGCGGCTTTCGGGAAGGCGAGCCAGGCTGGGTTCGGCCCCGTGGTGTAGAGCAGCGGGAACAAGGCCCTGGAGTGGCTTCGGGGCAGAGGGGGCGCCGTGGGGGGGGAGAAGGACCCACCGCCACCAGGGACCCAGGGAGTCGTGTACTTTGCTGATGATGACAACACCTATAGCCGGGAGCTCTTTGAGGAGGTGAGCACTGGGATGGGGATGGGGAAGGAGACCAGGTGGCACCAGCGTCATCCATTACCTTGGTTACCAGTGTTGCTGTAGGCTGCTGGGTGAGGAGCAGGGAGCAGTGGGGCAGAGTGAGCCAAGTGGTGCTTTCTGTTTCCCCTGGGCCACCTGTTCTCTGTTTCTTCTCTCTTGACCTCTGTTAGATGCGCTGGACTCGTGGTGTCTCAGTGTGGCCCGTGGGGCTGGTGGGCGGTCTGCGATTCGAGGGCCCTCGGGTACAGGACGGCCGGGTTGTGGGCTTCCACACAGCATGGGAGCCCAACAGGCCCTTCCCCGTGGATATGGCGGGATTTGCTGTTGCTCTGCCCTTGCTGTTGGCTAAGCCCAGTGCCCAGTTTGATGCTACTGCTCCCCGGGGCCACCTGGAGAGCAGTCTCCTGAGCCATCTAGTGGATCCCAAGGACCTAGAGCCACGGGCTGCCAATTGCACTCGGGTAAGGGGATGGAGGTAGGCACAGAAACTTGATTGTGGGATGGATAGGATGGGAAAAGTGGGGTGAAACCATGGGGATGGGTGTTTGCACCAGGAGAGAACTTAACAGCCTCTAATGAAGGGGCAGCTGGGAGCCAGGGAGGGAGAGTGGTCTCCTGCTACACATCTCCCAGAATCCTGGGAACCTATGTGGCACAGAAAGGGTTAAGGGACAAAGCCCCATTTTAGAGGCACTAAAGTCAGCTCCATTCCCAGCACTTCACATTTTGCAGTCAACATTGTGAATGTCGAGGGCTCAGAGAATCCCTTCTACACTGATGGCCCCAGAGGCCAAGGCACAGCTAGATCCAGCTCTAACTGAAACCCTCCCATACAGGTACTGGTGTGGCATACACGGACAGAGAAACCCAAGATGAAGCAGGAGGAGCAGCTACAGCGGCAGGGCCGGGGCTCAGACCCTGCCATTGAGGTGTGATGGCAGCCCCACCCTGACTTCCACCTTATTTTAGGCACAGACCTTGTGGGACTGAGCACATGGCCTGCCCAGGATGTGGTTTTCCAAGTCCTGACCCCCTCAGAGCCAGAGGCAGCCCCTCCAGCCCTAGGGCATGGCCCAGCTGCTCCTCCCCTCCTCCAGCCTGCCATGTGGCACTGCCCACAGGCTGGGGACAAGAGGCCCTTGTGTTGAGCCAGGTCAGCCCTGTCTAGGGTGGAGCAAAAGGCCAGAAGGACTTGGGAGGGAGGGTGGTGAAGGAACTGGGTAACTTATTGGGGCTGGGTATGCACTGGGGGGCTGAAGGAGCTGGGCTGGACCCTCCCCACCTGAGCATGCAGACCCCCCTCCTACCTCCAGAATAAAGAATCTCAACCTGGTGGGGCCTCTTGTTTTTCTTCACTTGGCACATCTCATCCTTGTTCTTTCTGATCCTTAGAGAAGTGGGCACCTGTTCCTACAGGCCAAGCCAGGGTCAGAACTTTGGAGTGCTGACTTCCCCTTCAGACAGAAATCAGTTGTTTCAGGGCCCTTAGCCCCTTAAGAAGAAAGATCAATGGCTTCCATCCAAAAGCTTTATTAAGTCTGTATTCCCAAAGCAGTCTCCAGTCCTTCCTGTGTCACTTTCCTATCATCCTGTCTTTTTCTGATGGCTGGTGATCTGGCTTCAAGAGCTAGGCCCTAGGACACCTGGTTTTCTCCCTCACCCCACTCTAGCTTGCTGACTATGCTTAACACTTCTTATCCCAGGACCCTACCTGGAGCCTTGGTAAGGAGTTGTGAGTTTTCCACACTTGTCCATCTATCTGTCCCTCTTCCCCTTCCCCAACCCCCATCCCAACTCCAGGCCACTAGGCCTCAGGTAGATCCTCCTTGGGAGGTGCCTCTTCTGGTGGGGTTTTCTCAGGTGCTGCTCTGTGGGCAACCCCTCCCTGTAACCATGCTATTTTCAGCATGTCTTTCAGCCCACCAGGAAACAGGTAGCCTTGGGTCTCTCCTTCTGCATCGATGACCCCTCCAAGCCCCTCCAGTGCTGTCTGCAGGTACCTCAGGCCGAGGAGCACCAGAGCCTGTGGGGAATCAAGGGAAAAGAGTGGGACAGTGTTTCCTGGGACAGAGGAGGCACAGCGGAGTCCCAGCTGGAAGGAGGCCCTGGGCACTGTGCTAACTCACCTGCAGCAAGAAGGTGACAGCCAACATGCTGCCCAGTGTGCTTGCCAAGCTCTGCAGGTGGCCCAGCAACACCTGGTGGCACCCTTGGGCCCAGAGGTTTAGGTTGGGCTGTCGGGGATCGAAGAGAGGGTGAGCATAGGGGTCTGAGAGTTGGTTTTGCAGGCAAGGCCGGGGGGAGTGGGGGTTGCAGCAGGAAAAGGGAACCCCATCTGTCAGGTACAGGCCTTCCACATTACTCTGGATTCGGCTGCAAGAGGAGGGGGGCAGGAATGTTAGGATGTCTACAGACAGGCCTGTAGGAATAACTGAGGGCTGCAGGAGTTGAGAAGGGAAAAAGGATAGTAAAACATTTACTGACTGCCTTACTATGGCCAGGCATGCATAATTCATTTATCTTCACAACAACTATAAGATAAGTACCTGTCTTATGGATGGGTACTGTTATCTCAGATGAGTTTTACAAATGAGTAAATGGGCCCAGAGTACTTTGGCAACATACCCTGGGTGCACAACTGATAAATGGAAGAGCTGTAATCCTTTTTCTCAATCACTGTGCTCTACTGCATGCCTGGGTAGGGAGAGGCGGGGTTTCAAGGTAGCAGGAGGGCTTAGATGCCCTGGGGAGAAGGAAGAAAAATTGGAGGGGAGAAACAAATCACTCACTCAACCACGTCCTGGTCACTGGGGTCCAGGTAACGGCTGCTGACCCACTGGACTCCAAACCAATCCTTGTAGCCATGGCGCCCGCAGCAGCAGTGGTGCCTCAGCTGCAGCTCATCCATCAGCCGTTTGGCATGACAGTGCCCAGGTACCTCTGTGTCCTTGTAGCGAGCCAAGGCAGTCCCCAGCCCCTCCTCCAGCCCCTCGTCCAGACTCACAGGCAAACCCAGAGCTAGCCCCAGGGCAAAGACCAGGAGTCCCCCACCTCCAACAGTGCCAGCCGCTAGCAACGGGCCCAGGACCCCTCGCCAGGGAGGGTATCTAGATGCATCCAGACTTGCCCTGCTGGCTCCTGCACTCCCCAGTCCTATGCCCAGAGCCACTGTACCCGCTGCCAGGGCAACCTGGGGCAGGGCAGAGAATGGGCAGGAGGGAGCCAGGAAGGTGCCAAGGTACTGCAGCTGGACAAGGAGGTGGCTGCTACAGACGAGGGTGAGGCCACCGGCCAGTGCCAACAACCAGGAGAGGAGCCAGAGCCCCTGAGCCAGTCGGATGCGGGACTGGAGGGGCAGCACCAGGGGCAACACCGGCGCCATCTCCCATCGCTGCCAGAGGGAGTGCAGAGCCGTCGGAGATGGGGCTGGCGGGGGGTGGGGGGGGGGTGGGGCGGGGGCAGGATGCTGAGTCAGCCCAGTCCGGCTTGAGCTGGGCTAATGCCACCCTGACCCCAATACCCTGCGCATCCTCCCACCCCAGCTTTAATAATCTTCCATCAGTCCCAACTGGGGATGCGTTGGCCTTGCCCCTTAGGAAAAGCTCCGCCCCCGGGCAAAGGGCCCATTTCGTGACCCCGCCCCTGCCCCTTCACGGAAATTGGGGGGGGTTTGGTCCGCGCGGTCCGACGGGGCTAGGGGGTGGGGGCGGAGAGCTCAGGGCAGCCCCCCCACCCCCGCCCCGGGATCCCTGAAAGCCCAGGGGCGGGGATCCGGGAAAGGCCTGGAGACCGCAGAAGGGTAGGGGGTGAGGGGTCAGCCGACTGGCCCCGCCCCCGTCCTGAGCTGCAAGGCCCGGACAGGGAGGGGTTACCAGGCGGCCCGGCCCCCCCTCGGGCCCGCCCCCCCTCCCGCGCTTCCTGGCGGCTCCGCGTCCGGCGCCTGTTTGTGCAGCGGAGCTGGGGCCCGGGACGGCCCCGCCACCCCACCCCCGGGAGCCGAGAGCGGCCCCGGGAGAGTCGCAGGCCCCGGCGGGCCCCGGTGACTGTGGCCCCGGCCCCACAGCGCCCCCTCCAGGCCCGTTCCCTGCGCCCGACAGCGCCCCCGGGGGGGGGGTGGCCCGGCACGCCGTCGCGCGCGCCCCGGGGTGCTTCCCCTTCCCCTCTCCCCGGCCATGGCCCCCGCGGCTTAGACGCCTCCGCCGCTGCCGCTCGCAGCAACCCGGGGGCCGGATGGACGGGGCCTCGGGGCCCGGTGAGTACGGGGCGGGGCGGGCGGCGTGCCCCTTCCCGGAGCGCCGGCCCGTCGGGCGCTGCCAGTGCCGGACGGCTGTCTGGTGGCGTGCCCGCGTGCTCCTCCGCCTCGGGGGCTCTGAGCATCCTCCACAGTTCCCCAGGTTGCCCACCCTAGTTCCTTGGGTTCTCCTGCTGTCATTTCGCATTTCCCTAACGTCATTCTACCTCCCATGTTACTCTGGGTCCCAGAAGTTTCGCTGCTCCCTATGTTACTCTGGGCCTCTTCCCTGGTGTTCAGGGTCCTTTTACTTCGGACCCCCACTGTTACCCTGGGACGCTCACTATGACTATACTCACCACTGGTCCCTTGTCCCGTCACCTTGGATCTCTTTTCTTGAACTGTGGGGGTCCTAAGTATGACTACTGTCCTGCCCCCTCGTCTCTCCCGACGTCTCCAGCTCGGTTATTCTGCTTTTAATGGAGACCTGAGCTTGCTGTGGGGGTGCAAGGACTGCGGTCTGTCACCAGTACCGCGTATCTGTGGCTCCCAGGTTCTTCGGCAGTACTCCATATTTCACCCCTGGTACTCCATGGTACTCCCTGTCTTTGCGGAGGCTGAGAAGGCAGCAGGAAGGGCGCTTTGCCAGGCTCCCTGCCTGCCCTGCCAGAAGGAGGCCCTTGGTCCTCCACAGCCTTCTCCTCCCCTCTGGACAAGCCTCCAAGCCTGGGGCTGCTTGAAAGGGGCAGTACTACTGGGCAAATGTAAGGTTTTGGGGGGACAGAATCCCCTCAACCTTTTCTCCAGGTGGCAGCACATTCTGAGTGCTTCTTGCCCCTTTCCCAGGTGAGGGCCCTGCTCAGGAGGCCTTGCAGTCCCTGAATCAGAGGCTTCGAGTGCAGGAGGAGGAGATGGAGCTGGTAAAGGCAGCACTTGCAGAAGCCCTTCGCCTGCTGCGGCTGCAGAGCCCCCCCACCTCTCTGCAGGGTTCTGGCACACTAGCTCCTATGAGGGACAGGTATGCATGTTGGCACACCCCCTTTCTCCTCCTTCCTGGGCCTCCTGGGCATCAGGTTGATTCGCTGTCTTCTCAGCAGCCCTGCAGCCCCTCCAGGACTACCACCTACATGCAGCCTCTCCTTGGTGAGCCGAGGCACCCAGACAGAGACAGAGGTGGAGATGGAGCCCTCCCCTGAGCCCCCTGGTCTAAGCAACGGGCCCCCAGCCTCTCAGGGGGTCAGTGAGGAGCCTAGTGGGACCCAGTCTGAAGGAGGCGGCAGTAGCAGCAGTGGGGCTGGCTCCCCTGGCCCCCCTGGGATTCTCAGGCCTGTGCAGCCCCCACAGCGTGCTGACACGTAGGTGTCTTGTGGCAGAGCTTGGGAAGCGGTGGGAGAATTTGGGGGCGTGACTGGAGGTCATGACCTTCACCTGCTCACTTTACTCCCATCAGGCCACGGAGAAATTCTTCCTCCTCTTCATCCCCCTCAGAGCGGCCTCGACAGAAACTCTCCAGGAAGGCAGCATCCTCCGCCAACCTGTTATTGCGTTCAGGGAGCACAGAGAGGTGGGCAAGGCTCCCCCTCAACACATGCACTCCAGGCTCTGGCTCTTGATTTCCACATCCCTCACCTAACTTCCTTACATGGGATTGGGGATCTCATTACCCAACAGGGAGAAAGCCACTTCTTTAAATCACCACAATATATTGGGAGGTAGGTGGTCTCATGCTATCCATTGCACAGGTGAGGGAGCAGGCTCAGAGAGGGTAAGTCATTTACCTGAGATCACACAGCTAGAGTCCAGATTTGAACCCAACTCTTCTTGATTCCAGTTCCCCTTCCCATTTTACCATATCACAACACACCTTCCAAGATTCCTGGAGGTTTTTCCAAAAGCTGTCATGATTTTCATGGATGACTGTCCTCAGAGCTTTGGCCTGCCCTTTCCTGAGAATGTATCAAGTACCAATCAACTTTCTTCTAGAGAACAAGGGGATAGCTTAGTGACTGCACATAGCTCTTTCAGTGTGTACCTGAATGTTCATTTTAGTGCAGTCTCTCTTTGGTCTCTACTTTATTCTCTGAAGAGATATCATCCAAACACAAGATCTCTGGAATTCACCCATCACTTTCCCCTTCAAAGATAAGAATGTTCTTCATTATTTCCCAGATACTTGAAAGGCAGGGCTTGTATATAAACTAGATTCACTTTAGCTCTGTTTTACAGATCGGGAAATAAAAAAGGTCAATAATCATGGGCTGAGGATGTAGGTCAGTGGTAGAGCACTTGCCTAGCATGTGGTGAGGCCCCAAGCTCAAACCCTAGCACTACATTAAAAAAAAAAAAAAAAAAAAAAGGCCGGGCACCATGGCACACACCTGTAATCCCAGAGGCTCAGAGGCTGAGGCAGGAGGATCATGAGTTCAAAGCTAGCCTCAGCAACTTAGTGACACCCTAAACAACTTAGCAAAACCCTGCCTCAAAATAAAATATAAAAAGGGCTGGGGCCGGGTGTGGTGGTGCACACCTGTAATCCCAGTACTTTGGGAGGCTGAGGCAGGAGGATCCCGAATTCAAAGCCAGCCTCAGCAATGGCCAGGCACTTAGCAACTTAGTGAGACCCCGTCTCTAAATAAAATACAAAAAAAAAAAAAAAAAAAAAAAGGGCTGGGGATGTGACCCAGTGGTTGAGTGCCCCTGAGTTCAATCCCCGGTACCACAAAAGAAAAGGGGCTGGGGATGAGGTTCAGTGGTTAAGCACTCCTGGGTTCAATCCCCAGTACCCAAAAAAAAAAAAAAAAAAAAAAAATTGTTGATAGTGAGAGGCTTGGAGGACTGAAGGAAAGGTCACTGGCACGTACATCCTCCTACAAGCTTTGTGGTCTTAAGTGGAAGAAGTAAAATTCCCCATCTACTCTGTGCCTTGATACCTTGAAAATCCCAAACAGAGATGACTGATCTCTGGAGGAACTGGTCTCTTGTCTCCCGATTCTAGTCCCTATTTTTTTTCACTCTTCCAAACAGCCGTGGGGGCAAAGATCCTCTATCAAGCCCTGGGGGTCCTGGATCAAGGAGGAGCAATTACAATTTGGGTATGTACAGAGGGATGGAGGGAAGAAGTCAGGTGACCATGTTAGCGTTTGGGCTGTAGTCCCAGGAGCTGTTTGGGGGCATCTGTGAGGTGTGGTGGGTGGAGTTCTGCTCTGGCTTTTCTGGGAGGGGGCTGCAAAGTGATGGTTGACACCCCCCTTTTCTCTGTAGAAGGCATCTCAGTGAAAATGTTCCTTCGTGGCCGCCCCATTACCATGTACATCCCATCTGGCATCCGCAGCCTTGAGGAGCTGCCCAGTGGCCCACCCCCGGAGACCCTCAGCCTGGACTGGGTGTATCCTATCCCCTCCAGTCCCATGGGAACCTCTCTTTCCCATCTTGGGAACCCTGCGCCCTTCCTTACAGTTTCTTCCTAGGTCTGTGGGGGACAGGGAGCCCTCTGGAAATTTCCTTGCCTGTTGTGCTGCTAGCCAGAAGCTCTGGCTTCCTCCCTCTTCCTCCTCCTGCCCTTGATTTGACCCTTTCCTTGACCTTGGTCCCCACCCAAGTTATGGGTACAGGGGTCGTGACTCCCGCTCTAATCTGTTTGTGCTGCGCTCTGGGGAGGTGGTCTACTTCATTGCCTGTGTAGTGGTGTTGTACCGGCCTGGGGGAGGCCCAGGGGGACCTGGAGGTGGTGGCCAGAGACATTACCGGGGACACACGGACTGCGTTCGATGGTGAGGGGCCTGAGGCGTTGGGATGGTGGGCTTGGTAGGAAGAGAGTCTGGCTGGGTGTGGAGGAGCAGGAGAGACAGTTGCAAACAAGAAGGTGTCTTGATTGGTCTTGAGAGAGACTCCCTTCCCTAGAGTGTCTCCTTTCCCACTTAGCCTTGCTGTTCACCCTGATGGCGTTCGTGTAGCCTCGGGACAGACAGCTGGAGTGGACAAGGACGGGAAGGTAAGTAGTGGAACACTATGCAGGCAGGATAAAACTCCAGCCCAGCTTTCCTGCACAGCCCTAACTCCTTCTCCTCCACTAGCCCCTGCAGCCTGTGGTTCACATCTGGGACTCAGAGACCCTCCTGAAGCTGCAGGAGATTGGACTGGGGGCCTTCGAGCGTGGTGTGGGGGCTCTGGCCTTTTCAGCAGCGGTGAGCTGGCCCCAAAGAAGCCTCCAGAACCCTATTTCTTGCCCAGGGACTCCACTCTTCTACTTCACCAGGAACCCTCAGAAGTTCTGGCCTTCCTGAGCCCTGCTCAGCCAGTTCTCCTGAGAAAGGGACGCATGTCAACTTCTGTCCTCTTCATCTGTAATGGCACCCCCCTGCCTAAAGACCATGAACCCTAATCTCCAGTGCTCTCATAGTCCCTCTGATGTGTCCCTTCATCCTCAGGATCAGGGTGCTTTTCTTTGTGTGGTGGATGATTCCAATGAGCACATGCTGTCAGTGTGGGACTGTAGCCGGGGAATGAAGCTGGCTGAGATCAAGGTGAGGAGTCCAGGTGGCCTCAAGGGCCTCTAAGGTTGAGAGGGTGGGGTGGGGTGGTACTGGTAGAGTGAGTGTAGAGAACTCTAGACTTATTTGTGCATTTATTTCCTTTCTTGCTGGGTAAACCTTGGGGGCAAACCTCCTAGCCGCTCTGAGCCTTGGTTTGTTCATCTGTGAAATGGGGACTATGGGAGTTCTGACCTCAGGAGGCATAGTGTGATTGATCATTAGTCATAGGGATTCAAACTCTTAAGGGACCAGGGACTTTTTTTTCTTTCCTTTTTGGCACTGGGAATGGCCTTCTTGGGAGGCCTTTAGCATGCTAGGTAAGTGCTGTAGTACTGAGCTACACACTCAGTCCAGAACCAGGGTCTTGAAGGAAGGGCTGCTCAGGCTCTGGGCTTCTGCAGGCCAGTTGTGTTCAGTCAGGATAAAGATTGAAGACTCAAGGAGATGGAAGGTGCACAGGGGTTGGGGTGGCTGAATCTAGTGTCTTCCCTTCAGAGTACAAATGACTCGGTCCTGGCCGTTGGCTTCAGCCCTCGGGACAGCAGCTGCATTGTTACCAGTGGGAAATCTCATGTCCACTTCTGGAACTGGAGTGGTGGAGCAGGGGTTCCTGGGAATGGGACCCTCGCCCGGAAACAGGGTGTCTTTGGGGTGAGACATGGATGAGTGAGAGATGGTGAGGGAGGGCAGAGTGGAGCTGGGAGGATTGGTCTGAGTATCGTAGACCCTAAGGCTCCGAAGCCCCAACTGTCCTGTGATTTCTTGTCTTTGCCCTTCCCTTTGACCTCTCCTCTCTGCCCTTATCCCAGAAATACAAGAAACCCAAGTTTATCCCTTGCTTTGTGTTCCTTCCGGATGGAGACATCCTTACTGGGGACTCAGAGGGGAACATTCTCACCTGGGGCCGGAGCCTCTCTGATGCCAGGACCCCAGGCAGGGGTGGGGCCAAAGGTATGTGACTGGGGCTGGCATATGGAACATTTTTACCCCAGAGGGTCTGTAGGATCAGAGGAGAGGGTTCTCCATCTTTTTACCTTGAGAGCTGGTAGTTCTCTGGGGCCAGCATGGCAAAGGAAAGAGGGCTGGGGCTTTGGGTCTGCAGGATCTCAGGTTCAAAGCTCAGTTTGGCCATTAGTTTTCTGGAAGTCACTCACTTCTCTAAGTTTGGTTGTCCTGTCTGTAAAATGGGAAGAATAATAGGTGCATTGGCAGTCATAAGGATCAGAGATAGTATTCAGAAAACACTCACTAGCTGGGAGTTCTGAAGTCTATTGTGGCAGCCTAGGTTACTCTTTTTTACTACTCATCTGTACCCTGAGATCATGACCTACCTGGGGCTTTGCCAACAGAGACCTACGGAATTGTGGCCCAGGCCCATGCTCACGAAGGTTCCATCTTCGCCCTGTGTCTCCGTCGGGATGGGACAGTGTTAAGTGGTGGTGGGCGGGACCGACGGTTGGTACAGTGGGGGCCTGGGTTGGTGGCCCTCCAGGAAGCTGAGGTAAGGCCTGGACTGGGGTCAAGGGTGGAGGGAGGAAGAGGAATGGTTAGTAGGCTTTTGACATTCTGTTACCACTCTGCAGATTCCAGAACACTTTGGGGCTGTGCGGGCCATTGCTGAAGGGCTTGGTTCCGAGCTGCTAGTGGGAACCACGAAGAATGCATTGCTGAGGGGAGACCTGGCTCAGGGTTTCTCCCCTGTGATCCAGGTTGGGGGGCTGAGAGCCGGGGGAGGAGGGAGGGAAGAGGTATGGGAGGAGGGGACAGAGGTGATAGGTCATGCTGTGTTCCAGGGCCACACGGATGAGCTCTGGGGTCTCTGTACACATCCTTCCCAGAACCGCTTCCTCACCTGCGGCCATGACCGGCAGCTCTGCCTGTGGGATGGGGAGGTCCATGCACTTGCCTGGAGCATCGACCTCAAGGTAGAGCCAGATATCCCTGATCTCCTACGTCACACCCACCATGACTCCTGTGGCCATTCCTTCCCCAACATTGCTGCTCCTTCTGTACCCGGGAGGCAGCCAGTTTGTACTGGTATGGCTACTCAGATATTCTGTACTGACTGGTAAAAGCTGATGCCCCTAATGCCCCTGGGCATTGCCCCCTCAGGCCTCCTCTTGATCCAGCAACTGTGTGGTCAAGTTACAGCACACCTGGGGGCCTGCCTTCTGGTGGTTAGGTGTTTTTGAGTATCACCCTCTGTTTAGGCTCCAGTGACCTTGCCTCCATCACAGGTCTTCTGTCCCTCTCTTCCCCCATCTTCTCCTTGGGAGAAGGAGGCTTTGAAGTTACCAGGATGGCAAAAGAGTTCCCTCACTAGAAAGGCACCTTGAATTCACCTTCTCCCCTCTCAGGAGACAGGTCTCTGTGCTGACTTCCACCCGAGTGGGGCAGTCGTGGCAGTAGGACTGAACACGGGGAGGTGAGAGGGCCCAGGACTCCTGGGAGGGAAAGCAGGGAGGTTTGGGAAGGATTCCTGGCAATGGGGACGAGAGTGGCTAAGGCAGCTCAGGAGCCCAAATATGCCTTTCCACTCCTTGGTGCTTCTCCCTGAAAACTGCTCCCCTTCCCCTGTTCTCCTGGGATAATTGTCTTCACCCCTTTCCCAGCCACTCCCTCATCCAGGCCCAGGGAGTGGAGGAAGTGGCAGCCCAGGATGGAGAAGCAGTGGAATAGGAGAGGCTCAGGGGAGACAAACACAGGGAAGTGACAGGCTTACCAACTCCACAAAGTCCTTGTGGTAGGCCCTTCCCTTTTCCTAGCCTAAGAACGTAGTGGTGACCTCTTTTCTATATCACAGCCTTTCTGAGGTTGTTGGATTTGCCACCCCTACCCTACCCAGGACCTCTCTGAGGATCCCCTCACATCCTGCCTTTTCACTTCCCTATCTTCCTCCCCATCCCTTCCTTCCAGGTGGTTGGTGTTGGACACAGAGACCAGAGAGATCGTGTCTGATGTCACTGATGGCAATGAACAGCTCTCAGTTGTCCGGTACAGCCCAGGTGGGAGACACCTCCACCCTGGACTCAGGTCCTTCCCTGGCCCTTCTTTTTCTCTGAGTGCCTCTCTTTGCAGATGGGTTGTACCTAGCCATCGGTTCCCATGACAACATGATCTACATCTATAGTGTTTCCAGTGATGGTGCCAAGTCCAGCCGCTTTGGCCGCTGTGTGGTAAGGAAGCTGGGTGGAGGTTGGAGCATGCTAACAATGGGTATACTCACAGGAGTCTGATACATTAAAGGGACGTCTGGGGATGGGAAATGATGGTTACATTTAAAAAAAAAAAAAAAAAAAAAACTCTTGATCCACCGGGTGCAGTGGTACATGCCTGTAATCCCAGCACTTAGGAGGCTGAGGCAGGAGGATCACGAGTTCAAAGCCAGCCTCAGCCATGGCGAGGCACTTAGCAACTCAGTGAGACCCTGTCTCTAATAAAATACAAAAAAAAAGGGCTGGGGATGTGGCAGCCCAGTGGTCGAGTGCCCCTGAGTTCAGTCCCCGGTACCAAAAAAAACAAAAAACCCCTCTTGATCCACCTGTGGTGCACGCCTGTAATCCCAGCAACTCAGGAGGCTGAGGCAGGAGGATCTAGAGTTCAAATCCAGCCTCAGCAACTGAGCAAGGACCTAAGCAACTTAGCAAGACCCTGTCTTTAAATAAAATATAAAAATGGCTGGGGATGTGGCTCAGTGGTTGAGTGCCCCTGGGTTCAATCCCCAGTATCAAAACCAGAACAAAACAAACCAACCAAACTTGATCCTGTTCTTAGGGTCACTCCAGCTTCATTACTCACCTGGACTGGTCCAAGGATGGGAACTTCATCATGTCCAATTCTGGGGACTATGAAATTCTTTACTGTGAGTGGCAGTCGGGGAGGATATAGAAAGAGGATAATTGGAGTAGGTTTTATTTGTGTGTGGGGTTCCTGGTTGGGATGGGATGAAGGAGAATACTTGGGGAACTCCAAGCAGAGGGGCTATCAGATATGGAGGTGAAGATGGGGTTAAAGTGGAGCTGGAATTACCCACATAGGAGAAATTCTGCTATTTGAAAAAAACAAAAAACCACATGCAGTTTCACACCATGTGTCTTCTTCCCACAAGGACTTGAGGGAGTTGAAAAATGCACTAAGAAAAGATTGTTTTGGAAAAGTTTCTCAGGGTAGGTGTGGAGGGGCTGATTTATCTAGGGAGGAGGAACTCATGAGAAGCTGTTAGAACTTTAACAAGAACTCAGGGAGCACCCGGGTGGGTTTCACCCTGGGTTCTGCAGGTGGTGGGGGTAAGAGGACCTATGCTGTGACCAATTCACATGCCACCTGGCCATAAGCCAATCTTTGTAACTAGGCCTTTCCTGGCACTTCCCGACTGAGGGCAGGATGAGAACTGAGTCAGTTAGACTCCCTCTTCCTCTCTCCCCAGGGGACGTGGCTGGAGGCTGTAAGCTGCTGAGGAATCGCTATGAGAGCCGAGACCGGGAATGGGCTACCTATACTTGTGTACTGGGCTTTCACGTCTACGGTGAGCAGGGGCGCAGGGGACCCAGAACCCTGCCGGAGGGGTGGGCAGACAAGCTGGAGCCCTCTCTAGGCTCTGAATGCTGGGCGTGTGTTGGGTGGGTGGCAAGAAACCCACAGATCAAGCCCGGGAGGCCGTTCCGGCCCTGGGGACCGAGAAGGATTGCCTGGAACGCTGCCGGTGGGTGGCTGTGGCAGCTTGAGCTCCGAAAATGGAGCAGTTTGGAGTCGTGGGTGGCGGCGGGGAGGGTGCCAGGCTGAGTCCCCCGTTGTGCTAGGCGTGTGGCCGGACGGCTCTGATGGGACAGACATAAACTCCCTGTGTCGCTCCCACAACGAGCGCGTGGTGGCCGTGGCCGACGACTTCTGCAAAGTGCACCTCTTCCAGTACCCATGTGCGCGCGCCAAGGTGAGGCTGCTAGGGGCCGCCAAGGGCGGTGTGGTCTGGCTCCCGGGCTCTACTACCACTACAACTCAACCTTCCTTCTGGCCCAGGCGCCGAGCCGCATGTATGGGGGCCACGGGAGCCACGTGACCAGTGTCCGGTTCACGCATGACGACTCGTACCTCGTCTCGCTAGGCGGCAAGGACGCCAGCATCTTCCAGTGGAGAGTGCTGGGCGCTGGGGGTGCCTTGCCCTCGCCCGCCACGCCCTCTCGAACCCCCTCCCTCTCCCCCGCCTCCTCCCTGGATGTCTGACCGTAGCCTTACTGGACCAACTGGCCCTGCGGCATGGCCCCGCCCTGCCGGAATAATCCCCCAGGACCTTGGGTCGACCCTTTCTTGGGCTGACCTTTTCCTCGACTTCGAGACATTCCCGGCCGCGCTTTGCCCCGGAGGGGGCAAAAGGCACCCTAGCACACACTGTATAGACCCGCTGGCTGAGCCGGGCAGCCCCAGCCTAGGCCCTGACTCCCGCTGCCTGCTGAGGGGCAATAAACAAAACAAAGTCGCTTCCCAGTGCTTTCGTGGGGCGCGGCTGGGCGCCTCCGGGACCCTGTGGGGTGGGGATGAAGGAAGAAAGAGGAGTGCGGAAAGGGAAAGGGAGAGCAGACCATTCATGCAAATAACAGGCAAAGTCGCTTGCAAATAACCACGCGAAGTGCGAGGGCGCGCGTGTTTCGGGGCCGCAGTCGAAGCTGTAGGGTTCCAGAGAGGAGAGAGTTAAGCTCCACTCCACTCCCGCTCTCGGAGGAGGAGCCGAGCTTCAACGGAAATAATCGAGCGCCGGGCCGCGGCTGGCCGAAAGGAGCCGAACTCTTTCCGGAAGTGGCCGATCTGTGGGGTCCTGCTCTCCGACCTGAGCCGAGCGCCGGGCCTTGTTCTCCGGATCCGCCGAAGGTGTTCCGGAAGGAGGCGAGGCGGGCAGGGCAAGCCTTACCCGCGGCCGGCAGAGCCCAACGTCTGGTGGGACTCGGCGAGGGCGGGGGAAGCCGGAGCCTGGCTCCGGTCCGGCAGGAACGAGCTCATTCCGGAAGAAGCCAAGAGGATCGCCGCCGGCCTCGGCGTCCCGGGCGTGAGGCGATAGCAGCAGCAGCGACAGCGCGGGCCAGAATGAACCGCGACGGCTGAGGCAGCGGAGCTGCTGGCTACGCAGACCCTACCGGGACTCCCGCGAAGCGCCATCCCCGCGCTGCGGGCTTCGCCTCGAGCCGAGCCCAGCCCCCGCGAGCCTCCCGGACCCCTTTGTGCGGCCGGAGGCGGCGGCGGGAACGGCCATGGCGGCCAACATGTACCGGGTGGGGGGTGAGTACTCGGCGCAGAGGTGTGGGGCCCGGGGCGGGAGAGGTTGTTCCGGGACCGGGGAGGCTCAGCACCCGGTGGCGCAAGAAGCCACGTCTGGGGTGGCATGGACCGGAACCGGAACCGCGACGGCGACGCGGTCGGGCGTCTGGACTCCCGGAGAGCTGCGGGCATCCTCGACGGCACTCTGAGGGCTGCCTCGGGGACCCCCAGGCAGGGAGTGGGCTTGGGAAACTTGTTCTGAAGGGGCTGACAGTGCAGCGACGGGACGCGAGGGCCAGGGCGACGGCTTGGCCACCTGCGAGGGAGCTGCCTGGAGGTTTCCTCCTGTCGGTGTTTTGTGCGCCTTGGTTCGCAAAGTGGGGGGTGGGGTGGGCTCTGCGCTTGAGTGAACAGTTGCTCGGTTTTCCGACATGGGTGCAACTCCATCACTAAGTTGTGGGGACTGCAGGGGAACCCGTGCTTCTCATCACTTTGTTAAGTCTCACATCTGAGTGAAGATCTGATTTTAGAATTAAGTGCGGCATGGGTGGGGGGCATCCTTGTTTTCTTAGTGTCCACTTCCACATCTCGGCGTCTCTTCTACCTGGACCCTTGTCTCTTTTTGGTCCACTCAGTCTGACTTTCCTCCTGGTGCTCTGGCTCTCCCACCTCTTCTGATCTTCCCGGTTCTTCCCCACCCCCCTCCTACAGATTACGTCTATTTTGAGAACTCCTCCAGCAATCCTTACCTGGTTAGACGGATTGAGGAGCTCAACAAGGTGAGTCAAGCGGAACCCACTCCCCCACCCCAAGTCGTTTCTTTCTTCTGGGGTCTCTAACTTCAGGTGAGAGAGGATCCTATCCTAAGTACCCATTCATATGCATTCATTCATTCATTCATTTGATGTAATCCGGAAAGACTATTGGGAACTTACTGGGAACTTTACTATTCTGTCTCTTAGAGACAAAGGAATGGGATTTGGAATTAGGTCCCTTAATAATTTATCGACTGCTGCTAGTCTTTTCTTTAGGCCTTCCACTTTCAAATGACCAATATTAACTACCATATTTTCCCTCTTCCTGTAGACTGCAAATGGAAATGTGGAAGCAAAGGTTTGTCTGTCTTTTTCGGCGAAGGGACATTTCTAGTAGCCTCAACAGCCTGGCTGATAGTAATGCCAGTGAGTGTCTTCATTCCCCTTTTCCTCCCCTCCCCTTGATCTGAGGCCTGGGCATGTCCCTGCAGGTGTTCCCCCTGGTAGCATGCCCAAGGCAGGGGTGTGAGTTTGGGGGTTGGGAAGTGCCTTGTTGGTGGAGGGAGGCCTGTTTTTACACGCTGGGGTTGGAAGCAGGGTGGTGAGACCATGATAAGAGAAGCCGACTATATAGTTTGTGTGTGTGTGTGTGTGTGTGTGTGTGTGTGTGTGTGAGAGGGAGGGTGGGGGGGTGAATGTTTAGATTGGGGATGAGGAAGAGCTTTAGAGAAGCAGGGTACTTGGGGGACAGTTGTTTTTAATTTTTAAATTTTTAAATTTTTTAAGTTTTTAGTTGTTGATGGACCTTTATTTTATTTATTTGTATGTGGTGTTGAGGATTGAACCCAGTGCCTCCCTCATGCTAGGCAAGTGCACTACCACTGAGCCACAACCCCAGCCCTGGGGGACAGTTTTTGATACAGTTAAGACAGTGGGTAGTGAGTGTGAAGGTCAAGGTGAAGAGGAAGAGATTGTGAGAAGCCTACGTAACAGGGAAGCAGGGTTATTTTGTAATCACAAGGTGGTGAGAATACATTGAAGGGAAAAAATAAGAAGGTGGGATATGGTAGGAAAGTTTTCTTGCACTTTTTCTTCTTTTTCACCACTTCCATTTTCCCTCTCACCTCATCTTACATCTTTCTTGTTTCCTTTTGCCTTATCTTTGTTCTCTTTAAATTTTCTCTCTTTTTTTTTTTTTTTTTTGTGGTACCGGGGATTGAACTCAGGGGCACTTGACCACTGGGTCACATCCCCAGCCCTTTTTTTTTTTTGTATTTTATTTAGAGACAGGGTCTCACTGAGTTGCTAAGTGCCTGGCCATTGCTGAGGCTGGCTTTGAACTTGCGATCCTCCTGCCTCAGCCTCCCAAAGTGCTGGGATTACAGGCGTGTGCCACCGCGCCTGGCAATTCTCATCTTCTTTAAAATTTTTTTTCCTTTAGTTTTCCTTAGCTTCTTTTTCCTTCCCTGCTTTGGTTTTCTTTCCTCTTGTTCCTGTTCTTCCTAAATTATTTTGCTTTTTCCATGCTGCTTTGGTCTTGAAGGGGTTAATGAAGAGCTGGGCTTACCAAGTTCCCTGGCCCTTTGGGGTTTCCAGCCCCATCTGGCAGGGGCTGACCTTGGCCTTGTCCAATCAGAAGGGGTGTGGGGGGTGTGGTCCCCCTTGCCTTAGTACAGGGTTTCCGGAGCACACAGGCTAGGGGCGGAGCCTATTGCACCCCCCCCCCTTCTCCCAGAGGTTGGGAACAATGCACCAATGAGCCTGGGCCTGAGGCTCTTCTACCCCCTCCCACTTTGATTGGCTCTCAGCCAGGTTAACCCTTTCCACCAAGGTTTCAGGGAAAGCTGCAGCTCCTTGGGGAGGAAGTATTGGCACTGGCTTGAGAGGTGCTGTCCTTGAAAGCCCCACAAACTATTATTAGCCAAGTAGAAAGGGAGGGATAGTTAGGGTTGCATGTGATGTTTTAGAGTACAGAATCTCCTGAAATATGAAAAAGAGGAACTAGTAAACACAACCTTGTGTGATAGTCATCTTATTGGGTTCCTGGACCTCAAGCTAGTTTAGAAAGAGAGCCAAGTGTGATATTCTTACAAGGCCTGGTGTAGCAGTATTTGCGTTTTGAGCAGTGTCTAAATATTGGTAGCTGGGTGGGATGTATTTCTATGGCATTGTTTGACTCACAGTTTTTCTTAATGAGGCACAAGGCTAAGAGAGAAAGCTAGTAGGTAAGGGTAAGATATCTGGGAAAAGTGAGAACAACTGAGCTAGGAAATGTTTTCTCTGGGCTAGAGTTTCCAGGGTGCCTTCTTTATGACTTAGTTTCTTTCTTTTTTCTGCCTTATTGTCCTAGGGGAGTTTGAGGAGGAATCAAAACAGCCAGGGGTATCGGAGCAGCAGAGACATCAATTGAAGCACAGGGAACTTTTTCTTTCTCGGCAGTTTGAATCATTACCAGCCACCCACATAAGGTATAGGATGATAAGGACCAATGTGGCCTGCATGTACTTATTTAGAAGATGCAGTGGAGGGGGTGATATATTAAAGATGCTGTGGAGAGAGAATGAAGGGCTCATCCAAGGTTTTCTATAACCTGTTTCCTATAGGGGGAAATGCAGTGTGACCCTCTTGAATGAGACAGATATTTTGAGCCAGTACCTGGAAAAGGAGGTGAGAAGGAGGTATTAGAAGATGAGGGAGGGGGGTGGGTGTTGCCCCTAAAAAAACAAAGAGAAAAGTAGGACAGTGAAGAGGTAAAGGTTGACAGACTGACTGTCTTGGGAACTCTGGGTGAACCCTACTGGCCCCCTGCCTACTTGAACTGCTGCCCTTCTTACCTTTTCTCTCCCCATCTCCAGGACTGCTTTTTTTATTCGCTGGTGTTTGACCCTGTGCAGAAAGACACTTCTAGCTGATCAAGGGGAGATCAGAGTTGGTTGTAAATACCAAGCTGAGATCCCAGATCGTCTGGCAGAGGGTAAGCACCAGGGGAGACTATATGACTATTGGGTTATCTAGCTCCCAAGGGCTCTCTAATGTCATAGTCACAGTGACATGTCCTAGGGTATGCAATGCATAGTCTGTAAGGTTCTCTGCTGTGACTCTGATGGAATGAGTCCTTACGAACCTGAAAGGGGCAGATGGGCACAGTTGGGAGAATTCTGTGAGTTGAGGTAGTTGATAGATGCCAAGTAGGGGGAAAGGAGGTAGAAGGCGCAATTGTGAGTGACCAAGACACCAGTTACTCTCCCCTCCCTCTCCCTGCTGATGCCATTGTTTGTTCTCCAGGAGAATTGGATAATCGGAACCAACAGAAGATGGAGATGAAGGTCTGGGACCCAGACAATCCTCTCACAGACCGGCAGATTGATCAATTTCTCGTGGTGGCCCGGTGAGGGGTGGGTGGATGGGGAAGATGGGCTGGGGGAGGTGTGGCCATAGTTCTGAGTCCAAGCAACTGTTGGAGATGGGCTTTATTTGTTTTTTGGTGTGGGTATTGTTCTTTCTTCTCTGGCTTAATTCTTCAGTCTGCTTGCATGTTCTTTTCTTTTGACTTCTCAATCTCTCCCTTAGAGCTGTGGGGACCTTCGCAAGAGCCCTAGATTGCAGCAGTTCCATTCGGCAGCCAAGCCTGCACATGAGTGCAGCTGCTGCCTCCCGAGACATCACTCTGGTGAGCAGAAGTTGGTGGGTAGTTAGGCTGGTGGGGCTTTGTGGGGATCTGCAGAGCCTGGGGATAGGAGAGGAAGGTGTCTCAGGAAGTAGGAATATTTAAAAAGCAATAGGCTAGTAGTCCTAAGACTTAAGTTCTCAGCATTGTCTCCACTTTCTCTGTAGTTTCATGCCATGGACACGTTGCAAAGGAATGGGTATGACTTAGCTAAAGCCATGTCGACCCTGGTGCCCCAGGGGGGACCAGTGCTGTGTCGGGATGAGATGGAGGAATGGTCTGCCTCTGAGGCTATGCTCTTCGAGGAGGCCCTAGAGAAGTATGGGAAGGATTTCAATGACATTCGCCAGGATTTTGTAAGTGGATGGGGCTAAAAGGAGAGGGGAGAGGTGATGGTCAGGGAACCCAGAGCTGGGGCCACATGCAAACTCATCTTTCCTCCCTCTGCCGTTCTTAGTTACCCTGGAAGTCACTTGCCAGCATAGTTCAGTTTTACTACATGTGGAAAACCACAGACCGGTATATTCAGCAGGTATGGTCTGGGCTGGGGAGGCTGGACCACATACTTTTTGCTCACCTCTGCCTTTGAAGTTGATGATATCCTTCCTGCTGAGAGTCTCTGATTTTTTTCTTTTTTCCCTTCTTACAGAAAAGATTGAAAGCTGCTGAAGCAGATAGCAAACTGAAACAGGTCTACATCCCCACCTAGTAAGTTTGGTGGGTAGGGGAGGATGACATGATTTCCTTCTCTTCCCGCAACCTGTGCTTTCCTCAGTGTTTGGGGGTGAACAGAAGGCAGAATCAAATTATAAAAATGGGGGTTAGGGACACTCAGTGGTAAGCACATGCATAGCATGCACGAGACCCTGGGTTTGATTGCAAGGACCAAATCTTTTTTTTTTTTTAATTATAAGTTTTTTTTAAAGCAATCCCAGCCACTTGGGAGGGTGAGGCAGGGGGATTGCAAATCTGAGCTCAGCCTCAGAAACTTAGTGAGCCCCTAAGCAACTTAGCGAGATCCTCTCTTAACATAAAGACTACAGCTTGGTGGTAAAGTGCCATGGGTTTAATATGTAGTACCTGCCCCGTCTCCCCCCCAAAAAAAAACAAAAAAACAAAAACAAAAACATAGAGACAGGGTGGAAATGAATTCTTTTTCTTGACTACTTCTTCCTATTTCTCCCATTTTATTCATTAGCACTAAACCAAACCCTAACCAGATCATTTCTGTGGGTTCAAAGCCTGGCTTGAATGGGGCTGGATTCCAGAAGGGCTTGACTTGTGAGAGCTGCCACAGTGAGTTTCAGGGAGGGACAGGGATGCTAGGGGTGGGTGGGAGGCCTGCTCTAGCCCAAGAATTGTAGGGGGTCATGTAGCATGTTTCCCACCAACAACCTCTCCTCTCCTCTCCTCTCCATGCTCCTATAGCCACACAGTCTGCCCAGTGGTATGCCTGGGGCCCACCCAACATGCAATGTCGCCTTTGTGCTTCCTGTTGGATCTACTGGAAGAAGTATGGGGGACTGAAGACCCCAACCCAGCTTGAAGGAGCTGCTCGGGGTACCACAGTAAGGATCAATGGGAGGGACAGGCAGAAGAGAGCAGTGAACATAGTGATATAAGCTTGAGGCAAAGGCCAAAATACCCACCTGCTTCCATGGGGATGGTTTGATGGGCAGGGATGCTTGATAGAATTGGGGGGCCCAGTATATTGGGGTGTCAGTAAAGAGATCAGATGGGTGCATGTGGTTCATGCCCATAAACCCAGCTACTCAGGAGGCAGAGGCAGGAGGATCACAAGTTTTTTTTTTTTTTTTTTTTTAAATATTTATTTATTTACTTTAGTTGTACACAATGCAATGCATTTATGTTTACGTGGTGCTGAGGATCGAACCCAGGCCGCGCACGTGCGAGGCGAGTGCTTTGCCGCTGAGCCACAACCCCAGTCCAGGAGGATCACAAGTTTGAGGCAGCTGGACAACTTAGCAAGACCCTATCAAAATATGAAGGCTTGGCCGGGCGCGGTGGTGCACGCCTGTAATCCCAGCACTTTGGGAGGCTGAGGCAGGAGGATCGCTAGTTCAAAGCCAGCCTCAGCAATGGCAAGGAACTTAGCAACTCAGTGAGACCCTGTCTCTAAATAAAATACAAAAAAGGGCTGGGGATGTGACCCAGTGGTCAAGTGCCCCTGAGTTCAATCCCCGATACCACAAAAAGAATAAAAAAGAAGGCTTGGGGATGTAGCTCAGTAGTAGAGTGCTTGCCCAGCACATAACAGTCCCTGGGTTCAGGGACTCTGAAAAAATACAAAAGAAAAGGAAAAAATACAAAAACCAATCAACCAAACAAAAAAGATCAGGCAGAAATAAATTGCCCTCTGCAGGTATTAGAAGGAAAAAGGGAACCTTAGTGCCATTCTACAGTCTCCCTTTTTCCTATGCCCTTCCTCTAGGAGCCACACTCAAGGGGACATTTATCCAGACCTGAAGCCCAAAGTCTCTCCCCCTATACTACCAGCGCCAACCGGGCCAAGCTGCTGGCCAAGAACAGGCAGACTTTCCTGCTCCAGACCACGAAGCTGACCCGTCTTGCCAGACGAATGTGCAGGGACCTGTTACAGCCAAGGAGGGCTGCCCGACGACCCTATGCCCCTATCAATGCCAATGCCATCAAGGCAGAGTGTAAGGGCACAAGTGGCGGGGCTAGTGGTGGGTTTGGGGTGCTTTGGCTAGATACCAGTGTTTCTCTGGTAGTTAATGATTGTAGAGGTAGTAAAACACAGAAGTTTTTTTTTTTTTTTTCCCCAAGGAGATTAGATATGGTTCCTGCCCCAGAAGAGGTCTGAATAACAAAACCCCTTCACAATCTTTCTTCTTTTTCTCTAGGCTCCATTCGACTTCCTAAGGCTGCCAAGACTCCACTGAAAATTCACCCTCTGGTGCGGCTGCCCCTGGCAACGATCGTCAAAGATCTGGGTATGGGATGGGGAACCAGACTGGATCCAGGGTGTGTAGAGGATGGGAACAGCTAGAGTGGTATCTGGCTCCCAGTCCTACTGTGAAAACTTTGTCCCTACATTTTTCTTTCCCACTGATTCCAAGAGATTTAGTCTTAACAGACTATACTTTTGTGGGTGCATATTATTATTATTTTTTTTAATATTTTTATTTATTTGCTTTAGTTGTACACAATGAGTTTTATTCAATGCGTTTTATTTGTACGTGGTGCTGAAGATCGAACCCGGGTCGCCCACGCGCTAGGCGAGCACTCTACCGCTGAGCCACAATCCCAGCCCAAGGGTGCATATTATTTATTTGTTTATTTTTGTGGTGCTAGAGATGGAACCCAGGGTCTCATGCATTTGTGTTAGGTATGTGTTCCACCACTGAACTACATCCTCAGCCCTATAATGCTTTTTCGTATATATATAACCTGACTTGATAACATTATGTTCATGTGAGTTTTGGGGGAATATTGTTAAATAGTTTGTCAGAGCCTTCTCTCATCATTACTTTTTTTTTTTAAATAGTATTTGTTTTAGTTGTACACAATGCCTTTATTTTTATGTGGTGCTGAGGATTGAACTGGGGGCCGCGCATGTTCTAAGCGAGTGCTCTACCGCTGAGCCACAACCCCAGCCCCCTCATCATTACTTTTGAGAATGCTCAGGCAAACTGCTGGGCCCAAAGAGATGGAGGTGAGAAAGGGAAACTGCATAGGGAGAAGGTGCGAAATTTCTGTTTTATTTTTTTTCCTGGCAGTGGCCCAGGCACCTCTGAAACCAAAAACACCTCGGGGCACCAAGACACCAATCAACAGAAACCAGCTGACCCAAAACCGCGGCTTGGGAGGAATTATGGTGAAACGGGCCTATGAGACTGTGAGTTGACAGACTGGCGCAGGCCAAGCTGAATTGAGTGGACTTTTGTTTCTGATAGGAGTTGGAGGGGGATTCCTTTCTCATTGCTCTACCCCTTCCTTTTCTAGATGGCAGGGGCAGGGGTCCCCTTCTCTGCCAATGGAAGGCCTCTGGCCTCAGGGATTCGTTCAAGCTCACAACCAGCAGCTAAACGTCAGAAACTAAACCCAGCTGATGCTCCCAATCCTGTGGTGTTTGTGGCCACAAAAGATACCAGGTAGGGCCGGGCGCGGTGGCGCACGCCTGTAATCCCAGCACTTTGGGAGGCTGAGGCAGGAGCATCGAGAGTTCAAAGCCAGCCTCAGCAATGTCGAGGCACTTAGCAACTCAGTGAGACCCTGTCTCTAATAAAATACAAAAAGGGCTGGGGATGTGACCAGTGGTCGAGTGCCCCTGAGTTCAATCCCCGGTACCAAAAAAAAAAAAAAAAAAAAAAAGATACCAGGTAGGGATTCTATAATTAGAGGGGCTGAGAGGTTGAATACCCAGTTTGTTGAGTATGGGAAATAGGAGTTTCTGAACAAGACCAGCTCTAGGAAGACTAGATGCAAAAAAAAAAAAGTGGGGGGTATCAGAAAAGAATGGGCTGTAAGGCAGAATTACAGAGTGGAACATGGAGTTTCACTTGGGGGTCTAATTAGCATTCTCTTAAGTCTTCTGTTCCTGTCTTGCTCTTTCCCGCTAGGGCCCTGCGCAAGGCTCTAACTCATCTGGAAATGCGGCGAGCTGCCCGCAGGCCCAACTTGCCTCTGAAGGTGAAGCCGACGCTGATTGCAGTGCGGCCCCCAGTCCCTCTACCTGTACCCACACATCCTGCCAGCACCAATGAGCCCATTGTCCTGGAGGATTGAGCATCTGTGGGGAAAGGGGGTGGGCTGAGATAGGGGGTGGGTGCCTAGGGCACCTAAACCTCCCTTCTCTTTAGTATCAAAGGGAGTGAGGAGTGAGAGAGTGGGAGCAAGTGCATGTGTGTCTCTGGAGGGGTTGGACGCCCTCTGGTGCTACCACCTGTGGCTTGTCCCCTTCCCATGCTTCTCCATGCTTGTGATGTAGGGCAACCTGCAGGAACTTGGCCCATGTGGGCACCTAGCCTAATTTGGGGAGTAGGACCCACAGTTGTCTTGGACAGTTTTGGGGGGAGGGTTTTTTTAATTTTTTAAAAATTTTGCCCCCCTTTGTTAAAGGGGATGGGGGAGGGGAAGAGGAAACAGATATCAGGTGGTGGTACCTGGTTGGGGGAGGGGGGGCGTGCACTGCCATGTCTTTTTTTTTTTCCCTAATGGGGGCTTCTCTTCCTGTCCGGTGTCCGGACTTTCCTAATTGGAGTCTGAGGCCCCTGAACTGGCATCAACCCTAGTCCATGCTCGCTCTTTCTTCCTTCCCCCTCCCCATCCGCCTTTTGTACGCCAATCTTGGAAATAAAGATCTTTTGTCCGTTTTTTTTAACCTCGGATTCTGTAATTGGTTCTTATAGTAACAAATAAAAAGCTGTTTTCTTCAGCTCCTCCTGGCTCAGCTGTTCTCTCCCATGGATGTGTATATTGGGGGATGTCTTTGAAAGGACAAAGGACAATTAAAAAGGTACAGATGGTGTTTATATCCTTGGAACAGTTTTATGAGATGCAGCCTGAACTGAGCCTACTTCAGCTAGCCTTCTTATGGAACCCAAACTGTCCTCCCTGCTCCCAGTGGTGCTGGAGTCCAAGCATTATTTTGGCCAAGATTTATTCAAGAAAGTTGAGATAAGTTGGCTCCCTGATGGCTGTAGGCCTCCATTAAGAAGGGGTGTGAGGGGTGCTTCTTCCTCTTTTCCAGCTATTAATGCCCTTCTCCCTTAGGGAATTCTGGGAATTGCTAGTAGTTTGGTATGTGTGGGGGGTAGTGCAGGATCTTACCACCCAGCTCTGTGGAGTATGTGTATAGACTGCTGTTTTAGGACCTCAGGGCCAGCCTCAAACACCTGCCTCCAGAGGGGCATGTGCTTTTTCCTGCCTTTTTAGGTCTGGGAGAAAGACTGACCACCTGAATGGGACCCAATAGGAAGAATACCTTAGGAAAAGAAAAATTAGAAATCTAGTCTACTCTGTTTAGGCACTTTTTTAAAAAAGTATTTATTTATTTGCTTTAGTTGTACACAATGCGTTTATTTTTACATGGTGCTGGGGATCGAACCTGAGCTGTGCACGTGCTTAGGCGAGCGCTCCACCGCTGAGCCACAACCCCAGCCCCTGTTCAGGCACTTCTTTAGGGACAGGGAATTGCCTCAAAAGTGACTTGCTCAGGCTGAGTGTGGTGGTGCATGCCTGTAATCCCAGTGACTTGGGAGGCTGAGACAGGAGGATGGGGAGTTCAAAGCCAGCCTCAGCAAAAAGCGAGGTGCTGACCAACTCAGTGAGACTTTGTCTCTAAATAAAATACAAAATAGAACTGGGGATGTGGCTCAGGGGTAGAGTGCCCCGGGGTAGAGTGCCCGGAGTTCAATCTCTGGCAACGCCCCCACCACCACCACCAAAAAAAAAAAAAAAGTGACTTGCTCAGTTACAGACATTGTTTATCTGTCTCAAGTCCATTGCTGCTTGCACTATTCAAAGCTGTGGGATGATAACTATAGCATGATGTGCTTAGCTCACTTGATAATCCTTCCATCTCATTATGGTGCCTGTCCCTAGGAGCCTTCCCAGCTCCGGTACTCTGCCTTTTATCCTACATCCGGATGGTATCTGGAGGAAGTGCCACTATACCAGTCTGGGCATCAGTAGTACTCTGCCCCTCCGATATCATCACCCGGCTACCATAATAATTTCCGTTGCATTACTTTGAAGTGGGCCGATGTCCCTGGAGACTTAGTGCACCACGCAGTCCGCTACTGTGGAAATAATGAGCCTGGCTCCGGACTATAACGATGTGGTTGCGGCCTCATGAAGTCCAAAAGGTGCCCGGTGGGAGCACAGCTCCCCAGTTAGGGCTACGAAGCGGACCTTAAACACCTGTTTGGCAGAACCGGACAATAGAGGAAGGAGGAGCAGCCCCTGAGGATGTTGGAGTCCCTGGGCTCGGTAGGGTAAAAGATTGAAAACTGCCCATCTTCCGTCTTCATTTACTGGCTGAATTTACAGCCGCGCTAAGGTCTGTCCCGAGAAGGAGCAGACCGAAACTTGGCAAGGAAACTGACCAGCTGTCAAACAGCTGGCCGGGCGACGCCAACCCGACACCAGCCTTTGTGACTGCCTTATGAATATTCACGATTATTTGGGCCAATCAACGCCGGAACAGGTCAGAGCACCCCAATAGGCATCGTAGCTGCGCAGCTAGTCCTAATACAGGCTAGAAACGGAACCCCGAGTCGAAGGTGGTAGGTTTCCGGAGGAGTGTGCTTGCGCGGATGGCTGCTTTACGCCACTTCCTGTAGGACTGACGGAAGTTGCTTCTGAGCGCGTCGCGGTTTGGAGGAATTCCGGCGGTGGCAGAAGTGGTTGCAGGTTGCATTTTGTCCGTACGGGAGAGTCGTCATGGCGGCGGTGGATTCGGATGTCGAATCGCTGTCGCGTGGGGGTTTCCGCTGCCGCCTCTGCCAAGTTACTACAGCCAACCGTAAGCGGTGGCTAGTGAGGGGGGTGGTTGCGGGTTTCATCTTTGGGGTCTAGCGAAAGTTAGGGTCATTGATCATAGTTCCCGTTAAGTCGGTTGGTAGGGTCACTCACCTCCTTTTTCAATCTGACACGAACGAGAAAATTGGAGAGTGGGCAAAGTCCCACCACCTTACGCCTTTCCTTCCCAATATAGTAGGAAATCTCCACGATGAAAGTTTCATTATATTATTTGTTCTTCAACCATCATCTACTGGACATCTTCTCTTTGCCTGGTCGTTGGCTTTTTTTTTTTTTTTTTTTTTTTTTTTTTGCGGGGGGTGTTCAGAGATACTGGAGCTCATCATCTAGATTGAGACAGTTTCAGTGCTCTATGGGTGTGTTTGGAGAGCTGTGGCATTACAGAGAAGGCAGTAATGAAGTCGGGGAATCCCTACAGTGGGCCAGAGAGGAGGATAGGTGAAACTGTATGGCATAAGGCAGAGGTCCTTGTATAACAGTGCAAAAGGCTCACTGAAATCTAGAATTGCGATCTTCCTGAACAAAGTCTTCTGTTCTTTTTTTTTTTCCCTCTGTGAATGGTACCCCACAGTATGTCTTTAGTAGGACGAACCAGAAAATCAGGAGTCTTTCTTATTTATTTATTTATTCTAATCAGTTTTACATGACAGCAGAATGCTCTTTGATTCGTTGTACACAAATGGAGCAGAATTTTCACTTCTCTGGTTGTACCCAAAGTAGGGTCACACCATTCCTGCAATCATACATGTACCTAGGGCAATGATGACGGTCTCATTCCACAATCTTTCCTTCCAACCTCCCCTCCCAGGAGTCTTTCTTGCCCCACAGATACTTTGGTGACATCAAGCAGCTGACTAGTAATAAAAATAATAGTGGCAGCTAGTTTTTCCACATTTGGCCATGTACCAGACTTTCTGCCAGGTGCTATATATGAATAATAGCTATGTGGTAGGTACTTTTATTATCTTCATTTTATTCTGAGGAAACTGGTGCACAAAGAGGTTAAGCAACTTGGCCAAGGTCTCACGCAGCTTCACAGAGCTGGGATTTGAACTTGGGCAGTGCAATTTCAGATTCTGCACTTGCAGTCACTACCCACATACCCACATTTGATTCATGAGGATCATCCAAGACCTTGATTTATTCAATTCTTCTCTATATGACTTGGATAAGTTGCCTATTAAATTTCTTTATAATTTTCAGGTGTTATTCTACCTAGCATATATTGACAGTTTAACCCTTTATGTCTCATCAGTTTATAGGACACCTATAAAATTTTATTTTATTTTTGGTACCGGGGATTGAACTCAGGGGCACTTGACCACTGGGTCATATCTCCAGCCCTTTTTGTATTTTATTTAGAGACAGGGTCTCACTGAGTTGCTTAGTGCCTCACCATTGCTGAGGCTGGCTTTGAACTTGCGATGCTCCTGCCTCAGCCTCCCAAAGTGCTGGGATTACAGGTGTGCGCCATCACGCCCGGCTTTCCCCTGCCCTTTTTGTATTTTATTTAGAGAGAGGGTCTCACTGAGTTGCTAAGTGTATTTTATTTAGAGAGAGGGTCTGGGATTACAGGTGTGCGCCACCACTCCCAGCATCCTATAAAATTTTAAATTAGTCAGCATGGTGGCACACAACTGTAATCCCAGTGACTTGGGATGATTGCAAATTAGGGCCAGCTTGGGCAACTTGGTGAGACCTTGTCTCAAAACAAAAAATTAAAAAAGGCTGGGGATGTAGTTCAGTGGTGAGCACCCTGGGTGTAATCCTCAGCATCAAAAAACACAAAAAAAGCCTTAAATTGAATAATTTTATAGGTGCCTGAAATATAGGATGATGTACATAATGGGTTAAGAACTACTTGTAGTGTAGTGTAGCAATTCTCCTGGAAACCACTTAAGACAATGCACCATATAGACAGACAAGAATGTCAAATATGAAGGGAGCCAGGACTTTTTTTATTCAAAGGTCATACTTTCTGTGACTTGGAAGGATCGGTAGGATTTAAGAATACACAGAGCAGAGCCAGAAGACAGGTACACTGAAGAATAATTTGGATGTTTTTGTCTCACACTTGTCTCTGCAGGACCCAGCCTAGATGCCCACTTGGGAGGCCGGAAGCACCGGCATCTGGTAGAACTGCGAGCTGCCAGAAAGGCCCAGGGACTTCGAAGTGTGTTTGTTAGTGGCTTTCCCAGGGATGTGAATTCTGCTCAGCTCTCTGAGTACTTCCAGGCGTTTGGACCTGTGGCCAGTGTTGTCATGGACAAAGACAAGGTAGAGTGAATGAATGGCTTTGGGGGTAGAGTGAGTTAGGTGTGCTGTATACCAAAAGAGACAAGAGAGAAACTAGCAAGTTTGTTTGGCTGATTCCTAATGTGGCTTGTCCTTCATGGATTCCACAGAGTTTGAGATAGTTTTGTGATATTCTCACCCTTTCCCATCCCCTTGGATTTTATCTGTTCCTGTGTTTAGGACTGCATTCTGAGTAGTGAATGGGATAGATGTGGTCCCTGCTTGTACAGAGCTTACAATCTAGAGGAAAAAGTAGACAATTTAATGAATAATTATAGTGAAAAGTTGGAGCTTATAGACTATTATACTATTGGGAGATCAATCCCTGAAGAAGCTGGTTGATAAACTGGTTGGCAGTTTATGCAGTTTATTAACTACATTAAGATCTACTGTGATGATTTGGTCAGAAAAACCTGACCTGGACAGCAATAGACAAACAGTTTTGTTTACGGTAGTATTTTTTGTCTTGCTTCCATGCAAACCTTTTGTTAGTGTTTCTTTAGTCTCTTGAAACAAGTCCACTGTTGTGGTGCTGTATTGTTTGATAATATTATGGTTCTGAGGCTGCACTCTGGTTATATAGGTGTGACTTAGGTGATCCCAAATATCCTTAGGGGCAAAGGGAACAGCTCAGTGGTAGAGTGCTTGTCTAGCATGCTTGAGGCCCTGGGTTCCATTCCCAGCACCACACACACAAAAACTTATCTATATATCTTTAGCAGACCAGGTCTTCTTTCAGGAGATTTTGTTAGTGCTTCCATTAAGCAACCAAACTTCAAGTGGCTTGAATAAAAGCTTCGTTTTTCTTGCGTAACAAGAAGTCTTGCCTGGGCAGTCCATGGTTTTATTGTTTTCTTGCTCTGTCAGTGTTGATGTGACATGTGGCTCTCACTAGGTTGAAAGGCAGAGTATAAAAGGCTAATGCCTGCTGAGTCTGACATCCTTTTTCCCTTCCTTCTGAGCCTCCTTGGTGGACTTCTTATATTTCCCCAATTAGACTTCTGTCACATGTTACCCCTAGCTGTAGGGAAACCTGTGAAATTAAGTTTTTTCAGTTGGGCACTTTGTTTCTGAACAAAGTCAGGGTTCTGTTAATAAGGAAGAAAGAGAATGCGTATTGGGTGGGCAGTTGTCAGTGTCTGCCCCAGGTTTCTCCTTCAGAAACCTCAGTGTCCCCATTTTTGTCAATAATTATTTCATTTGCAAAGAGTGATCTTTCCCTTTAATTAATTATTTAATCAATATATTGAAACAACATATTAATATAGTTATATTAATTATATATTAATATATAATGCATAATATTAATATAAATAGATATCAATAATATATTAATATAATTAATTAAGCTGGAGATTCTGGAGTTTAAGAAGCTAACTTGGGAGGCAGCCACAAATTCTTGCCCTCTCTGAATTTTAGAGGTATTTGTTAAATGGAAATAATACCTACCTCCTAAGAGTCTTATGAGCCTTAGAAGTAGGTGTATATGAACTGCTTGATTTATAATAAGCTCTAAACAAATGGTAGGTCTAATTAGGGACGGGGCCATTGAGAGGGAAAAAAGGACCAGGACACATACAGCCTTCTGAATCTGCTAATTCTCCTCTCCCAGAAGTTTTTGAGAGAAATGTATGCATCAAGACCAGGCCAAGCAAAGGGAAACTTAATTTCTAGTTGGGGCTTTGGTTGCAAACTTGATGTTGAACTATGGTCTGGTGTTTTATGATTCCGCAGAGACTAGCCTATGCATATCCAAGTAGTTTAACCCTTTATGTCTCATCAGTCTATAGGACACCTATAAAATTTTATTTATTTATTTATTTATTTATGGTACTAGGGATTGAACTCAGGGGCCCTCGACCACTGGGCCACATCCCCAGCCCTTTTTTGTATTTTATTAGAGACAGGGTCTCACTGAGTTGCTAAGTGCCTTGCTGTTGCTAAGGCTGGCTTTGAACTCACGATACTCCTGCCTCAGCCTCCCAAGTGCTGGGATTACAGGCGTGCGCCACCATGCACAGCCCTGGTTACTGTATTTATTAACACTCTCCAATCATCAATATTCTCTTAATTCCAAGATGATTTCAGTACCTTAAAAAAAAAAAAAAAATCCATACCCTTTTTGATCACTCTCCATTTGTGACTCAGGCCTATGTACTGGTGAGGCCATTCCCCCAGTTGATTTTTTTTTTAATGTTTTAGTTGTCAATAATCCTTTTTTAAAAAAAAATATTTATTTATTTGCTTTAGTTTTGCACAGTGTGTTTATTTGTACGTGGTGCTAAGGATTGAACCCGGGCCGCGCACATGCTAGGTGAGCGCTCTACCGCTGAGCCACAACCCCAGTCCCTCAATAGTCCTTTATTTTATTTATATGCGGTGCTGAGAATCGAACCCAGTGCCTCACACATGCTAGGCAAGCGCTCTACCACTGAGCCACAACCCCAACCACCCCCCCCCAGTTGATTTTTTTGTATTATGGTATGAGGTAAAGGTCCAACAACATTCTTTTGCATATGACTATCCATTTGACCAGCACCATTTATCAATAAGACTGTTCTTTTCCTCCTGGGTCTTGGCACCTTTGTTGAAAATCCTTTGACTGGAGATGTGTGTATGTATTTGTGTGACTCAATTCCATTCCCTTCATCTTCTATGCCACTCTCACATTATCTTTGTTACAAGATGCCTTTTTTTTTTTTTTTTCCAACTGTGGATTGAACCCAGAGGCACTCTACCACTGAGCTACAGTCCCAGCTTTTAAAATTTAAAAAAAAATTTTTTTTTGAGACAGGATCATGTTAAGTTGCCCAGGCCGGCCTTGAACTTGCAGTCCTCCTGTCTCAGCCTCTCAAGTTGCTGGGATTTTACAGGTGTGTGCCTCTGCACTCCACTGAGAGTCCCTCTTTATAATGGGGATATTGGCTCCAGCTTTACTACTGGAGAGGACATGAAAGAATAATGCATTTTGCTCCCAAACACTCATGTTTTTACTGCTTCTGCTAACATTTTACCTTTAAAAAGTCTGGTCCAGGGCTAGGGTTGTGGCTTAGTGGCAGAGCACTTACTTGCCTAGCATGTGTGAGGCACTAGGTTCAATCCTCAGCACCGCATATAAATAAAATAAAGATCCATTGACAACTAAATTAAAAAAAAAAAAAAGTGGTCCATTGAATATGATTGAATTCACTCAAATCATAGAAGCTTGGCCATTATATTGCTGTTTTTTCTAGATGCTAAATTCCTTTTTTTAAAAAAAATATTTATTTGCAGTCGGGCGCGGTGGCGCACGCCTGTAATCCCAGCACTTTGGGAGGCTGAGGCAGGAGGATTGCGAGTTCAAAGCCAGCCTCAGCAATGGCGAGGCACTTAGCAACTCAATGAGACCCTGTCTCTAATAAAATACAAAAAAAGGGCTGGGGATGTGGCCCAGTGGTCAAGTGCCCCTGAGTTCAATCCCCGGTACCACACACACACACAAAAAAAAAAAAAAAAAAAAAAAAAAAAATATATATATATATATATATATATATATATATATATATATATTTTGCTTTAGTTGTACACAATGCATTTATTTTTACGTGGTGCTGAGGATCAAACCCGGGCCGTGCATGTGCTAGGTGAGCACTCTACCACTGAGCCACAACCCCAGCCTCTAGATGCTAAATTCCTTGAAGATGAGATTTATGTATTTATATTCATGCCTAGAAGTATGTGTTACATAGATTTTTGTGTATGTGTGCTGGGGATTGACCCAGGGCCTTCCAGATGTTATGTATGTGCTCTACCACTGAGCACTGAGCTATGTCCCCAGCCCCACATAGATTCTTAAAGATGTATATATATATATATTTTTGTGGTCTTGGGGATTGAATCCATGGCCTGTTCATTTTAGGCAAGTGGTCTACCATTGAGCTACACCCCCAGTGCCATGTGATTCTTTTTTTTGTACTGGGAATTGAACTTGCGGTCACTTCCACCAAGCTATATCCCCAGTCTTATTTATTTTGGTACTAGGCATTGAACCCAGAGGCACTTAACCACTGAGCCACATCCCCAGCCCTTTTTATGTTTTTTATTTATTTTTTTTATGGTACTAGGGGATTGAACTCAGGGGCCTCGACCACTGGGCCACATCCCCAGCCCTTTTTTTTTGTATTTTATTAGAGACAGGGTCTCACTGAGTTGCTAAGTGCCTTGCTGTTGCTAGGCTGGCTTTGAACTCACGATACCTCCTGCCTCAGCCTCCCAAGTGCTGGGATTACAGGCGTGCGCCACCATGCACAGCCCTGGTTACTGTATTTATTAACACTCTCCAATCATCAATATTCTCTTAATTCCAAGATGATTTCAGTACCTTAAAAAAAAAAAAAAAATCCATACCTTTTTGATCACTCTCCATTTGTGACTCAGGCCTATGTACTGGTGAGGCCATTCCCCCAGTTGATTTTTTTTTTAATGTTTTAGTTGTCAATAATCCTTTTTTAAAAAAAAATATTTATTTATTTGCTTTAGTTTTGCACAGTGTGTTTATTTGTACGTGGTGCTAAGGATTGAACCCGGGCCGCGCACATGCTAGGTGAGCGCTCTACCGCTGAGCCACAACCCCAGTCCCTCAATAGTCCTTTATTTTATTTATATGCGGTGCTGAGAATCGAACCCAGTGCCTCACACATGCTAGGCAAGCGCTCTACCACTGAGCCACAACCCCAACCACCCCCCCCCAGTTGATTTTTTTGTATTATGGTATGAGGTAAAGGTCCAACAACATTCTTTTGCATATGACTATCCATTTGACCAGCACCATTTATCAATAAGACTGTTCTTTTCCTCCTGGGTCTTGGCACCTTTGTTGAAAATCCTTTGACTGGAGATGTGTGTATGTATTTGTGTGACTCAATTCCATTCCCTTCATCTTCTATGCCACTCTCACATTATCTTTGTTACAAGATGCCTTTTTTTTTTTTTTTTCCAACTGTGGATTGAACCCAGAGGCACTCTACCACTGAGCTACAGTCCCAGCTTTTAAAATTTAAAAAAAATTTTTTTTTGAGACAGGATCATGTTAAGTTGCCCAGGCCGGCCTTGAACTTGCAGTCCTCCTGTCTCAGCCTCTCAAGTTGCTGGGATTTTACAGGTGTGTGCCTCTGCACTCCACTGAGAGTCCCTCTTTATAATGGGGATATTGGCTCCAGCTTTACTACTGGAGAGGACATGAAAGAATAATGCATTTTGCTCCCAAACACTCATGTTTTTACTGCTTCTGCTAACATTTTACCTTTAAAAAGTCTGGTCCAGGGCTAGGGTTGTGGCTTAGTGGCAGAGCACTTACTTGCCTAGCATGTGTGAGGCACTAGGTTCAATCCTCAGCACCGCATATAAATAAAATAAAGATCCATTGACAACTAAATTAAAAAAAAAAAAAAGTGGTCCATTGAATATGATTGAATTCACTCAAATCATAGAAGCTTGGCCATTATATTGCTGTTTTTTCTAGATGCTAAATTCCTTTTTTTAAAAAAATATTTATTTGCAGTCGGGCGCGGTGGCGCACGCCTGTAATCCCAGCACTTTGGGAGGCTGAGGCAGGAGGATTGCGAGTTCAAAGCCAGCCTCAGCAATGGCGAGGCACTTAGCAACTCAATGAGACCCTGTCTCTAATAAAATACAAAAAAAGGGCTGGGGATGTGGCCCAGTGGTCAAGTGCCCCTGAGTTCAATCCCCGGTACCACACACACACACACAAAAAAAAAAAAAAAAAAAAAAAAAAAAAAAAAAAAAAATATATATATATATATATATATATATATATATATATTTTGCTTTAGTTGTACACAATGCATTTATTTTTACGTGGTGCTGAGGATCAAACCCGGGCCGTGCATGTGCTAGGTGAGCACTCTACCACTGAGCCACAACCCCAGCCTCTAGATGCTAAATTCCTTGAAGATGAGATTTATGTATTTATATTCATGCCTAGAAGTATGTGTTACATAGATTTTTGTGTATGTGTGCTGGGGATTGACCCAGGGCCTTCCAGATGTTATGTATGTGCTCTACCACTGAGCACTGAGCTATGTCCCCAGCCCCACATAGATTCTTAAAGATGTATATATATATATATTTTTTGTGGTCTTGGGGATTGAATCCATGGCCTTGTTCATTTTAGGCAAGTGGTCTACCATTGAGCTACACCCCCAGTGCCATGTGATTCTTTTTTTTGTACTGGGAATTGAACTTGCGGTCACTTCCACCAAGCTATATCCCCAGTCTTATTTATTTTGGTACTAGGCATTGAACCCAGAGGCACTTAACCACTGAGCCACATCCCCAGCCCTTTTTATGTTTTTTTTTTTTTTTTTGTGTGGTACCGGGGATTGAACTCAGGGGCACTCGACCACTGGGTCACATCCCCAGCCCTTTTTTTTTGTATTTTATTTAGAGACAGGGTCTCACTGAGTTGCTAAGTGCCTCGCCATTGCTGAGGCTGGCTTTGAACTCGCGATCCTCCTGCCTCAGCCTCCCAACGTGCTGGGATTACAGGCGTGCGCCACCGCGCCCGGCCCTTTTTATGTTTTTTAAAAAATATTTGTTTTAGTTGTACACAATGCCTTTATTTTTACATGGTGCTGAGGATGTGCTAGGCGAGTGCTCTACCACTAAGCCACAACCTCAGCCCCTTTTTTATGTTTTTTTTTGAGACACGGTCTCACAAAGTTGCTAAGGGCCTCACTAAGTAGCTGAGGCTGGCTTTGAACTTGTGATCCTCCTGCCTTAGTCTCCTGAGCCACTGGGATTATAGGTTGGTGCCACTGCACCCAGCTTATTTTTGATTATGAGGCAGGGTCTCGCCAAGTTGCTGAGGATGGCCTCGAACTTTCAGTTTCCTAAGTTGCTGGATTTACAGGGGTGTGCCACTGTACCCATCCTATATGGATTTTTTGTAAATGTTAAGTCAAACCATGAAGAGTTAAGGAGTGGACCATATTTTAGCCTATGAAATCATATTATTGGGAAAAATAAGGAATAATAAATAGATAAAAATGAGGTTTTTCAGAGGCGTACTGGGGTGAGAATATGATGTATGAGAGAGAATTCTGAGACAATTGCTCTTCTAAATAGGTTCTCTGTTAATGAAAACAGCAAGTACATATTACCAATGCATGGGTTAATCTGCATTTCAAAGATTCTTATCCATCGTGGGAGCGTGTGTTTGGATTCTTGGTTGTAAAACCATCATTCCTGTGGTTTGTCAGGGAGTATTTGCCATTGTGGAGATGGGAGACATGAGTGCTCGGGAGGCTGTCTTATCACAGTCCCAGCACAGCCTGGGAGGACATCGCTTGCGGGTCCGGCCACGGGAGCAGAAGGAGTTCCAGAGTCCAGCCTCCAGATCCCCCAAAGGAGCAGCGCCTGACAGTCACCAGCTGGCCAAAGCACTGGCTGAGGCTCCAGATGTGGAAGCACAGATGGTAAAACTTGTCCAGTTGAGGGAATTGTCTGAGGCTGAGCAGCAGCTTCGGAGCCTTGTGGTGGCCCTGATGCAGGAGGTCTTCACAGAGTTTTTCCCTGGTAAGTCCCCTGTCCCATGTGTGAGCCCTTTTGTCCTTTGCTCCGCCATGTCTGCATATGTAGGCCTCCCTCACTTAAGAGGTGTTTATTTGATTGGTCTTTCATCTTTGTACTCCACTATGTTCTGATGTCTCCTACTCTTCCCTAATGTTTCTCTACCTTTTTTTTTAGTTTTAGGTGGACACACAATATTGTTATTTATTTATTTATTTTTTTATGTGGTGCTGAGGATCAAACCCAGTGCTTCATGCATGCTAGGCGAGCACTCTACTACTGAGCCACAACCCCAGCCCATGTTTCTCCACCTTTGTTCTCTGCTTGGCACCTAGGCTGTGTGGTCCATCCTTTTGGCTCTTCCATAAACAGCTTTGATGTCCATGGGTGTGATCTTGACCTCTTCTTGGATCTGGGTGACTTGGAAGAGCCCCAGGTGAGTGATCAGGGAAGCAGCCAGGGAATGGTCATGTGACTGTGGGTTCTTAACCTCTCTGCCTTAGTTCTACATTTGTAAAGATGGGAATAATGAATGGGACCTACGTGAAAGGGTTGTTGTTATGGAGAAATGTGAATATGGATGGATAAAAGGTTATAGAGTAATTTTGGTAATATGTTTTTGCTTATCTGTATTTTCTGACATCTAATGTACAGATTTTGTCTTTGAAATAGGAAAGGGCTATTGTTATTTTTTAATAATTGACTTTATTTATTTATTTTTTTTCCCACTGCAGCAAGTCTTTTATTTTATTTTTTTTTTATTTTTATTTTTTTTAAATTTTTTTTAATTTTTATAATTTTTTTTTTTTTTTTTTTTTTTTTTTTTTTTTGTGGTACCGGGGATTGAACTCAGGGGCACTCGTCCACTGGGTCACATCCCCAGCCCTTTTTTGTATTTTATTAGAGACAGGGTCTCACTGAGTTGCTAAGTGCCTCGCCATTGCTGAGGCTGGCTTTGAACTCGCGATCCTCCTGCCTCAGCCTCCCAAAGTGCTGGGATTACAGGCATGCGCCACCGTGCCCGGCTAATTTTTATAATTTTTAATATGTACAACTCATAGTGCATATATTTAGTATCTTTTTACATACAACTGTTTGTATACAAAGTATATTCGTACAATTCAGGTCTTCAATCATGCATTAAGGAAAATGATATCCATCTCATTCAACCACCTTTTTTTTCCCCCTCCCTCCCCTCTTGCTCCCTCCCTTACCCTCCCTTACCCTCCCTTCCCTTGATTGACTTTATTTTTTAAGCCAGTTTTAGGTTCCTAGCAAAGTGAAGCAGAAAGTAGAGTTCCTGTGTACCTGTTGCCCCCACAGAAAGAGTTATTGTTTTCTTTACAGTGCTGGGAATGGAACCCAGGGCTTTAGGCATGCTAACTAAGTGATATACCACTAAGCTACCCCCAACCCCTAAAAAGAATTGTGTTCTTTCTTTCCTAGGGATTATATACTACTGATATATATCTCCAGCTTTTTAAAAAATTTTTGAGACAGGCTCTTGATAAGTTGCTTAGGTTGATCTCAAACTTGTCATCTTCCTGTCTCAGCCTCCAGAGTTGCTGGCATTACAGGCATGCCCTACCTAGCCTAGCTAGGGATTGTTTTCTTAAAAAATGCCAGACATGGGGCTGGGGTTGTGGCTTAGCGGTAGAGTGCTTGCCTCGCACATGGGCGGCCCGGATTTGATCCTCAGCACCACGTAAAAATAAATGCATTGTGTACAACTAAAGCAAATAAATATATATACATATATATATATATATATATATATATTTTTTTTTTTTTTTTAAAGAATTGGTGAACACATGGTGTTTTATTTGTTTTATTTTTATGTGGTGCTGAGGATCAAACCCAGTGCCTCATGCATGCTAGGCAAGCGCTCTGCCACTGAGCTACGGCCCCAGCCCCAAATAAATATATTAAAAAAAAAAAAAAAAGCCGGGCGCGGTGGCGCACGCCTGTAATCCCAGCACTTGGGAGGCTGAGGCAGGAGGATCGTGAGTTCAAAGTCAGCCTCAGCAATGGCAAGGCACTTAGCAACTCATGAGACTCTGTCTCTAATAAAATACAAAAAAGGGGCTGGAGATGTGGCCCAGTGAATGAGTGCCCCTGAGTTCAATCCCTAGTACAAAAAAAAAAAAAAAAAAAAAGCCAGTCATCCTCTATTTCTTCACACACACACAATTTGTATGTTCACAATCATTTAAGAGAATGCCATCATGTCCTTTTACCCTTAATATTTAATGTGAATTACTTAAGAAAAAAGGCACTCCAGTGTGTAACCCCACCCAGTACAGTGATCAAGTCCAGGAAATGTTATACTGGTACAGATGTCCTGACATTGTCCTGTTGTATTTTTAGTCTTTATTTTGGAATAGTTCCTCTGCCTTTCTTTGTCTTTCATGACAATGATTGTTTTGTAAAATATAGACCATTTTATAGAATTAAAAGGTTAATTTAAGAAAGGATTGCTATGAGGAAGGAGAAAATGAGTTAATATATGTAAAGCCCATAGAATAGAGCCTGGCACATAATAACCAGTAAGTAGTAGATACTGTCTTGGGGACAGAGATGTCCCCTCGTTAGGGGATAGCAGGAGAGGCATTCACGCAGCTCATTTCCTTCCACAGCCAGTCTCAAAGGCTCCTGAGTCTCCATCCTTGGACTCAGCCCTTGCTTCTCCACTGGACCCTCAAGCCCTGGCCTGCGCCCCAGCCTCCCCTCTAGGCTCACAGTCTCCAGCTTCTCCCCAAGATTCTGAAGCCCTGGACTGTGGAACTCCTTCCTCCTCCTTGGCACCCCAGACTCCGGACTCAGCTTTGGCCTCTGAGACTGTTGCCTCTCCCCAGTCCTTGCCTCCAGCCTCACCACTGCAGGAAGACAGGGGAGAGCAGGACCTGGGAAAGGCCCTGGAACTAGTAGAGGTCCCAAAGGGGGAGAAGCCAGAGGGAGCAGCAATGCTGGAGCTGGTGGGATCCATTCTCCGGGGCTGTGTTCCTGGGGTGTACCGAGTCCAAACTGTGCCTTCTGCCCGGCGCCCTGTTGTCAAGTTCTGCCATCGACCTTCTGGTCTTCATGGTGACGTCTCCCTCAGTAACCGGTACCTTTGTGTGTGGTGGGGGAAGGCCAGCTAAGTTCTGGGGTGCTGGGGAGGGAGTTCTGACTCGGGAAGTTCCTATATCTGCTGAGTCAAGTGATCCTTGTTTGGTCCTATCTCTGCCATTTACCTCCCTTATCTGGTTCCCATTTCAATGTTGGTAAAGTGTGTTCTTTAAAAGTCTATTTTTAAAAGAAGTAGAAGAGAGTTCTGTGGCTACACAAATTTGGGAAATGTAAAGTGAAATTCAAACAGGTTTCTCCCTCCTCTCTTGCCTTCTTTCCCTTTCTTTCTCCCTTCCTTCCTATAGCTTTGTTTATTAAAGGCTCTGAAGCCAGGTGCGGTGGTGCATGCCTGTAATCCCAGCACTTGGAAGGCTGAGGCAGGAAGATCGCGAGTTCAAAGCCAGCCTCAGCAATGGCAAGGCACTCAGCAACTCAGTAAAACCCTGTCTCTAATAAAATACAGAAAAAGGGCTGGGGACGTGGCCCAGTGGTCAAGTGCCCCTGAGTTCAATCCCCGGTACCAAAAAAAAAAAAAAAAAAAAAAAAGGCTCTGAGTAGTCTTGTAATAGCAGCTCTGTGAATGGTGAAGATGAGCATATAGACTGTTGTGCTACCCAAGTTCATTTGACATTATAATTTTTTTTTGTGGTCCTGAGGATTGAACACAGGGCTTCCTTAAACACTGAGCTACATCTTCAGCACTGATTTTTTTTTTTTAATATTTATTTATTTGCTTTAGTTGTACACATGCATTTATTCTTATGTGGTGCTGAGGATCGAACCTGGGCCACGCATGTGCTAGGCGAGCGCTCTACAGCTGAGCCACAACCCCAGCCCATTCAGCCCTGATTTTGGGGGGGGCGGGTACCAGGAATTGAATTTAGAGGCACTCAACTACTGAGCCACATCCCCAGCCCTAGTTTGTATTTTATTTTATTTTATTTTATTTTTTATTTTTTTTTTTTTTGGTACTGGGGATTGAACTCAGGGGCACTCGACCACTGGGCCACATCCCCAGCCCTTTTTTGTATTTTTATTTAGAGACAGGGTCTCACTGAGTTGCTAAGTGCCTCGCCATTGCTGAGGCTGGCTTTGAACTCGCAATCCTCCTGCCTCAGCCTCCCAAAGTGCTGGGATTACAGGCGTGCGCCACCGCGCCCGGCTCTTTGTATTTTATTTAGAGACAGGGTCTCACTGAGTTTCTTAGTGCCTCACTTTTGCTGAGGCTGGCTTTGAACTCACAATCCTCCTATCTTAGCCTCCCAAGCCACTGAGATTACAGACGTGTGCCACTGTGCCTGGTTTTCAGCCCTGATTTTGACGTTCTTTTGCACAGCCTCTCAGAAGACCAGCTCCCCCCCACACACCCTTTTTTTTTAGTACTGGGGATTGAACCCATTGGTGCTCTTACCACTGAGCTATCTCCCCAGTCTTTTTTTTTTTTTTTTTTTTTTTTTTTTTTTTTTGGTACCTGAGATTGAACTCAGGGGCACTGGACCACTGGGCCATATCCCCAGCCCTTTTTTGTATTTTATTAGAGACAGGGTCTCACTGAGTTGCTAAGTGCCTCGCCATTGCTGAGGCTGGCTTTGAACTCGAGATCCTCCTGCCTCAGCCTCCCAAGTGCTGGGATTATAGGCGTGCACCACTGCGCCCGGCTTTTTTTTTTTTTTTTTTAATATTTACTTGTTTGCTTTAGTTTTACACAATGCGTTTATTTGTACGTGGTGCTGAGGGTTGAATCCGGGCCGCGCACGTGGTAGGTGAGCGCTCTACCGCTGAGCCACAACCCCAGTCCTCTCCCCAGTCTTATATTTTATTTTGAGACAGGTCTGGTTGAGTTTCTTTTTTCTCTTTCTTTCTTTTTTTTTTTTTTTTTTTTTTTTAATATTTATTTATTTGCTTTAGTTGTACACAATGCGTTTATTTTTACATGGTGCTGAGGATCGAACCCGGGCTGCGCATGTGCTAGGCGAGTACTATACTGCTGAGCCACAACCCCAGCCCCTGGCTGAGTTTCTGAGGCTGACCTTGAATTTGTAATCTTCTTGCCTCAGCCTCCCAAGTTACTGGGATTACAGGAGTGCACCAAGACCAGCATTTTGGCAATACTTTGGGAAACACTCTTTACTTTATTGCAGCTGGCCCTAAGTCTGGAATGAGAGCTGGTGGGGTGATAGGTTCCCAAGCCCTAACACCTTTGTCTCATTTGTTCCAGGCTAGCCCTGCATAACTCCCGTTTCCTGAGTCTCTGCTCTGAGCTGGATGGGCGAGTTCGGCCCCTTGTGTACACTCTCCGCTGCTGGGCTCAGGGTCGAGGGCTGTCAGGTAAGGATGAATCAGAATAGAGTTGGTCTGAGTGGATATCAGAACAAGGGATTCAGGGAGAGAAGGGAGGTGCATACAGAAACCAGGGTTGAGAAAACTGCCAATGAGGGGTTTGGAAACACCTCTTCTCTAACTAGAATGATTGATTATTTACACAGGGAGTGGCCCCCTCCTCAATAACTACGCCTTGACCTTGCTCGTGATCTATTTCCTTCAGACCAGGGAGCCTCCTGTGTTGCCCACTGTGTCCCAACTCACCCAAAAAGCAGGTGAGTTGCCGGTCCCAGCCTCCACCTTCTACTTCATCAGTGTTGTGCCTGTACTTCCTTACAAAGCTACCATGGAATGAGATTTCTACTGTCACTCCCATTACTACCCCTCATTCCTCCAATCTTCCTGTTTCCAGGCTGACCACCTCCTTTTTTGCTTTCACAGGTGAGGGGGAGCAAGTGGAAGTTGATGGTTGGGACTGTAGTTTCCCCAGGGATGCCTCAAGACTGGAGCCCAGCACCAATGTGGAGTCCCTCAGTGAGTCTGGGGAGAACTAGTAATAATCTCAATCACTATAGTGGTAATTCATCTGACTGTGCCAGGCATGGTTCTTGCAGCATCTCCATGGCTGCTGATATTGTTATGGCCATTTTACAGATGAAGAAACCATGCCTTGGAGCAGTTCAGTGGCTTGCCTAAAGCTACACTGCTAGTAAAGGCAGGGAGAAGCATCTGGGGAAGGACGTGGCTTGGGGTGTAGGAAGGGAGGGTTGACCTCTTGTTTATAGGGATCAGAACAGAGAAGCCTGGTTTCTCAGGAATCTTCTGAGCCCATTGGGAGGGAAAAATAAAAGTCCTGCTAAGGAAGTAGCTATCGAGCAGGACCTATCTCAGTCTCAGTTTCAGCCTCCAACTGACCCCTTTTCCCCAATCCACCTCCTCCTCCAGGTTCCCTGCTGGCTCAGTTCTTCTCCTGCGTCTCTTGCTGGGATCTTGCTGGCTCACTGCTATCCCTGAGGGAGGGTCAGGCATTGCCAGTGGCAGGGGGCCTGCCCTCCAATCTCTGGGAAGGTCTGCGCCTTGGCCCCATGAATCTCCAGGACCCCTTTGACCTGAGTCACAATGTTGCAGCCAACGTGACCAGCCGGGTGGTTGGGCGACTACAGAACTGCTGTCGAGCAGCAGCTAATTACTGCCGAAGCCTCCAGTACCAGCACCGTTCCTCTAGGGGTCGGGACTGGGGGTTGCTCCCCCTTCTGCAGCCCAGCTCTCCGAGCTCCTTACTGTCTGCCATGCCCATCCCCTTACCCACTGTTCCCTTTCCCCAGCTCACTGCTGCTGTGGTGCAGGTGTTAAGAGAAGCATTGGGATGCCATATAGAACAGGGAACCAAGAGACCACGGTCAGAAGGATGTGGGACTGAAGAGTCTCTCCAGGGAGGGACAAACAAAAGATTGAAACTAAATGGACAAAAAAAGAGCTGTGAGGAGGGGAAAGAGGAGCAGCAGCAGGGATGTTTAAGGGACCACGGTGAAGATGGGGTGGAAGAAATGGTTATAGAGGTTGGAGAGACACCACAGGACTGGGCCATGCAGAGTCCTGGGCAACCAGGGGAACCACCTCTGATGACTAGAAAGTATCTAGCCACTGGAGAAGAGGGACAGCCAGGCCAGGTAGTGCTGCTGGCTGAGCAGGGACCCATGGGATCTGAGGTGGCCCAAGAAGAAATGAAGGGTGAGACAGGGAAGGGGGCATCTTCCCCTTCTTCAGTGAGCTGGCGCTGTGCCTTGTGGCACCGAGTATGGCAGGGGCGACGGCGTGCTCGGAGACGCTTGCAGCAGCAAACCAAGGAAGGAGATGGAGGCAATGCTGGCGTGGGAGCAGAGTGGCTGGCAGTAGAGGCTCGGGTGACCCAAGAACTGGGGGGACTGAACAGTTGTGAACAGAGGCCAGAAACTGAACCCCTTCTGGCCTTTGTGGCATCGGCCTCTGAGGCTGACCAGACTCTCACCGTGACCCCACTCCGGGACTCCCAAGGCCTGTTCCCTGACCTCCATCATTTCTTACAGGTTTTTCTCCCTCAAGCACTAAGAAAACTACTCGAGTGAGGACACATACCCTAAAGGGCAATAAAGCTGCTAGTTTAATACAGATACTCTCTAGTTTTCTCTAATTTTCACCTTGTACCATTTCTTCCTGCCTGTTCCCAGGGCTTCATGCAGCCTTCCCACCTGTCTGACCCAACCAACCTAAAATAAGCATGGCGGTACTGGGTTCCACCCTCCCCCCATATCCTGAATGATATGATATTGTGGTGGGTTGATTGTATTTGCTAGAACCAAATTGCTTCCACAGTTACCCTGCTGTCCTATGTTTATGAATAGTGACATGGCTGGAAAGTTGGGTTCATCTAGTCTCCCCTTTAACAGGAGAGTTCATCCTACTCTTAAACTGGGTAAGAGATTTTTCAAACCTGAATATGGGTAGAAAAAAATACCATCAAGCCTGGCTGGCTGGCACATGCCTGTAGTCTCAGTGACTCAGGAAGCTGAGACATGAGGATCACAAGTTTGGGGCCAGCCTCTGCAATTTAGTGAGACCATGTCTCAAAAAACTGGGAAATGTAGCTCAATGGTTCAATCCCCACTACACCCTCCTCCCCCCCAAAAAGGCAACCCAACAGAACTGAACTGTCAGCCTCAGTGTTGGTGCATGCTTGTAATCCTAGCTATTCTAGAGGCTGAGACTGGAGGATCGCAAGTTTGAGGACTGCCTGGTCGATTTAGGGAGACCCCGTCTCAAAATTTTAAAAAGCTGAGGATGCAGTTCAGTGGCAGAACGTCCCTGGATTCCATCTCCAGTACTCCCGGTATAAACACACATAGAACGGAACTGCCTTACGTTGCAGTTCCACAGTCCTCAGCCCTTCAAGGGCCCAGGCCAGCTTCCTGAGGATGTAGAAGGGACTTGGCAGAGATCCGGTGCCCTAACTGAATCCCGGAGCTGCAAGGAGATCTAATGGGAGCAAACCTACCTACCTTTCAGTGGGTTTCAGACTTGGGCCCTAATTAGATATACATCCCTTTCTAGAGAAAGCCCAACCGAAACAAAAGGAATTTCTCAAACTGCCATCTCCGCGCAGCAGTTTCTAGCTCCTCTGGGTTTCACACAACCATGGTGTGAGGGGCTCAGCGGAACCTACCAGCGAATCTCCAGTCGCGGGCGGGCGAAAGAACCGGCAAGGATCACCCCAGCAGCCGGCGCCGCGCGAGGCTCAGCCGCGCCACGTAACTATGAAGGGGCGGCTCTTCCAGCTGGTTCTCACACTTTCCCCTCCCTCGGTGCCTTACACCTCCCGTCGGATTCTGATTGGCCGGCTACGCCTGAGGGCCGGGCCGTCCAAGAACTCTACTGCGCAAGCGCGAGCCTTTTCCGCGCAGGCCAGCAGGCCCCACCCCTTTCTTTTTCCAATTCAGCGCCGCTGGATACGGAACTGTCGTGCGTATGCCTTCTATGTCGTCCTCACTTTCCGGCTGTTATTTCTCCACGGCTCTCCCCTTCCCCCCTCCCTTCTCTCCCTGGCGGCTTACTTTGCGGCAGCATCGAGAGCCCCACCCCCTTTCTCTGCGGAATCACCATGGCGGCTGGGGTAAGTTTGCCGGCTCCGGTGAACCGGTTTACCCTATCCGCCGCCATCCTTTGCCGGAATGGGGCCAGTCGCGGTCAGAGGACTTCTGGAGCCAAGTGGGGCGCTGGCTCGGGGTCTACAGACCATACTGTCGGGAACAGCGTTCTTACGGCCTGGAGGGGAACTGAGGCTGGGGCTCTCGAAAGGCAGAGGTGGAAGGTTCTGGGGTGGAAGAGAAAAGAGATGTTGGGTTCGCGCGCTCTGAAGCCTGAAAAAGATAGATCGGCTTCTTTGTGGCTTTGAGAAATGGGCTTCGAGCAGGTTGACGGAACTTTTGCGATCGTTTTGTGGGACAACAGTGGGGACAGGGTGAAGAGAGGAGGGTCTTTGTGGGTAGGGACGACTGGCAGTACTAAGGTTCATGTCAGAGAGGTTTGGAAACGAGAAGAGTCTTGGGACAGTGAAGTCGGGCTAATTGGACATCGCTATTCAGTTTAATAGAGAAAACACTTGGGAACTCGCTGCAGGACAAGACCGGAGGGATGATGTACATGACAAGGAAAGAACGGTTTTTTAGGAAGAGTAGTAAGGAAGCATGCCATTCGAAATAACGTGGCTGTTCCGAAGGGCACTTGGAAATCTTTCAGTCCGTGTTTGTGCCTAGAGATAGGGCGACGCTTCTGAAGCAGTGGGCAGCTCAGCAGTAGTCAGGCGTTTGGTCACCAAGAATGAATGAAACCAGGGCTCAGGAAAGGGAGGGGTCTATGTTTGTAGGCAGAGGAGTCTGATGGAACCTGGAGTTCTGGATTTCTTGGAGGTATACTCGAGGGGAAGAGAATGTTTCTAAATGTCCTTAGGGAAGGTCAGATCTGTCAGCAAGCTTTATTTAGCAGTTGGTATGTAGTTCTGTTCTTGGTATTCAAGAGGACTCTGATTACATGTGACAAATACCAAAGAACTTAGTTCCCCAAGGGGAGTTAAAGTGAATTGAACAGATTGGAATTACTCAGGAAAGTCATGCTTGGGGAAGGGGTGGCATTTAGGACTGGGACCCTTCTATTCATGTTTTTATTCTCTCTCTTGTATAGACCCTGTACACATACCCTGAAAACTGGAGGGCCTTCAAGGCCCTCATTGCTGCTCAGTACAGTGGGGCTCAGGTCCGCGTGCTCTCCGCACCACCCCATTTCCACTTTGGCCAAACCAACCGTACCCCTGAATTTCTCCGCAAATTTCCTGCTGGCAAGGTGAGTAGGGAATTGGAGAGGAGCTTCTGAGCCTAAGAACTCAAGAAGCCCTGGGATTCTGTCACTTTGGAGATGACCTCCATCTTTAAAAAGGGACTCCCCATGTTGTTTTCTTTCACATTTCATTGATTTAAGAAAAATTTTACTGTGAGATAGTTGTAGATTTGTGTGTAGTTGTAAAAAATAACGGAGATATTCAGTGATATTAAGCAATTCATGGGCTTGTTTGTCTTTGTGAGAAAGAATGTATTTCAACCGAGTGTTACCAGTGCAAATATATCAAGTATTTATCATAAGTGGGATTCTTACTCCAAGAGGCTTCTAGAGGTAATAACCATACTCAGAGTAGAGGAGATAAGTGCTATGTGGGCTGTACTCTAATACTTGTCAATGATTTAGACATAGATGTGAGACTTAATTTCTGGCCTTCTACATATTTGATTGAGGGATTTTTATATAAATACCCCATAGTATCCATAATGTTTGAATTACTTAGTTCAAATATTGTGGATTCAGATTGCAAGGAATATGGTTATTCAACTATTTTTGGTTCTTGAGTTTCAGATAGTATCATAAATTTGGAAAGCAAGGGTTATTAATCTTATATAATTATATATTTTTATCAAAATAATTGGGTTTTTGGAATTGGTTGGTGAGAAATTCCTGTGCATTTTTTCTTTACTTTGTCCTCAGGTTCCAGCATTTGAGGGTGACGATGGATTCTGTGTGTTTGAGAGCAATGCCATCGCCTACTATGGTAATTTTCAGGGATATATAGGAATGGGAGGGACGTAGGAAAGGATGAGGGCAAGTTGCAGTGGACAAGGAGGAATTGTCAGAGACCTGGATTGGTGTTGGCATAACCCCAAAGTTTTGACCTTTGTGTTCTGCCTCTGCAGTGAGCAATGAGGAGCTGCGGGGAAGTACTCCAGAGGCAGCAGCCCAGGTGGTGCAGTGGGTGAGCTTTGCTGATAGTGACATAGTGCCCCCAGCCAGTACCTGGGTGTTTCCTACCCTGGGCATCATGCACCACAACAAACAGGTGAGCTTTAGAACTTGGGGAGATGCCAAGAGCAGGGTGGTATCTGCTCCTGAATGTTGGAGAGGAGGAAATAAAACAAAATGAGAAAAAGATGTGGGCAATACAAAGAGTTTTAAGTTTGGAGTGGTGGGCAATAGACGGTTTCTGGGTTCTTGTCAGACCCAGTGGAGATAGTTTCTGTCTTAAGTGATCAGAGGTGGGATTTCTGATGTAGGGAGGTTATGCCAGATTGCGGGGTGAGTAGTTAGATCAGATGACCTTTTAGTTTCCGTCCCATAAGTGATTACCATCAGTACAGTGGGAAATGAAGCCAGACTAACCATGAAGAAATTTTAACACTGAGAGCTTTGTTTGTGATAAGTTCGGAATGATCCTTGACTGAGGGTGGGGATGAACCAGGATACAATGGGATAGGTATTTTAGTTGTGTTGGTGGGGATTGTGAGGAAAGGGGATTGGTAACTGCGGATTAAATTTGCGCATTTAAATCAATAGGCCACTGAGAATGCAAAGGAGGAAGTGAGGCGAATTCTGGGGCTGCTGGATGCTCACTTGAAGACGAGGACTTTTCTGGTGGGCGAACGAGTGACACTGGCTGACATCACAGTTGTCTGCACCCTGTTGTGGCTCTATAAACAGGTGATGTTTATAAAGAATCTGTTTGGCAGGGAGAAGATGGGTATTAGGAACAAAGTGACAAAACTTCCAGGTTATCCTGTGTTCTGCTGAGGACTTCACTGAAAGCTCTTCTGTGGGAATCCCAGGATCAAGTGCCATGACATCTTTCTCTTCTGAGAAGTTGGTTAATATTCTGTTGCCATTAGTTTGGTGAATGAGATGTTTAGTGTTTCCCTTGTTTCCAGGGAAGGCTGTGTGACTGTAGCATTAAGACCCTTTTGGGAGGGTGGGTACTGGAGATTGAACTCTGGGACACTCAACCACTGAGCCACATCCCCAGCTTACCACCTCACTTTGCTGAGGCTGGCTTTGAACCTGTGATCTTCTTGTCAGCCTGCCAAGCTGTTGGGATTACAGCTGTGCGCCAGTGCACCCAGCACATTAAGACCTTTTTAGGGGGTGGTCTTGGAGGCAGATCTGAGTTCAAGTATTGGCTTCAGTATAAAGTCTATGATAATTACTGCCCAGGTTATTGGATCAAAAAAGAAAGGCATTGCTGATTTTCAGAAAACACTCTGGATCCATTCTGTACCAGAATAATAATGTGATAATAGCAAAGAAAAAAAGCACCTACTGCATGCCAGACCCTGTTCCAAGAGCCTCACAAGGATCCTACTGGTGCTTAGAAACAAGTTGTGTTTGTGAGGAGGAATGTCACTTGCCCCTAGCATGGAGCTAGTAAGCACTGGGGTAGAGTTTGAACCTAAATGCTATAGAACCGGCACTACTGACTGCTTTTTTTTCTTTTTCTTTTTTTTTTTTTTTTAATATTTTTTAGTTTTCAGTGGGCCTTTAATTTTATTTATTTCTATGTGGTGCTGAGAATTGAACCCAGTGCCTCACACATGCTAGACAAGCAAGCACTCTATCACTGAGCCACAATCCCAGCCCCTCCCCTCTGATCTTGACAAGCTAAAAATTGACAACAGTGAGTTCTTTGTTAAGTTAACCTTAATTTAAAGGACTGTCCATTCTACATTATTCATACTTTTTGGTACTGGGAATTGAATCCTGGGGTGCTTTATCACTGAGCTACATCCCCAGCCCTTTTAATGTTTGAGACAGGGTCTCACTGAGTTGCTGAGACTGACCTTGACCTTGTTACTGCTTTAGCCTCTCAAGTCTCTGGGATTACAGGAGCATGCAACAGTGCATGGTGCTTATGCTTTTTTGTTGTTGAATGCTCTCTATTTTGGTGTTTGTTTCTTCCACCCACCCTGCTGTGTTGGGGTTTGTACCCAGGGCTTCTCACATGCTAGGTATGTGCTACATGTACCACTGAGCTATTCCCCAGCCCTGTAAAATTTGATGAGTGTGTGTGTGTGTATACGCACGCGCACAGACACAGATAGTCAGTGTGGATAATTGGTATCTGTAGTGGTTTTGGTACTGGGGATTGAACCCAGGGGTACTTAACCACTGAACCACATCCCTAGCTTTTTTTTTAATTTTTTTTTTTGTTTTTAAAATTTTTATGTGGTGCTGAGGATTGAACCCAGTGCTTCATACATGCTAGGCAAGTGCCCTGCCACTGAGCTACAGCCACAGCCACCCAGCTCTTTTATAATTTATTTAGACAGGTCTCACAAAGTTGCTCAGGGCCTTGCCAAATTGCTGAGGCTGGCTTTGAACTTGTGATCCTCCTGTCTCAGCCTCCTGAGCTGCTGGTATTACAGGTGTGTGCCTCTGGGCCCCAGCCTGTACTCTTATAATAAAACTCTTTGTTGTGGCCCTTTGTTAATCCCAAGTTTAAAAAAAAAATTATTGATAGTGTGAAATTTAAAAGATGGAGAACAATATACATTATGTGAAATGCTTTGTAAAAGAGCAAGACACTAAATATTTTTACCAAGTAGTTGATAGTTAATGGATAATGGGACCAGGTATCCATTAAATTGGACAGGATTGCAAAGAGAGATTAGTGGTGCACATCTGTAATCCCAGGTACTTGGCAGAAGGATTGCAAGTTTGAGGCCAGCTTGGGCAATTTCGTGAGACCCTATTTCAGAATTAAAGGGCTGGGGATGTAGTTCAGTTGTAGAGCACTTGCCTAGCATGTGTGAGACCCTAGGCTCAATCCCCAGTGTTGCCAAAAATAGAGAGGGAAAGATATAGGAGTAGTCTCTGGAGGAAAGATGATGCTGTAAGATGCTGTTTTGGGGGTTTTGAGAGGAAGGTGAGGACTGGAGCTTTGGTAGAGAAAGATGAGTTTCCTAGACTCTGCTTTGAGATTTTGTGTGTGTGTGTGGCACTGGGGATTGAACTCAGGGGCACTCAACCACTGGGCACATCCCCAGCCCTTTTTTTTTTTTTTTTTTTTTTTTCTTTTTAGAGACGGTCTCACTGAGTTGCTAAGTGCCTCACCATTGCTGGGGCTGGCTTTGAACTCGTGATCCTCCTGCCTCAGCCTCCCAAGTGTTGGGATTACAGGCGTATGCCATGGCACCTGGCTGCTTTAAGTTTTTCTTTTTTTTTTTTTTTTTTTTTTTAATATTTATTTGCTTTAGTTGTACACAACACGTTTTTATTTGTATGTGGTGCTGAGGATCGAACCCGGGCCGCGCACGTGCTAGGCGAGCACTCTACCGCTGAGCCACAATCCCAGCCCTGCTTTAAGTTTTGTTCAGGAACTTTCCTTCTGCTAACTTTATTTCCATCCTTATATCCTGGCAGGTCTTGGAGCCTTCTTTCCGACAGGCCTTTCCCAATACCAACCGCTGGTTCCTAACCTGCATTAACCAGCCCCAGTTCCGGGCTGTCTTAGGGGAGGTGAAACTGTGTGAGAAGATGGCCCAGTTTGATGGTAAGTCTAAGGGGATAGAGGAACATGGTAGTCAGGGTCAGGGTCTGGTTCATTCCATATCAGTACCTTGATTTCTTGTCCAACCTTTGAGATACAGGGACCCACGAAATAATAGAATATCAAAAGTCATTTGTATTTTGTAAACTATGTTTTGTACATGTATACTCATTTACATTAAAATATATATTTGTTGCCCAGGGTTGTATGCTGGTCTTCTTGGTGAAAGGCAGTGTGGTGTCTGGGTTGCTTAATTGACTCATCCATTTTCCTCATTTCCCTGCTTGTTGCTGCCTGGTTTTGGAAGAACATGGCAGGATACTCACTTTCTTCCCTTCCTTTCCACCAGCTAAGAAGTTTGCAGAGAGCCAGCCTAAAAAGGACACCCCGCGGAAAGAAAAGGGCTCGCGGGAAGAGAAGCAGAAGCCCCAGGCCGAGCGGAAAGAGGAAAAAAAGGCAGCTGCCTCCGCTCCAGAGGAGGAGATGGATGAATGTGAGCAGGCACTGGCTGCTGAGCCCAAGGCCAAGGACCCCTTTGCTCACCTGCCTAAGAGGTAAGATTAATGGAGCTTGTTCTCAACTCTGTGTGTCCCCCTCACATAACTAGGGCTAGAATTTTAGATAATCTGTATGAAATGGAGAGTTTATTTAGTTATTGAGTTTGTATTTATTATTGTTGTGTTACTTAGTTACGGAACCCAAGACCTCAGACATGCTACATCCCACTGAGCTATATCCCCCAGTCCTTAATTTTAAAATAAAGCAACTTTCTGAGCTCTTACCAAGAGTTGGGCAGATTTTGAAAGTAGAAAGCCAGTTCCAAATACATCCAGTGTTTGGAGACATCGGAACTCCCCTTGCCCCCCATCTACTTTGTAGTGTTGGGGATCAAACAGGGCTTCACACACGCTAGGCAAGAACTTTACCACTGACTTATATCCCTAGCCTTTGGAACTCACTTTCTACCAAATAAATAGGCCCGGACAGACTTTGGGATTGAGGTAATTGGTTTTGAGTGTGCTCATTTGATTGAGAAATGTCCAAGGTCTCTCAGAAGTGAGAGATGACAGACACTTTGCTTACCAACTCCTGACACATGCCATTCCCTCTGTCCCTCTCTCTCTTACACACATACACACACACAGAGGATGGCCCCTTTTCTTTGTGTTTTAGACTTACAGGGTTTTTTGTTCATGTACCTGATCTTTTTGATCTGAGAACATTTTTCTAGTCTTCTAATAAGGTATTTTGTAACAATCTCCAGGCTTTCTGTAGCCTTTATACATTATAAGCTACTTCTTTTTATTTTTTACTTGTCAAGAAATATTCAGGCCTTGGGTCTGCTCTCCAGGGCTGGCTTTGCTGAGGCAGTTAACAGCTTTGGTTATTTGTTTTCTATTGTAATAAATCAGACTATAAAAATTGCTTGCTAAGACAAAGGATGATGATTGTGGTTACATAGTGTCTATTTCATTGTTAACAAATTTGGGTAAACCACTAAAGAGAATGAAGTAGATGGGACTGGTCACCTTTCTCTCTCTCTCTCTCTCTCTCTCTCTCTCTCTCTCTCTTTCTCTTTTTGGTACCAGGGATTGAACTCAGGGCCACTGGGCCACTCCCCATCCCTTTTTTGTATTTTATTAGAGACAGGGTCTCACTGAGTTGCTAAGTGCCTCACCATTGCTAAGGCTGATTTTGAACTTGTGATCCTCCTGCCTCAGCCTCCCAAGTGCTGGGACTACAGGCATGCGCCACCGCGCCCAGCTTAGAGGGAAATTTTTGGTGTGAAAAATATAGTACACCCAGTGTTTGCTCAGATCTGTGTCATCAGGCCTTTAGTCAATGCCCTAAGTCATTGTATTGGGACTTAAATCAACATGAGAAGCTCAGTGTGGTGCTGCACACCTATAATCCCAGTGACTTTGGAAGGCTGAGGCAGGAGGATCGTGAGTTCAAACCTAGCCTCAGCAACTTAGCAAGGCCCTAAGCAACTCAGTGAGACCCTGTCTCTAATAAAATAGAAAGGAGATGAGGCTCAGTAGGTAATTGTCCCTTGGTTTAATCCATGGCACCAAAAATAAAAAACCAATATGAGAAATACATTTTCTATGGTCACTCTGCTTTGTAACCCTTGTCTCTCCACTATTTTCACCCACTCAACTGTGCCAGTCCCAAAGCCATCCATCCTTTTACTACTTGGTCTGTTAGGGTTCAGGTATGACCCACCCTGTTTTATAATTATTTTGATAAGGGGTAACCCAGCATGGAGGAGCACCACTGGTGGTAGATGTGATAGCTGCATGTAGAGTTGTAGTTGACTAAAGTTACACTAATGAACAGGAGCAACTTGGAATGTAGCTGAGAATTCTTATTCCCAGGTCCTTTGTGCAAGACCAAGAAGGCTCCAGATGCAGCCTTTCTGTAATACACACATCCCATGCTGGGGATTGAACCAGCTCCTCACATTCAACCACTGAGCTACATCCCCAGCCCTTTTATTTTATTTTGAGGCAGGGTCTCACTGAGTTATACATGCTGTCCTCAAACTTGTGATCCTCCTGCCTCAGTCTCCTTGGAATTGCAGGAGTACCTCACTGCACCCCACTGATTGTAGTCCTTTTAAGGCCTCCTGGCTAGACATGTTTCCCTAGCCTGTGGTTATTAAAGGGGGCTGGGGGAAGGGCAAACAACCATCAATATATGGTATGAATAATAATGTTTGAGCAGTTCAGGAGGGTATGGAAAAATCTCCAATACCTTTTAAGTGATGGGTGGTTGAGGTGTTGGGTGGTTTTTTGTTGTTGTTGTTGTTGTTGTTGTTGTTTGGTGCTAGGGGTTGAACCCGGGGCTTTTTTTAAAATTTGAGTAGCATTTGCATGCTGCACAAATGCTCCATCACTTAGTTATATCCCCAACTTGGTTGGTGAACTTTTAAAAATGTTTCTCAGATGAGATTTCTAGTATTTAGAAGAGTCTGGGACCTGGGGTTAAAAGGAAGATTCTTTGCTTTGCTATCATAACCCTCAGGCAAATCATACCACTTAACTTGATCTGAAAGGGGAGGAAGTGAGGGTAACAGTCTTTAGCTCGTGGGCATGTTTTAAGAATTGAAATAATGTTATCTTATTGTGGTAGATATTTATGCCAATAACTGAACCAATTAAACAGTAGATTTGTGGCACATGTATGCAGTAGTTTGTGTGTGTGTGTGTGTGTGTGTGTGTGTGTGTGTGTGTGTGTGTGGTACCAGGGATTGAACTCGGGCACTTGACCACTGGGCCACATCCCCAGCCCTTTTTGTATTTTATTAGAGACAGGGTCTCACTGAGTTGCTAAGTGCCTCACCATTGCTGAGGCTGGCTTTGAACTTGCGATCCTCCTGCCTCAGCTTCCCAAGTGCTGGGATTACAGGCGTGCGCCACTGCGCTTGTCTGCAGTAGATTTTTGAACCACTAAAATATTTATAGATTTTTGGTGATTCTGGGGATTGAACCCAGGGCCTTGTGCATTCGAGGCAAGTACTCTACCAACTGAGCTATATCCCCAGCCCTAAAATGTTTATAAAGGGGTGGGGGTTTTGTTTTTGAGACAGTGTCTTAGTTGCTAAGGCTGGCTTCAAATTTGTGATTGTCCTGCCTCAGCCTCCCAAGTAGCTGAGATTGCAGGCATGTCCACTGTACCCATCTGCAAGGATTTTGTGGGGCACTGGGGATTGGACCCTGGGGTGCTTTACCATTGAGCTACATCCCTACCCCCCCCCTTTTTTTTTTTTTTTTAAATGTTTTGAGACAGGCTCTACTAAGAATCTCACAAAGTTGTTGAGGCTGGCCTTGTACTTAGGATCCTCCTGCTTTAGCTTCCTAAACTGATGGGCTTACAGGTGTGTGTCACCAAGTCTGGCTAAAAAGAATTTTTGGTAGCATGTCACAATATTAAAAAGCTATAAACCCGGCGTGGTGGCGCACTCCTGTAATCCCAACACTTGGGAGGCTGAGGCAAGGAGGATCGCAAGTTCAAAGCCAGCCTCACAGCCGGGCGCGGTGGCGCACGCCTGTAATCCCAGCACTTTGGGAGGCTGAGGCAGGAGGATCGCGAGTTCAAAGCCAGCCTCAGCAATGGCGAGGCACTTAGCAACTCAGTGAGACCCTGTCTCTAAATAAAATACAAAAAAGGGCTGGGGATGTGGCCCAGTGGTCGAGTGCCCCTGAGTTCAATCCCCGGTACCACAAAAAAAAAAAGTCAGCCTCACCATTGGCGAGGCACTTAGCAACTCAGTGAGACCCTGTCTCTAATAAAATACAAAAAAAGTACTGGGGATGTGGCCCAGTGGTCGAGTGCCCCTGAGTTCAATCCCTGGTACCAAAAAAAAAAAAGGCTGTAAAGCAAAAAACTGCTACGACAGCATCTTTTACAATGTGTAACAATTAACTTACCCTGTGTACTGGCATTGTAGGTGATTTTCTTTGGTCCTTTTTTTTTTTTTTTTTTTTTTTTGTGTGGTACCGGGGATTGAACTCAGGGGCACTTGACCACCGGGTCACATCCCCAGCCCTTTTTTGTATATATTTAGAGACAGGGTCTTACTGAGTTGCTAAGTGCCTCGCCATTGCTGAGGCTGGCTTTGAACTTGCAATCCTCGTGCCTCAGCCTCCCAAGTGCTGGGATTACAGGCGTGCGCCACCGCGCCCGGCTCCATATGTATTTTTATAATTGACAAAAAGAATAGAACCTCAACCAAGAGGTGTGTGATGATCCTTCCTATTTAGATTTTTATATTCTTGGCTTAGTATGCCAGATTGTCTCAAGAGGTTTTTCAATATTCACACTTGTTCCTGGACCCAGAAGGACTAAAGGACATGAGTGTGAGATTGAGGTGGAGGTCTTTTGCTTGCATTCCTCTTACTGTCTGTGTAACCTGAAGAGGCCTGTGGTGTGGGGAAGAAACTTGGGTGAGTCAGTAGTAACTGATGTGGCTGGTGGAAAACAGCCCTGGAGGTGCTAGACGGAAGGAAAAAAAAGTCCTCATGGTGAGTCTCCACCTGGGGGCAGCAGTCAGCCAGGAGCAGGAGCTGCCAGGCCCCTTGTTCAGACCTCTTCAGCTCTCTCCCCTCACAAGTCCAGTGACCATTTCCTTTAAAACAGCTTTTTTTTTTTTGGTGGTGCTGGGGTTTGAACCCAGGGCCTTGTGCATGTGAGGCAAGCAATCTACTGACTGAGCTATATCCACAGCCCTTTGCTGTCTCAGTAAGACTTTCTCTTCATTGACCTCCTTGTGTTTTCTTTCTCCTTTCAGTACCTTTGTGTTGGATGAATTTAAACGCAAATACTCCAATGAAGACACGCTCTCTGTGGCCCTGCCATATTTTTGGGAGCACTTTGATAAGGATGGCTGGTCCTTGTGGTACGCTGAGTACCGCTTTCCTGAAGAGCTCACCCAGACCTTCATGAGTTGCAATCTCATCACTGGTGAGCAGAGGGTGGGTCTGGAAGGGGAACAGGATCAATAGTGTGGATGGGCTGATTTCACAGGCTGAATGTTCTCCCTCATTCCTCCAGGAATGTTTCAGCGATTGGACAAGCTGAGGAAGAACGCCTTTGCCAGTGTCATCCTCTTTGGAACCAACAATAGCAGCTCCATTTCTGGAGTCTGGGTCTTCCGAGGCCAGGAGCTTGCCTTTCCGGTGAGGAAGGTGGAGGAGAGGAGTCTCTTGAGGGCAGGATAAGGATACAGGAAGCGTGGTGATTTGGGCTGGGCCATTGGGCATTCAGGAGAGTTCAGGAGTGTACATTGGAAGAACTGTTCATGTTCACAAGATTCTTGGGATCTGATCCCATTGGAAGTAGCACAGGTATGGGACAGTGTTTGGTGACCTAACCACATTACTTTTTCCTGGGTTTTTATCCTCAGCTGAGTCCAGATTGGCAGGTGGACTACGAGTCATACACATGGCGGAAACTGGATCCTGGCAGCGAGGAGACCCAGACCCTGGTTCGAGAGTACTTTTCCTGGGAGGGGGCCTTCCAGCATGTGGGCAAAGCCTTCAATCAGGGCAAGATTTTCAAGTGAACATCTCTTGCCATCGCCTAGCTGCCTGCACCTGCCCTTCAGGGAGATGGGGTCATTAAAGGAAACTGAACATTGAACCCTGTCCTGTTGTGCCTCCTTTGTGAGTGGTGGCTCCTTCAAAGGGGAATAGATAAGCCGAAGCAGGGTGTTCCCTATGTCTGCAGCATCCATTGACAGGAGAAGAGTCTTCAGAAGAGCAGAAATAGAGGCCTGGCCTCACTTTTGCTTTTATTGCCCTGTTTCATATGGTGACTCTTCTATCTGGGAATGATGGGAAATAGTTAAGGTTGGGTGTTCATGTAGGGCTTTATCGGTACCTCTAATATATCTTATGTTTTTATATTGGGGATTGAGCCCCAGGGGTGCTTTACCACTGAACTACATCCCTGCCCTTTAAATGTTTTGAGATAGGGCCTTGCTCTGTTGGCTTATGTCCTTACTGGATTGCTGAGGCTGGCCTCAGAAACTTGGCAATCCTTCTGTGTCAGCCTCCTGAGTTGCTGGGATTATAAGTGTACCTACTATGCCTGGCCATAGCTACCTAATTTTTAGGAACCATAAACTAGACCTTCAGTGAAGGGAAAGAATACCTACTAATGATGGTAAGAGCTAACATGTAGCTCACAGTGTACAGATGAACTGTACGTTGCAGTTGATGTTCTCAGTGTCTGAGAATTGGTTCCAAGAGCCCCCTCTGATACCAGAATCTTCACATGCTCCAGTCCCTTATATAAAAAATGGTATAGTACTTGCATATAATCTATGTATAACATCTCTATATTTTAAATCATTTCTAGATTATTTATAATGCCCAGTGTGATATAAGTGTTACATAAATAGTTAGACTGTATTTAGGCTGATAGGCTTGGTACAGAATGCAGGTTTTTTTCCCCTATTTTTAAACCTTTTGGCAGTACCCTGGGCTGTGAGTGTGCTAGGTGTGCTGGGCGTGTGCTCCACCACTCTCCTACATGATGCCCAGCCCTGAATATTTTTCATGCTGAATTGATTGTGTGTGTTATAGAACCCTTGGTATAGAGGGCCAACTGTATTTCCCACAGCTGCTCTGAGGTAGATAGGTAGGTAAGTGGCAGTATCCATCAAGAAGACCAGGCATCGGCTACTTGGACTGTTTCTGTTGGCTCTTCTGGCTGCAGGTGAACTTTGGTGGTATGTCTGCTTTTTAACAAGAAAATATGGATTCAAGATTTTAATAACTGCCAGGTGTGGTGGCACTTTGGGAGGCTGAGGCAGGAGGATCAAGAGTTCAAAGCCAGCCTCAGTAAAGGGCGAGGCACTTAGCAACTCAGTGAGACCCTGTCTCTAAATAAAATACAAAAAAAGGGCTGGGGATGTGACCCAGTGGTCGGGTGCCCCTGAGTTCAATCCCTGGTACCACCAAAAAATAATAATAATAATCATAGCTGGCTTGTGATCACACCCATCAGAGGTGGCAAAAGCAGGGTATGACCCTAGCATGTGTCACTCTGAACAGTACTGAACATGTCCTGCTGCTTCATAGAATATCAAATGGTCATAATTGTCATCTAACATCCTGGAGCAACCAATAGTATTTTTTTTTCTTTGAGCTTATTTTATGCCCTTTTCAGGGATTCATGTCCTTCTACTTAACTGTTTTCCAAAAAGCATTGGTGATCTCCCTGACAATAAACCATTTAGGTTAAAAATTAGAAACTAGTTCATATTTGAGGTACATGCAGAACAGTCACGATTGCCTTCCATTTCTGGCTTACGGTTTTACTTAGTTTTTCAGATCTCATCCCCTTAGTCCAGGCACAGAAGAGGTCACTTGGCTTGGGAAGGGAAGAAGATGACCTGACCAGGCAGAGACCAAGCTGGGAGCTTGGTAGGGGATAGGGCTTTGATTTTGACCTGGAGTTGGGGGTTCTGTGAACCAGTGAGCAGAGATCTCTGCTTTGGAATCCACAGGGGTGAGGATGAGTTAGTTCTTGCTCAGGTGTTGCTCCCTGACAGTTTTTTTTTTTTTTTTTTTTTTTAAGTTGTAGGTGGACACAATACCTTTATATGTAGTGCTGAGAATTGCACCTAGTGCCTTACACTTCCTAGGCAAGCACTCTACTGCTGAGCTACAACCCCAACCCCTTGGCAACTCATCTTGAGTTGGAGCCAAACTTTTTAATACCTGTCTTACTTCTGAGCTTTCTGGTCTCAAATCTAGTATCTGAGTGCTAAATGCTGGCTTGGGGTGTGCCCTTAGCTTATTGCTGGGGCCTCACCAAACCTGTCAGACTCCCTAAATTCCGTTTCCCACCACACCCCCTTCTTTGTGCAATCTTCACTCTTCCGTGGTATCTCCTTAATCTCTCTAGTAGTTGGAGATTTGGGCAGGAGAGTCTATATTTTGCAAGGAGATTTAGGTTTAAGGAGCAGGCCAGAGCCTAGGAGGGAGGCTCAGCTGTGGAAAAGTTCTGCCTGGTAGGCAATTGCTTAGGCAGGAGCCAGGGACCCCCCCACCTCCAATGCCCCTCTGATCTGGCTGGAAGGGTGACTTCATCTGTACAACCTGCCTCCCTGCCCTCTGGCCCTGGTTTGGTGCAGAGGGTGGTGAAGTTGTTGGATGAGGTGTGTGCTGCGGGAGGGTCAGTACCCAGAAGCTAGAGGTGAAGGAAGACCTCAGGATGGAGACTGGGCCTTTGGCCTCTAAAGTGGGTGGGATGGGCAGGAAAGAGTTTAGCAGCAGGAGTTTTGGTGAATGGGGTGGGGGTAGGAAAGGGGAAGCACATCTGGAGTTAGTTCTATCCCCACCCTACCCCAAGGAGGCCTGAGTCACAGCACAGCCAACTTGGCCTTCCCTGATCCCAGAGCATCTCACTGGAGCCTGGCCTTCCCCTGCTAGGGACAGCCAATCAGAGCCTGTGCCTGTTAACATCTCCAGTTACCGGGCACTTTTTCTTGTGTACCAGGGAGGCTCATCACCTAGAGCTGAAGGCCTGTGTGCAAACTGGCAGAGGCTGGGGGACCCGAAAGGGAGGGGGTGTGTTTTGGGAGTGGGTCAGGAGCTGAAAACAGGGGGTGATCTTGGAATATATTTCATCCACTTACTTGTCAAAATCTCAGGTTGCAAAAAAAGGTTGAGGGCTAGGGTTGTGGCTCAGTGATAGAGTGCTTGCCTAGCATGTGCGAGGCACTGTTCGATTCTCAGCACCATATATAAATAAAGGTCCATTGACAATTAACATGAATAAATAACTTTTATTAAAAGGTTGAAAGAAACTGGAGAAGGCATCTGGGCTCAGGGTTGCAGTTGCCTCCAATGGAATCTTTACACTCTGGAGTGTGAATGGGAAGCTGAGACTTGGTTCAGTTTGTAGATAAACCAGTAGATACTGGTTATAAGCAGGTAGTTCAGCTTTGCTGGAAATTCTGCTTCAGTCACTTTTTTTTTTTTTTTTTTTTTTTTGTGGTACCAGGGATTGAACTCAGGGCCACTCGACCACTGGGTCACATCCCCAGACCTGTTTTGTATCTTATTTATAGACAGGGTCTCGCTGAGTTGCTAAGTGCCTCACTATTGCTGAGGCTGGCTTTGAACTCGTGATCCTCCTGCCTCAGCCTCCCAAAGTGCTGGGATTACAGGCGTGCGCCACCGCACCCGGCTCTGCTTCAGTCACTTTTTTAAAAAGTTAAAACCTTTAAAGTTCTTCCAAGAAAGACCTAGACTTTCTTTTTTTTTTTTTTTTCCCCCTCCCATGCCCTGCTCTGAGCCAGAGCTGGACAGCTGCTACTCTCCCTGGGTCAGACCCATCCCACCAGCTGCCCACATGCCCCAAATGTGCCACTTCCCCTTTTGAAAGGTGGGGGGAGGGTCGAGAATGTTAAAGGGAGAGGAATAAAGTGCTTTGGGCACTCCACCCAGTCATTTCTGAAATTAATACTGCAATTTTCATGGCAACCATCTCTCTGTCCTCAGAACACAGAACTTTCCCTCCACACACATCAGCTGGGTCTTTCTGGGTGGTTGTAGCTTCCTGGTCTCCCCCACTCCCTGGCATGCTGTGACTTCCCCAACTTGTTTTGGCCCTCTGCACGTTTGAATATAGTTCTGGGGTACCCGCCCTGTTCTCTTCTTCCCTTAATGCTACAAAGCTAAAATATTGGCGCTCCTGAAAGGTTAGAGAAACTGTGCCACCTGCTCTTGTCTGTTTGCTCTATCAGGCTGGCATGGCTCCCAGATTAGGCCATGGTTTTACTCCAGAGGAATTACTGGGATGTCCCAGTGCCTCAGCACCCAAGGGGTGGGTGGAGAAGGGGAGACAGGGGTGGCCGGGTAGTAGGCTTTATTCTCTTGATTGTCCTGAGAGGGAGAATATCTTGGACAGGTGCTACTGGTTTTGTGGCAATATCCCTCATGACACTAGATATTTGAACATTCTGGGCCCCTTGCCCTCTCCTATTCCTGTGTGTGTGTGTGTGTGTGTGTGTGTGTGTGTGTGTGTGCTGGGGATTGAACCCAGGGCCTTGTGCATGAGAGGCAAGCTCTCTACCAACTGAGCTATAATACCCCCAACCCTCCTACTCCTTTCTTTGTTTCCCTGATTCCTCAGAATTCCAAGTGGAGCCTGTTAACTCTACCTGTTTTACACAATGGTCTTGGACGGTGTGCAGATCAGGGCCCGGATGGTCAGTTAGGCTTTGGGGCTATTTCTGATAGTATCTCCCCTGGAATGTGCCTCTACTTCCAGCTGCCCCCTCCCCTCTGCCGCAGCAGCAGAGGCAGCTGTCATGTGAAGGCCTCTCGCTGGCTCAGCCCTTTTGCAATCATTTGGCTGGCGCTGCCAGGGTGGGGGTGAACAGTGAGGATGGGCAGAGCCAAAGGGAATATGGCAGGGCCGGGGGAGCTACTGGAGGGTAAGAAGGGTTGTATCCTTGAGGGAAGAGGGATGGCAGAGGTCAGGTGGGAGGAGTGGAAGTAAGTGTGCAGGCCAGGGAGGCAGAAAGATGAGCTTAGGGCTCCCATCACAGGAAGTGGGGGCTGGACTTGGGATTGGAAACTTTCTTTTTTTTTTTTTTTTTAATATTTATTTGCTTTAGTTGTACACAATGCAATGCATTTATGTTTACATGGTGCTGAGGATGGAACCCAGGCCGCGCACTTGCTAGGCAAACGCTCTACCGCTGAGCCACAACCCCAGCCCAGGATTGGAAACTTTCTATGTGTAAAGGAGAGTTGGTTATAGCGGGACCCTAGCCAGGCATTCTTCAGGGAGATCCGCATTTCCCTTGACTCACAGGGAAGCCACGGGGCATTTTCTGGCCAGTTCTCTACCATGTGGGACCTGAGTCATCGAGTTGCCTAGGGTGTTGGCTGCCCCGTGGTGGCAGTGCCTCAGCCCTGCCCCACCCCACCCATTCACTCCTACTGTTAGGACAGGGGTTAGTGAACACACCCCTTTTATTTCACTCTGCAATAGTAACTATCCATTTCTTTGACTCAGACTTACAGAATGTACCTTATGCAGGGACTGCAAGAGAGACAATCTCGAGTAATCCTTTATTTTACCAGTGAATAAATGAGTCCAGGAAAAGGAAGTGACTTATCAAGGGGCACATTCAAGTCTCCCCACAGTCCTTGCAGTGTTACTGAGTCAGGTTTGCTCCTAAGACCAGGGGGAGGCTGCTTCCCTCAAAAGCTGAGGAATAGCTATGGTGGATACACCACATTAGTATCAGAGAGAGTAGCAGTCAAAGGCTTCTGAGAGCCCAGAGCTCCATGGTCAGAAGCACAGACATGGAGCAGGTACCCTGTGCAGGGTGAGCTGTGGCAATCCAAGTCCTGGAGTGGGCAGAGGGCACAGGGTGTAGCAGAGGCGGGACTTCGAGTGACAGGAACCTCAACTATGTGGTGACTCAGGTTCTGGGCAGCCTAGGCCCTTCCTTCCCTGCTTAGTGTGATCTCCTTAAGCTGGACTTGGGGAAATGTGAGGAGAGAAGGGAGGGAAGTCCAGGCTGGTATCCCTTTCCCCAGGAAACTTGGGAAAAGGCAGAGGAAGTTGGGAAGGATGAGAGGAAATTGGATTCCTAGGAAGGGGCGCGGAGGCTGGGGTTCCCCTCCCTCCTTGCTCCAGGCTGTGGAGGGAGCTGGCCCCGCTAGCGGCTGCTCCTTTCATTCCAGCTCCCTCCCTCGGCTCCTGTTTACAACTTTGCCCGCCCAGTCCCCAGCTCACTCTGAGCTCTTCTGTCTTCTCTCTCTCCCTCCCTCCTTCCTTCAGAGACTCGTACAATCATGTTTTGCCACTTCTTTTCCCTAATCTTTCTTTTTCTTTTTTTTCTTTTGTATAGGGGATTGAACTCAGAGAATTGAACTCTACCCCTGAGCTACATCCCCAGCCCTTTTATTTTTTAAAATTTTGAGACAGGGTCTCACTAACTTGCCCAGGCTGGCCTTGAACTTTCAGTCCTACTGTCTCAGCCTCCTGAGTCTCTGGGATTACAGCATGCACCAGGGCACCCAGCATTCCCTAATCTTGAGGGCATATCTATTATTTTTTTCCACAGTATCCTCACAGGCACAACTGCCAGGAATCCGTCCATGGCCCCTGTGGCTACCTGGCTTCCTCTCTCTGCCCAGTTTTTCTCCTTTCTTCTGCCTGGACAATCTTCCTCCTAGGCTTTGTACTCTGGAGACAGAGCCCTGTGTCTCTCGTTCTCTAACTGGCTTTAATTTGGGGTCTGTTTGGACCTGAAGATTTCATTAGGACTGAGTTTCACAGAAGAGTTTCAAGTATTGGCTGTCCAATCCGAGTAACTCAGGAACTCCTTATTTGAAGGTTAAGGTTGAATTCAGGCTGGACTTTGCATTGAGTTTGGGAAGGACGATTTGATTTGGCTTCATATTTGGGGGTTAGGGTGAAGAGCTTGGAATTTGAGAATTGCTAAGGAAATGTTTGATTTCTTGAGTCATCCAATAGGGTTGCTGTTTGGCTGGGGAACAGGACAGATTAGGAAGTGTGGAGTGAACGGGAGAAGGGCCTGTTTGCCAGGGAAGCTAATCCCAGGGTTGGTATGGGGTGGAGCTGGGGTCTGGGGATATCCCTGATGGCCCTAAGAAGAGTTGACAGTCATTTCTCTGCTGCTAAGGACGCTGTGCAAAAGGACCTTCATGGGGGCGGGGGGGGGGGGGGGGAGTCTGTTTTAAAGAGACTGAAAACAGACGGCACACTTCACTTCCTTTCTGGATCACACTTTTAAAAGCTGAGATTACCCTTTGAGCTGTCAGCCTTTTTCTTCCGTGTAAGATGCTGATTTCAGAAAAGGGGATTGTGGCAAGAAGGGAGGGGAAGGGGAATCCCCTGGCAAGGGGCCTGTCCACAGAGCTCCCCTTTGTGGTTACTATGGAAACAAGCATAATAGGAACAAAACAGAGGCATGTTGCCTGGCAACGGAGGAGTCCTAGGTTCATCACACACACTCACAACACCTACATTTCAGGGAACCCCCAGGGAGGGAGGGAGCGTCACTTCTGGGGAAGCTGGGCTATCCCAGTGATGAGAGTCCTAGAGCTCACCTAGCTTTGCCAGTGAGTCTGGATGACAGGGGTGCTTGTTGGACACCTCTGATGGCTGGTGGAGTGGGGGCTCAGGGCTGACCTCCCGATCTGGGTGGGTATAAAAGAGGATAACCTTTAATCTGACAGGAGTGTGAAAACTTGGAGAAGACTTTTTTTTTTTTTTTTTTTTTGCAATGTTGGTCAAAGAAGACTCTTAACTAAAAAAGTGTGTGAGTGTGTGTGCATGTGTGTGGTATTAGGGGGAGGTAGCAGTGTAAAAGACCTGATTTTTAAAACAATATTTATTTATTTGCTTTAGTTGTACACAATGTGTTTATTTGTACGTGGTGCTGAGGATCAAACCCAGGCTGCGGTAGCACATGCGTTAGGCAAGCGCTCCACCGCTGAGCCACAATCCCAGCCCAAAAGACCTGATTTAGAAAAAAAAAAAAAAGACAGTTTTCAGTTTTCTCAAAGTATAGGAACTGCAAGAAATTCAGAGCACAAGGTAAGGGGGATCGGGGATCGGAGCCATTTCCTTGGGGACTGAGTGCCTCCAGGGCAGGGATTCCATCTTGCCAAGTTCTCTTTTACATCTTATGCCATCACCACAGGTCCCTGGCCCAGTATTGGACACACAATAATGCTTATGCAGCTGCAGGAGAGACCTACACGTAAGAAAATTGCTTCCTGACTGATGGTGCAGAATGCTGGATGCTGCTGTGGGAGAAAGAGCAGGGGTTTGCAATCAGTTATTCCTGGAGTCATTCATTCGTTTAAAATCTGTTGCCAAGGGCTGGGGTTGTGGCTCAGCAGTAGAGCGCTCGCCTAGTACATGCGTGGCCCAGGATCGATCCTCAGCACCACTTAAGAAAAAAGGCAGCTGGGCGCTGTGGCACACGCCTGTAATCCCAGCACTTTGGAGGCTGAGGCAGGAAGATTGCGAGTTCAAAGCCAGCCTCAGCAATGGCGAGGCACTTAGCAACTCAGTGAGACCCTGTCTCTAATAAAATACAAAAAAGGACTGGAGATGTGGCCTAGTGGTCGAGTGCCCCTGAGTTCAATCCCCGGTACAAAAAAAAAAAAAAAAAGCCGGCGCGGTGGCGCACGCCTGTAATCCCAGCACTTTGGGAGGCTGAGGCAGGAGGATCACGAGTTCAAAGCCAGCCTCAGCAATGGCGAGGCACTTAGCAACTCAGTGAGACCCTGTCTCTAATAAAATACAAAAAAAGGGCTGGGGATGTGATCCAGTGGTCGAGTGCCACTGAGTTCAATCCCCAGTACCAAAAAAAAAAAAAAAAAAAAAAAAAAAAAAAAAGGCATTGTGTACAAATAAATATTTTTAAAAAATCTGTTGCTGAAGGCTGGGGATGTAGCTCCGTGGTAGATCACAAACTCAGCATGGATGAGGTCCTGGGTTCACTCCCCAGCAACACAATAAACAAACAAACAAACAAACAAATAAATACAGATATAAATAATAAAACCTGTTCCTGAGTGATTGCTATGTATCCGCCATTGCTCCAGGCATGAGGAAAAAAAAAAAAAAAATCTCTCTCCTTATGAAACTTAAATGCTAGTGAGAGCTTTGACTCCTGCTTCAGTCAGTTGTGTGACTTCACAGAGATCACTAACCCTCTCTGAGACCATTGCCTCACTGGGTGCTTCCTTTCCAGGGTGTATAAGGATTGAATGTGCTAATATATGAAAATACGTGCTAGCAGACAAAGAAAAAAAATCACCATTACAGTAGCTTTTTGGTATTTGGGGTGGAGGGGTGCTGCACTGGGCAGAAGGAAAAGGTTTGGCAGAAATTGCTACAAGTTTGTCTCCACTTACATTACTGAAAACTTTTGAAAATATTCCCCTCCCCTGGGCTGAGTAGGCTGATCTAGGAAATCCCAGTTCTTCTGGTTCCAGACCATGTTTTTTAAGGGCAGCTCGGAGGTTACCCACTCTCTTCTTTCCTAGGACTGGGGCAGGAGCCAGTTCCTAGAACCACCCTGCCCAGGTCATCTTGTTACCCTTATTCCTGAATGAAGTACCTGGACAGTGACCCCTGCTCTGTGGCTGCTCCAAAAGCCCGCCTCACCATCCTGCCTTCTTCCCTGTTGACCAAGAAGGTAGCCAGAACAAACAAAGGAGCAGATAAGTTGGCTCTGGGCCTGGGAAGCTTGCCTCTACTCTTTTGCTCCTGGGGGGGCCTGATGAAGCTGAACTGAGGTGAATGACGTCCAGGCCCTCCCACTTCCCATGTCCCATGTCCTGTTCTTCTTTTTTTTCCTATTCCAACCTCCTTTTTTTCCAAACCCCTATAACCCTTTTTGCAGATACCCTGTGTCTTTGTGGCTTTCTTCACATCATAGCCATCTTGCTGAAAACCTGGAGTGTAAATCAGTCCCATTTTAATATGCACTAGGAGACCTTGCTCTTTCAAGGAACCAAATGATGATTCATCTCAAAGTTAAAAATCCTTTGGTAAATTATTAACAGTGCTTACTTTGTGGGAGAGGGACTTTTGTAGAGAAGGAGGGAAGACATTTACTTTTTATTGTTATACATTTCTATATTATTAAAACTGTATGGACTGGGTGTAGCGCAGTGGTAGAGTATGTGTTTAGTATGTGGAAGGCCCTGGGTTCATTCCCAACACCAAATTAAATAAGTAAGCAAACACCCCTCCCCCTAAAAAACAAAACAAAGCAAAGCAAACTTCACCATTAGAAAAGTATTGATTTTATTTTTAAAAATGTCAACAAGGATTAACTGGTTTGTAAGATTACAAGCCACTTTATCTTTTTGGGGGGGGGTACTGGGGATTGGAACTCAGGGGCATTTTACCACCAAGCTACATACCCAGCCCAGCCCTTTTTATTTTTGATTTTGAGATAGGTTCTCACTAAGTTGCTGAGCCTGGCCTTGAACTTGTGATCCTCCTGCCTCAGCCTCCCAAACTGCTGGGATTACAGATGTGTGCCACTGCTCCTGGCAGGCCACTTTATCTTATTCTTGGTCTATGTTGACAAAACTGAATAAATATTATATACAATGAAATAAAATGCAAAAAGATGTCAGTAAAGGAAACAGCTCTTGGTTTTTTATTTTTATTTTTTAAATATTTATATATTTGTTTTTAGTTGTACACAATCCACTTGTTTATACGTGGTGCTGAGGATCGAACCCGGGCCGCGCACGTGCTAGGCGAGCGCTCTACAGCTGAGCCACAACCCCAGCCCCTGGTTTCTACTTTTTTAAAAGTGTTTGTAGCCGGGCGTGGTGGCGCATGCCTGTAATCCCAGCACTTTGGGAGGCTGAGGCAGGAGGGTTGCGAGTTCCAAGTCAGCCTCAGCAATGGCGAGGCACTTAGCAACTCAGTGAGACCCTGTCTCTAAATAAAAATACAAAAAAGGGCTGGGGATGTGACCCAGTGGTCGAGTGCCCCTGAGTTCAATCCCTGGTACCACAAAAAAAAAAAAAAAAAAAAAAAAAAAAGTGTTTGTAAGTTTAAAAGTTGAGGCTTTTTTTTTTTTTTTTTTCCTTTAAGTGAGGTTGGTGCTAAGAAAGAGTGCAGAGGGCAAAATGGGAGAGAAGGTGATTTTTTGGGAAAGTCTTTGACTATGACAGTGTGCTTGTGATGTGCATAGTGGGGTTGAGTCATTAAATAAATACCTCTTTGTGTGTGTGTGTGTGTGTGTGTGTGTGTGAGAGAGAGAGAGAGAGAGAGAGAGAGAGAGAGAGAGAGAGGAGGGGGGAGAGAGAGAAGGAGAAGAAGGCTGGTGCTCAAATCTCTGCATCTTTGCATGTCTATACCTGTCTGAAGTCTACATACGTGTTTCCACCTCTGTGTGTCCATTATTTGCTTGTCTGCATTTCTGTGGCTCCTTTTGCTGTCTCTTCCCTCCCCCACCGCCTGTACCCTGTGAGGGTAACTGGACCTGCCTACAGCCCCCAGGGCTGGCAGCAGACTTTGCTGCTGGTATTTTTAGCCTGTAAACATGTTTGCCATTTCAGAGGACAGGGCCAAGCTGGTCTCAGCCCCAGCCCACTCAAGATCCTGCAGCCAGTAGGGTGCTCATGCCCTGGCCAGGTATTCTCCCCAGCCTGAGGTCTCCTTTCCCCAGCATTTGGGAAGAAAAGGAAACTGGAGTGGGCAGCGAGTGGCCACTTGGTGGGGGAGATAAGAGGACTCGTAGGGGAGAAGAGAAAGGGAGTGTGGAGGAGGGGGTATGTAGCCGGAGGCCCCTATACCCTATCATTAAGCGTTTAATAAAATCTCCGTGTAGTTAGAAGTGGCTGTGGGAAATGGCTGTAAAGTGGGAAACTCGCGTCCTGCAAGTGCGCAGATGAGGGAGGGTTTGGGTAAAGCCGGCGCGAGGACAGGGAGGGCAGAGGAAGAGCTGAAGCACAGGCTCCTCAGCTTCGTGGGTTGGGGGAGAGTTTGCAGAGGAAGGTGGACAGCCCCGTCACTTCTCCGAGGGCGGTTGCAGGCCTGACTCCCGGTGTTGCTGCACCAGCCAAAGCAGCACTATAGTGCCTGAGGCACCGGCGACCCTGACTCTTGGAGGGTGGGACCAGCATCTCTAAGTTGGTTCAAGGGAAGGAGAGGATAAGCAGACACCAAGAAAGTCTGAAGGCGAGAAATGGACGCGGTTGCTTGGGAGTTTGGGAACCAAGCGAGGTGTCCGAGGCGGGGGTTGAAATCTTGCCTAATCTGAGATAAAACTCAAAGGTCCGTGTTTCAGGCTGGAGGTCTCGACTGAATCATCCAAGTCCCCAATAACTCTGAGTCACTCGGCTCTTCCTGCAAAATGGGTTGACTCTCAATTCCAGCTATGAGAATGAGCCCCAGCGTGCTTCAAGGAGGTTTTAGTCGATGAAGCCACACACTACACTTACTAGGGGAGGGGGCTAGATCCTGGCCACAGACAGGGCAGGGCGCAACAGACTGGGGGAGGGGAGTAGGCGACATCTCTTAGTTCCTGCGTCCCCTCCGTGGCCCCCCACCGCACCAACCTACTCCCGGTCCCTCCAGTGTCCGCCCCGCTCGCTGATCCCAGCCCTGCTCGGGCCCCGCCCGGCCCCGCCCTCTCCCCACAGCTCCGGACAGACCCGCCCGCCCGAGCCCGAGTTACAAGAGCCGCCTCCGCGCGCGGGGGCCTGGCCACTCGGAGCAGCTCTGCCGCGGGGACTGCACCGCCCGCCCTGCCGGACCCGCCCCGACCGGGGCTCGCAGCAGTCAGCAGCCACAGCACCGCGACCTCGGGCCCCGCGCTGGCAATGGCTGTGCCCCGGGGCTGAGCGCGCAGGTAGGGGCGCTTGGCGCACGGTGGCGCGATCGGGGGCCACTGCACCAGTAACCTGTTGGGGAGGCGGGTTGCGGGGCTCCAGCCAGGCGCACTGAGAGTGGTGTCATTGTGAGAATTAAGTTTGAAGCAAGCTCGTCCTCCCGCAGCCGCCGGGGAGGTGACGCGTCATGCTGTGGGAGCGGAGCTCTTTGGGGACACAAGTTGGGCCAAGTTGGAAAATAGCTCCGAAGTGTGCTTCGCTCCACTCCTATTTCTCTCGAGGGCGGATTCTTGTCCCTACCGCACGGCAGGGCGCCCCGTTTCTGGCCTGGTCCCACCCCCTCTCCTTGGGGCGGTGGCTCAGCGCACCACTCGGTTTGTATTCCATGTTTACAGAAGTTTCCGAGATCGCAGCCGCAGTCCCCCGGCCCCTCCCGGCGTCCCTGAGCCTCGGCTCCGTGCGCCCCCTCCACTGTCCTTCCTTGCCCGCACCTCCGCCCCCGACTTCGCGTCCCTTGTCCTCCCGGCCCCACCCTGTTCTGTACCACCAGCCTCTCCTTTTCTCGCTCCTGGCGGCCCTCCGCGCCACCTCCCAGCAGCCCCGCCCTACTCTTGCCCCTCGATGTTCCCGGCTCCAGAAAACTCCCTTCTTCCTCTAGGGCCGCCGAGCCTGGAAGTTTGCAGCGCTCCTCCCGACGGGATGGGTGGGAGTGGGGGTGGGGGTGGGGAATATAATTAGGGAGATTCCTGCGTTGGGGTGGGCGGGGAGGGGGGCCGTGCAGCCACACAGCCCCCAGAACCACCCCTTCCCCTCCAGAGGCGGCGCTTTCTCCCCCACCCCACTCCCAAACCCGTCCGGGCGGGATGGTCTCCGCCCCAGCGCTTGGCTCGGCGCCAGCAGCCTGAGGAATGTGGTGGTTGGAGCCGGTGACTAATTCAAACCAGAACTCGGGGAGGAGTGGTGAGGGGCAAAGGGGAGGGGGAAAGGGGCTATGTGTGGGAGGTGGGGGCTGGAGCAGGGCTTGGCGTAGGAGGAGGACTTCGCTGCCCTCGCTGGACCCCTCCACTCAGGCAGCGCGCGCCAGGACAGAGGGCCGGGGGGCGAGGTCCCGCTGTGGGGTTGGAAAGGCAGCGTGCTTTAGGGTGTGTGCAGAGAACTGTGTTATGTAAGGCTTTCCCATGCAGGGAGGGGGTGTGCAGTGTGTGAGGGCCTGGCCCGCCCCTGGCAGGGCTGGGCGCCCCCTACAGTGCCAGGGCCCGGGTGTGGGGGCACAGATCCTTGGTGATCGGGAGGGACTCGCGGATTGGGAGCAAGACAGATTGTGCCCCTTGCCTGGGAGGGGAGCAGAGGGGGCCGATGAAAGACTTGGGGGATCTCTCAGTTCTGAGCCTCAGCAACCAGGTGGGGATGGCTTTGGTACTTATGCACAGTGTGACCACAGAGGGATTGTGCGAGTTTCGTGTGTTCTATTGCGCGCTTCACAGGGTGTGGCCCTGGGCGGAGGTGAGAGTAGTGGCGAGGTGCTTGCACTCGCTGCTGAGTGCCCTGCTCTGTGGAGGGATTTGGGGAAAGGCAGCGTGAAGCCTCTCATGGCAGTGAGGTCCTTAGATAATGACCCGGGATTTCCCAGGAAAAGGGGCCCAGATATCTACCTCTGTCCCCAGCACATCTCTGGGCTTCCAATAAATGGTTTTGAAATAGTTCACCCCATTAGAATTTAACCTCTGATTGCAGGGGCCATCTTCACCTTCTCTCTTTCCTAGCAGCACCTAGCAGACGATAAGTGTTGGTTGATTTTGTGGGACCCAGTGATCTAATGGGGTGCTGTCCTGATAGGTGAATTTGAGGGAGAAGAGGAAAGAAGGGAGAGATTGAAAGTGCTTTGGGAGGTATTGGAAGGTTTCCCTGTCTGTGCTGGGTGTGATTTAGGGGAACAGATCTCTCAGTGGTCCCTGCCCCAGGAGAGAAGTCCCTGGAGCAGGGTGTGGCACTCTTCCCTTTCCCAGGCTTCTTTCTCTTGCCTGGAGGGTCTGTGGGCTGGGCCCTCACCTAGAGGGTAGAGTGTGCAGACTGGGGAGCACAAGGGAGCCCCAGGTTTAGGAAGCACCTTCTTGCTTTGAACTGCGAGCTGTGGGGTAATGGAGGGTGGGAAAGGAACTGGGACCCCCAAAGCTGAGTTAGCAACGCCTGCAGGCCCTGTGGGGTGGATAGGAGATGAGTGCTGGATGATGTGAGTCCTCTAAAGCCCTTGCCCCTAGGAGAGTAGGCACAGGGACGGTGAGAGAACAAGGACACATGGGGAGTGTAAGACATGCAGGGCTTAGTGATGCTGATATGGCAGTCAGGGGTCTTGGCCTGGGCAACTCCTTGAAGAGATGACCCACAGAGCTAAGGACACAGAGCTGCCAGCCAGAGGGTGAGGCTACAGGGCCAGGGCCAGGGTGGGTGATGAGGGAGAGTAAACCGTAAGAGACCGGTGAAGGGGGAAAGCCAGCATAAGCCAAGGGCAGGGAATGAGCTGGGGGGTCCCACCTCAGTCCCAGGGAGGCCCCTGGTAGAGGCGCGTGGGCACCACCACGCTGGATTCTTTTGCTCAAAGTGGAACTGGCTGGCGAGCCCTGTCGCAGCACACCACCCTGAGCCTGAGGAGCTGGTTTGAAGGGTTGGGGCGAAGCTGTGGGGGTGGAGGGGTGTGTGGGCCACTAGGGTGTGGCTACACCTTCTTTAGAACTTGAGAACCGCCCGGGGACAGACAGAGAGGCAGACCAGGAGAGCTAGTCCGACTCCTGACGGGAACCATGCCTGGCCGCCCCCAGGTTTCTCTCCCTGGCGTTGGGCTGACCACGTGCTGTTGCACACTTAGGTTTGAGAAAGGGAGGTGGCCGCTGTAGAAGGTTTAGAATGTGCGATTAGGCCTGTAATCCTTGCTGCTCCAGAGGCTGAGGCAGGAGGATTGCAAGTTTGAGGCCATCCTTGGAACTTTGCAAGATCCTGTCTTAAACAATAAAAAGGGCTGGAATGTAGCTTGGTGGTAGAGTGCCCCTGGGTTCAATCCCCAATACAGAAAAAGAAAGAAAGAAAGACAAAGCAAGAGAAAGAGTGTCTTTAGCTTGGGCGATGGCAGTGGGAGTCTAGGGCTTTCTGCTTTGCTCTGCTCTCTTTGCCTGCTGAGGGCTTCGCCATGCTGCCAGGGACTTACATTTCTCGGGGCTCTACCAGTGGACTGTCTAGCCTGGCTCCTGAGCTTTTCTGAGTTCACCAGAATGTGTCTGAAGGGGTGTGGGGGCACATAGTGGAGCCACAGCAAGGCGCCACAGGAATTTGTGTATGCATTTTTTTTTCTTTTTTTGCAGTACTAAATTGAACCCAAGGGCCACTTTATCATTGAGCTATTTTCCCAGCCCATTTTTTTATTTTGAGACAGGGTCTTGCTAAATCGTCCAGTCCAGCCTCAAATTTCTGATCCTCCTGCCTCAGCTTCCTGAGTCACTGGGATTGTAGACCTTGTATATGCATTTTAAAAAGGCTGGGCGCAGTGGCGCATGCCTGTAATCCCAGCACTTGGGAGGCTGAGGCAGGAGGATTGCTAGTTCAAAGCCAGCCTCAGCAATGGCAAGGCACTTAGCAACTCAGTGAGACCCTGTCGCTAATAAAATACAGAAAAGGGCTGGGGATGTGGCCCAGTGGTCGAGTGCCCCTGAGTTCAATCCCCTGTACCAAAAAAAAAAAAAAAAAAAAAAAAAAAAAGTGCATTTAAAAAAATTTTTTTTAAAAAGAATATTTATTGTTTAGTTGTAGTTGGACACAATACCTTTATTTCATTTATTTATTTTTATGTGGTGCTAGGTGAGTGCTCTACCGCTGAGCCACAACCCCAGCCCCTGTGTATGCATTTTGATTAACTCACCCTCAGTTCGTACCAACAAGGCTGGGTGGGGACTGGGCTGTTGTAGCTGGTGGTTTTGGGTCCACCACTCTTAGTAGTGCACGGATTGTGGCTCCACTGTGCCCTTGGGTCCCTGTGACTACCTGTGTCACAGCCTCTGAATTAATTTCTTTCTTTCATATTGGGGATTGAACCCAGGGTGTGTCTACCACTGAGCTACAGCCCCCATCCATTTTTAGTTAAGACAGGATATGGCTAAATTGCCAAGGCTGACCTTAAACTTGCAATCCTCCTGCCTCAGCCTCTGAAGTTATTGGGATTACAGGCGTGTGCTACCGCGCCAAGCAGCAGCCTCTGAATTTGAGTGAAGTTTGCATCATTGCCTGTGAGTGGGTGTTCCATTGGTTGATGTGGGTGTCCTCACATTGCGGTGGGCCTGGATGTGTCACCTCTGCTCGCCTGGTGGGGTTTGGAGGGTTTGGGCCATGGCAGTCTGTCCTGGTGGTGGAGGTTTCCGGTGGGGTGCAGAGGCTGTAGGTAAGGACTGGAGTAACCTTCCCTGTCCCAGAGGTCCAGGCCCTGGAGTTTGTGTGCTGAGACATGGGAGAGGGCTAGGGAAGCCCTGGGAGCGCAGCCCCACAGAGCGAGGCTGAGCGAGGCTGAGCGAGGCTGAGCGAGGCACTACACACGTCCTGTCAGGGAGGGGCATCCTGCCAGGTCCCCTGGGGCCTGAGCGGAGGTTCTAGGGGAAGGGGAAGTGCCTGGAGCAGATCCTGGCTGGGCTAGGGGGTGGCTCTTTGGCCCTGGCTGGCCCCGCGCCCCTGCACTAGTGTGGTCTGACCACTGGGGGGCGAATGCACAGCACCGTCTCCAGAGCTAGTCATGAGGGGATGGGGGGCAGCCTCCAAGCTGTGTTGACCCCTCAGGGCAAGCAGAACATTCTTCTTTACTCCCCCATACCTCATCAGTTGGTGTCCTAATCCCAGTGGTCCTGGGTAAAGGGCCATTCTTCCTTGTCTCTGTGGCCAGGTGTGGGAGTTCCCACTGTACAATGTAATGCATGTCCCCAAGTCTCTGCCACAAGGAGGGTAGGGGCATCCCTCTTGGCCAAGGGAGGAAGAAGGAATCTCCCTCCCCGCTGGAAGTGGGAACTTGGACTTTCGTGGCTTGGGGCTTGATGGGAGGATGGGAGACAGATGTGTGTGGCCAGGGTACAGAGAGGTAAAGAGAGGTTTCAGAAAGCCGCCAGTTGGCTGCGCTCCAGGTAGAGAGCTGCCCTGGCTGTCAACATTCAGAAAGGCCACACTGGGGAGCATTAGGGAAGGGGCTGTGCGGAGGGGATGGCTAGAGCAATGAGACTGGAAAAACTTTTCCCCCGTAGGAGCTGTGGGCTGGGCCAGCTCAGCCTCCCACCCCCAAGGTTAAGTAGCAGGCTGGCAGGATTGGCAGGTGCACACTCAGGGAAGTACAGACTCACGGGCACCAGGTGAGCAGGTAAAGGGGTCTCATGACAGGTGTCTGCTGTGAGCTGGGCCTATGGTCCTGCCCTGGGCAATGGAGAGTGGGGGGCGGGGCTGAGGAGGGTCTTTGTGTACCTGCAGTGTGTGTGAGTCCTTGTGTCTTTCTCTGAACATTCTTCCGGTGTCCATGTCACCTGTATCTTGCAATATGTTGGTCTGATTCTCCCTGCAAATTCCACTCTCCCCCATAAATTGAAAGTGCCCCCTTGGGGCATACTGCCCAGAATCAGCCGGTTGGATTTGTGAAGGTTCCCAGTGCCCACATAGATCACTGCCCACTTCTGTTCCAAGTCGAATAAGGGTATGTTTTTTTTTTTTTGTTCCCCTCCTCTCAAATAGTAGTCCGGCAGCTGCATTCTTGGGGGTCCATTTTGAGGCTTAGGCCCTGGGAGATGCCACTCCTGTGTTTCTCCTTGCTCCTCTGGGATGAGGGTCTGCCTGGGTTCCAGGAGACACAACTTCTATGAGTCCCAGAATCCAAAGGCCCCTCCTTGTATGCAGGGCGCTGGGACACCGGCAGGGCCAGCCTGAGGCTGGTGTGTGGGGAAGGGCCGCCGGGGGCTCCTCTGTCTTCCTGTGGGTCTGTCCCTCCAGCGTTCATTCCTTACCCCTCCAGCTCAGGTCTCACTTCTGCTGTCTCCCTCGTGCACCTTTCTCTGTGGTTTCTCGTGTGTCTCATCCTGGGTGTGTACTGACTTGTGCCTTCGTCTGTACTTGGGTGAAAACTGTTGGCCTTGGAGTCAGAGAGCCCTGGGCCTGCAGCGCAGCTCAGCCGTCTCACCTCCGGTACCTGTTTTCACATCTTGAAAATACGGATCTGAATTCTCACCGCAGAGGGTCGTTTGGGGGTGGAATGAGACCCCACGCACAGGATGTCGCCAGCACAGTACCTTTCTTTCAACGTGTGGCGCCAGTGGGGACAGGGCTGGGAGGGTTCTCTCAGTCTCTCAATGTGGAGCTTTCTCTTCCTCCTTGCGCTGGGGAGTGTTTATGAGAGCACCCCCCCACACACTCTGGGTGTGTCTCTCTTCTTTGAATATCCACTCCCCTCCTGGTTATGAGTGTTTGGGGCTTTCCCTGTGGTGGAGGTCTCTAATTCTGGGCATGAGTCATTGCATGATTGGGACAGGGACTGCTTCTCCCTGGCCCTGCGTGTACGGTGGGTTGGTTGGCACCAGTGTGAGCGCCTGCGCTGGGTGGAAGTTTCGCTGTGGCTGGTGTCTTCCCTGCTGTGGGTGGGGGGACCTCTCTCTTCCTTGAAGTGTCGCCTCCTGTGTCTAGCCTGTGCTGGGTGGATGCACAGTCGTGTGCCCCTCTGGCGTGCATCTTTTCTTGAGGTTGGTGCATTCAGGCGTTGAGGCCCATGGGCTTCTCGGGGAGTCTATCAGTTCCTGTCATCTTGACAATGAAGCTGACGCAAGGCTGTCTTCAGCTGCTGCGGCAACTAGTCTAGGCCCCCTCCCTGGCTGTCTTCATGTTGTCTCTCTTGGGGAAGGGACCCGGTCCCCACTGCTCCTCCAGAAATCAGCCCGAGCAGAGGCCCCTGCCTGGGGCAAGGATTCTGCTTCCTGGGCACTTTGGGTCAGCTCGGCATTTCCCCCCGTCCATGGTGGTGGGCACAGGCAGCGCCCTGCTTCTCTGTACATATTCTTTGATTTTTTTATATATATTTTTATATATATATATATTTTTTATACATATATATATGTATAAAAATATATATATGTATTTTTTATATATATATAATATAAAATATATTTTTATATTATATATATACATATATATGTATAAAAATATATATATATTTATTTTTTTATATATATATATTTTAGTTGTTGATGGACCTTTATTTTACTTATTTGTATATGGTGCTGAGAATCGAACCCAGCACCTCACACAAGCCAGGCAAGTGCTCTACTGCTGAGCCACAACCCCAGCCCTTCTTTGAGGTTTTAGACTGTAGAATGGCCCTTTCTTCTGCCAGGGCTTCTGGCCTGGAACCTACTCTGTCTCTGTAGTCTTGGATATGTGTATCTTCCAGTTTTTCAGCCAGAGTGTCCTCATGATCTTAGTTCTTTTCTGCCCTAGGGGGGTTTCACTGCAGTCCTGCTTCTTCCTGTCACAAAGAACACTGTGAGCCAGTGTCAGGTGGGCTACAGGGCTGGCAGCTAGCAGATCAGGCTTCCCGGACCCCAGTACTGCCCCATTCTCGCCTCTCTAGACCTCGTTTCCCCCATCGGTGCGTCCCTGTCTGCGCTGTCTTATAGAACCCCGTGGTGGGGGAGATCTAGAACCGTGCCAGTATGGTAGCCATTAGCCACATGTGGCTGTTAAACACCTGAAATGTGGCTAGTGCAATGAATGAAGTATGATTTTAGTGTAACTGGGTTTAAATTTAAATAGTCACACGCACTGCGTTGGCTAGCGTGACTCTGAGGTCTCTAAGAGCCCAGAGGCTTGTGATGCTTGAGGGTGTAGAATTCCCCACAGCTCCAAAGCCCTTCCTTAGGGTGAAAGTAGGACAGAACCCTCTGCGCAGGGGAAGCCTAACTAAACTTCAATTGTGTGGGAGGAGACGGAAGGACCATCTGGGCCTGGTAGAGGATCCAGGGACAGGGGAGAGGCCAAGGGCTGGGACCCACATGCAGGTCCTTGCCATCGTGGCTTACACCTTCTGTTTGCACCCCCATGCGGATCCTCAGAACCGAGTGGCCCAGATCAGATGAGAGGGGAGTCCTTGCTGGCTGTGTCAGGAAGGCATGGCTGGAGCCACAGCAGTGGGTGGTTGGCAGCCCCACCTGGCTAGGAAGCTCTCTCCAGTGCCCACCTGTAGCCTCAGGTCCAACTGCTTCAGTTTTCACAGGCTGCACGCCCTTCTCAGATGGCTTCTCCCTCTCCTTGGAAGCAGCCTGGGTTGAAGCTCTTGAGCTCCAGCTTCGTGCTTCCAGAACTCCTGTCTGGGGTCCCCATCCCGAGGAGCTGACAGGAGCCCCAGCCCTTCTGGCACCTGGGGGTCTCGTGGAGGAGGTGTGCGCAGATCGGGTTCTAGGCGTGACCCTTTGCCTGTCTGGAGCTGTTGCTGCCGGCTGCAGTGACTCACTGGGGAAGGAGGGAGGGTGGGGCTGACATGTGGGCGAGGGTGAGCTGGCTGCTTTCTCCCCGCCGCCTGCTGCTGGCTCAGCACCAGGACGCTGGGCTGAGAAAGGGGCCCCACTCAAGGAGGAAGATGGATGCTGGGGCGACCGGAAGGGGCTTCAGAACAGAGAGGCCAGGGCTGGCAACTTTCCCCTTGGCTGCCCCTGCCTGGCGCTTCATCTGCAGGGCTGGCTTCTTAGCACTGGACTTAACCGCGGAAGGTGCCCTTTACGTTCCAGTTTTGCCGTTTCACATTGGAAAGGGTCATCGCCACTTCCTGCAGTGGCCTCCTCTGCCTGCTGGGAAGGGATGAGCTGTTTTCCCAGCTCCCACCTGTGCCAGCAGGCCTCCGGCCCCTTTGAGGCTTTGCTCACCCTCTAGTCACCACCTGTGTTGGCCGCATTTATGAGTTTGTCAACTGGGAGAACAGGTGTGGAGGCCTGGGCTGGAGGGGGTGGGGGGGCTTGTGTTTATCTTTCATCCGTGTTGAGATCTACCTAGACTGGAACTGCTAAGTGCCCGTGAATTTCCGAGAGTCACAGTCCTGTAGCACCTTGAAGACCCCATTTATATTCATTTCTGAGAAGGCTCTCAAGCCTCTGGAACATTCTGAAGCTAAACTGGTTACACCCGGAGCACCTTGGTTATAATTTATATCTGGGACAAGATCTAAGTGTTTTAAATTTCCATATCTGGCACATGGAGTGCATTCAATAAATGTTTGGAGGATGCCTGAGTGGCGCTAGGTAACAATCTAATGCGGTGTGCAATTAAGTGCTGGGCCGGGCTGTGTTTGTCCCCTGACTAGAGTCTTTTGCAGCATCTTGTACAATGTTGGACATGCAGGAGGTAATCAGTAGGCATGTATTTATTGATTGGTTGACTAATTTCTTGATGCAAACAGCTTCAGGGTGGAGCTCTGGGTGAGGCTCCCCATGATTTATAGCATCCCCTACACAATTTCAGGGGTATGCTTTTTTTTTTTTTTGGTGGTACCGGGGATTGAACTCAGGGGCACTTGACCTCTGGGCCACATTCCCAGCCCTTTTTTGTATTTTATTTGGAGACAGGGTCTCACTGAGTTGCTAAGTGCCTCGCCATTGCTGAGGCTGGCTTTGAACTCGCGATCCTCCTGCCTCAGCCTCCCAAAGTGCTGGGATTACAGGCGTGCGCCACCGTGCCCAGCTTTCAGGGGTATGTTTTTGATGGCTGAAGCCGCCATTTTGTGAGAGTGGCTGTATCCAGGGTTCTGCCTAAAGTCTTAGCAGGGTGCCACTGCAGCTGACAGCTCATCCTGTCGCCCAGGGGCTGGGCGTCTTTACTCATGGATCCTGGCTCACGGCTCACCGTGGGTCTAAGGCAGGCTCACCTTTACCCCAGCCTCTTGGCTTGGGCCCCTGCCTCCTGGGACCAGGGCTCCTTTTGTTTAGGTGGGGGCAAGACTCCTGGAGCTCCCCTCTGGCGAGGATTCCTTTTGGGCCTGAGGACCAGGTTAGAGATGACAAACTAGCATCATTGTCACTGGGGAAGGGAGGGCATTGCCATCCCCACCTAGAGGCCCCTTCTGAGGAGTCTCCTATCAGACAAGATGTGGTTTAGGGGACGCATTCCAGGTGCAAGTTGTAGACTGGTACCATTGTTCTCTTGGAATAAAGCCTGTAAGGTGGAGACAGTGATGTCTTCCTCCTGAAGCTGCTGTGGGGACTCTGATGAGTGTTGGCCTGTTGTGGAACACCTGTGTTGCCAGTGCTCTCTTCTTGTTCCTTCACACCTCTCGGAAATCCTTTTTCATTTCCATTTTTGCAGATGAGGAAAGGGAGGTTCAGAGAAGTCAAGTGCCTTGGCCAGGGTCCCACAGCTAGGAGGAGGCAGACCCAGGATTTGAATCTGGGTCTGACTCCTCTAAACCTACTTTCCATGATACTGGGCTTGAGAATCGTGGAATTGCTGATTATTGTGGGGGGCTTGGCCTGGGGAACAGCATTGGTCAGGGTTTCAAGTAAGCTGAGTGTGAGCATCATTATGAATTTGTCCCTAGGCTGTGTGACCGAGATTCCCGACGAGAGAGACTGAGGGGAAGAAAGGAAGGAGGGGCGGGCTCCTGGCAAGGCATTCGCTCCGGAACTGAATCCTGCAAAGGTCAGTAGGAGGGAGAGTACGAGGGTTTATGGGTGGAGGTGACCGAATGGGGGATGCTGGAAACCTCCTGTGGCATTGAGAGGCTGGACCCTGAGTGGAAGGGACAAGGGGCCGGTCCCCTCCTTTCTGTCCTCTCTTGGCTGTGCCTTGGGAGAACTTCCACAGCGGAAGGATGTGTGACAGTCCCCTCGACACCTGGCAGGTGAGACGGTGCTGCAGGAGCAGGCGCAGTGGAGAGAGTGCTCCACTCCCTGGAACCCAGAATCCATGGCTTTCTCATGCCTTCATGTCCTCATGTCCCCGCTGACCTGAGCTCCGTTTTCTCATCTCGTCCCAGATGGAGAAGGAGGAAGAGACTACCCGGGAGCTGCTGCTGCCCAACTGGCAGGGCAGCGGCTCCCATGGGCTGACCATTGCCCAGAGGGATGACGGTGTCTTTGTGCAGGAGGTGATGCAGAACTCCCCTGCGGCCCGCACTGGGGTGGTCAAGGAGGGTGAGTGTGGATTGGGTGCGAGCACTGGGGGTGGGTGAGGGTGCTGGAGGAAAGGACAGGGGGCAGGGAGCAGGTACAAGTGGGCAAGTGGCTATAGAGGATCCGGTCCCAGCACCATCAGGATGGTGGGTACCAGAGCCTAGCCCTTCCTTGCCCACTCTGTCCTTACCTGTCAATCATCCTTGGAGGCTGTTGTGTGGGAGACCTGCTCCTCAGATCTGACTTTAACATCACAGCTTTGGGCATATAGTCTTTTTTTTTTTTTTTTTTTTTTTTGAGGTACAGGACACTATCACGGAACTACATTCCTAACCTTTTTTTATTTTATTTGGAGACAAGGTCTTGCTAAATTGCTGGGGCTTTGAACTTTCAATGCTCCTGCCTCGGCCTCCCAGGTTGCTGGGATTACAGGTGTGTGCATCTGCACTCAGCAGTAGCCTGAGCCTCGGTTTCCTCATCTGTACATTGAGTCTTACCCAATCCTCCTGGGCCTCATGAGTGTTAAAGCAAGTCAGTTTACATGCCCAGTGCATGGCTGTTACCCTGAGACCCTGGGTCTTACCTGCTTGCTGCTCTTCCCTGCTCAGGGGACCAGATTGTGGGTGCCACCATCTACTTTGACAATCTGCAGTCAGGCGAGGTGACCCAGCTGCTGAACACCATGGGGCATCACACCGTTGGCCTGAAGCTGCATCGCAAGGGGGATCGTTCCCCTGAGCCTGGCCAGACCTGGACCCACGAAGTCTTCAGCTCCCACAGCTCTGAGGTGGTTCTGGTGAGTACCTCATGGCCTATTTGTGCCCTGAGCTCCCCTTGACCACACTGGCCTGTTGGCCCTACTTTCTGAACCTTCTGTCTGCTTCCTGGACTTTCCTGTTAATTCCTCCTCTTTCCACCTCTCTGGGCTCTCTTGGGCCCTTGGTCAGCCTTTTCCTTCCTACTCCTGTGTGGCATGTAGCTGATGCTGTCCCTAAGTCTTCCATCAGTCTCTTGAGAGTGCCTGCTGAGCTATGGCATGGGAACCGGCTCTTGAGGTCTGGGCCTAGACACCAGGAAGAAGATTGGCCACTCTGCAAGCTCTTTGAAATGATTCCCCCTCTGTTTCACAGATACCATTTTTCTCTGTGCCTATAGGGATGCTTCTCTGCTTCTTCTGATGCCTTGTTTATTAAGCAAATGACTGGTCCTCAAAGTCAAAGTGGTAGCTGAAGCACATCCAGGCTCTTGGGCTCAACAAGTGCATTCCAACACAGGGCCTGGGAGCCTCTTTTTGATTAAACGAACAACAGTGAGATCAGAGTTGAGAGCTGTGGGTCCCCTATCCTGTCCCTGGGACAGGCCAGTTTGAAGCTCTCTTGGATTATAGATCCTCCTCCCAGACTGCACGGTCCAGGAGTCCATCCCAGCCTTTCCATGGCTTTTGATACCAGAATTTTCCCAGATCATTTCTGTTTTCCTCCTGTGATGTGGCTGTCAGCTCCTTTCTTCAGTCCTCTGTGATCTGCCCCAGGAGGCTCCCTTGACCTTGGTTATAGTCCCAGCTCCTTTGGGAAACCGGCAACCAGGTTGTCAGCTGGGCTGCGGCCGGGCATCTGCCAACTTAGGCAGGCTCTGCTGCAACCTCTGCGGGGCATGTTTTTTCTGCAGAGCGGGGATGATGAGGAGTACCAGCGAATCTACACCACAAAGATCAAGCCTCGGCTGAAGTCGGAGGATGGCGTGGAAGGGGACCTTGGGGAGACCCAGAGCCGCACCATCACAGTGACCAGAAGGGTCACGGCCTACACTGTGGATGTGACCGGCCGGGAGGGATCCAAGGACATTGACATCAGCAGCCCTGAATTCATGATCAAGATTCCAAGGCATGAAGTGACTGAAATCTCCAGTGTGGATGTGGAGACCCAGCCTGGAAAGACAGTGATCCGACTGCCCTCGGGCTCGGGGGTCTCTCCAACCACAGGCGCTGCCGTTGACATCCGGGCAGGGGCCATTTCTGCATCAGGACCAGAGCTTCAGGGTGCTGGCCACTCGAAACTCCAGGTCACCGTGCCTGGTATAAAGGTGGGAAGCACCGGTGTCAGTGTCAGTGCAAAGGGCTCAGGCTTGGGTGGCAAAGGAGGGATCCAAGTTCCAGGAGCGGATGTTTCAGCTGCTCTTGAGGGTGGGTCAGCAGAGGTGCAGGGCCCATATCTCCAGAGCTGTGATAATGGGAAAATTAAAATTCCTACCATGAAGATGCCGAAATTTGGTGTGTCTACCGGCCCCGAGGGCCAGGCACCAGAGGTAGGGTTGAATGTTTCTGCACCTGAAATCTCTGTAGGGCATAAGGGTGGCAAGCCTGGCTTGACCATTGGTGGGACTATCCAAGCCCCTCACCTGGAAGTCAGTGCCCCCTCTGCCAATATTGAGGGCCTTGATGGGAAGCTGAAAGGCCCCCAGATCACTGGGCCATCACTTGAGGGTGAGTTAGGTCTAAAAGGTTCCAAGCCACTGGGAAGCATAGGAATAGACGCCTCTGCTCCCAAAATTGAAGGCAGTATCACTGGCCCCAGCGTGGAAGTTCGAGCCCCTGATGTTGATATTCATGGGCCTGGGGGCAAACTGAATATGCCCCAGATGAAAGTCCCTAAATTCTCTGTGTCAGGTTCAAAGGGAGAGGGAACTGGCATTGACGTGGCACTGCCCACAGGTGAAGTGACTCTTCCTGGGGTCTCTGGGGATGTGAGCCTACCTGAGATCTCTACTGGTGGGCTGGAAGGGAAGATGAAGGGTGCTAAAGTCAAGACTCCTGAAATGATTATTCAGAAACCTAAAATCTCTATGCAGGATGTGGATCTGAGCATTGGGTCCCCTAAACTAAAAGGAAATATTAAGGTTTCTGCTCCTGAGGTGAAAGGTGATGTTAAAGGCCCTCAAGTGTCAGTTAAAGGCTCCAAAGTGGACATAGAGACACCGAACTTAGAGGGGACCTTGACAGGCCCCAAGCTTGGCAGCCCTTCTGGGAAAACAGGAACCTGTAGGATCTCTATGGCCGATGTGGACTTAAACGTGGCTGCACCTAAAGGGAAAGGGGGTGTAGATGTCACACTCCCTAAAGTAGAAGGGACAGTCGGAGTCCCTGAAATTGATGTCAAAGGCCCCAAAGTGGATGTCAGTGCCCCAGATGTGGAAGTTCATGGGAACCTGAAAATGCCCAAGATGAAAATGCCCAAGTTCAGCACTCCAGGAGTCCAAGGGGAAGGCCCAGATGTAGAAGTGACTCTACCCAAAGGAGATGTCGGTATTTCAGGGCCAAAGGTCAACGTGGAAGCTCCAGATGTCAAGATGGAGGGCCTGGGGGGCAAACTTAAAGGCCCTGAAGTGAGTGTCAAGACACCAAAGATCTCCATGCCTGATGTAGATTTTCATGTTAAAGGTACAAAGATGAAAGGAGAGTATGACGTTACAGTTCCAAAGCTTGAAGGAGAACTGAAAGGCCCGAAAGTGAACATTGATGTCCCAGATGTAGAAGCTCATGGCCCAGACTGGCACCTGAAGATGCCCAAGATGAAAATGCCTAAATTTAGTGTGCCAGGGCTCAAAGCAGAGGGTGCAGAAGTGGATGTGAATTTGCCAAAGGCTGATGTAGACATTTCTGGGCCCAAGGTAGGGATTAGTGCTCCAGACGTGAGCATTGAGGGACCTGAAGGGAAGTTGAAAGGGCCTAAGTTTAAAATGCCTGAAATGAACATCAAAGCCCCAAAGATCTCCATGCCAGATGTGGACTTAGAACTGAAAGGCCCTAATGTGAAAGGAGAATATAATGTCACAGTGCCAAAGGTTGAAGGTGAGATTAAAGTTCCTGACGTTGAACTCAAAAGCGCCAAAGTGGATATTGATATTCCAGATGTGGATGCTTGTGGCCCAGACTGGCACCTGAAGATGCCCAAAATGAAAATGCCCAAGTTCAGCATGCCAGGTTTCAAAGGAGAGGGCCCTGATGTGGACGTGAACCTGCCTAAGGCCAACATCGAAGTCTCAGGACCCAAGGTGGATGTTGACATTCCAGATGTGAATATTGAAGGACCTGAAGGAAATCTGAAGGGTCCCAAGATTAAGATGCCAGAAATGAATATCAAGGCCCCCAAGATCTCCATGCCTGATGTGGATTTGCATATGAGAGGTCCCAAGGTAAAGGGAGAATACGATGTTACAGTGCCAAAGATAGAAGGGGATCTGAAAGGTCCAAAAATAGATGTCAGTGCCCCAGATGTTGATGTTCATGGTCCTGATTGGAACCTGAAAATGCCAAAGATTAAAATGCCCAAATTTAGCATGCCCAGCCTCAAAGGAGAGGGCCCAGAATTGGATGTGAACCTTCCCAAGGCAGATGTGGACATTTCTGCACCAAAGGTAGATATTACTGCTCCAGATCTGAGCCTTGAAGGACCAGATGGGAAGTTGAAAGGCCCAAAGTTTAAGATGCCTGAGATGCACTTCAAGGCTCCAAAGATGTCTATGCCAGATGTTGACCTGGATCTCAAAGGGTCAAAACTGAAAGGAAATCTAGATATGTCTGCCCCCAAAATAGAGGGTGACATCAAAGGTCCCCAGGTAGACATTAAAGCACCAGATGTGGATGTTCAGGGTCCAGACTGGAGCCTGAAAATGCCCAAGATGAAAATGCCCAAGTTCAGTATGCCCAGCCTTAAAGGTGAGGGTCCAGATGTGGATTTGAACCTGCCCAAGGCTGACATTGATGTTTCAGGACCGAAAGTTGACATTGAAGTTCCAGATGTGAGCCTTGAGGGTCCAGAAGGGAAGCTGAAGGGTCCTAAGTTTAAGATGCCAGACATGCACTTCAAGGCCCCCAAGATCTCCATGCCTGATGTGGACTTACACTTGAAAGGCCCCAACGTCAAGGGTGATATGGATGTATCTGTGCCCAAGGTAGAAGGTGAAATGAAAGTGCCAGATGTGGACATCAAAGGGCCCAAAGTGGACGTCAGTGCTCCAGATGTGGATGTTCATGGCCCAGACTGGCACCTGAAGATGCCCAAGGTGAAAATGCCCAAGTTCAGCATGCCTGGCTTCAAAGCAGAGGGCCCAGATGTGGACGTGAACCTGCCTAAGGCTGACATTGATGTGTCAGGACCCAAGGTGGACGTTGAAGTTCCAGATGTGAGCCTTGAGGGTCCAGAAGGGAAGTTGAAGGGTCCCAAGTTTAAGATGCCTGAGATGCACTTCAAGGCCCCCAAAATCTCCATGCCTGATGTGGACTTGAATGTTAAAGGGCCAAAAGTAAAGGGTGATGTGGACGTTTCTCTGCCTAAAGTGGAAGGTGACTTAAAGGGTCCTGATGTTGACATCAAAGGCCCCAAAGTGGACATTGATGCCCCAAATGTGGATGTACAAGGCCCAGACTGGCACCTGAAGATGCCCAAGGTGAAAATGCCCAAGTTCAGCATGCCCGGTTTCAAAGCAGAGGGCCCAGATGTGGACGTGAACCTGCCTAAGGCCAACATCGATGTCTCAGGACCCAAGGTGGATGTTGAAGTTCCAGATGTGAATATTGAAGGTCCAGATGCAAAACTCAAAGGTCCCAAATTTAAACTGCCAGAAATGAACATAAAACCTCAGAAGATATCCATGCCAGATGTTGGTTTACATTTAAAAGGTCCTAAAGTGAAAGGAGATTATGATCTTACAGCCCCCAAAATAGAAGGCGAGATCAAAGCTCCATCTGTTGACATGAAAGGCCCCAAAGTGGACATTAATGCACCAGATGTGGAAGTTCATGGTCCAGACTGGCACCTGAAGATGCCCAAGGTGAAAATGCCCAAATTCAGCATGCCTGGCTTCAAAGGAGAGGGTCCTGAAGTGGATGTGAATCTTCCTAAGGCCAACATTGATGTTTCAGGACCCCAAGTGGACATTGAAGCTCCAGACTTGAATATTGAAGCTCCAGAGGGGAAACTAAAGGGCCCCAAGTTCAAGATGCCAAGTATGAATATACAGACACACAAAAAATTCTATGCCAGATGTTGGACTTAATCTGAAAGCTCCTAAACTGAAAACTGATGTAGATGTTTCCCTTCCCAAAGTGGAAGGAGACTTGAAAGGTCCTGAAGTTGATGTGAAAGCCCCTAAGATGGATGTGGATGTTGGTGATATTGATATTGAATGCCCAGAAGGAAAATTGAAAGGCCCTAAGTTTAAGATGCCAGACATGCACTTCAAGGCCCCCAAGATCTCCATGCCTGATGTGGACTTACACTTGAAAGGCCCCAAAGTCAAGGGGGATGTGGATGTATCTGTGCCCAAGATAGAAGGTGAAATGAAAGTGCCAGATGTGGACATCAAAGGGCCAAAGTGGACATTGATGTCCCAGATGTGGATGTTCATGGCCCAGACTGGCACCTGAAGATGCCCAAGATGAAAATGCCCAAGTTCAGCATGCCTGGCTTCAAAGCAGAGGGCCCAGAGGTGGACGTGAAACTGCCCAAGGCTGACATTGATGTGTCTGGTCCCAACTTGGATATTGATGCCCCTGATTTGGATATTGAAGGACCAGAAGGAAAACTGAAAGGCTCCAAATTTAAGATGCCCAAGTTGAATATCAAAGCTCCCAAGATGTCTATGCCAGATGTGGACTTGAATTTGAAGGGACCCAAACTGAAAGGCGAGATAGATGCTTCAGTGCCGGGACTGGAAGGTGATCTCAGAGGTCCACAAGTTGATATCAAGGGTCCTAGTGTGGATGTGGAGGTACCTGATGTTGATTTGGAATGTCCTGATGCAAAATTGAAAGGTCCCAAGTTCAAGATGCCAGACATGCACTTCAAGACCCCCAAGATCTCTATGCCTGATGTGGACTTACACTTGAAAGGACCCAAAGTCAAGGGTGATATGGATGTGTCCGTGCCAAAATTGGAAGGAGATTTGAAAGGTCCTAGTGTGGATGTGGAAGTGCCTGATGTTGATTTGGAGTGTCCTGATGCAAAACTGAAAGGCCCCAAGTTTAAGATGCCAGACATGCACTTCAAGGCCCCCAAGATCTCCATGCCTGATGTGGACTTACACTTGAAAGGCCCCAAAGTCAAAGGGGATGTGGATGTATCTGTGCCCAAGATAGAAGGTGAAATGAAAGTGCCAGATGTGGACATCAAAGGGCCCAAAGTGGACGTCAGTGCTCCAGATGTGGATGTTCATGGCCCAGACTGGCACCTGAAGATGCCCAAGATGAAAATGCCCAAGTTCAGCATGCCTGGCTTCAAAGCAGAGGGCCCAGAGGTGGATGTGAACCTGCCTAAGGCTGACATTGATGTGTCAGGGCCCAAGGTGGACGTTGAAGTTCCAGATGTGAGCCTTGAGGGTCCAGAAGGGAAGCTGAAGGGTCCCAAGTTTAAGATGCCAGACATGCACTTCAAGGCCCCCAAGATCTCTATGCCTGATGTGGACTTACACTTGAAAGGACCCAAAGTCAAGGGTGATATGGATGTGTCCGTGCCAAAATTGGAAGGAGATTTGAAAGGTCCTAGTGTGGATGTGGAAGTGCCTGATGTTGATTTGGAGTGTCCTGATGCAAAGTTGAAAGGCCCCAAGTTTAAGATGCCAGACATGCACTTCAAGGCCCCCAAGATCTCCATGCCTGATGTGGACTTACACTTGAAAGGCCCCAAAGTCAAGGGGGATGTGGATGTGACAGTGCCCAAGGTAGAAGGTGAAATGAAAGTGCCAGATGTGGACATCAAAGGGCCCAAAGTGGACGTCAGTGCTCCAGATGTGGATGTTCATGGCCCAGACTGGCACCTGAAGATGCCCAAGATGAAAATGCCCAAGTTCAGCATGCCTGGCTTCAAAGCAGAGGGCCCAGAGGTGGATGTGAACCTGCCTAAGGCTGACATTGATGTGTCAGGGCCCAAGGTGGACGTTGAAGTTCCAGATGTGAGCCTTGAGGGTCCAGAAGGGAAGTTGAAGGGTCCCAAGTTTAAGATGCCTGAGATGCACTTTCATGCCCCCAAGATTTCCATGCCTGATGTGGACTTCAACTTAAAGGGACCTAAAGTCAAAGGAGACATTGATGTTTCTGTTCCAAAGCTTGAAGGGGAGTTAAAGGGTCCTGAACTGGATGTCAAGGGCCCCAAAGTGGATGCTGATCTCCCAGAAGTCTCTGTGGAAGGCCCAGATGGTAAATGGAAAAGTCCAAAATTCAAGATGCCAGACATGCACTTTAAGACTCCTAAAATTTCCATGCCAGACATTGATCTACACTTAAAGAGTCCCAAGGTAAAGGGAGAGGTGGATGTAGATGTTCCAAAATTGGAAGGAGACCTCAAAGGGCCACACATGGATATCAGTGGGCCAGAAGTTGATATTGAAGGACCAGAGGGAAAATTGAAAGGCCCTAAGTTCAAAATGCCTGATATGCACTTCAAAGCCCCCAATATTTCTATGCCTGATGTTGATCTAAATTTGAAAGGACCCAAAATAAAGGGAAATGTGGATGTGGCTGTGCCTGAGGTAGAAGGTAAAATAAAAGTTCCAGATGTGAATATCAAGGGCCCCAAAGTAGATGTCAATGCTCCTGATGTTCATGGCCCAGATTGGCATTTGAAAATGCCCAAGATGAAAATGCCCAAGTTCAGCATGCCTGGCTTCAAAGGAGAGGGTCCTGAAGTGGATGTGAATCTGCCCAAGGCTGATATTGATGTCTCAGGACCCAAGGTGGACATTGAAGGTCCTGATGTTAACATTGAAGGACCAGAAGGAAAGTTGAAAGGTCCTAAGTTCAAGATGCCTGAGATGAACATCAAGGCCCCCAAGATTTCCATGCCTGACATTGATTTGCATCTTAAGGGCCCCAAAATGAAGGGTGATGTGGATGCTTCTCTCCCCAAGATTGAAGGAGATCTAAAAGGTCCTGAAGTTGATATCAAAGGTCCAAAAATGGACATCAGTGCCCCTGATGTGGATGTGCAAGGCCCAGACTGGCACCTGAAGATGCCCAAGGTGAAAATGCCCAAGTTCAGCATGCCTGGCTTCAAAGGAGAGGGTCCTGAAGTGGACGTGAACCTGCCCAAGGCTGACATTGATGTCTCAGGACCAAGGTGGACATTGAAGGTCCTGATGTGAACATTGAAGGACCAGAAGGAAAGCTGAAAGGTCCCAAGTTCAAGATGCCTGAGATGAACATCAAGGCCCCCAAGATCTCCATGCCTGACATTGACCTTAACCTGAAAGGCCCCAAAGTGAAGGGTGATGTGGATGTGTCTCTGCCAAAAGTGGAAGGTGAGATTAAAAGTTCCTGATGTGGATATTAAAGGCCCCAAAGTGGATGTTGATGTTCCAGATGTGGATGTTCACGGCCCAGACTGGCACTTGAAGATGCCCAAGATAAAGATGCCCAAGTTCAGCATGCCAGGCTTCAAAGGAGAAGGACCAGAGGTTGATGTGAACTTGCCCAAAGCCGACATTGATGTTTCAGGACCCAAGGTGGACATCGAAGGTCCTGATGTTAGCATTGAAGGACCAGAAGGAAAGTTGAAAGGTCCTAAGTTCAAGATGCCTGAGATGAACATCAAAGCTCCCAAGATCTCCATGCCTGACTTTGATTTGCACATGAAAGGTCCTAAGGTGAAAGGAGATGTGGATGTGTCTCTGCCTAAAGTGGAAGGTGACTTAAAGGGTCCTGATGTTGACATCAAAGGCCCCAAAGTGGACATTGATGCTCCAGATGTGGATGTTCATGGCCCAGACTGGCACCTGAAGATGCCCAAGGTGAAAATGCCCAAGTTCAGCATGCCTGGCTTCAAAGGAGAGGGCCCTGAAGTGGATGTGAACTTGCCAAAGGCTGATATTGATGTTTCAGGACCAAAGGTGGACATTGAAGGTCCTGATGTTAACATTGAAGGACCAGAAGGAAAGTTGAAAGGTCCCAAGTTCAAGATGCCAGAGATGAACATCAAGGCCCCCAAGATCTCCATGCCTGACATTGATTTGCATCTGAAGGGTCCCAAGGTAAAGGGCGATGCGGACGTTTCTCTGCCTAAAGTGGAAGGTGACTTAAAGGGTCCTGATGTTGACATCAAAGGCCCCAAAGTGGACATTGATGTTCCAGATGTGGATGTACAAGGCCCAGACTGGCACCTGAAGATGCCCAAGGTGAAAATGCCCAAGTTCAGCATGCCTGGCTTCAAAGGAGAGGGTCCTGAAGTGGATGTGAACCTGCCCAAGGCTGATATTGATGTCTCAGGACCCAAGGTGGACATTGAAGGTCCTGATGTTAACATTGAAGGACCAGAAGGAAAGTTGAAAGGTCCCAAGTTCAAGATGCCAGAGATGAACATCAAGGCCCCCAAGATCTCCATGCCTGACATTGACCTTAATCTGAAAGGTCCCAAAGTGAAGGGTGATGTGGATGTGTCTCTGCCAAAAGTGGAAGGTGAGATTAAAGTTCCTGATGTTGATATTAAAGGCCCCAAAGTCGATGTTGATGTTCCAGATGTGGATGTTCATGGCCCAGATTGGCACTTGAAGATGCCCAAGATAAAGATGCCCAAGTTCAGCATGCCAGGCTTCAAAGGAGAAGGACCAGAGGTTGATGTGAACTTGCCCAAAGCCGACATTGATGTTTCAGGACCTAAGGTGGACATTGATGTTCCAGATGTAAATATTGAAGGTCCAGATGCAAAACTGAAAGGTCCCAAGTTCAAGATGCCTGAGATGAACATCAAAGCTCCCAAGATCTCAATGCCAGATTTGGACCTTAATCTTAAAGGCCCCAAAGTGAAAGGAGACGTGGATGTTTCACTACCAAATGTAGAGGGTGATTTGAAAGGACCTACACTTGACATAACAGGCCCCAAATTAGACGTAGATGTTCCAGATATTGACATTCATGGCCCAGAAGGCAAATTAAAAGGCCCCAAACTGAAGATGCCTGACATGCATGTAAACATGCCCAAGATCTCCATGCCAGAAATTGACTTGAATTTGAAGGGATCAAAGCTGAAGGGAGATGTTGATATCTCTGGGCCAAAACTGGAGGGTGACATTAAAGCTCCCAAATTGGACGTGAAAGGCCCAGAAGTAGACATTTCTGGTCCGAAGCTCAATATTGAAGGCAAGTCAAAGAAATCTCGTTTTAAACTTCCCAAATTTAATTTTTCGGGCTCCAAAGTTCAGACACCTGAGGTGGATGTCAAAGCCAAAAAGCCAGAGATTGATGTAACTGGTCCAAAAGTTGATATTAGTGCTCCTGAAGTTGAGGTCCAAGGAAAAGTGAAAGGATCTAAGTTTAAAATGCCATTCCTGAGTATTTCATCTCCCAAAGTTTCTATGCCTGATGTGGAGTTAAATTTGAAAGGTCCTAAAGTCAAAGGAGATTTAGATGTTGCAGCTCCAAACTTAGAAGGAGAATTTAAAGGTCCCAAAGTGGATATCCAGGCACCAGATGTCCAACTCAATGCACCTGAAGTGGATATTCATGGTCCAGATTGGAACGTGAAAATGCCCAAGATGAAAATGCCCAAATTCAGTGTTCCTGGCTTAAAAGCAGAAGGGCCAGATGTAGCTGTGGATCTACCAAAAGGAGACATCAACATAGAAGGTCCCACTCTGAATGTTGAGGGCCCAGAAGTCAATGTGGAAGGTCCAGAAGGAAGCTTAAAAGGTCCCAAATTCAAGATGCCTGACATGAACATAAAAGCTCCTAAGATCTCCATGCCTGACATTGACTTAAATCTGAAGGGTCCCAAGGTGAAGGGTGATGTGGATATTTCTCCTCCCAAACTTGAAGGGGACCTGAAAGGGCCAGAGGTTGATATCAAAGGCCCTAAAGTGGACATCAATGCTCCAGAAGTAGATGTTCATGGTCCAGATTGGCACCTGAAGATGCCCAAGATGAAAATGCCCAAATTTGGCATGCCTGGCTTCAAAGGAGAGGGTCCTGAAGTGGATGTGAACCTGCCTAAGGCTGACATTGACATTTCTGGCCCAAGTGTAGACATTGATGTCCCTGATGTCAACATTGAAGGTCCAGATGCAAAACTCAAGGGTCCCAAGTTCAAGATGCCTGAGATGAATATCAAGGCCCCAAGATCTCCATGCTTGACTTGATCTAAATCTGAAGGGCCCCAAAATGAAGGGTGATGTGGATGTTTCTCTGCCAAAAGTGGAAGGTGATCTAAAGTGTCCTGAGGTGAACATCAAGGGCCCCAAAGTGGACATTGACACTCCTGATATTAATTTAGAAGGTCCAGAGGTAAATTGAAGGGACCCAAATTTAAGATGCCAGAAATGCATTTAAAGGCTCCCAAAATATCTATGCCTGACATTGATTTGAACATGAAGGGCCCCAAAATGAAGGGTGATGTGGATGCTTCTCTCCCCAAGATTGAAGGAGATCTAAAAGGTCCTGAAGTTGATATCAAAGGTCCAAAAATGGACATCAGTGCCCCTGATGTGGATGTGCAAGGCCCAGACTGGCACCTGAAGATGCCCAAGGTGAAAATGCCCAAGTTCAGCATGCCTGGCTTCAAAGGAGAGGGTCCTGAAATGGACGTGAACCTGCCCAAGGCTGACATTGATGTCTCAGGACCCAAGGTGGACATTGAAGGTCCTGATGTGAACATTGAAGGACCAGAAGGAAAGCTGAAAGGTCCCAAGTTCAAGATGCCTGAGATGAACATCAAGGCCCCCAAGATCTCCATGCCTGACATTGACCTTAACCTGAAAGGCCCCAAAGTGAAGGGTGATGTGGATGTGTCTCTGCCAAAAGTGGAAGGTGAGATTAAAGTTCCTGATGTGGATATTAAAGGCCCCAAAGTGGATGTTGATGTTCCAGATGTGGATGTTCACGGCCCAGACTGGCACTTGAAGATGCCCAAGATAAAGATGCCCAAGTTCAGCATGCCAGGCTTCAAAGGAGAAGGACCAGAGGTTGATGTGAACTTGCCCAAAGCCGACATTGATGTTTCAGGACCCAAGGTGGACATCGAAGGTCCTGATGTTAGCATTGAAGGACCAGAAGGAAAGTTGAAAGGTCCTAAGTTCAAGATGCCTGAGATGAACATCAAAGCTCCCAAGATCTCCATGCCTGACTTTGATTTGCACATGAAAGGTCCTAAGGTGAAAGGGGATGTGGATGTGTCTCTGCCTAAAGTGGAAGGTGACTTAAAGGGTCCTGATGTTGACATCAAAGGCCCCAAAGTGGACATTGATGCTCCAGATGTGGATGTTCATGGCCCAGACTGGCACCTGAAGATGCCCAAGGTGAAAATGCCCAAGTTCAGCATGCCTGGTTTCAAAGGAGAGGGCCTGAAGTGGATGTGAACTTGCCAAAGGCTGATATTGATGTCTCAGGACCCAAAGTGGACTTAGACACTCCTGACATTGACATTCATGGTCCAGAAGGGAAACTGAAGGGTCCAAAGTTTAAAATGCCTGACCTGCATCTCAAGGCACCCAAGGTATCCATGCCTGAAGTTGACCTGAATCTGAAGGGTCCCAAGGTAAAGGGCGATGTGGACGTTTCTTTGCCCAAAGTTGAGGGTGACCTCAAAGGCCCTGAAGTAGACATCAAAGGCCCTAAATTAGACATCAGTGCCCCAGATGTGGATGTTCATGGCCCAGACTGGCACCTGAAGATGCCCAAGGTGAAAATGCCCAAGTTCAGCATGCCTGGCTTCAAAGGAGAGGGTCCTGAAGTGGACGTGAACTTGCCCAAGGCTGATATTGATGTTTCAGGACCCAAGGTGGACATTGAAGGTCCTGATGTGAACATTGAAGGACCAGAAGGAAAGCTGAAAGGTCCCAAGTTCAAGATGCCAGAGATGAACATCAAGGCCCCCAAGATTTCCATGCCTGACATTGATTTGCATCTGAAGGGTCCCAAGGTAAAGGGCGATGTGGACGTTTCTCTGCCTAAAGTGGAAGGTGACTTAAAGGGTCCTGATGTTGACATCAAAGGCCCCAAAGTGGATATCGATGCCCCAGATGTGGATGTAAAAGGCCCAGACTGGCACCTGAAGATGCCCAAGGTGAAAATGCCCAAGTTCAGCATGCCTGGTTTCAAAGGAGAGGGTCCTGAAGTGGACGTGAACCTGCCTAAGGCTGACATTGATGTCTCAGGACCCAAGGTGGACATTGCTGTTCCGGATGTAAATATTGAAGGGCCAGATGCAAAATTGAAAGGTCCCAAGTTCAAGATGCCAGAGATGAACATCAAGGCCCCCAAGATCTCTATGCCTGACATTGACTTTAACTTGAAGGGTCCCAAAGTGAAGGGTGATATGGATGTTTCTCTACCCAAAATCGAAGGTGATCTCAAGGGCCCTGAAATTGATATTAAGGGCCCCAGTGTGGACATTGACACTCCTGATGTCAATATTGAAGGTCCAGAAGGAAAATTAAAAGGACCCAAATTTAAAATGCCAGAAATGAATATCAAAACACCCAAGATTTCCATGCCTGACTTTGACTTAAATCTCAAAGGGCCAAAGGTAAAGGGAGATGTGGACCTTTCCTTGCCTAAGGTGGAAGGTGATCTGAAAGGACCAGAGATGGATATTGAAGGTCCTGAAGGGAAAATCAAAGGTCCCAAATTTAAGATGCCTGATGTCCATTTCAAAACCCCACAAATCTCCATGAGTGACATTGATTTGAACTTGAAAGGACCCAAGATAAAAGGAGATTTGGATGTTTCTATTCCTGCACCTGAAGGAGATTTGAAAGGCCCCAAAGTAGATATCAAAGGCCCTAAGCTGGAGTTAGACACTCCTGACATTGACATTCATGGTCCAGAAGGGAAGCTGAAGGGTCCAAAGTTTAAAATGCCTGACCTGCATCTCAAGGCACCCAAGGTATCCATGCCTGAAGTTGACCTGAATCTGAAGGGTCCCAAGGTAAAGGGTGATGTGGATGTTTCTCTGCCCAAAGTTGAAGGTGACCTCAAAGGCCCTGAAGTAGACATCAAAGGCCCTAAAGTCGACATCAGTGCCCCAGATGTGGATGTTCATGGCCCAGACTGGCACCTGAAGATGCCTAAGGTGAAAATGCCCAAGTTCAGCATGCCTGGCTTCAAAGGAGAAGGACCAGAGGTTGATGTGAACTTGCCCAAAGCTGACCTTGATGTGTCAGGACCCAAGGTGGACATTGAGGTTCCAGATGTGAACATTGAAGGACCAGAAGGAAAGCTGAAAGGTCCCAAGTTCAAGATGCCAGAGATGAACATCAAGGCCCCCAAGATTTCCATGCCTGACATTGATTTGCATCTGAAGGGTCCCAAGGTAAAGGGCGATGTGGACGTTTCTCTGCCTAAAGTGGAAGGTGACTTAAAGGGTCCTGATGTTGACATCAAAGGCCCCAAAGTGGACATCGATGCCCCAGATGTGGATGTACAAGGCCCAGATTGGCACCTGAAGATGCCCAAGGTGAAAATGCCCAAGTTCAGCATGCCTGGCTTCAAAGGAGAGGGTCCTGAAGTGGACGTGAACCTGCCCAAGGCCGACATTGATGTCTCAGGACCTAAGGTGGACCTTGCTGTTCCGGATGTAAATATTGAAGGGCCAGATGCAAAACTGAAAGGTCCCAAGTTCAAGATGCCTGAGATAAATATCAAGGCTCCCAAGATCTCTATGCCTGATGTTGACCTGGATTTGAAAGGACCCAAAGTAAAAGGAGATTTTGATGTGTCTGTCCCTAAGATTGAAGGCCCAGAAGTAGACCTGAAAGGCCCAGGTCTGGAATTTAGAGGCCCTGATGCCAAACTCAGTGGCCCTAATTTGAAGATGCCATCACTGGATATATCTGCACCTAAAGTGACTGTTCCTGATATTGATTTGCATCTTAAGACACCAAAAATTGGAGTTTCTGGTCCCAAGCTAGAAGGTGGTGATATAGACCTCAAAGGGCCCAAAGTTGATTTGGAAGCTCCAAGCTTAGATGTACACATGGATAGCCCAGATATTAACATTGAGGGGCCAGATGTTAAGATGCCCAAGTTTAAGAAACCCAAGTTTGGATTTGGGACAAAAAGCCCGAAAGCAGACATCAAGTCACCTTCACTGGATGTGACTGTTCCTGAGGCAGAACTGAATGTTGAAGCTCCTGAAATTAGTGTTGGTGGAAAGGGCAAGAAAAGTAAATTTAAAATGCCTAAAATTCACATGAGTGGTCCTAAAGTTAAGGCCAAAAAACAGGGATTTGATTTGAATGTTCCTGGGGCTGAGATTGATGCCAGTCTCAAGGCTCCTGATGTAGATGTTAATGTCACGGGGCCAGATGCTGCACTCAAAGTCGACATGAAATCTCCCAAAACCAAGAAGACTATGTTTGGAAAAATGTACTTCCCAGATGTAGAGTTTGACATCAAATCACCTAAGTTCAAAGCCGAGGCCCCGCTCCCTAGCCCCAAGATGGAGGGCGAAATCCAAGCACCTGACCTAAGTATTTCTTCACCAGGAATTAACGTGGAAGGTCCCAAGTTCAAGATGCCAGGTGTGGATGTGTCAGGGCCAAAACTAGAGGGTGACTTGAAAGGCCCCAGGGTACAGGCCAGCTTAGGCACACCTGACCTCAACTTCGAAGGCCCCGATGCTAAAATCAAAGCTCCATCTTTTGGCATTTCTGCCCCTCAAGTCTCCATGCCTGATGTGAATGTTAACTTGAAAGGACCCAAGATAAAGGGTGACGTCCCCAGTGTGGGACTGGAAGGACCAGATGTAGATCTGCATGGTCCAGAAGCAAAAATCAAGTTCCCCCACTTTTCGATGCCCAAGATCAGCGTCCCTGGTGTGAAAATGGAGGGTGGGGGAGCTGAGCTCAATGCCCAGCTGCCCTCTCTTGAAGGAGGCTTGAGCACACCAGATGTTAAGCTTGAAGGGCCTGATGTTTCTCTGAAGGGGCCAGGAATAGACTTGCCTTCAGTCAACCTCTCTATGCCAAAAGTCTCTGGGCCTGATCTTGGCCTGAACTTGAAAGGACCAAGTTTGAAGGGAGACCTGGATGCATCAACTTCCAGCATGAAGGTGCAGGCCCCAGGGCTGGACCTCAGAGGTGTCAGTGGAAAAGTGCAGGTGGGAGGAGATGGTGTGAAAGTGCTTAATGTCGGGGCACCAGACGTGACACTGAAGGGACCATGCCTACAGGGAGACCTGGCTGTTTCTGGTGACATCAAGGGCCCTAACATATCTGTAGGTGCTCCTGATCTAAGCTTGGAGGCATCTGAAGGCGGTATTAAACTTCCCCAAATGAAGCTGCCCCGGTTTGACATCTCCACTCCGGGGTCTGGCTTGGACATTAACATCAAGGGGCCACAAGTTGGTGGAGAGCTAAAGGGGCCAGGCATGGATGTGAACCTGAAAGGGCCTCAGATCTCAGCACCAGGTGTGGACTTGAACTTGGAAGGACCAAAAGTGAAAGGCAGCCTTGGGGCCACTGGTGAGATGAAAGGCCCCACAGTCGGAGGAAGTCTGCCAGGTGTCAGTGTTCAAGGCCTGGACGGCAGTCTCCACATGCCTGGAATCAAGTCCTCTGGGTGTGCTGTGGAGCTGCCAGGTGTGAATGTCGAACTCCCAACTGGGCAGATTTCGGGTCCTGAAATCAAAGGTGATCTGAAAGGTTCAGGAATGGGTTTCCATGGAGCCGTTCCTGGCATCAGTGTAAAAGGGCCTTCCTTTAATATGGCATCTCCTGAGTCGGATTTTGGTGTCAGCTTGAAGGGCCCCAAAATCAAAGGAGGTGTGGATGTTTCAGGCGGTGTCAGTGCCCCAGATATCAGCCTGGGCGAAGGGCATATGAGTGTCAAAGGATCTGGGGTGGAGTGGAAGGGACCCCAGGCCTCCTCTGCTCTCAACCTGGATGCATCTAAGCTTGCTGGGGGCCTTCATTTCTCAGGACCAAAGGTAGAAGGAGGAGTGAAAGGAGGTCAGATTGGACTCCAGGGTCCTGGGCTGAGTGTGTCTGGGCCTCAAGGCCACTTGGAAAGTGGATCTGGAAAAGTAACATTCCCCAAGATGAAGATCCCCAAATTCACCTTCTCTGGCCGTGAGCTGGTTGGCAGAGAAGTGGGGGTGGATATCAACTTCCCTAAAGTGGAGGCCAATGTGCAGGCCTGTGCCGGAGAAAGGCGAATGGGAAGAATCCGAAGTAAAACTTAAAAAGTCCAAAATCAAAATGCCCAAGTTTAATTTTTCCAAACCTAAAGGGAAAGGTGGTGTCACTGGCTCACCGGAAGCATCCATCTCTGGGTCCAAAGGTGACCTGAAAAGTTCCAAGGCCAGCCTGGGCTCTCTGGAAGGAGAAGCAGAGGCCGACGCATCTTCACCCAAAGGCAAATTCTCCCTATTTAAAAGTAAGAAGCCGCGGCACCGCTCGAATTCTTTCAGCGATGAAAGGGAGTTCTCCGCACCTTCCACCCCCACGGGGACTTTGGAGTTTGAAGGTGGAGAAATGTCCCTGGAAGGTGGAAAAGTTAAAGGGAAACATGGGAAGCTGAAATTCGGTACCTTTGGTGGAATAGGGTCAAAGAGCAAAGGTCATTATGAGGTGACCGGGAGCGATGATGAGGCGGGCAAGTTACAGGGGAGTGGAGTGTCCTTGGCCTCTAAGAAGTCCCGACTGTCCTCTTCTTCTAGCAATGACAGTGGGACTAAGGTTGGCATCCAGCTTCCCGAGGTCGAGCTGGCGGTTTCCACAAAGAAAGAGTAGAGGGCCTTTGTATGTGTGTACATATATATATATAAATACATCAGCCTTGGGTGTGTTTGTATATAAACTGCAAAGAGAAACACCCCAACAGCCTCAGCAATAATGCAAAGATCTTGCCTCTCCCAGTGGTGGCAGGTGCTGAAAAACGAACCGCCTATAGGCTCCGGGAACTCCACAGAAGAAAGAGTTCCAAGTTCATCCAGCCGTGTGCAAAGTCAACAGTTATTTGCCTTTAAGAGTTCAGTTTTTTTTTTTTTTTTTCCTGCATTGAACGCTGAGAGCTCCTGTTTACTAAAGCAAGCTTTTGTGTTTATTATCCTCGTTTTTACTGAACATTGTTAGTGTTGGGGGTAACGGAAACCCATTTTTTTCATTGTAATGACTTTGGGGCTTTTGTTAGTAGGGGAGGGTGGGGTAAAGGCAGCAGGGGTGGGGTGGGGAGATCAGCATTACTCCTCAGATTGGATCTGTTCAAATAGCAGCATCTGGACCTGGCCCAGAGGAGGTGACAGCCAGAGTGTGTGGGTGTTTTTTTGGGGGGGGGTCTTTAGCATAGCTTTTTCCCCCAGGGGTGGTGGTCCCAGCCAATTCAGTGCTCAAAGATGAGGTGAGAGGGAATTAGAAACTGTTTGCAAATTGTCCAACCCACTGGCTCAACAGGAGGGGCTTCTCTTCTGTGTTTTGTAAGAGAAATGTTTTTATTCATGACCGCCATGTTCCTGATAATAGTTCTGATTTCATTTTTAACAAATGTTGTCATGATTCAGAAAATTTCTGGCACTTTAATGGCAAATTAATTGAGAATGTAAGAAAGTGATGCTGTATGAGGCAAATAAAGCTGTCATTAACCCGGATGTCTCGTGCCTTTGCGTTCTGTGTTGAGGGGAATGAAGTCAGGGGGCTGGGGGTGGGGCTGCACACCTAGTCCCAACTGTGCAGACTGGATTCACCTGGTGCCATTGCTAGTTTTATCAGTGACTTTAAGGCATGGTGTCCCCATAGGTAACAGGAGGAGTTCATAGCTTTTTAATTTTTTTTAAATATTTATTTTTTAGTTGTAGTTGGACACAATTCCTTAATTTTATTTATTTATTTATTTTTTTTGTGTGGTGCTGAGGATTGAACCCAGGGCCTCGTACATGCTAGGCAAGCGCTCTACCACTGAGCCACAGCTCCAGCTCAGTTCTTAGCTAAAAGCTTCTCATTATTAGTCTGACTGCACCACTGCTGAGGAATCAAGAAAGGCTAGAGGGTTGGGATGTAAGGACCCAAGTCTACACACCAATTTCATTTGTTTCAAGTACACTTTCTGCAAGTAGCCGGAAGATAATTTTACACAATAGTTTTTAAATAATTTTGTGCATGAAATGAAGTATCCTGGCGTGGGACATTTCTCTTGTGGTATGTCAGTGCTTCAGCATTTGTGGACTTTGGATCATTTTAGATTAGGACACTCAACTTTATCCTGGGTGTTTCCTGCCCCACAGAAGGGCACCGTGTTGAAGTGTGCAGTATTTGTGTCACAGCCTTATGCGTACTTACGGAGAGCGTGGGTATGGTTTTCTCGTGTAGCAGGTGGGGGCCTGTCTTCTATAGCAGCCCCAAGGGCCATGCTGCCTTCTGGCCTCATCAGGTCTGAGCACCCTCCAGCGGTGCTTCTTTCATTCATTCACAACTGGAAGCCTGAGTCCTGCCTCCCTTAACTCTGATAGGGGGTGTGTGGAGAAGGGGACAGAGTGTGCATGCTACCTGAGATGTGTGGCCCTCATATCTGTAGGGTGGGGCAAGTAGGTGACAGGGAGCTGCACTTGCGTACACAGCTGAAGAGGTGCCCTCGAGGATGCTGGAGACCTCCTGGGCCCAACTGTGCAGGTTGTAATAATATAGAAACATTTTTTTTTTTTTTTAGCTTGAGGAAGGATGATGTAGGCCAGTGGTGGTCCCCAGTGTCCATCCATTTAATGAATGTGTGTGTGTGTGTATGTGTGTGTGTGTGTGTGTGTGTGCTTGTTGCTGGGAATCAAACCCAAGGCCTTGCACATCCTAGGCAGGTGCTCTGCTACTGAGCTAAAAGAGAATGTTTTTTGAGTACCTTGTGACTAGTTGCTGTCCTGGTCAGAATCCTCTTCCACCTACATCCACAAACCAAATGAGGTGATGGATGTGGAAAAGGTCCCTTCATTGTCCAGGCAGATCTTAGTGGCTGGGACAGTCAGGGGTGGTGGATGGGATGAGGGAGAAATGGCCACTGGCTATCCAGGCTCAAGAAATTTTGCAGCCTCTCTTTTCATCTCAGGCCCAGGCAGGACACAGCAACCACAGAGCAGGGGGCCTCCCTCCTGCACGACCATAACCACAGTAGGGGCAGCATGGAAGAAGGCACAGGGGCGGGAATGGCACCAGAGGGTACATTCCAGCTGGCTCCTTTTGTCGGGCCCCACCTGCCTGCTCTCATTCACCCCTCTGCGCCTGGTCCCCACGGTGTCTTCATCATTGTCTTCCCTGCCCTCCCCCAGGCCCTGGTGGGAATGATCCAAGTTATTCCTCAAAGTCCTGCAGGGCCTCAGACTTGCCATCTCCTGCCCTGATGCCCCAGCTCCTGCATTTGAGGGTGAGAGCAGGATCAGCAAATGGGGACGGGTGGGACTGGGCTCTTCCCTGTCCTCTCTTGGAGCTCCAGCAGCTGCAGTAGCGAGGACTGTGGCCTCAAGGACTGCCCTGCATTAGGCAGCGTGACTGTGTGTGGACGGCGGTGTGGTTGGGGGGTCCGTTAGGAAACTGAATTATTTTGAAATGCATTGGGGTTTTTTTTTTGGTACCCGGGATTGAACTCAGGGGCACTCGACCACTGGGCCACATCCCCAGCCCTTTTTTGTACTTTATTTAGAGACAGGGTCTCACTGAGTTGCTAAGTGCCTCACCATTGCTGAGGCTGGCTTTGAACTCGTGATCCTCCTGCCTCAGCCTCCCAAAGTGCTGGGATTACAGGCGTGCGCCACCGCGCCCGGCTGCATTGGGTTTTTACCCAAGGAAATGAATGGTTTTCATAAACTCAAAATCCTTTCCATGTCTGTCAGGATCTCTCGGCAAACTCAGTTCCACTTGAGGATAGTTCAAGCAAACAAAGTCAGTCAAGGGACTGTTTATTTTATTTTTTATCTTCTTGGTGCTGGGCACTGAACCTATCCTCAGCCACATCCTCAACCCTTTGTTTTAAATTTTTTTTTTGTTTGTTTTTTAATATTTAGAGACAGGCTCTTTCTAAGTTGCTGAGGCTGCCTTTGAACTCGTGATCCTCCTGCCTCAGCCTCCCAAGCAGCTGGGAAAGGGACTGTTTATGAAGTGGTGGGTGGGGGTAAAAGAGCCAACAAGGGGTGGTGACACCCCCTGAGACAGTAGGAAACTGGGACTAACCCTGGGCCTGACGGGGCTTGGGCAAGGGATGGAGTTCCTGAAGTCCATCCAGCATGAGTGGGAGATGGAGGAGGTGTCACCAGTGGGGGCTGTAGCCAAGAGTCACAGCAGGCGGCACTGCCTGATTGAAACAGGCCGAAATACCCTGACTTCCGCCTCCTGCTGGTGCCTCCACTGGAGGGTCAGGGAGCCAGGTGTTGCAGATGGTCACCCTCCTGGGGCTCCAAGCTGGGAAGAAAAGCAGGGAGAAGGGCCCTGAAGGTACAGGGACAGATAGAGAGCAGTCAGGACAACATCCTAATCCTTTTTATTTTTCGGTTTGGTAAGCTTGAATTTTTTTATATATCGAAGTTTCTTAAAATAGCCAGTTACGTGGGATGTATTTAAGGTATGATCATAAAGTGATGTAAACAATTTTCAAACAAAACAAAAATCACGTTTACCCATCCCCATGGTGGTTCTGTTCTCAGTAGTCACCTTGGGAAGCGCCACACTTACTTCTGTGACAATTCTACTGTCCTCAGAGTCACTTGCACATTTAAAAACAATTTTTCCTTGGGCAAGCACACATTTTTCCCCTCTCGTTTTTACAAAGGGGCTGGGAGAGAATCCAGGGTTCCTAGGACAGGACCCTGTAGGAGCACTGGCCTGAGAGTCACTGAGATTCTCTCTGAACTTGGGCACACTAAGATCCATGTAGGAGCCTCCATTTCTTTGTTTTCAGCAAAAGCTAAGCATTTCCCAAGGTGTTTTTTGGTTCTAATAGTCTAGGATCCCTTCAGAAGCAAGGCGTGTTAGTTGGGTGGATGGGCCGTTTTGGCTCAAAAGCAAGGAGGGATTATAATATAGTGCAACCGATTTGCCTGTGTGCTTGGGAGGTCATTCGGCAGCGTTTTGAGCACAGGCAACAGTGATGAAATACTGCTGTGTCTCCAGCTTCCTACTGTAAGGAGGGCAGCACACACCACGACTTGCATGGAGCCAAAACAAATGTCACCATTTAGAGGTCCACCTGAGCTCTCTGCTATTGCACATTAGCTGTGACATTAGGAAACAATCTGAGAGAGGCAATTAAGCGTGTAACTGAAGTCTCTCACTCTATAGTACTGGGGATTGAACACTGGGGGGTTCTCTACCACTGAGCTATATCCCCAGCCCTTTTTATTTATTCATTTTTAAAAATTTAATTAATTAATTATTATTATTATTATTATTATTTTTTTTTTTTTTTTTTGGTACTAGGGATTGAACTCAGGGGCACTTGACCACTGGGCCACATCCCCAGCCCTTTCTTGTATTTTGTTAGAGACAGAGTCTCACTGAGTTGCTAAGTGCCTCGCCATTGCTGAGTCTGGCTTTGAACTCGATATTCCTCCTGTCTCAGCCTCCCAAGTGCTGGGATTACAGGCTTTTTATTTTTATTTTTTTTTAAATTTTGAGACAGGGTTTCACTAAGTTGCTGAGGCTGGCCTCCAGTTTTTGATCCTTCTGCCTCAGTCACCTGGAGTCACTGGGATTTCAGGTGTGCTCCACCATGGTCTCTATTTCTTCAATCTGAAATCATTTCTCAGCTTTATGTGGCTATTTCATGACATTGATAGCATGGAAGAGCATGGGACCAGTTGTCCCTCAGCGTGAGTTCATCTGCTGATGGTTTGATTCAGTTATGTGTCTTGAAGCAGGAAAACCACAGAAGTGAGGTTGGGCCCATCCCCTCAGAAGGCACATGATGGGTTTACTGATTTCAATTAAGTAGGAGATTGCCAAATCTCCTCATTTTAATCTTGCTATGTTTTCCTGTTGGAATTAATAAGTAAACTCAAGTTTTTGAAGCTAGAAGTCCAAGTTTGGGCAAGTTTATTTTGCAAGCATGCTTTAAAAGGGTCGGTGGCATGCTTAGCCTTGGCATGCGCTCTGGTTGGGGATTTTGAAAATGGGGTTCTGGCTTTGCGCTTTTCAGCACAGAGTAGCTCTCTGTCTTTCCTCACGAGGACAAAGAATTCCGTGCATGAATGTTTGCCAGGCCCAGGAATGCCATGTGCTGTTTACCAGCCTCTGAATTGCCCTGTGGCGTCAGGCAGCCTCAAGGGCTTCCTAAGGCTGAATGCTCCCTGCAGATCTGCTACCCTGGGCCACAGCAAATGTGTGGGGAATGTTCTGCTGAGGAGAGAGGTTTCATTTCCCTTTAAATGCCCCTGTTATTTTCCACCACAAGCTTGAGGCCTGGCCTTAACGGAAAAAACTTCCCAGAAGTGTGGCCAAGGTTGGGGAAGAGGTACAAATGAAAAGACCTTCTCTTTGGAAAGACAGGTTGTTCTAGTTCACAAAGGACTTAATATCTGAGATCGCACACAGAGTTCTCAGCCCCGCCCAGGAAAGCGGGCTGTACAGTTGAGTCCATTTTGGGGATCAGAGAGGTGAGGCTCAGAGGTGAACTGATCGCTCACAACTCAGAGAGCTGGGAAGAAAAAACCCTACTCACGTCAATCCACGTTCTCTGATGAAAAAAAAGTGTTTTTTTTTTTTTCTTTCCTATCCCCAAGAGATTTCCCTAAGGAAGTTGGGAATTTAGAAAATGGGAGATGTCTCTTGAAATTTGCAGTTTTGGGCCTTTTAACATCCCTATCAGTAGTTATTCAACAGTTGTGGACAGTTGTTATGTGCAAAGTTCCTTTCTTCAGTGAGCCTGCAGTCTAGGAGGGGAATAATGATAGCTATCAGTTCTGTTGCTTCCTAGCTGTGGTGACCTTGGGCAAGTTATCAAACTTCTCCGGACCTCCTTTTCCTTATATGTAAAATAGGGATGTTATGGTACCTCTATCACAGCATTATTGTAAGGATGAGATAAAGTAACGTATGTAACGTGCTCAGCATATAGTGAATACTGTGTGAGCTATTCCATACAGTATATGCTAACTTTGTGTTATGCATTGTATGTTACACACACCTTATCTCTTTTGATTTTCACAACAACCCCATGAGATGATAATTACTTTTCTCATCTAATAGAAATTGAGGCTCAGAGAGGTTAAGCGGTATGTATGGGGGGTCACACAACTAGTAAATGACAGTCACGATTCACATTGGGGTCTGCTGAGACTGAGAAACTAGTGCTCTTAACAACATTCTGCTGGCTCTGATATCCGGAGTCGGTTAGATTCAGCTTGTAACTGTTTCAGGGTTGGAGAGAAGCCGGGGAGGGCGTTCAGGAAGATGACCGGGGAGTGAAGTGTGTGAGGCTCAGCAGGGTGGGGCTTGGAGGAGCAGGAGAGGAAGGGTGGTAGTGGTGGTTTGGAGGGGGGGGGCACGGAAAGAAATTGAGAAGCAGGCTGTGCGGCTGGTTTCAGGTCCAGCTTCCAAAGGCAGACTGGTACACAACACCGTGTGCCCATTTTGGGGGGTAGTGGGCTCCAAGCTGAGTGAGACCTCTGCCCAGGCTCAGCTTCCTGGGCTGTTGCCAGTCCCTCCCGCAGCCCTCCTGCCCAGTGCCACATGGGATCTGTCCCCTCTTAAGCCCTCACTTTTTCATGATGATAATAAAGCAAAGGAGTAACTACAATCAAAGCTTGTGCATTGTAATGAGCCCCGCCCAGCGCCCCCGAACTCCCTGTGAGTGACCACAAGCCAGACCTGCGTGCACCCTTCTGGCCACCTGGAGCCTTAGGAGACAGCCCCTGCTCTGGGAGGGGACCTGGAAATGTGAGGGAGCTCCAGAGAGCAATTTTGGATGGAACAGAGTTGTCCCCAGTTGTGACAGTTTCCTCTCGCCTCTCTGCACCTGCCGGCCCCGCTTGGCACCCGGGCGCAGGCCGATTTTAACTCATTTTGGGAACCTGCCAACAACCTGCGGTGTGAGCAAAAGGACCTCGGCGCTTCCTGGGTGGGAGAGAGCAGCCCCACCCACCGCGCGCCAAGCCCCAGGGGAAGGAACCCGAGCGTCCGCAGCTCCGACCTCCTGCTCTTCACTGCGGAGATTGTAGGGGCGAGGGTGGGGTGGGGGAGTGGGGGGAGGGACGGGAAGGAAGCAAAAAGAAAACCAAGGGGAAAACAGGAGAAAGAGCCTGGGATGGGGCGGATGCACGTGGCTAGGGGTCGCGAGAGGAGGAGCAAAGCCCTAGGTCGAGGGGAGCTGGGATGAATGACAGGAATGTGAAAGGGCGTGGAGAGGGAAGGGGGGGCGGAGAAGAAGAGAAAGGGGTTGGGGGCGGGGAGGGGTGGCTCAGGGGTAGAGCGCTTGCCTAGCCTGTGGAAGGCCCCCGGTACCATGCCCCCACCTCAAACAAAACAAAAACGAGGGAGGGGTGATCCCCAAATAAACTTAATCTAAGTAGAACAGCGCGCTTGCGACATCCAGGCAGGTTCCCCGCCAGCAAACAGATGGCGCCCTGAATCCCGCACGCCCGCATTCTGCAATCCTGGGGCCTCGGGGTCCAGGGAGTAAGAGAGCGGGTCTCTAGGCGCAGCTGCCGCCACGCCCTGTTGGACCAACCTGCCAGTCCCCGGGCTCATCCTGTTCCGTCATCCGTATCTGGGCAGATTTTTATCCACCTCCAGGCGGCGGCGAGCCAAGGGTCCGGCGGTGGGCTGGGCAGGACTGGGCGCAGGGCACCTGGCCCAGAGTGGACTGGGGAGGCGGGAAAGGAGACTCTGTGGGGCCGCTGGATACTGCTCCTGGCCAGGTGTTAACTTCTCGAGGAATGGGTGCGGGGGCTCCCCCTCTACCCCGTGGCTTCCCAAGCCCAAAGTGGACCACCAGTGCCAGCTGTCCCCTTTATCCAGACTTCCCTCAAAGGAGAGCTTTGTATATGACAGTGTGATACATGTTAACACTTTCGAGCATTTACAGTTTGGTCTCTGAGGAATGAGTCCCTCCTGGTGGCTATTTTGGGTTCATTACCCGGCCAACTCAAGGTATTTTGGGAGAAGCTGCACAAACAGCACCTGTATGTGTTCACCTTATTTCCTGTCCTGGAGCCTCACGTGGCTCCCGCATGCTGAGCTGCAGACAGAGGGGCTGCAGCAGGGGCACTTGGCCCCCCATAGGGGGCACCTGACTGACTTACACCTTCCTGCCAGCTGAAGGGGAAGCTACGCTGCTCCAACCTGCCAGATTTTAGTTTTTTTTTTTTTTTTAATTGGTGCATTATAATTATACAGAATGGTGGGATTTGTTGTTACACGTTCGTACATGCACACAACATAATAATATAACTTGGAAAACCATTCCCCACCTTTCCCTCCCCTCCTCTGAAGGGGAGGCTTTTGACAGCTTGGGCCTTTTTATGCAGCACAATGTGGGTTGTGTGTCTTACTTGGGTGTGTGGTCTCTTCAAGGACACATAGGTGCCAGGCAGCCAGGGCTCTGTCCTCTGTCTGCAGTGGCAGGCAGTGGGGAGGGATGGAATGTCAGAAGGCAGGGGGGACGAATGACAGGGCATTTTCTATTTGTAAGGTTGCAAGTTTGGCTAGCAACTTGAATTTCAAGTGGACCCTTAAGGCAGATAGAGAAGTCAGGTGAAAGAGGAGAGGCAGCCAGTTTGGATTGTCTAAATTCCTAGAAAATAAATTCTAGGAATTTAGCTGTGGGAAGGAGGAGGGAGCGCCACGTACTTGAAGTTTGGGGCAGATTTGCTGGGAGGCCTGGGAGGGAGCAGGTGGATTTTTTGCTTTTCTCTCTACTTGAACATTATGTTTTCCCCAAAAGTACTTTCTCTTGAATCATATCAAAGAGACCAACTAATGTTTTAAGCCAAGTTTTTAAAATAATATTTTAATTTTTTAGTTGCAGTTGGATAAAATACCTTTATTTTATTTATTTTTATGTGGTGCTGAGGATCGAACCCAGGGCCTCACACACCTGTGACAGGCGAGTGCTCTACCGCTGAGCCACAACCCCAGCCCCCCAAGTTTGTTTGTTTTTTTGTACCAAGGATTGAACTCAGGGGCACTCGACCACTGGGCCACATCCCCAGCCCCTTTTTAATATTTTATTAGAGACAGGGTCTCACTGAGTTGCTAAGTGCCTCACCATTGCCGAGGCTGGATTCGAACTTACGATCCTCCTGCCTCAGACTCCCAAGTGCTGGGATTACAGGCGTGTGCCACCTTGCCCGGCCCCAAGTTTTTTTTTTTTTTTTTTTTTTTTTTTAATATTTATTTATTTGCTTTTAGTTGTACACAATGCGTTTATTTTTACGTGGTGCTGAGGATCGAACCCGGGCTGCGCACGTGCTAGGCGAGTGCTCTACCGTTGAGCCACATCCCCAGCCCCCACTTTTTTTTTTAAATTTTTTTTTTTTAACTGAGCTGTAGTCTGCATAGGGAGGAAAACCACGCCCTCTAAATACTGTTTTTGGTGACTACTGTTTGTTCGAAGTAATTAATATCCCTGAAAATGGGAAATTATACATTACTGTTTATCAAAAGAAAAGAAATACCTGATCGATCAGATTCTTGCCACTGGATGGTGATTCCAGATCTTGCAGCAACGCAGGTACAAAGCCGGCACTGCATTTTCTGTACTGGCTTACTTTCTTACTCTCCTTGTTATACAGTTTCCACAGGGGAAATGGTTGGATCCTGTGTGTTGCTGAAGTGTGCTTGCCATGTTCTTGTTACATAATCCCGAGAACTTTCTTTTTCCCCTTTATTCACTGAAATATATGTGAAGATAAAATATTTAATTCAAAGTTTGGACTGATAAGCAATGTATTTGCAGAGAACAGGAATTTTTTTTAAAATTTAATTTAATTTGTTATACATGCTTTTAGAGTGCAATTTCTTTCATATTACATATAAAGAGCACAGTTTTCTAAGTCATTGGTTTTACACAAAGTATTTTCATAACACTTGAGTTTTTATACATGCACTTAGTATATTGATGTCCAACTCCTTCTGCCATTGTTTCTATTCCCCCCCCTTCCCGAACTTTTGATAGACTTTGCTGATGGCAGAAATGAGTACAGGAAAAAACACAGGAGTTGGGGCGTGGTCCCTACTCTCTGCACTCTGACATGGGCTGGACTCTGGGTTGTTTTGTATCTATGGGCACTTGCTTAACTCTCACTAAA